>CM060908.1:931678995-932928995 GCA_030737815.1 Allium fistulosum | reverse complement strand
GTGCTATATGTATCCTATTTCAGAGCTGTATTGTATTATATGATAGTTATATCTAAAATGGTTTTCAATAGTTTACAGTAAACTAAGCTATGTTGTATTTATACATGGTAAGTTATAAATAATATGTCAGTTATTATTGGAATGGGGACTTAAATTATGTTTACAGTAGTATTTAGGCCTACAATAGTACGTATATTTTATGCGTATTTTTTTCTCTTTTTTTTCCGGAATTATGGTTACAACATGCACGTGCTTCCTTTCAAGTTTACATGAAGCATGTTCCCCTTGTGTTCTGCCGTGAATTCAAATATATATTATAATATATAGGATATATGAGTATATATATGTGTAGTTATTTAATATGTGTCAGTCCACATACTTTGGTTATTAGAATATTGTTTTAGTGTGTGTGTTTTTTTACAGTATTCGACGTATTTTGTAATAATCTTATATATGTTCATTGTATATGTATTGCTTTATATTTATAGTATGAAGGCTTTATCTCTAAGGTTTATTTACAAACTTTTTGTCGGTCTGCATACATTATTTTAGGGTCTGCCTGTTACATTGACCTTTATTTATTGATGTAAGTGGTTTTCTGAGATATTGATTTGAACGTAATATAGGTTAAATAGATAGTGATTTTATATCGTGACCGTATAAACTTATAAATATATTTTCTATTGGTATGCATGCATGGTTTAAGTTATATATTATGTTATGCATAGATTTTTAAAACTTCCCTTTTACTGTTTAAGATATATATATTTTTGGTGTTAAAGCTAAAATATTGACTGTTGAAAAGATTATTTTATTTGGAATAACAAAATTGAAATACATTCAATATAAATGAGTTTGAATATAAAATATGATTTTTATAATATATAGTTATGTGTATATGAGTTCACCTATACCTTATCTCCGTCGATTCAGTTCTGATTTGGTTTTTGTCAATTCCTTATCTATCAGCTTATCCGTCGAACCCGTATCCATATAGCGTTGCTTTGAAATTCGTGCCTGGATTTCGTAACTCAACTTCATCGTCCATCTCTCTAACCTCGAAAGGTGAGCACTCACTCACGATTAACGTTCTTTTATTTATTAGATTTGATTTCAATTGAAACGACAATTGAAATATGCTGCTGTTAGTTAATTACACTGTTTTATATGCTATTACCTGTATCAGTTCACCTGTGACATCTGACACCATTATCTGTTAATTATTTATGCGATGATAATATTGTTTGGCTGATAATTGATTGATTGTTGATGTTTATATTGGACGTCAAACTATTAATGTAAATTGATAAATAGTATGCAATTGAACTCGATATAGCATAGTTAAATGTTAAAATTGATTAGTTAAATTTGTATAATATGACCCCTTTCACTGTTAAATCTATTGACACGTATGATTTGCTTAATTACACCTTGAACCACTGAATGTATGTTGTTAAATTGATGATGTATGAAATTGTAAATAGATGACAAGTGAAAACCGTAATGTAATAATCTTTAATCTGCATGAAATGATAGTGTAGATTCTAGAAATAATTATATTAATTCGTACAAATAACAATGCGAATTAATACGGTTATTTCGGGATTATTTGAATTGATTATTGGATTGTTATTGTTTGTTGTTATTGCTTATTTATTTACTTTGACACCATCCCAGTTATCACACTGCAAGTTCCTTTTACTATGCTTTGATTTTGAATTGAATTGGAATCGGGTTGAAATGATAAATACCCAAATTGAACTTTGACCTAGGATAGAAAATTAAATAAAACCCGATTGGTCAATAATTTGATTTAAAAATAAAACGAAGATTTTATTTGAATAAATAATATGGTTTTGAAATGAAGTTGAAATTTGAATTTTTAACGAAAGGAAAAGGTTAATATTTAAAAATCTGAAACAAAATATTAAAAATGAAATTGATGAAAGAACGATGTTTAATTTGAGAAATGATTGAATTAAGTTTGAAATGATTTAATAATTAAGTTGAAATTATAATTAAGTTTGAAATTATTAAACTTTGAAATGATTTAATAATTAAGTTGAAATTATTAAACTTTGGAATTATTAAACTTTGAAATTATTTAATAATTAAGTTTTGAATTATTTAATAAAAATAAGATTGAATTATTTAATGATTAAATTGAATTGAATTCTTTAATAAGAAAAATTGAACTTTTGAATAAGTGAATTTTTACTTTGTAAATAATTGAAATTGAATTTCTTTATTAATTAAGTTTTGGAAAATTATTTAAGTAAGTAAATAAGTGAAATTGAATTTCTTTAACAAGAAATAAAATGCGATTTATTGAAATTAATGTAAGACTTGAAATTTAAAGAAATTGAGTTGATGAATTTAATTTGATTTAATTCAAATTTGTAAGTTTTGATATAATGAAGTTAAATTTAAATAATAGATTTAATGAATTGGAAATCCAATAGAAATTGTTTTGAATGGCAAATTAACTTAATAAATATTGAATGAAATCGATAAATGAATTTGAAATTGATTTGAATGTTAAAGTATATTAATTCAAATGATTTGGAAGGAAACTTATTTGCGAACTTGAATCAATATTGGAATTGTTTAAATAGAAATAGAAATTGGTATTATAAGATTTGAGATTATGAATGTGGAAGTTTTGAAATGTAAATTTTGGAAATTGATTTCGAAAGAGAAATGAAATGTTGGTTTGCAAATTCTATTTGAAATTGAATTTGATTTGGTTTTGAAATATATTAAACGACCAATCGGTGTAATAATTACAAAGGTTATTAAAGAGACCGGAATCGGTTATGGATATACTCTCTATCTAAAACCGAAACCACTTTAATAACTATGCGCGGAGTGTTGATCTAGAATGAAGTGGTTGGAATGATGTACGTGATGACTCAAGAAAGAGAACGATAATGGATAGCCTTGACACTTGTGTCAAATTGGAAATGACTAAAACAGGAGCCGTGCCGGGCCAATGGAGGATTTGCTACCTCAAGTGGACACACTTCTTCGAACTACTCATTACTTGTTGTTGATTGGTGCACCCTTGATTTTGGGAGTGTTGTTTCACGGTGTTGCGGGCGCTGCGGCGTTGCGTTCTCACCAGTCCGGATCAGGCGAATGGTAGTATCACTACCTTGGGTATTGCCTCATGTGCCTTGTCATACTTGTATCCCTTTATTCGCGACCACTACGAATTTGGTTTGTACCTTTAGTATATGGATTGCCCTCTGGTGACTTCCAGTTTTGGGGAAACTACGGTCTTGTATATGCTTTTGGGAATAAAAATGTGTTAAGGGTGGAATGGGCCATGACTTAACACTATTTTGATATCTTTATATTACTAATAGACATTATCTACTTATCGTACACTACTGCATAGTAGATAGTTTAACGGATCCTTAAAGGATGGTTATTCCAAACATCCTTTGAGTTACTTGTATTTCAATTGCTATTTCACTTGAGTTGGATTTATTGATATAAGAATGTTAATCCTGACTCGAGTGTCTTGTGTTTTTGCTTTACGCTTGGGTCAGACTGAGTGTACCAGTATTCGAGACTCACCTTTGAAGTTGGAGCTTTTCTTGAAGATCCAGCCATCTATTCTGCTTTCAGTATTCGATGATTCCAGTGATGTATTCTGATTTGTATCTGATGTATCGTATTACTCTTCCGTTGTATCTGGTTTAACTCTGATGTAACTTATACATTTATATAGTAGCTTCATGAACTACTATATCTTTATTTCCGCTGCATTTATTACTCTGTGTCTGTGATCTGTGATTATTTATTTACTGTATATGTTCAGTTTTTGCCAAATTTAAAATAACAACGCGGTATTTTGAGCAATTTAATTCCGGCATGAGTGTCTACCTATACACTTATAATGGATGCGAATGGTGCAAAATAGCGGGACGTTACAGGGTCAGTATATTTAGGTTAGTTGAGAGAGTGAGTTTACAGGTGTTGTAAGCGTTTAATATATAATCCTAGTAGTAACTTCGAGGGCAACAGTGGACATTAGGACAAAGCTAAGTATATCTTGTGTTATTTGTTTTCTGCATTTACGTTTCCGCACTCTATTCTATATTTTATTAGCATCTATGCAAAAAAAATTAAATACCCTTTTCACCCCTCTTGGGTATATTACTCTATCCTACATTTCGTCGCTATCCTAGACAGTACTTCGGGATGATAATTTCACGCTTTTCGAGATCATTTTGGCCATCGTTCGATATTCAAATATAGCGATGCTTATACTCATTTTAATTTGCAATGTCGATACGAACTCAATGGAAGTGGTCTCGAGTCCTGATTCGACTTTATGCGAAAATCACATTTAAGGACTTTTAAATAAATCAATGATTCAATATTTAAATCAATTATTTAAATATCTTATCATTAAAATACGGGTCGTTGCATTATCCTCTCAAAGGATTTTGTGCTCGAAATTCCCAAAGTTACGAGAACATCTCCTAACCCAAAGGCTTTCAAAGCCCTTCACGTTTTGAAAAAAATTGACAATACCTCATTTACGCGGCTAGGTCTGGTAAAAAAATCCCAATACAACACACACACACACACACACATCTCATATCTAAGGCATCTGATATCTGAGGCATATCATTTCCAAGGAAAATCAAGCATATATATATATATCCAATTCTACACTACAGATGTTACATACCTTTTTTTAGCAAGAGCAAACCATTTGGATGTGAATATAAGTGGGTAAGCATCCAAATAGCCAACACTTTCTTCCATGTACCTAAATATGTACCCAACAAAGAGGATTAAACATAAATGTAACATCATCATGTATTTAAGCATCTAAATCGTATATATGGCAATCATCTCAAATAAATATGTTATACCAAATCATAACTATCCCGCATGCCTAAAAACCATATAAGCATAAGCAATCATACCAAGTGCCAACAACCAAACATCAAATAAGCACAGAAAAGTTCAAACATCAAAAGGCAACATCCATGCCTATCCTAGCATGCAGGATACTAAACTACCCAGCATAAGGCATCAAATATGATATCTAATATGAAAGCCGATGATAAAATTGAAATCTCACCAAGTGAAGAGCTTCGGATATACGATCCTCATGCTCTTCTCGATCTCCTATATGCTATCGCCTTCGCTCTCATTCTATCGAACCTTTACCACTCCGCCGCCTTCCTCCTAACCTATTTCGTATCACGTCTATCGTTATGGATATGCCTATGAGGTCTTAAAGTTCATGGTTCAGTTTCGATATCGTCCAGTCAATTTGGTGCCAAATTTCCAAATGCCTCTTGTAAGTTCTCCCAAAACCCACTAGTGAACAATGGGTTTCACTCACTTACAATGCTCTTGGCATGCAGTGGAATCACACTATCCATTCCACATTAACTCAACAAATTCGGATGTTGTTCAACTGGATTTAAGGATTACAAATCTAGCATTCTTCATCAATCAATCGACTGTGACTCAAATGCTAACGTATTCTATAGTCCTCGGTGTTTCATAGATGAAGCCCATAGATATCTGCTCCCATTACTTGAGAACAAGCAATCTCTCATCCCCACAGAACCAACAGTCTTGGTCGGTTTCGCACTACATCACCTCCATAAACACTACTCATTCCTTTAACATAGCCGTGATCTTTGCTAGCCTAGCTTCGCGCCTTTGACTAGTACCGATTCGCTAAATCAAAGTTGGTCTGATAGTCAGACTAGCCATCATCTTTAGCCATAGCTCTCCTTGAGTTCTGAAGTCATAACCAGTAATAAACTCAAGCAATGCCCACTCTAGGAATATCACTTCCAAACGGGTATGTCTTCCACTCAAAGCATCAACAACTGCATTTCCCTTATGGATGTATAGGAAATGACAAAGTCATAGGATGGTAAGAACTCTAATTATCGCTACTGGCGAAGGTTGAGATCCTTCTTGGAGAAGAGATACTTCAATTATGTGGAATCAATGAAAAAATCAAACCTCTCTCCTAGTAGATAGTGCCTCCAAATCTCCAAAACGAACTCTATCGCTACCAACTTCAAATCAGGAGTCGAATACTTCCTCTCGTGTGGTTTCAGTTGTCGACTAACATATGCAATAACCTTACCATTAGGCAGCAATACCGCACCCAGTTAAGTACCACAGGCATGTGTGTACTATCGAGTCCTCATTCCCAATCGGAATGACTAACATCGATATGCTCATCAACCCCTCCATCAGACTCGCTAATATGTGTCCGCACCTCGCATCTAAAATAAAAGTCTGATTCTCCTTCGCCAAATCGGTTAACGGTGCTGCTACCTCTAAGAAGTCTTTTGTAATACGTCTATAATATCCCATTAATCCAAGAAAACTCCTCACATCCATAGCACTCTTGGGTCTATTCCAATCCTGAACTGTCGTAACTCGTAAGATCTATAGCAATGTCTTACTCTAAAACAACATGACCTAAGCATCTCACTTTCCTCATTCAGAATTGGTTCTTCGTAAATATCACCATCAATAGATGTTTTCTCAACACCTATAATACGATCATCAATCGTGACTTGTGCTCTTCTTTCGTCCACGAGTAGACGAAAGTTTCATCAATGAGCATAAGCACAGACTTACTCAAGTGATCTCTCGAAACATGGTCTAAGAAATCAACAAAGCATGTCAACTTATTGGTTAGCTCAAATGGCATAACCAGCCAATCAAAAATCAAAGTAGCATGCAAAATGATGTGATAGGCACACTCTCTCTAGTCACTCTCAATGGATGAAACCTCATTGCAAGGTCCAACTGAAAGAACACCCTAGCACCATAGAACTGATCGAACAAGCCATCAATAAATAGAAGCGGATACTTGTTTGTCATCTCATTCCCCCTCATGGTAATCAACATACAACCTCAAAAAGCCATCCGCCTTAGCGGCGAACAATGTAGGTGCATCCCACTTGAATATGCTCCTATGAATGAACCATCACCTTAATGGTCATCCACTTGCACCTTTAGTTTTCCCTGCTCTTTGGGCATCATATGCCTTACAGACATAACTACTGGTCTAGACCTCTAACTAGATCGATACAGAACTCAATCCCTATAGGGTAGTAATTCTATTACCTTATGGAATATGTCCGGACACTCTCTAGCTACATGCATAGATGACAACTCATCGTATGGGATATCGAGCGAATATAGAAAGCTAACCATCTCCTCATCATCATATGGACAGCCAAACATTACCTTTCGCTTCACATCAGTCCCTATCGTCACCAACAGCTTCTCACAATCCATCACTTTTTAGTACCCCTTCAGCCAGTCAATTCCTAGACTCTAATACCATACCCAATTAAACCCAAAACAAATCAATAACAAACAAACATCCATGACTTGATAAGGTTAGGTCTCGATAAACCATGCACAGGCTGGATGAGCCCCGAACAAGGTTCGTCGTAATCCAAAAGGTCAGTTAACAACTTCGGGTCTCAACCCAATCTATCTACAAACCACTAAATATGAAGGAATGTGAAACCTCGGTATTGAATAAAACACGTATGGAAACACTATAAATGGAAAGCATATCCTGGATGATGACGCCTTTTCTCCTCTTTTTTTTTGATGGAACACTTGATGAAATTGGAATAGCATTCAACGCATATGCTTCCATTATCTGCCCCTACTAATCTGGTTTGGGACAATCCTTCTACACTAGGTATAGGCTTTAACATCGTAAAGCCTTCTCAATCTAATTCTCAAAGCTCTTGTCGGTATGACCAATCAATCGCTTCCTAAGATGATCACTCAACCCAATGATAAATTCTTCATTCTTTCTAAATGAAATATCAATGGAAGATAAACCATACTTCTACTACACATCGAACTTGGCCACATGCTCTAATACAGGCATATCAAACCGACGAACTTCCTAAACAACATCACTTTTGAAAAGTCAAGATAAGTTTCCCTCCAAGGCGAACTATAAATTAATCCCAAGTAAAATTATCCTTGAGAATCGAAGCTATCTGGACTCTCCACCAGTTTATTGTTCGTCTCTGGAGTCATCTAAAGGGCAACTTTTACCTCATTGCATTATATAACTTCAAGTCATCCTTTCACAAATATCCATCCCGTCTTGCACCTCAATAGCCAACTCCATTCCAAGGAATAGTCTTCCACTTAGACTTACGTAGTCTATATACAGCTTGACAAAGTTGACTCTAGGGGTTTGCACTTGAGCACCATAATCATTTAAAGCAACTTGGGCATTCCAAAAAATGATTCGCACCATCTCTGTGAATGTATTATGTAAATCAAGGTTAGTGGCATGGATCCTGCCCACTCCTCAACCCTGAAGATGGAGTCAATAGCAGTATTTCTCATATGCTAGATCATTCCAAATCTATAGTAAGGATGATCAGTCTCTCATAACGAAAACTACATCAATAGTGCTCGTGTGTACAATACAACTTATATACTATATGTACTACTGTTTGTACCAAAATTGGGCACAACACTCTTCGGTAGTATTTGAAGAGATAAAAATGAAGAATGGAAATGGAAAAGGAGGGTTATCTAACAAATAATCCAAAAACAAATAATAAAGTTACGCAGAAACACGGAAATTTAGAGTGGTTCGGCGTATTGCCTACGTCCACTATGAAATTGATGATTTTATTGATATTTCTTTGATGATTACAACTTATTACAGCGGCTAACAGCATATTACAACGGATTACAGTAGTGAAATTCGAGTATAGCAGCAGCCTTGAAGTGCAAAAGTGTTTTCGGCAAAGTCCGGACGTCAAAGAGCTCCAAGATCCTTTTTCTGTAGGCTCTGGGGTGCTATTTATAGGTGTAGGAGGCAAATATCTCACTCGGATCTCGGAAGACTTCTTCTGGCACGTGGGTGGGGCCACGCGATCGATCCCAGGCGATTTCGACTGGATCCGTGATTGATACAAACGCAATTCGTATCGATCAAGATTTCCTCCAATAGAGTCGAAATTTGGCATGAACCTTCTTCAGCATGTACGTAAGCTCCTGCCAAAATTTCATAGCATTTGGCTTTGTGGATTGCGAGTTATGATCGATGCAATCTTGTGTTTCCTTGAAGGCTGTTGCGTTCGAATTGATGCCTTCGTATTGATCCAGGCACGTGTTAGCGGGTTGACGTGGCGCACACTCTTCGGATCGATCCACTTTTTATGCCGAGTTGATCGAGTCGTTCCAAGGCTTTCGCCTCGTTCGTATCGAAGACCGTTGCATAGTTCGAATAGATGGAGATGGTTTAGTTCATATCGATGGAAGTCGCACATTTCGTATCGATTATGTATTTTTGTTCGCATCGATCCAGGTCGCTTCAACTTGATGGATATGAACAAACAATATTGCTATGGATTCGAACAGAGGTTCCATGATGGATATGAAGTAGCTATCATCTGATGGATTCGAACAGAGGTACCACGATGGATACAAAGTAGTTATCGTCTGATGGATTCGAACAGAGGTCCCACGATGGATACGAAGTAGCTATCGTCTGATGGATACGGACAGAGGTTCCATGATGGATACGAAGTAGCTATCGTCTGATGGATACGGACAGAGGTTCCATGATGGATACGAAGCAGCGATCGTCTGATGGATACGAACAAGAGAGTGGCTAATCGATACGAATGAGGCATACTCCCCTGATGGATACGAACTGTGTAGTTCCAGATGGGTTCAAACAAATCGACTCGAACATGGTCTTTTGATGGATACTAACGACTTGATCACTTGAGTTGCATCAATCATATCTTATGCATACGAACTCGGATTGACTTGAAATCTGGAACGTTGGCCTTCACAGCTTTGCTTGTCGTGTCTTGTCAATTGTAGCTTGATCCGGACTCGGACAAAATTCATCGACATCCATAGTGAACCTGTGCTTACTCAGCATTCGGGATGAGCGATCCTTGGTTTTCAGTCAATTCCTTGATATCTCGGCCTTGCCAAAAGGCGGGATAACATTTGCCTCCCAAAGTACGCCTTGTGTGAACATGACGTGCTTTGAATAGTCGCACCTTTCATCCTGAATAGTTCTGTCCGACTTGCTGAACGATTGTCGTCTTTTCATCGAAAGTTGTAATTCTTGACTGATTTTTCAGCAATACGAACTGTTGACAGTCAACTGTTGTACCATGTACCATTGTAACTGATTGTTGTATGATAGCGATTAGCTGTTTGTTGTTGTAATCGTCATCGGGTGGGCATTTGACCTGTGAATTTTGAAAATTTGAAAATAGGGAATTAGTCCGACATATGTGCACATGTTAACCTGACTCTTGCTAACGTTCGCACATTCACAAGCCATTGTCAGTTTTCTCGTATCGAATTTCCATATCAATCCTCTCCTGAATCGATGGGAAATTCGAGTAGCAATAATGCTTGACGGTTGTTTTGGAATGTTCCTTCGTATCGATCCTCTCCTGGACCGATGTAAAAGGTCGAGAGATGGTTCTCATATCGATGGATACGAATCCTTAAAGTGCTGCATGTTGATGGATACCATTTCGTATCAAAGGAATCTTCACAGATGGATACGAGATAAATACTGCGCATCGAGTGATTCATGATGGATGCGAATAGAGTAGCTGGTCTTCCCATGCTTTGTTCGTATCGATGGTTGTGAACCCTTTTGGAGGCCGCGACTCGATGGATTCGAACAGTGCAGTTCGTATCGATTCGCTTTGGAAAGAGTTAAAAACAATGGATACGAATAGGCATCTCGTATCGAGGGAACCCAATGCTTCAAAGGAGTCGTCGGTCATATTTTGTGTCGACCAGGTTCGAGTCGTTTGGATACGAACAGTCAATTCGTATCGATGCGGGGTGAAACCGGTTGGAGTCGGTCGCAATGACTTAGCATTTTTTCTTACTTGCATCAGTTTATTTCCCTCGTCTTCGTATCGCTTCATGTAGAGAGAATTGAAACTGCTCTTGAACCAAACAATCCATCGATCCTTCGAACCGATCGCTTTAACTAGGTAATTAAATAATCAATATACTCCCAAGACGATGAGGCTTGAGTTCAAACGCTGTTCTGCCCACGGTCGTTGCCAGTTTCGGTGTCGGCGATGCCGGAGTTGGGTCGAAGTGAGGTTAAGGAGGGATTAATGGCGCTTGCGTCGATCGGAGAAGAAGAAGCGACGACGGATATGAAATAGCTAGTGGGCAGTTGTTTGGCCTTAATCTCTTATCGATCGAGGAAGAAAATGTCTTGCTTTGTATCGATCCCGATGGGAAAGCTCGTACCGTTACCTTGCCTTGGGTTTCGTATCGATCACGGAACAAGTACTTAGCATCGGCTGCTTTGAAACGATACTGATCGATATGAAATAGGAGTTGAATGATCGATACGAAGTAGATGTTTTCTGATCGATACGAAACTACTGAGCTCCGATCGATTCGAAGTGTTGGCTCTGCCTAACGATCTGAGAACACAGGCCGCGATCGATGCAAAATGAGGGATTCAAATTGATATGATCTGGCTTTAAGGCGATCGATTCGAACTTGTTTCCTCAGGTGATCGATAGGAAATTACTAAACATATGACTCCACTGAGCTTAATTCTTGCATATCTGGACTTAACTGTAGAATTGCACATTTGGTCACCCTTCGGAGCTCGTCGATGGAATTGTAATTTAACTGAATTTTAACGAACCTTAACTTGGACCGGTCCCTAAAATCTGGACGGCACGGTAGTGACGGTCAGTGATGACGGTCATTCCAGTTGAATTACGAAGTCTTGTCATTTGCATACTTTCCATACTCTTGTAGAAATTCTTAAGCAACATGTAGCACTGCACTGCACAACACGTTCACACACTTCACACTGGGGAATGCACGGGCTTATTATCGTCTAATGATGATTTCTAATAAGTTGATTAGTTATGGAGCCTACAAGCTCGCAACAGTAGGAAATTCAGAGTTCACTTCCTTCTGTCCTAGAGATACCGGCCATCGCGGCCGAAGTTATAGATCTAGCTCTGGACGAGCTTCCTGGTGCCAGGTTCATCTGTAATCCCCCAGATTCTGTGCCGTCCAATATTTCTGAAGACATGTTGGGACGAGTATGTCTAAGGCACAGTTTGTCTTTGGACGATGTACTATTGCTGGGTCCCAATGATAGACCGCATTTTCCCCCAGAGGGGTTTACTGCCTTCAATCGCCACGCATGCACAACTGGCACACTTCCTCCGTTTAATTAGTATATTAGGGAAGTGCTATCATTCCTCGGAATCGCCTCATCTCAATTACACCCCAACGGATATGCTCTGCTGAACAGCCTATTTATCGTATTCACGGAGCATCTCTTTCGGCCACCAGCTCTAATAGAGATCATATATCTTTTTAACTTCAAGAGTAGGGGAGATAGTCCATCCTTCACATTCCTGGAGTCGGTTAGGAACTGCCAAGTAGTTACCGGATCCTAGGCAAGGCTGAGTTACTTCAAAACAGAGTGGTTCTACGTTCGATGCCCCCCAGATTTGCCAGCCGATGGCTAGCCAGACGTAAGTATTACAATCTTCTCCAAGAGTCATCTAGATAATAATAGTTGATATAAAACTAATACCTCCCCTTCTTTTTTACATCCGCAATTTCACGGCCTGAAGGTGGGTATTTAAAAGAAATAGTGTGGGTCCTTCAAGAAGTTCCAAGTGAAATAAGGGACATCGATTCGGTTCTAACTGACAGAAATATGAGAATCGTCGGTCTAATTGAGCAGAGACAAAGCATAAGGCTCGAAGGGACACTGAGGGAAACCTCGAAGAAAAAGTTAAAACGCAAAACACCCGGGGTCGTAATAATAGAAGGAGACGACGAAGAGAGAACGCCCACAGATGATGAGCTTGTTGCCGAGTCTTCGTCCGGATTCCAAGCGACCGGAGGAAGAAGAAAAGGCAAGGCCGCTGCTTATAAACGCCCTAAGTCTTCGAGGTAGAAATCAGCTGTGGTTTCTTTTCCTGCCCCCGATACTAGAATCTCAGAGGCTCCTCCCTCGCCAATAGAGAGTCCTTTTGAAGGGCTTGCCGATATTTTGATTCCGGATTATGTGTCGTTTCAACATGACACCGGGTTGGAGGAGCTTGATAGTGCTCTTGATCTGAGCGAGTCGCTTGCTATAAGTGCGGCCGACATTTTCGGTTGGTCGGGGGGTTGCACATACATACACTTCACGGCACTACACGATTTCCAATCATAAATTGTTCAATTCAAGAGATCACTAACTTTTCTTTCGTTTCTCACGTACAGGTACGATGTTTGGGAGAGGATCGATGTTAGGGAGCCTCCGTTTGGCTCGTAAGTCCTCCACTTACCACGAGTCTTACAGGAAATATTCGAATAGAGATCGTGATCGCGGGTACTCTAATCAAGAAAGATACTTGCGGGATAGGGATAGAGACTATAGATACCGATCTAGATCCCGTTCTCCACCTCCTAGAATCCCCTCACCACCTCCTGTTCACGTTTCACATCCATCGAAGCCTCCGCGACACAGACCGTCTTCTCACATTTCTAGGCCCGAAACTCATCGCCCGAGAGCCGAAACTATGGCCCCCATAATTGTAGAGCAAGTCATAACCAAGCCCACGGGGGAAGATGCAATAAAGATTGCCCAACTTAAGAAAGATTTCCCATATATTTGCTTTGACGGCTACATCTTCCCCCCTCATCTAAAGAGAATCCCTTCGGAAGCTGAAAATACAATGCTTGATTACATTCATGACATATACGCCCAATATAGAGAGTGGATGAAGGCCGTAGAAAAAGCTTCAAAGGTGGCCTTTGAGCGAGCTAAAGCGATTGAAAAGATGGAGTCTGAACTTGCTCAAAAGGACCGAATCATCCAAGTGATCAATACCAAAGCCGAGACTTCTCGGAAATCTAAAATTGAGGCCACCAAAAAGCTGATAAGGTGAATGTGGCGATGGAGAGATTGAGGCAAACACATGCTGCCTTGGTGGAAGAGATGAGCCATCGAAATACTACAGTCACCGCCGAACGGGACGCTGCCCTGAGAGAACTTGGTGAACTTAAAGCTAAACTTTCCGAAATCGCTAAGGAAAGGGACGACGCGAACAACGCAGCCTAGGAGGCATGCAAACAGGCTGTTTTTCTTTGGGGTGAACGGGATGCGGCCATGGCTAAGGTCCGAGAGGTGGAGACTAAGGTTGAGGAGGAGGTGAAATCTGCTGAGTCCAGGCTAGAAGCCGATATTGAAGATCTTCTTGTTGTCTACAACGCCAACGTTTTGAGGCATAGAAATCTAGCCTGGCTCGACAACAATCTGACCCACTTATATAATGCTTGGGGCGGATTGGTTGAGGAGGAGAAGGCGGTGCATCTGGGTGAGTCAATCGACGAGTTTGAGCTTGAGAATCGCATGCTCAATGAGGATGAAAGAAAGATTCTCCACGAGTCGATGATTCTGTATGAAAACGAAAGGCTCGACACCCAACACTTGAAGGTCGGAGAAGGTTCAAGTGTTGAACATCACGAGGTGAGCGTTGAAGTTCCTGTACCAACCCAACCTGAATCCGCACATGCGATTAATCCCCAGCCCATTCCTGCCTATAATCCGGATCGGCCGCAACTATCTCCGGCCAGAGAACAAGTTTCTGAGGTTGTTCAGCAGTCCACAAGCCAAATCGAGGAAGGTATTATGAACATTATATATGCTTATCTGAAGTCAGAGTCGTCATTTGAATTAAATACTAATAGTTCTTCTTTTGTTTCTTGTTCAGTGATTGATGCTGCACCGGTCGTGCCTCCTGCCTCTCAAGAATCACACCATATGTTGGAGGCCATAACAACTGAAGCGACCACCATAAGTACAACTACGCCGATCGATGGAACGCAGGGGAGCACGCTCATCTTCGATGAGAAAATGATGGAGGGACTCCTCGAGCAACACAGCTATCCTTTTGCGGACCTGCCATTCGTTATGAGTGGGGCGCACCAGCTACTAGCTCTTCAATGCCGACTGGTGATGCTCCCAGCGATGCTCAAGCAACTCGTGAAGAAGAGATATTGGCCGAGATCAATGCTGAAATGGAGGCAGCGGCCCATGTTGGTAGTTCTGGAGGCAGAATGGCGGCACCTGGCCCAGCTCCTTTGCAGATGATATCTCCAGGAGGTACAATTATTGAGACAACCACGCCTACCCCACTTCCTTCTGCTGACCCTGTCCCTCCAACTCCGCCTGCAGGAAGTGTTCTGATACATTCGAGTTCAGAGGAGGATGCTGATGTCGACATAATGCCCCTAGTGGGAGATCGACCGCTGAAAAGTAAGGGTTCAAAAGAAAACCGAGTGAGGGCTCCGGAGAGTCTATATCAAAGAAGAAACCGAGACATAAGAAAGAATAGATATATCTCCTCGGTTCATTTTCGAGTAAATAGGAATTCTTTTTAACTTTGGCTGTGTATAGATGCGGGTTCGGCCCCTGCTAGTAGGACTTTTTGGGATAAACTTATACGTGATTTCTTTTCACCAATAGTTGGAATGAAACTTTATTTTGATGCGTACTTGATGTGTGTTCATTTGCTTAAGTGTTCCAGTGTTTGAATCCTTTGCTTAGTACACTTGTGAGGTTCCGATATCCGGATCACGCTTGAGTTTATTCATCAAGTTTTGCTCAAGTTTCAAGTACGTATCTGCGCTTCAGGGACTTTAGATATATTCACGGGCAATCAGCCGTGTATACTTGACACTTAGCATTCGGTCCATGCTCTGGGGACTCATAGTTGGTTGACGATTACGCTCCGGCCCGCACTTTTGGGAATCCGGATCATCTTGACGCTTATACTCCAGTTTGCACTCTGGGAATCCGGAATTTGGTAATGTATATACTCCAGTTCACACTCTGGGAACTTAGAGTTAGTTGATGCTTATGCTTCGTTTCGCACTCTGGGAATCCAGAGTTGATGTTTCCACTCCAGATCGCACTCTGCGAATTTGGAGTTGATGTTTATACTTCGGTTCACGCTCTGGGAATCCAGAGTCGATGTTTATACTCCGATTCGCACTCTAGGAATTCAAAGTTGATGTTCATACTCCAATTCGCACTCTGGGAATCCGGAGTCGATGTTTATACTCCGATTTGCACTCTGGAATTCAGAGTTGATGTTTATATTCCGATTCTTACTCTGGGAATTCGGAGTTGATGTTTATACTCTGATTCGCACTCTGGGAACTCGGAGTTGGCCGACAGACGGTCAGTTACATCTGTTTAGGCTTTAGGATTTCGTTCGCACTTCGAGAACGATGGAGTTATCAGGATCGTGGATGGTCGGTTCACATCCACCCTGAATTAACAAGCGAGGTTGTTAGACGGACGGGTCCATCCTCCTCGAACTTGGTTAAGGTATGGTCGAAGTCGTTAGGTGGACAGATCCACCTTCTTCAAAACCATATTCATGAGTTTATACTCTAGCTCACACTCTGGGAGATTGGAGTTAGTTAAAGGATTGTCGTATATCAATCCTTTTTTGGCTTTGCTGTAGTGACTTGCCCCCGAGCTTAGGTTTCAAGCAGTGAGTGACCGGTCGTATCACATTCACTCTCTATTTGAATAAATCCCACTGCATGATGAAACTTAGCTCTTCATGCATAGTGATGATCGTATGAAGTATTTCAAGTGAATCACAGCTCTGGCTCGAAGAGATTGCATTTTATTGTTGAAATAAGAGAATACGGCAAAGTCAGTTGCCTTATTACAAATTCTAATTTCGAAATGCAGAAACAAATTGCAAACACAAAGCAGATTAAATAAACAAATAAAGCCTGTTATGTGTAGTAGCGACGAAGACTCTCACTATTCCAGGCTCTTAGCAAAGTAAGACCATCAATGGTCGATAACTTGAACGTGCCATCTCCGTGCTTTTGTCCAATAACATACGATCCTTCCCATGTTGGTTTCATATGTGAAGGAACCGGATAAACTATCTTAAGGACGAGATTGTCGAGTTCAAAGGTTCGCGAGCGGACCTTGGCATTATATAATCGGGCGACTCGGCTTCGGTATGCGACTGCCCTCAAATCAGCCTCTTCACGCTTCTCATCTAGAAAGTCAAGGGATTCAGCAAGAAGTATTGCATTCGTCTTCGGATCATAATCAGTCACACAATGAGAAGGTACTTCCAACTCGACTAGAATAACATCTTCTGAGCCATAAGAAAGAGAGAACGGAGTGTGGCCGGTCGCGGACTTGTGGGTTGTTCGGTAAGCCCATAAAGCCATAGGAAGTTCATCGACCCATTTGCCCCCGGCCTTTTCCAGTTGTTTCTTCAGAATGGACTTTATAACTTTGTTAACAGCTTCGACCTATCCGTTTGCTTGAGGGTGTGCAACTGCAGAGAATTTCTTTCGAATGCGAAACCGTTGGCATAAATCTCTAAATTCAACACTGTCGAATTGGGTTCCGTTATCAATGATAATGGTGTGTGGGATACCGAATCAACAGATAATGTTGCGTACTATAAAGTTGATCGCTTTTTTTGTCATTATGGTAGCAAGAGGTTCAGCTTCGGTCCACTTTGTAAAGTAATCAACTGCGACGATGGCGTACTTCGCACCACCTTTGGCCAGAGGTAGAGAGCCAATAATATCAATCCCCCATACTGCAAACGACCATGGGCTGACCATCTGAGTTAACTCAGTAGGCGGAGTTCTTGGGATCCAGGCATATCTTTGACACTTATCACACTTCTTGGCATAGTCTGATGCATCACGATTTACAGTCGGCCAGAAATATCCATAGTGGAGTACTTTCTTAGCGAGAGCTTGCCACCTGGTGTGATCGCCGCATTCTCCTTCGTGTACATCATGTAATACTCGTTTAATTTCACCGTGAGCGATGCACCGAAGCAAAGGAACATAGTATCCTTGTCTATACATGATCCTGTTTTGAATAGTGAACCGCGAAGCTTTTCGAAGAATTTGTCTCCTTTCATTCCTACGCTCTGGTAGGGTTCCATGTTCGAGGTAGTTTCAGAATGGAGTCATCCATGATTCTCTATCGGGAGCGATTTCAAATGTCCAGTCCGTCTCCATCTGATCGATGCTCGGAAAGGATAACGTTTCCACGGGAACTAGCCCCATTTGTTGTACCTCACCTAAACTGGCTAACTTTGCTAATGAATCGGCTTTCTGGTTTCGCTCTCGGGGAATGTAATAGATATCATAATAGTCAAACTGATTTAGTAATTCCTGAACTCGAGCTAAGTAAGCAGCCAGTCTTCGATCTTTTTCTTGATATCCCCCCCCCCCCCCGAACTTGACACACAACTAATTGTGAATCATAATAAATTTACACAGAAATGATTCCCAAATCTCTGACAAGTTTCAATCCAGCTAAGAGGGCTTCATATTCAGCTTCATTATTGGTCGCACGAAAATCAAACTTTAAAGCATAACATATAGATCGACCTTCGGAGATTTCAAGTACAACTCCAGCAACCAAGCATCGGTCATTTGATGCACCATCAGTATGCAGTTTCCAGATATATTCGAGAGATTCACTGGTTTCGGGCAAGTCCTCTAGAGTAGTAAATTCAGCTGTGAAGTCTGCTAGGACTTGTCCTTGAATAGCTCGCCTTGGAGTATAAGTAATATCAAACCGATTCAGTTCGATATTCCACTTGAGTAACTTACCAGACGTCTCAGGCCGCGTAAGGACCTGTCGTAACGGCTGGTCGGTGTAAACAATGATATGATGAGCCTGGAAATATGGACAGAGCTTTCTTGATGCAATAATAAGGCAATAAGCCAATTTCTCCAGCTTTGGGTAATTTCTCTCAGCTCCGGTTAGCCGTTTACTAACATAATAAACCGGTTTTTGCACTCGATCCTCCTCCCGAATTAAGGCAGCACTGATTGCGTTTTCTGATACCGCCAAGTAAACGTATAACTTCTCATGATCAATAGGCTTTGACAAGATAGGCGGTGTGGAGAGATGTTGAACCAGTGCTCGGAATGCGCCTTCGCATTTTGCAGTCCATTCGAAATTGCGCTTCCCTTTCCTGATCAGATCGAAGAAAGGGATGCATTTGTCGGTGGATTTCGAAATGAATCTGCTCAGTACCGCTACTTTCCCATTGAGACTCTGAACTTGCTTTATGGTCCTTGGAGTTTCAAGATTCCTTATTGCCCAGATTTTTTCAGGATTGGCTTTAATTCCTCGAGCGTTGACGATGAAACCCAGGAATTTTCCAGACGCGACTCCAAAATGACATTTCAAGGGGTTGAGCTTCATTTTGTACCTTCGGAGGATGTTGAACATCGATTCCATGTCTTTGATATGGTCAGTGGAAAAACATGATTTTACAAGCATATCGTCTACGTACACTTCCATGGTCTTTCCGATCTGATTGGCGAACATCCGATTGACCAATCATTGATAAGTAGCACCGGCATTTTTAAGTTTGAATGGCATGACCTTGTAGCAATAAAGTCCCAGATTAGTTATGAAGCTGGTATGTTCCTGATCAGGTAAATGCATGGGTATCTGGTTATAACCAGAATACGCGTCCATGAAGGATAATAGTTCATGTCCAGCTGTTGAGTCTATGAGTTGATCAATTCTGGGAAGTGGAAAACTATCTTTAGGACACGCTTTGTTCAAGTCTGAGTAATCAATGCACGTCCTCCATTTCCCATTCGGCTTTCGGACAAGTACCGGATTAGACACCCATTTCAGATATAATGCGTCTCTGATAAATCCGTTCACTTTAAGTTTGTCTACCTCTTCTTTAAGGGTGGTAGATCTCTCTAGATCCATACCACGCCTTTTCTGCTTGACCGGGATATATCGTGGGTCAATATTAAGGGTGTGGCTCGCGATGTTCGGCGAGATCCCACACATGTCAGAGTGCGTCCAGGCAAAAACGTCGAGATTTGCCCGGAGAAATTCAACCAATTCCTCTTGCATTCGCGGGCTTAACTGAGACCCAATCTTTAGCATTCTAGAATCATCGCCATCGTCGATCGGAACATCGATCGTCAGTTCAGCCGGAGAAACTTGACCGTCTTTACTTTCACCTTCATTTTCGTTATCTCTCGGGTCAAGATCTCTTTGGAATTGGCTGGGGTGCCCAGGCCTGGGCCCAGGCACCAATTGTCAATTATCAGCAAAACGGACACAGAAAGATTCTTCCATGCCCTTTCCTTTCTCCCTTCACTGCACGTCTCGTAGCTTAGCTACATAACAGGCTCTCCCAGCAGCCTGATCTCCTTGAATGACCCCCACTCCACGATCAGTGGGAAACTTTAGAGTCAAACACCATGTGGCAATGGATGCCGTAAACTCAGCAAGGGCCGGTCAACCCAAGAAAGCATTGTAAGGGGAGTCTATGTCTAGCACAACAAACTATAATATCCGGACTCTCTGGCGTTCTCCAACTCCCAACTCCACCGGTAGTTCCACTACTCTAGTGGGTATAGTAGCGCTTCCATTGAAGCCATGGATTCGAGACTGACAAGACTTCAAATCTTTGGCTTCCATCTTCATTTGGTCGTAAGCTCGTTTAAACAAAATATTCACAGAGCTTCCACTGTCAACTAAGATCCGATCTTCATCCAAGCAGGACCTACTTGAGCCGAGATGACCAGTGGATCGATGGTGGGGGCTTCAACTTTATCAGCATCTCTATTTCGGAATACGATGTCGTCGGTCATCATCTTCAGTTGTTTGGCCGGAGCCCTTCATCAAAACTACTACGACACTCGAAGTCCACATGCCTAATAGAGCTGGCATACGACTCCATTTCCTTCCAGCTTCGGTTTGCTAGATGAGGACCACCACAAACAATGTTTATCACCAACCTCCCACCGGTATGAGCGGGTTCCTCCTGACTTTCCTGGTTTGGTGCATGATTTTGATTAGATGGGCCCGCACCTCCTAGCTGCGGCGCCCGCACAAACTGATCCAATTTTCGTTCACGTATCAGCTTTTCGATGAGATCTTGTAAATACCGGCACTCATTTGTATTGTGGCCGTAACTTTCATGAAACCTGCAAAACATTCCAGTCTGAATTTTCCTCTCTGATGATGGCTTCGGAGCAGGTTCCTTGTATTGAACGGTACTGCAGGTCTGCAAATACACGTTCTCCAACAACGTATTCAATGGTATAAATGTCGAACATAGGAGCTCTGCGTCGTGGACCACGATTTTGATCTTGCTTTTTATTTTGATTTCCATTGTCCCTCTGCTGACTTTGTTTATTTTGTATATTCAAGTGAACTTTTCTGAAACTCTTACCGGATTGTTTAATTGCAATATTACTTTGAATTCCTCCCATACTGGGCCCTGCATCATCCTACTTCCTAGACTGTTTTGCATCCTCCCTCCTCAAGAATTGGGCTGCTTTGGAATAGAAACGGTCCAATGACGCAGGAGGCTTCCTAGACAACCAATTTCCGAACTCGAAATCAGGATCAATCCCCTTAGTCAATGCCATCAGGATAGAGTTGTCATTGGGATTGCTTATTTCTGCACACGCAGCATGAAATGTCTCCAAGTAACCTCTGAGTGTCTCTCCAGGAGCTTGAGTGACACTAGACAGAGTGTTAACATCTTTAGGTCTTGCAACATGCATACAGAATTGTTCAACAAATTTGATGGCCAACTGGTCGAAACTAGAAATGGATCATGGCGGCAAACGGGTAAACCACATAGTAGAAATGCCCCCTAAGGAGATGGGGAAACTACGGCATCTGACTGCGTCATCAGCTCTCACAGCATTCATTAACCATTCATACTTCAGGATGTGTTGATTGGGATCAGAACTCCATCATATACTGGCAAAGTTGGCATCCTGAATCACTGAGGTGGTTCAGCATATAATATGTCATCAGTGAAAGGGGTATGACTCTGGGAAATCCCCCAGTCGTCATTAGTGAGACTCTGGCTTTCACGGATCATCTGACGAATCATCGTCGGTATATCCGACATCTGGATATTTGGAGCATGTTGTGCCAAGGTGTGGTCGGGTTCCACAATACAAGGCTGGACCGGACGCGGTCGACGGTCTGTGTCTCGCCTCCTTGGTTCAAGATTTTCAGGTACATAAGGTTCTGGAGTGTGTTCTCGTCGGCGATGATGCGGATCGGCTTGATTTCTAGCGTCAACTCCTTGTTCGATAGCGGTGGTGGCAGCGAGGTTGCCTGTGACATGGTAAAGAGTGGTACCCCCTCGGGAGGAAGGTCCGGTCTGATGGCTAGTGGATGGTCCAGCCCTGGGTTGTCCAAGGTTTAGGGCAGGTTGGTGCCCGGTGGCCTGGGTGTAGCTTACGTCTAGTCGTGGGCGTGTAGACATGTGATGATCATCGGAAGAGGCTGAACTCTCGGCGGAAGAATAGGAAGCTTGATCTCTCCTGGATCTCCTTAGTTGCTGGCGCTGCAGCTGGTTGGTCAATTCCGCGTTAGCACGGAGTTGTTGAGTAAGTTGCTGACGACTCTGAGTTAGCTCTTGCATAAGCATTTGGAATTCTTCCTAGTAACAGGACCCGACGGATCTGATGGTCCGGCAGCATTATGGTTGGATAGAGGTAGTTGTACGAGATTCTGTCTATCCCATCCTTCCTGATTAGCAGTTGTACGAGATTCTGTCTATCCCGTCCTTCCTGATCAGCAGTTGTAGAAGCAGTTCATGTTCTAATCATGATGAATTGATGAAGTCCTTCCCTAGATTTGATGCAAATCTTAATAGGATGGAAGGGCCTTAAGGCTTGAGATTTGGATCTTCTTCTTGGATTTATGCAATCCGGTATCGATAGCAGATCCAAAGAGCAAGAGAAAAACTGGGTCTCTCAGTGAAAGCACTAAAGTGTTTGTACCAAAATTGGGCACAACACTCTTCGGAAGTATTTGAAGAGATAAAAATGAAGAATGGAAATGGAAAAGGAGGGTTATCTAATAAATACTCCAAAAACAAATAATAAAGTTACGCAGAAACATAGAAATTTAGAGTGGTTCGGCGTATTGCCTACGTCCACTATGAAATTGATGATTTTATTGATATTTCTTTGATGATTACAACTTATTACAGTGGCTAACAGCAGATTACAGCGGATTACAGTAGTGAAATTCGAGTATAGCAGCAGCCTTGAAGTGCAAAAGTGTTTTCGGCAGAGTCTGGACGTCAAAGAGCTCCAAGATCCTTTTTCTGTAGGCTCTGGGGTGCTATTTATAGGTGTAGGAGGCAAATATCTCACTCGGATCTCGGAAGACTTCTTCTGGCACGTGGGTGGGCCCACACGATCGATCCCAGGCGATTTCGACTCGATCCGTGATCGATACGAATGCAATTCGTATCGACCAAGATTTCCTCCAATGGAGTCGAAATTTGGCATGAATCTTCTTCAGCTTGTACGCAAGCTCCTGCCAAAATTTCATAGCATTTGGACTTGTGGATTGTGAGTTATGATCGATGCAAATTCAGGTTTTCGATTGGCTGTTTGGTTCAAATCGATACATTCGTATCGATCTCTTCGAATCGATCCAGGCACGTGCTAGTGGGTTGACGTGGCGTGAACTCTTCAGATCGATCCACTTTTTATGCCGAGTTGATCGAGTCGTTCCAAGACATTTGCCTTGTTTGTATCGAAGACCATTGCATAGTTCGAATCGATGGAGATGATTTAGTTCGTATTGATTGAAATGATTCTGTTTATAACAATCGGTTATTGTAAAGGCGGGGTGTACTGTTCATAACGATCAATCGTGACTCTGTTCGTATCGATCGATTGTATGATCGATACGAATTAGTGGTTTGATATGGATGCAAATAAAGCCCTCACTTAATCGATACGAACAGTGCAATTCTGGAGGAGTTCGAACAGAACCATTGTGAACAGGACCGATGCGATCTGTATGGATTCGAACGAATCGATACGAACAAGACTTCACGATCGATACGAACGGCATGCCTTTCTCAACTTGTATCAATCATATCTCGAACTTACGAACTCCGATCGACTGAAAATTTGAAACGGTGGCTTTCACGCCTTTGCTTGTCTTGTCTTGTTAATTGTAGCTCGATCCGGACTCGGACAAAATTCATCGATATCCATAGTAAACCTGTGATGTATTATCGATATTTAGGATGAACAATCATTGATTTTCAGTCAATTTCTTGATATCTCAGCTTTGCCAAAAGGTGGGATAATAACTACTATATAGTTTTGAAAATCAAAATATATAACAAATACACACTCTCTTGTATATAAATATACTCTCGATCTAGTCTAAATTAAAAACTTCTACCCTATATCTATTGGATCTCGGTATTAACTTAGGTTAATCACGTAACCTAAGCTTTGATACCAAAGTGACAACTTCCCTATACCTATGATGCTTATATAACCAGATAGTGCATTGTTGGAGCATCCGATCAATGTAGGACGATTGTCAAGGGAAAGAAAAGAAGAAAAGAAGAGAAATAAAAGAGAAGAAAAGAGAAGGAAGAGAAGAGGAAGAAAGAAAACATCAAACGGTCACATAATACCATGTCGTATATCTCGTAGCGCATCAGTTAAAATATAATAGTCATTATAGATATAAAACAGTTGAGACAATACTAACTACATGAACCACAGAATCAGAGTACACGAGCTCATATAGTTATACAAAACAGTAATAGAGTTTATACAACTGATAAATAAACTCTACTAATAAACTGTCTCTAATAATAATAAGTCAAACATAGTCGATGTTCCATAGAGTCACACAGCAAAATAAAAAATAATAAGTCTAAAAATATAAGTATGAGAAAGTGTCACCTCCTGCTAGCCCATCTGTAGAACTCCACGTACCGTTTACGCCTGCAACCTAATCTAGCAATTTAAGAGTACTAGAAATAATAAGAAGCAAAGCATAAAATCTCGAGTAATACAACAGATTGGTGTGCGCGATAAACAATCTCAAAACTCTATAAAATTCGGTATACTACATGGAATAGAGGGTATGGAGAATCGTACCTAACCCATCACTGCATCCAAATAGTTAGCACATAACGAACATAATATGCTACTGTACCAATAATATAAGGGGTGCTCCATACTAAGTACAATGTCGGGGTGCCTAGGTATCCCTATCCACAATACCTACATCAAGTGACATACCTAGAGTGACAAGTGGCTAGTGAAGCAATCATAACAAATATAGCATCCATCAAACCATACTAATTGTCACTCGGTGTACTTTGGATATGTGATAACTCGTATAACCTTTCAACTGTCAAGGATTAATGGGTAAATCTCGATTTTCAGTTGTACTCGTGTATCTTGTAGCCTAAAGCTAGATACGTGTCTCGCAGCCTGAAGCTGGACACTAGACCCAAATCAACCAGTCCAGGGTGTACGAATCCAATCAACCGACTCAGGATAACCGAACAAAGTACCCATGGGTATCTCCACAATACCTTTACTCTGAGTATAATAGAAAAATCTTTGAGTATCAACGATCCCTTAGCACGTCTATCCAATCTCTTCATTGCTTCACCCATTTCCACGATAGAACCATTCAATATTCTATCCTTGGGTCACCCCCAAAGAACCCCGCCCATGTGGAAAACCATCACGACTCCTTTCGACATCAAGCCTCCAACCTCGGAACCTAACTCCATGCACCAAGTGAGCTACCATCCAAAGTCCATAAAGTGTCAACCTCTGAACCTAACTCCATGCACCAACGAGCTACCATTCGAAGTCCAGAAACTGCCACGTCAAAATGTCACATTGTCACGATCATTGAAATCACTCGTTGTAGAGCAATAACATAAGGACCTAGAGTCGCCCATATGAACAAACCATCATATCTTACTCCTTGAAGCCTCATCACCGTCCATGCCAAAGATCGGCCAGATCGACCATCATCAATAGTTATGGGCACCGACCACTCTAAAGTGGTCAATACCAACCACTCTGGTCCTGTACTTAGTTAAAAATGGATAAGTACAAACCAAATGAAAACGTCTAGCATCCATCCTGAAGTCCAAAGTCCGTCCAAGTCCATCGTCTTCCATCTTCAGGTCAGTCGACATGCGTCTCAGTACTCTTCTACAACCTATCATGTTCATTTGGGTTTCTGATCATTAGGTACGAAACCCTAACGCATGGAATATTCCCTAATGTTGGATCACCGACAAATTAGCGTTTTCAACTAAAACAAGCAAACAAGCATACGTGCAACGATAAGCATACATATATCCAATATAGTATACTTACAACATGTATACTGCATCAATATCAACCAACAGGGGATTCATATCAAAAAGGGCCTAAAACTAGCAAATTCTTAAAATAGCACGTCAATGGAAAAAAAATATGATATTCAATTTAAAAACATTTTAAAACATTTTTAATCTCTTTTATAAAAATCAAGTAGGTGTTTATATATATCAATCTCTTTTAAAATTAAATATCACCTCAAAATACCATTTTCATATTATATTAGCAATCATAGTATTGTGAGAGACAATATGACTCACCTCAACAAAAACCAACCAAACAACCGTCAAGTCGTAGAGCTCTCCATCATGAGCGCAACGTAAGAAGCCGCATCAAAAACAAACCTCGTATGCAAAAGAAATGAATTAAATACAATTTTAGATTAATTAAAACAATCAATTAACTAATTAATAATATTAATTACCTCTATTTTCGTTAATCCCTCTTCCCTTCCAAATGTACATCCCTGTACATGTACTCAACAATGAAACCCACCTCCTCTGTACCTTCTCTCCTCTCTAACTTGACGATTACTTAACGAATCTCGGCACCGTTTTCGCCAACAAGTTTCACTGCGCGTGCTTATCGCTAAAGACCTGAAGATGTGACGTTCGATCGTGCCTAGAGAGTTGCGACCTGCTAGCTCTCTATGTATGGCACAAATGATGCATTTTGATTGGGGGCGTCAGATTTGACAAAAGTTGGTGGATAGATGGTCCACTACATGAGAAAGAAGATGGTGCAGTCGCCTTCGCCTAACTCGCCTCCGATCGACGTCAAACTCAAACCCTAGTCGAGGCCATGAGAAGTCGATCTTTCCGATCAGCGCCGCACCCAGTTCTGCCACCATCAATGAGAAGCTCTCTTCAATACCAGATCAACGAAACTAGTTTCATGATTTTAGTGGCTTAAATCTCTCGATTTTTTTTGAAAGGAATTAGGAAGTGGCGGCCATTTATTTCCTCCTAGGCAGACAATAATCAAATAAAGAGAGGTGATTAGGTAGGGTTTAGTTTATATAATATTTTATTTAATTTACTTGAATTCTCAAATAAATCATTGTACGTTTCGAGCCCATGCGATCACACGATGCATTCGATCGCACGAAACTCATCTGTATACATCACTTCATTTTTCCACTCCAAATAGTATTAAATTTTATCGCTATCCTATATAGTGCTCTGGGATGATAATTTCTTGCTATTCAAGATCGTTTTAGCCATCGGATCGTTTGATCTTCAAATATAGCAATATTTGTACTCATTTTAATTCGCAACATCGATACGAACTCAACGGAAGTGGTCCCGATTCCTGATTCAACTGTATGCGAAAAATCACATTTTAAGACCTTTAAATAAATTAACGATTCAATATTTTAATCAATCATTTAAATATCTTATCGTTAAAAATACGAGTCGCTACAAGTTTAACTTAAAGGAATAGACATGTAAACCGTATCTTTTTAAAATTTACTTTTATAAATAAGAAATGTTCACAAAAGTATAAAGAAACTGGGCTTTTTTTCAAGTGCAAATAAAATAAAAGATATTTAAAAAACATGCATTTTACTCGTAATTTACTTTTAAAAGTTTCTTTATTAAAAGAATATATACATCAAAAGTATAAGTGCCATATGGTGCCTTGCACTAATTAAAAAATAAAACCTTTAAAAATAGTTATGTAAAATTCCTTCTTATTAAATTTTTTCCATGATTGAAACTCACACCAGGGAGTTATTATTTTTCGAAACAATAAATAAACTTCAACTCCTATATTATTATTTTTCAAAAATCTCAAATACCAATACTTCTAACTTTTTTGCGAAAGCATTTTGATTAATTTAAATACTTTAATTGGAGTAGATTATAACTTACACTAGCCTAACTAGGTCATATATTTTCAAAAAGATATTCAAGTTACTTCATTATGCTTTATCAATATCACATTATATTTTGCAGACTTAAGGGTATTGCTCTTCTTCTTATCTATCCCCAGTCCCACAATTTACTCCACTTCTACTTTGCATATAAACTCTTTCTTAACAATTCTCTATGGTGTAAATTGCAAAAAACGTAACAGATTTAACTTTCACCCCAAGCTATTTAAATATCAACATTTATTTGACTCATAATTGCTTAATACTATAAGGGATAAGCCAATAATTACATCTACAAGTTAAAATATATATGGTATGGCGTATATATATAATAAAAATTTAAAACATGTTGTCTAATATGACTTAATTCAGTAGGAACTGCCAAACATGGCTTTGATGCTAAATGAGACAACCCACCATTTATGGCGCCCCGACCCACATCTAAAGTGACACTGGCATCGTGGATCCCCGTTGATGGCGGATCGTTTGAATCATTTTGAGGTAAAATATAAAACAAACCACAGAGATGATATTCTACACTTTCTAAAACTCACAGCAAAAGGAATGATATATAATAGTAATCAATAATACAATAATCCCAGATAAACAAAATAATACTGTATCAAATATACTTCACTTACAACTTTTCTCTATCACTGTGTAACAAAAACAACCTAATGTCTGGGAATAACCGAGATAAAATAGTAGATAGCTAATATACAAATAAATGCACTTCTCCATCACGCCATCGCTCATCCAAGTCACCACTAGTCCTCTCTATCAACCTATCAATGTATAACTAAAAAGAAGAAAATGATAGAGGGGGTAATAGACATACGTCTGGTGTGTGAAATGCATCATATGAGTGTATAATAGTAATAAGCCTGTAAAACAACACTTATGCTCAAAACCCATACCTTAACCTGTGTCACCAACACACAACAAGTTAACTAAACATAATATAATACCATAGTGATAACATAGGATAAGGTCTCAGTAAAATCTAACCCATATCTGATCGTATGCACAAGAACGAACCTAAAGTCCTAACTCACATTCCAAAGACCGACAACAACATGATTAAGCCTAAAGTCCCAACTCATTATCGCTGAAAACATATGCAACTCACTACCGAGGAAATATACGTCTCAGCCCACTATCGTCAAATCGTAAGCGACTCGCTATTGGAGAACTACATGTCTCAGCCTATTATCTCCTAGTCGTGAATGACTCGCTACCAAGGAATACAATGTCTCAGCCTTCCATCGTCAAATCGTAAGCGACTCGCAACTGAGGAACACAATGCCTTTATCCACTGTCACTAAATCATACATGACTCGCTACTGGGGAACTATATGTCCTAGCCCACCATTGCCAAATCGTAAGTGACTCGCTACTGAGGAACAACATGTCTCAGCCCACTATTGCCCAATTGTAAGAGACTAGCTATTAAGAACAAAATGTCTTAGCCCACTACGCCACACCTAATAACATATAACGAATCTACAAAAATAAGACACTTATCAAAAGTGCCTCAAAACACAGCAAATAATATAGCAAAATGTTCCTTGTCTCACCATGATTATGATTCCATGAACCGCGTATGAAATAGAGGTCGTACGCGAAAGTTATGAGCATTTAAAGACAAGTATTTATTATACTATTAATAGTTAAATCATTATATTTATTTTATTAATAAAATTCCCTTCTTCACCACGTTGCTACAGGAATTTTGGAAACATGATTCACGACCTTCAAGCTTAAACTGCCACCTATTTTTTATTACAGCCACAGCTACAGTCGTCGATAAAGCAATCGGCCATCACCGCCGTAGTCCTCTAGGTGCCACCAGCCTGATGCTACCCTCCATGTCCACACCGGACACCTCCATCAAAATGCCATCGCAGGTGATGTTTCCTTAAATTCTAGAAATCTATAACGATAATTGACCAATATAGACACCACGGTAGCAATCTACTAGATATCCTCTTCATATCCATGGTCCCCGATCGTTGCATCGTTGCCTTTTAACCATTGGATCAGAACGAACGGTCAACATTTATCAAAAGTTCTACGTGTTTTCTGATCAATCCAAACATCCAATCGACGAACAAACACCACTATTGGACTCATGTCGCTATGAACTATAATTTTGATATATACTCGTCTAATTTGGAACAACTTTGCGTTGTGCACTTCTTCCATTAGAGGACAATTAACTTTGTTGATTACAATCGAGAAAAATCTATTTTAATCAACTAGACGGGCATACTACATCGTAATTAGGTGATTACATCAATTATAAGTTGGCTAAAGATCATAAGAGGTGAATTACTACGTTTTATAAATATATACATAACCATGATAAATCCCACTCATCGATCAGCCGTGCATCTTCTCTGGTCAAAGGTGAATCCTCCTCCTTCTTTGCTGTCCGGAAATTCCCACCTTGAAAATGCCAAATCTCTTAATAGCTTGGATTTAATTAAGTAGCTTTCTTCACGTTGATCGGTTTTTATAAATTTATTTAATTTCGATTAGATTTTGTATATTTGGAATTAAATTGTTTAGAGATTAGATGAAGAAGATAGGGATCGGTGAATTTGATGTTTAGGCTAAGTATGATTAGAGAATAGGGTTTGGTTTCTATTTATAGGTTGAAATAACTCATGCTTAGGCTAAAATCTTGAAATTAATATATTAGGGAAATGCCATTGGGTTTGACATCTTCTAATTTCTAGTCCGTTAAACCAAATTCAACAAGTTATTTATGTTTTCTGACTATAAACGACATTCTAAACACGATGGAATAGATCCTGAAGCCTAGTTCCAATTCCTATAGAAATTTTCTATTTTACCCTTTATTTTAAAATTATGATCTTAACCATTTCAACTTAATTATTTAATTTCATAAAATTACGGGGTGATACAATCACGTTTAACAACTCAATAAAGTGATGACATAGGACGTAACCACGTGTGATGCTACTGCATCTAGTTGCACGACTTCATTTAGTTCGTGGGCTCCCAAAGCCAAAGAAGTGGTAAAAAGTTTCCCCGATCTGCACTACTTGGCAAGCACTAGGTCTAGGTTCCCCAATCCGCCCTACTTTAATTCAAGCACAGGTGTAAGGGTTCTTTTTAATAGTGTTTTAGGTACAAATTCTATTTTTTTATAAACAACTCCATCAGTTTATCTCAATGATTGTATATAACATTTTAATTAATTACCCATGTATATTTATATTTATATTAAAAATCTATGTATATTTCAAGGTTAATGGAATCAAATATATGTAAATCCCAAAAGGTGTATTCAACTACCTTTTATTCATCAAAATAAATCGAATTTATCGTATAGAAACCAAATCTATGGAATTAAGCAGTTTTAATTTAACTTACAATTCCCTCCCAAGTTACAGCAATTAGCTTATAAATTCATTACCTTGGGCTTTCTAGTTCATATAATTCATAATTGAAAACCATTGATTTAGACTAAAAAATCATATATTCAACTTAAAAGAAATATATAAAAGAAATACAATTGTTTGCTGACATCATAACACATCGTAATAAATTAACTCACTTGGAAATGCTTTTTGAAGAGATTTACTTTTTAACCCAATCTAAATTAGCGCTTCTCTTCCTCTTCTTAGCTTGTTGTTGTTTTTTATTGTTGTTTCTCTTTACTTTTTATTTGGATCCTTATATTTTACTTGGATTTGGATTTTAAATTTGTTTGAGAGAATAGTTTTTAGGGTTTGAGGAAGAAGAAGATAGTGTCAAGAATGAGAGAGGTGATTACCAGGGTTTCAGAATGAAGAATTCAAGCCTTAACTACTTATTTATAGTTAAAAATTAGGGTTATTAGGCTTAATCCTAAAATCATTGATTATGGAAATGCCACTAGGTATAGTTTCGGCTAATTCTGACTCGTTTTATCAAATTCAACAAATTATATATGTTTTCTGATTGTAAATGGCATTCTGGATGCAATGGGATAGGCCCTAAAGCCTAATTCCAATGTCTATTAAAATTTACTATTTTCCCATTTATGTAACATTACATTTTTAGTTCTTATTAATATTTTAAATTTATTATTAAAATTTCTAGGGTGTTATAAGAGTATTACAATCAATTATACATGTGCTACTAATTTTCAACATCATTATCAATATCATCGCTTATAATATCATTATCATACTCATGTTCACTAACTTCGACATCATTATCATCATTAACCTTGACACCTTCCTAATTCAACTTCGTCAAATACTTCATTTTTAAGTATGGTCCTATATCATTGGCATCTTCTATTATTTAGAGTATTTCATTATCCTCTGGATCATTTTGGTAGATCATCGATTAAGATCAAGCCCTCATTGAATGACCATCTCGATTTCGTTTTGACAACATCCCACTAGTCCTCCTGTCGTTGTTCATGGAAGGATAAGACACATAATAAACTTGTGTTGCTAGTGTCGCTAGCACAAATAGAGTGTTCCTTTATATACCCTTTTATGCTTTACCTAAAATGGGGATAATCCTTATGTATACGGCATACTCCTATATCAAGTGTAGAATCAAACCACTCGCATTTGAATAAAAAAAATTTAAGCTTCAGTATTGTTAAATAAGCGAGTTCAATTATTTCTTATAACTCTCCATGATAATTTCGATCACACTTTTCATCGCATTTAACACATACACCACTGTTGTAAATTGTTTTACTGGCTCCAAACTCCATTATGCAAAATTCAATGTCGTTTACGTACTTGATTGGGCATTTTATGTATTTTGTAAGTGGACCAAATGCAAAAAATTTATAAAATATCAGTGAGTCCATTGTCAACAATCTATTTAGCTAAATCAATACAGAAATAAACAATTTCAAAATAAATTTATTCAACAACTGTATACGCTTATATATTTCTAAAACCAAGCCTCAAATCCTTTACTAGGTTGAACCCTTGGATTTTATTGCTCAAACTGCCTGTTAAACAAATGATATTGTTAAGATAAATATGATTATGAAATATAACACGGTATCAACAGTTAATAAAAAATATTTTTACAAACCTAATAAGACATTATAATTCTTCATAATTGAGAAGCACCAATATTCTTGACATGCCAAACTCTTTAAATGTTTGGAAACTTCCATCCTTCCTTTTACTAGACGGAAGTCCATGTTTTTGAAACATAGAAAAAGAAATATTAGGTGACTAATCCATAGAATCATCATAACAAGGACCACTATTTGAATTTAGCTTAATATGGTCTTTGAAATCATAACAGAAAATTATGGATGCTTCTCCAACAATATATGCTTGACATATTGAACCTTCAACGCCAGTTTTTTGTTTCACCTTTTTTTAAGGTGACCAAATTGCCTCCATACGAACATTTCAAAAAAAAAAGTTATGAATTATACAAAAAGGAATATAAATACGGTAGTTGTTCCATGCAGTTGAATACTCTATGAGAAAATATTTTCTCTAATTTACAAATAATTTGGGTATATTTGTTTCCCATTTCCCCATATTAGTTTTATAAAGTGTGTTTGAGCATATTTCAATACAGAAGATACTAAGATGAGTAATAGCCATCTACACTTTTAACGACAGTAGTATTGGGAAAAGAGACCCTAAAAATATATATTAATCGTGACTCTTCATAGCTGGCATTTTTTGAAGATCCTTCGTATCAATACGTCTTTTCATATTTGAAGCAAATCCATCTAAAAACCTTAAATTTTGAACCTACTCCAATAATTTCTATTAATGTTTATATTCCAACTCATAACAATTAAGATGCTTGAAATTTGGACATTTGTTATCAATTTTAAGCTCTAGACGATTATAGTATAACACAATATCCTTCCTTGACTTCAAATCAACTTTTGTTTTCTGTTTCTCATTCATAATCGAATTAAAGAAGTTCTCGAAGATATTTTTCTTGTTATACATTTCTTCTACATTGTGTTTAAGTTTTTAATTTTTTTCGATATGGTACCCCCCCCCTAAAATATACTTTGCTTGCACTTATTATGATGCTCTTCTTTACTAGGAATTTTTGGCTCTTTTACTATCTCAGGTATTTTAGGATTTCTTTGCTACTCAGAATGGTAGATGGTTCTAAAATAACATTTGTATTTCATATGAAGTTTTTCTTATCAAATTTAAAACTATGGTTTACGTGCAATAAATGATGATGTTGCTCCCACCAACATTGTTGGCCACCATTTGTTAGTCGAAATGATTTCGTCCAATCCATGCAATTAGGGTAAGTGAATTTTCCGCTTGTTCTCCATACAGAAAGCATCTCATAAGCAGGAAAATTGCTTATCATCTACAACAAATAAGAAAATATTCTAATGTTGTTTTTTAGAAATTTCCTACGTAATAACACCTTCTGTCTACTACTTTTTCAACTCATCAATCAAGTCTGCAAGTACACGTCTGTCCCTTTTTTTGAATTTTTAGGTCTAGGAATAACTATAGTTAGAAACTCGTATGGATTCTTTATATATGTTCATGGAGAGAGATTGTAAGGTGTTAGATGAACTAGCTACATTGAATATGAAGGAACGGGGCCGGTTCACAGCAAGTAAAATGGATGAATTTTAGAAAAAAAAATTCATTTTTGGATCTTTTTTGGGCCTACATAGTATAAATAATTTAGATCTAATCTAAAATATTTTGAATAAAATATTTATTTTGTTTAATTCTTTTTAACAAAAGGTTTTATTTAATTTATATGACTTTAATTTATAAGGATATCAAATACACATGTGTATAGTGCATGTTGAAGGTATAGTTAGTATGCATGGCTAATGTGACCGTATATTGGTGTTATGATTTATACTGCAATGAACACATTTGTCCCTTTATATATGCCTTTGTTTTCCATAGTCCTGTTTGAAAACAACACACACACACACACATACATACATACATACATACATACATACATACATACATACATACATACATACATACATACATACATACATACATATATGCGTGTGTGTGTGTGTGTGTTTGTGTGTGTGTATATGTAAAATAATAATTATAGATGTTTATTTAAGTAGCTTTGACCAATTCAAATTATTTTAAATTAATATCTTAAAATACCTTGTGTTAATTTTAAAATTTAAAGTTAGATCTAGATCTAAGTAAATATCTATTTTTCAGTTTTAAATTCACATTACAAATCAAATATATGTATATGTATAAATACATACAATTTATTTTTTATTCAAAACATACATATACATCCATCTTAAATTTAATTTAACGTATATATGAATATAAACTATTAATATATATATATATATATATATATTAAAAGTATTATTTTTTTGCATTTGACAAAAAGAGTTTAAATAATTTTCTTTTATTTATTACTTTTTCTTAAAGAAAGTAATGATTATATAAATATATTAATAATTAGTATACAAAAATAAATCCATATGTTTGTAAATTAGTTTTAAATTTTAATACATATAATATACTTTTTATATGTATATTTACATTTATTACATTAAAATTTATTAAAACTAATTTAAATTAATATTAATTTTCGAAAATTTTAAAATAAACATTTGTAGTATGGTTGAAAATAAAATATATGCTTTAATGGTGTTTTAATGGTGTTTTAATGTGCTTTTTTAAATTTTGTTTGAAAGTATACATACAATTAGACAACACAAGCTATATAGAAATTCGTTATAATAACGGTAATGTAGATAGTATGAACATGATGATTAACAAATATAATAAACATTATTATTGAAATAGAAATGTTACCAAATCAGTAGCCTACAACTAGCAAATTGAATGATAAACCATAGATCTAATTGAACCACCTCCAGAAATTGCAGTAGACTCGAGATGAATAACACATTTTTATTTTTATTTTGATTTGAATTTGTTTTTAGAAATGAAGAGGCAATCTTGCCTTGTTGCTTGTAGCCAAGGTCAGGTGAAAAGAATGGGTAAAATGAATAAGGGTAAGATTTTTAAATAAGGATCAAAGAGGAGCAAAAAGTGGAGATCCAATCACCTTTGTTTACCCTTTCTTTTCTACCAATTCAAATTCATATTTGAGAAATTAAAAATCCAACATCGCACCTCTCTATGGTCGACCAAGGTATGGGAACAATGGGCCCACAACAATTTCAAATCCATTTAGTATTTAATTAATTTAAATTTAAATATTTATCGATATCGCATATCGATATATGCATATATAACTTTTATATACATACTTTTATTAAATACTAATGGCATTCAAATAAATCAAATAAAGTTTTAATAATTAATATTTCAGAAATGTTAGTTAATTTAATCAATTTATAATAATTATATATTAATTAAATCGTGTGGGTGTTGCCCCCTCCCTGCCTCCCAAAGCTCCCATTCAAAAACCTCCTCCCCGCATTTGGCAAGTTAAACCCTTTGCACCTCTCACGTATACCCCTTCATCGGTCATTCCTCCTGCTTCCTAGGCTGTTCCCCCTGATCCCGATGCTCTCTCTAGGCTAAAATCCTACAATGCCTCTGCTCTTGTTCAGTCTGTTGTTCCTGTTATTTCTACTGATATCGCTGTGACCAGAGATGTGAGTCCTATTATGCCAGCTTCTCCTGCCAAATCATTCGACCTTGCTGATTTGGACCTTGGTATTGAGTTTGGTTTAGCGGATCTTTTTCCTGCTTAGGTTACTTTTGGACCATTTCATTCTATGTAGCTCCTTCTTGCAGATTATCCCTTGTGTGGGTTGTTAGGTGTGTTTTGAGTTTTTAATAGCTGTTAGGGTACCTTTGCCTCACAAATGTACTCAAATTTTTGTATTAATACAAAGTGGATGGTCCACTTAAAAAATCGGCAAGCCTTGCTAAAAAAAATCATGTGGTATTTTAGAGTATTTTACATTGCGGTTGTGCAAATCAAATGTGTTAATTTAGTCAGCGATTAATATCGAACAATTTGAATATTAAAGTTCATACATCACCTTAGCTAGTGGTGTGACAATTTGAATTTATCGCTTACTCATTTTTCAGTAAAATCCAATTTCAATTTTTTAATTGGTATCTGGTAATGACTATTATTTACACCAATTCTCTTCGTATCAAAACTATATCACTTTAGGACTTATGGAATTTGATTTTGGTTAAAGTTCCAACAACCCGGTTAATTCAGACAAAAAATCCTTAGTTCAATGATAACAGTTATTATTAACCGAACTGCTTTGGGCAGATACTTTGACTGTGAGTTGACTTCGGTTGACCATGATACTAATGTCATAAAACCGAGGAGGGAATTCTCTATTGAATAGTATTTCATTTCCAATGATTCAACTCTAACCCAACTATAGTCATTCTTGGATGTCATGTCATGATTTAACTATGATCAAAGTGGTTGTCCATATTGAAGTTCAACAGTATTCTCAAGTCGAAAGAACTGTGTAATATTGTCACTTTGAGATTTCCTATTTGACCTTCGTTATTATAAACTAATAGGAAACTCGAGTCATTCCATAGTTATCCAATAAATACTAGTACATATCCCCTTTGTACCCCCAGCTGCCATGAGCAATATACTACCATACATTGGGAGAGTATTACGTAGTTTAGTCTCAAATAGTGTATCGATATCTTGTCTCGAAACATTTTGACTAGGAATATTTAAATCAGCATGTTATTTTTAATGCGGTAAATTTCTTATGATTACAACACATTGTAATATCACATAACAAATTATTTAACAATTATCTATTTAATATTCTTAAATTGAATAATTAATTAACATAACATAATATGCCAAGTATATAATAAAAATAAAAACACCTTTTATTTTGAATGAGATTTTATCACATAGTTAATAATTTATAATAAATTATAGAATTACCTCTAGGACATACCCCTAACTCTATCAATCTCCTGCTTGTACTTAAGGCAAATTATGGAATCTTAATCTCATCCATTCGATTTGCTTAGAACTGAATAAGTAAGTCCCTTTGTAAATGGATCTACCATGTTGTTTTAGTTACCCACTATGTCAATCAACTCTCTCTGATGTTGATAAAATGCCTTTATCATGTGGAACTTTTCGAAACATGTTTATTAGCTTTTAATGAGTTCTAGGTTTTTTCGTGATCTGTGTCATGAATTGTTATCATATAAGAATGATATGGAATTCCAACATTTGGAATCATCCCTAGCTCATTTATAATTTGTTCATTTATATTTTTTTTCATTGCTTTTATTGCGTCGCTATTCAAGGCGATATACTTACACTTTTGGTTGAAACAGCCACTACATCTTGTTTGGAACAATTGCAACTTTAACTAAAGTTGAAATAACATCTTGTTTGGAACAATTACTACTTTGACTAAAGTTGAAATTGAATTTAAGATTGATATACTATACTCGATACCACATATGAAGTAAGAGTTCGAATGGTCCTTCATAAGGAGTTAATTGTTTCCATAAACAACTCACTAGTATATTGTAAATACTAGAGAACGTTCTAAACTATCATTTAGTGACCTTAATTCGGATTTGATACTTACATAAAGTATAAAATACATAAGTGAAATGCGATATTGTAAACATTAAAACATCTATGTTAATTCCTATTGCTAAAGCATAAGGAATGTATTTTACATGCTCCATATTAAACATATATGGTGTCTTTGTATCGTCTAGGACAATTCTATAATGGCCTGCCTTTCTTACTCCTAACGATGACACTTAGTACACTCACGATATAAGTATGCCAATCATCTTGGTGTCCGAAAGATAGGCCATTGCGGTAAAAAAAATGACAAGAAGAAAGAAATACAGAATCTCACAACGCAAAAGAATCACATATAATTGAACATAACTTCAGCCAGGGACAACATGTGTTAACTTCAGCTTGGGATAGTTATAACTGCCTGCCCCCACAATGCTAATACATAACTATACACATACAACGGAAATAAAATAGACAACTAGATAATGTTGAAGCCTTGTGCTCCATACTCCTCGAGAATGCATCCATAAGAACCTAGACTACTTGGCTACTCAAAAATTAGAGTATCCAAGAGTTTAAAGCTAAGAAAGAAAAACTCCGAGTCAGATATGGGTCTGGTATGAGTAAACTCAAAATGTATGCTTTGTTATAATTATAAAACACTTTAAAAATAAAGGTATCTCGTAAGACAACGCCGCACATAAACACATATGAGTTTTTATCTTACGATAATAAAATCATATCAAATAAAAATCCAATGATATTATAATAATGTCTAGGGTTTAATATAAATATTTAATCATAGCCAAAATGGTTACATCAATTATATTCCAGCATATTAGGTATACAACTAAGTCGGTAAAGGCACATAGTGAAAAATGGATTCCATCAATAATAGGGCTATTGGGTACCGACCATCACACTACACCTCTAAAGAAAATGTACCGAGGTCGAAAACCTTTCGACCCATGCATGGAAAGATTGACTTACCCCTTTGTAACAACCCGGGATTTGCATTACCAACTAATAAATAAAAGTTAGGATTTTTATTTATTTTAATGAAGCATAAAAGGTTTTGGAATAACAAAATTTATGTGAAAAAGGCTATTTTAATTAAATGGGAAATATGGGATTTTAAAATGAGGATAAAATGTTATTTTTGGAAAGTTAAATATTTTAGGAGAGATTTTAAAACGGGTTTGGATAAGAAAAATGAGTTTTATAAACATACATGAACACTTAGACTAATTTTTGGAAAACATGTAAATAACTCTCTTCTTATTGGGTTTCTAAACCTAGCCCAATAACCCACCCTAAACCTCCTCTATAAATTATCTCATACTCTCCAAACCTCATTCATTCATCCCTAATCAAAACCCTAAACATTTCCTAAAGCTTTCTTAACAAAAATGGCCTCTATCTTCATCTCCTTCTAGTTTTTGCTTATGCAAGTCATTCTATGCAAAGGTAATGCAAATACCCACCTAAAATCCATTTTTATATCTCTTTAATTTCTGAAATTTAATTGGTAACACATGTTTTATGTGTTTTTTGATCTTATAGCCTCCTAATCATCTTTTGCTAACTTGGGTTGATGCTATGTAGTCTTTGTTGCTTTTGTGAGAGGTATATTGCTAAAAACCTCTTCTAATATGTGTTTAATCATCTTTTGATTTCAGAAATTATTTAGTAACACATGTTTTATTATGTAACATGTGAATCATAGCTCTTTGATCCTCTTTGCTTTCATTTTGGGTGTGCACACAAGTTGCTTGCTATATTGGTTGAGGTAAAATTGCTAACTAAATCCTTTTTTACTTGATGCTTCTATAATTTTCGTTTTGGAATTGTAGCTGAAACGAAATCAGGCATAACTTCTTCATTTCTCATCCGTTTTTGGTCAGGTTTTTATTTGCTGCAAACTAGATTCAATAAGGAACACTTTTTGTTCAGTGAGTTTTCTGTAATTTTGCCATTTAGATGACCTGAAATGCGTTCAAAAACAGAAGACCAATTCTGTCTTTAACAAGTGATCTTGAGTTTCAATCTGATATTGTTTTGCATGTCTCTCTCGTTTTTAATCCGAATTAGATAATTTTGGATGTTCCGGAAAGCTTAAAACATATGCTACAATTTTTGTTCAGTGAGTTTTCTGTAATTTTGCAATTTAGATGACCTGAAATAAGTTCAAAGACAGAAGACCAATTCTGTCTTTAACAAGTGATCTTGAGTTTCAATCTGATATTGTTTTGCATATATCTCTCTCGTTTTTGATCCGAATTAGATAATTTTAGATGTTCCGGAAAGCTTAATACATATGCTACAATTTTTGCTCAGTGATTTTTCTGTAATTTTTCAATTTAGATGACCTGAAATGCGTTCAAAGACAGAAGACCAATTCTGTCTTTAACAAGTTATCTTGAGTTTCAATCTGATATTGTTTTGCATGTATCTCTCTCGTTTTTTATCCGAATTAGATAATTTTCGATGTTCCGGAAAGCTTAAAACCTATGCTACAATTTTTGCTCAGTGATTTTTCTGTAATTTTGAGTCTAACTAGGTCAAAATTTGATTTTTCTACTATCTTCCCGAGAGCGATACACATATTAGCTCTGTGGATGAAACTGAAACTATTTTGGTCATAACTTTTGAACCGCTAGTCGGAATTTGACGATTTTGGTCTCGTTGGAAAGATGGAGTTATAAAATCCATATCTGGAAAGTTTGGTCATCATCTGAGTTCACTAGTCCCTTCGAATTTCCTGTCAGAGTTTAACCCAGATCGCTGTGCAAAACAGTGCATTTCATGTTTCTGTGTCCGACTTTGGAACGTCGCTACGCCTTCGTTTCAAGTCGGAATCGAGTAATTCTTTTTTCATTCTGAAGTAGGAATGTCGGACTACGTTCCTACCAATTTTCATGCCATTCGGATTTAGTCTGCTGGTCCGAATAATTTTCCGAACTTGGGTTCGCGTCAGTTTTGGACTATTTTCCAACACTTAGAATATTTTCAGTGATTTTCTGGTTTTATCGATTTCTTTGAGATTTGTCTCTAGATTTTGTACACGGGCCTTATAAAAAGGTTTAAAAAGGATTTTTCGCTCCGAAATGGCTTTCGAAATTATTATATAATATTATTTTTAATTAGTAGACTATTTACTCCATAATAGGAGAGTTTTCAAAAGCCATTTTAGAGTGTTCTCAAAATCAATTATAAATCCGTTTCGAACCATTATTTTCTATAATAAAAATCTCACACTCACTTTTTAGCACGTCAAGCGAAGTGGAAAGGTGCTTAAACGGTTAGGAAATCTCCGGCCTATGGAACCGTGTGTATTTTCTTTCCGGTTAATCCACGACCTATTCGATTGATCGTTTTGACCTTTGGGTCTAGTTTACCGATGATACGAGGTGGACTTTTTATTGTTTGGAGTGTGAGCTTTCTATTGGTTAGTAAACCGTTTAGTGCGAACGTGGGGTATGAGACTCATCGTTAACACTTTACGGGTTCCTCTCCAAGAAGTTTGTGACACATTAGCCTCTGGGCAGCCAGTACTGGACCTCTGGGTCACCACGCCTCTGGGCAACCGTCTCTGGACACCTGTTCTATGGAGCAGTTTCTTTTTCGGCATGTGCCTCTGGGCCTTTATCCTTCTGGGAAGGATCTCGCCGTCTCGCGCGTTCCGCATCTGTGCGAGTGATCGATCACAACTCTACAGTACTTGGCAATAACGACTCCGGTCGGTGCACGTGCTACACTTGTATTATCTGATGATTTTTATATCCATTCGAGTACCGCCATTCGGTGTTGGTTCTATGGAACCATACGATGTAAGTGCGATCACCTTGTGGATTCACAGTGCCTCTGGGCACTGCTTTTCAGTGTTTGATTTCATTGACTTTTCAGTATATCCCCATTGCTCTTTGGAGCATCGATCTTTGCTTGGGCATTGATTACAGACTCTGGTCACTCTTGGGATTATTGCCTATGGGCAACTTTATATAGCTTTGGCTACGCCGATGATATGCGGCGATTTTATTTATTCAACACTTTGGTGCTGAGATTCTCTTTGGAGATTTTTTCTGTTGATTGATGATTAGTGACCGTCATTATATTCATGTGGTCCAAAATACTCTTCTCTTAGGAAAAGTACTATTTCATTTATGTACCGCATTATTATATATCTCAGTTATTACTGATTGTTTAGCTAGCCTGACCCGAGTGTTTTTCGCTCGGGTCAGACCGAGTTGTTTCAGGTTAGGTCTCTGGACTTAGCTTCTGTGCTTCCGCTTTGGACATTATCTGCTATGCTGATAGATAGCGCTTTTATTTGTCCACTATTCCGCTACTCTGTTATTATTCAAACTTTGATATGTACATATTTTTGACTCACATGTGTGGGCAGTGGCTTTGTACCCACTTATAGTATTTGGATCTGTATTGACAATGTATTGTCCTGGGATTTTATATCTGTTATGTGATTCTGTTCTGTGATTTTTTATCATTTTATTACTATGCTTATTCGGATAGATCTTTAGCCATTGTAATTTCGTTATAAATATTTATTGAATATGTCCAACCGCCTGATTGAGAAAAAAAATAGATACCACCCTTTCGACGTATTCAGTAGATAGTTATAGCTTGATTACAAATGGTCGCTTCCACTATACTCTATTCTCCGCTTTAACTGACGGTATTACTCTCGTAATACTCTTTGTTACGGTGGGTCTCAGAGTGGGGCGTTACAGTTTGGTATCAGAGCCTGGTTTCAGGAATAAGCATAATAAACACAGAACAGATACACTTAGTACAATACATTTTAATTAGATCCGAATTAAATCAAATCCCTTCCTTAGGTTTATTGATAGATAAGTTAGGAATATGTTTAAGAATCCGTTATATTCCGTAGTATTCCTTAATTAATTATCTATCATTGAATCATGTCTAACTCTAATTCCCGTTTGACTTTCAGTATGTCTGGAAGGGGAAGAGGGAGAGGGAGAACCACACGTCAGACCAGTGCTACTGGGTAGTCCAGCAACACTCATCCTGAGGGCGTGTTCATGACCACCGACCAAATCATGGAGCTGGTTCGGAATTCCCAGTCTCATTCTCAGTCTCCAGCCCCAGTTGTTGATGCTCCGCACAAGTCTGCTTTTGTGCGTCTCTGCAGTGATTTTACCCATCTCGGAGGGAAGCCGTTCAGTGGCTCCGAGAATGTCTTAGAGGTCCAGGCTTGGATTCGGATATGCGAGCGCATTTTCACTCATATGGATATCCCGGATCATGACCGTGTTCTTATTGCTTCCAGTCAGCTTAAGAGTCGTGCCTTGGATTGGTACGAACTCCTTATTGCCGAGATCGATGAGACCACACTTACTTGGGCTCAGTTTCGTGAGAGATTTGAGCTCAAATTCATCCCAGAGTCAGAGAAGAACTCCCTTGCTCGCCGCTTTCTTGATCTCAAGCAGGGGAAGTCCTCTATATCCGATTATGTCTCTTCCTTCGAGGCCCTGTCCAAGTACGGACTTGAGTTTATTGCTACTCCTTATAAGAGGAACCTCAAATTTGTTGAGGGCTTGAAGAAATATCTAAAGAGGCAGCTTATGCTACAGCTTGAGCTCTCATTCGAGAAGCTAGTCGATGCAGCTCTACATCTTGAGTCAGTCGAGATGGAGCATAGTGATGATGGTGGTGTGGGTTCCACAAACCCCACCAAGAAGAGATTTCCTCCTGGCAAGTCTGGCTCTTCTTTTCAGCACAAGAAGAAGAAGACTGGTAGTTCCACTGTTCAGACTCAGCCTCAGACACGTCCTCAGTCCCAGACTCCTACTCAGCCTAGTGGGACACATCCTCCGAAGAAATGCTTCAACTGCGGTTCTCCAGATCACTTTATTCGAGAGTGTCCCAAACCTCTCTATTGCACCTTCTGCAAGAAGGAGGGACACAGGATCTCCGCTTGTCCTATTGCTCCAGCTAGTGCCAAGCCTGGCAGGCTTAATGCTGCCAAGGCTCCTACTTCTTCTACTCAGCCTAAAGGTACACATCCTTCCATTCTTGAAGACTCTATTTTATTTCATGGTAGATCTTGTAGAGTTCTCTTTGATACGGGTACCTCTCACTCATTCGTATCAAATAAACTAGTTGATACTTTATCTTTGGATGTTACTTGTTTGGTTTCTTCACTAAGGATTGTGAATCCCATCGGCGGATCCACGACCCTTAGCTTGCTTTGTGAGGATGTAGATATCGATCTTTGTGGATTTTATTTCCGTGCGAATCTGCACGTTATGGAGTATTTGGGCTTTGATATGATACTTGGCAAGGATTGGCTCGTTCAGCACGACGCCAAAATTATTTGTTCGGAGCGGATATTATTCATTCATCACCCTGACTCATCCTCTCCGTTAGCTATTGTTCTTCAAGATGTTGGGCTTTCTGATGTTACTTTATTTTCTCTCGATTCACGAGATGAGGATTTGAACTTATCTCGTATTCCTGTTGTTCGGGATTTCCCCGACGTATTCGAGCCAGTATCCGGCCTGCCGCCAAAGCGGGCCATTGAGTTTCGCATCGATCTCATTCCAGGCTCTCATCCAGTTGGGCGTCCTCCTACGAGAATGTCTACTAAAGAGAATGAGGAACTCAGGAAGCAGGTAGTTGAGCTTGAAGCGAAGCAGTTCATTCGTTCCAGTTCTTCGCCATGGGGTGCTGCTGTGGTCTTCGTTAAGAAGGCTGATGGATCTCTTAGGCTTTGCATTGACTATCGCAAGCTCAATGAGCTGACCATTAGAAATCGCTACCCACTTCCTCGGATAGACGACATGTTTGACCAATTGAGCGGTGCGAAGGTCTTCTCTCAACTTGACCTTGCCACCGTATTCCATCAGCTACGAGTCGCGGAAGACAACATTCCTCTTACAGCATTTCGCACTCGTTATGGTTCTTTTGAGTGGTTGGTCATGCCGTTCGGCTTGACGAACGCTCCGGCTTTCTTTGTCGATCTCATGAATCGAGTATTTCGGGAATACATCGATAGATTCGTTCTGGTTTTCATCAACGATATTCTTGTTTATTCTAGATCTGAGGCAGAGCATGCTCGTTATCTGCGGATCGTCTTGGATACTCTTCGTCAGCATCAGCTTAAGGCCAAGCTCTCCAAGTGCCATTTTTGGGAGAGCAAGGTCAAGTTCTTGGGCCATATTGTATCATCTAAGGGTATTTCTGTCGATCCTGCCAAGATCGAAGCTATTCAGAATTGGAAGCAGCCTGAGAACGTTCATGATATTTGCAGCTTCCTTGGCTGGCAGGTTATTACCGTCGATTTATCAAGGATTTCTCTCGTGTTGCACTTCCCCTCATGACTCTGACTCGTAAGGGGGTTCGCTTTATTTGGTCTGATAAGTGTGAAGTTTCTTTCCAGCGATTGAAGGAACTTCTCACTCATGCTCCTATCCTTGTGGTTCCTGAGAGTAACCACGATCTTGTTGTTTACACCGACGCTTTTCGTAGCGGCCTCGGTGCTGTGCTTATGCAGAAGGATCGGGTAGTTGCTTATGCTTCTGGGCAGCTACGTCCGAATGAGGTTCGCTATCCGACTCATGATCTTGAGTTGGCAGCTATCGTCTTTGCTTTGAAGACGTGGCGTCACTTTCTATTAGGCGAACGCTTCTCTCTTTACACCGATCACAAGTCGCTGAAGTATTTATTCAGTCAGAAGGATCTCAATATGAGGCAGTAGTGATGGCTTGAGTTTCTCGCCTCATATGACTTAGACATTCAGTATACCCCTGGCAAGGGTAATTGTGTGGCTGATGCACTCAGTCGCAAACACTCGGCAGTAGTTTCTATGATGTTAGCCGAGTGGGATATTCTTGAGACTCTTTCTATGTGTGATATTCGAAATCGAGCTCCGTCTTCTGATCCTTAGATCTTGCTATTTAGCTTGGAAGCTCGACCTATCCTATTGGATCGCATTGCCCATGCTCAGTGGCAGGATCCAGACTTGTTGCGATATATTCATCTCCTTGAGTCGGGATCCAGTGATGAGACATTGTTGGATTATTCTATTGATTCTCATCGGTGTCTTCGCGGGAAGAACCGTATTTTGGTACCATCTGATTTATCACTTAGGCGTGACATTCTAGACGAGTGTCATCGCACTAAGTACACTATACATCCCGGGTCGAGTAAGATGTATGCCGACATGTGTCGCCTATTTTATTGGGAGGGCATGAAGAGTGATGTTGCAAGTTATGTAAGCCATTGCATGACTTGTCAACAGATCAAAGCTGAGCATCAGCGTCCATCTGGTCTTCTTCAGCCGCTATAGATTCCATTGTGGAAATGGGATCAGATATCCATGGATTTTATTGACGGTCTGCCTCGATCGAGGTCAGGCCATACTTCTATTTGGGTCATCGTCGATCGCTTGACCAAATCAGCTCATTTCATTCCTATTAAGTCCACTCGGACTACTCCTCAGCTTGCCAAGCTATATGTGAAGGAAGTCGTTCGACTTCATGGCATTCCTAGCTCTATCGTCTGTGATCGAGACACTATCTTTACTAGTCAGTTCTGGAAGTGCCTATAGTCAGCATTGGGCTCAAAGCTGAATCTCTCGACTGCTTATCATCCTCAGACCGACGGTCAGACGGAGAGGGTGAATCGTGTTTTAGAGGATCTTTTGCGCTGTTGTATTCTGGATTTCGAAGGTAGTTGGGAGGATCACTTATCGCTTGTAGAGTTCTCCTACAACAACAGCTTTCAGTCTAGTATTGGCATGGCTCCTTTCGAGGATCTTTACGGAAGGCCATGTCGCTCTCCTGCTTGTTGGTTAGTGTCTGGCGAGAAGCTTATTCTAGGTCCAGATTCAGTTCGGGAATCTTCAGAGAAGATTATTCTTATTCGTCAGAGAATGAAAGAGGCGCAGTACCGTCAGAAATCCTACGTGGACAACCGTAGGAAGCCTCTTGAGTTCTCCATTGGTGATCATGTCTTTATTTGGATATCTCCCATGAAGGGGGTTGTGCGTTTCAGCTCTACAGGGAAGTTGGCTCCTCGCTATGTTGGACCATTTCCTATTACGGAACGCATCGGCCCCGTTGCTTATCGTGTGGCTCTACCTGCTCACTTCTTTGGAATACACGACGTGTTCCATGTTTCCCAGCTTCGCATGTGTGTCCGCGATCCTGATTCTATCATTGAGCCGCATGTTGTGCCTGATTTAGAGATCTTACCTGATTTATCTTTGGAGAAGCAACCTCTTCGTGTGCTTGATTCGAAGGTTAGACGCCTTCGCAATAAAGAGGTTCCACTCGTGAAGATTCAATGGTCACCGAATCCTAAGGACTGCACTTGGGAGACCAGAGAATCTATCGAACGCTATTATCCTGGCTTTCTCCCATCTTCTTCTACGGGTGAGAATTCTCTATTTTATCTCTATCACTTCTTTTGTGGATTTGACGTTATAGACGACATCTATCTTAAGGAATTGCGGGGACGCAATTTTCTTAAAGGGGGGAGTCTGTAACAACCCGGGATTTGCATTACCAACTAATAAATAAAAGTTAGGATTTTTATTTATTTTAATGAAGCAAAAAAGGTTTTGGAATAACAAAATTTATGTGAAAAAGGCTATTTTAATTAAATGGGAAATATGGGATTTTAAAATGAGGATAAAATGTTATTTTTGGAAAGTTAAATATTTTAGGAGAGATTTTAAAACGGGTTTGGATAAGAAAAATGAGTTTTATAAACGTACATGAACACTTAGACTAATTTTTGGAAAACATGTAAATAACTCTCTTCTTATTGGGTTTCTAAACCTAGCCCAATAACCCACCCTAAACCTCCTCTATAAATTATCTCATACTCTCCAAACCTCATTCATTCATCCCTAATCAAAACCCTAATCATTTCCTAAAGCTTTCATAACAAAAATGGCCTCTATCTTCATCTCCTTCTAGTTTTTGCTTATGCAAGTCATTCTATGCAAAGGTAATGCAAATACCCACCTCAAATCCATTTTATATCTCTCTAATTTCTGAAATTTAATTGGTAACACATGTTTTATGTGTTTTTTGATCTTATAGTCTCCTAATCATCTTTTGCTAACTTGGGTTGATGCTATAGTAGTCTTTGTTGCTTTTGTGAGAGGTATATTGCTAAAAAAACCTCTTCTAATATGTGTTTAATCATCTTTTGATTTCAGAAATCATTTAGTAACACATGTTTTATTATGTAACATGTGAATCATAGCTCTTTGATCCTCTTTGCTTTCATTTTGGGTGTGCACACAAGTTGCTTTCTATATTGGTTGAGGTAAAATTGCTAGCTAAATCCTTTTTTACTTGATGCTTTTATAATTTTCGTTTTGGAATTGTAGCTGAAACGAAATCAGGAATAACTTCTTCATTTCTCATCCGTTTTTGGTCAGGTTTTTTTTTTGCAAACTAGATTCAATAAGGAACACTTTTTGTTCAGTGAGTTTTATGTAAATTTTGCCATTTAGATGACCTAAAATGCGTTCAAAGACAGAAGACCAATTCTGTCTTTAACAAGTGATCTTGAGTTTCAATCTGATATTGTTTTGCATGTATCTCTCTCGTTTTTTATTAGAATTAGATAATTTTGGATGTTCCGGAAAGCTTAAAACATATGCTACAATTTTTGTTTAGTGAATTTTCTGTAATTTTGCAATTAAATGACCTGATATGCATTCAAAGACAGAAGACCAATTCTGTCTTTAACAAGTGATCTTGAGTTTCAATATGATATTGTTTTGCATGTATCTCTCTCGTTTTTGATCCGAATTAGATAATTTTGGATGTTTCGGAAAGCATAAAACATATGCTATAATTTTTGTTCAGTGAGTTTTCTGTAATTTTGCCAATTAGATGACCTGAAATGCGTTCAAAGACAGAAGACCAATTCTGTCTTTAACAAGTTATCTTGAGTTTCAATCTGATATTGTTTTGCATGTATCTCTCTCGTTTTTGATCCGAATTAGATAATTTTTGATTTTCCGGAAAGAATAAAACCTATGCTACAATTTTTGTTCAGTGAGTTTTATGTAATTTTGAGCCTTACTAGGTCAAAAATTGATTTTTCTACTATCTTCCCGAGAGCGATACACATATTAGCTCTATGGATGAAACATAAACTATTTTGGTCATAACTTTTGAGCCGCTAGTCGGAATTTGACGATTTTTGTCTCGTTGAAAAGATGGAGTTATGAAATCCATATCTGGAAAGTTTGGTCATCATTTGAGTTCACTAGTCCCTTCGAATTTCCTGTCAGAGTTGAACCCAGATCGCTGTGCAAAACAGTGCATTTCATGTTTTTGTGTCCGACTTTGGAACGTCGCTACGCCTTCGTTTCTAGTCGAAATCGAGTAATTCTTTTTGCATTCTGAAGTAGGAATGTTGGACTACGTTCCTACCAATTTTCATGCCATTCGGATTCAGTCTGCTGGTCCGAATAATTTTCCGAACTTGGGTTCGCGTCAGTTTTGGACTATTTTCCAACACTTAGAATATTTTCAGTGATTTTCTGGTTTTATCGATTTCTTTGAGATTTATCTTTGGATTTTGTACACGGGCCTTATAAAAAGGTTTTAAAAGGATTTTTCGCTCTGAAATGGCTTTCGAAATTATTATATAATATTATTTTTAATTAGTAGACTATTTACTCCATAATAGGAGAGTTTTCAAAAGCCGTTTTAGAGTGTTCTCAAAATCAATTATAAATCCGTTTCGAACCATTATTTTCTATAATAAAAATATCACACTCACTTTTTAGCACGTCAAGCGAAGTGGAAAGGTGCTTAAACGGTTAGGAAATCTCCGGCCTATGGAACCGTGTGTAGTTTCTTTCCGGTTAATCCACGACCTATTCGATTGATCGTTTTGACCTTTGGGTCTAGTTTACCGATGATACGAGGTGGACTTTTTATTGTTTGGAGTGTGAGCTTGCTATTGGTTAGTAAACCGTTTAGTGCGAATGTGGGGTATGGGACTCATCGTTAACACTTTACGGGTTCCTCTCCAAGAAGTTTGTGACACATTAGCCTCTAGGCAGCCAGTACTGGACCTCTGGGTCACCACGCCTCTGGGCAACCGTCTCTGGACACCTGTTCTATGGAGCAGTTTCTTTTTCGGCATGTGCCTCTGGGCCTTTATCCTTCTGGGAAGGATCTCGCCGTCTCGCGCGTTCCGCATCTGTGCGAGTGATCGATCACAACTCTACAGTACTTGGCAATAACGACTCCGGTCGGTGCACGTGCTACACTTGTATTATCTGATGATTTTTATATCCATTCGAGTACCGCCATTCGGTGTTGGTTCTATGGAACCATACGATGTAAGTGCGATCACCTTGTGGATTCACAGTGCCTCTGGGCACTGCTTTTCAGTGTTTGATTTCATTGACTTTTTAGTATATCCCCATTGCTCTTTGGAGCATTGATCTTTGCTTGGGCATTGATTACAGACTCTGGTCACTCTTGGGATTATTGCCTATGGGCAACTTTATATAGCTTTGGCTACGCCGATGATATGAGGCGATTTTATTTATTCAACACTTTGGTGCTGAGATTCTCTTTGGAGATTTTTTCTGTTGCTTGATGATTAGTGACCGTCATTATATTCATGTGGTCCAAAATACTCTTCTCTTAGGAAAAGTACAGTTTCATTTATGTACCGCATTATTATATATCTCAGTTATTACTGATTGTTTAGCTAGCCTGACCCGAGTGTTTTTCGCTCGGGTCAGACCGAGTTGTTTCAGGTTAGGTCTCTGGACTTAGCTTCTGTGCTTCCGCTTTGGACATTATCTGCTATGCTGATAGATAGCGCTTTTATTTGTCCACTATTCCGCTACTCTGTTATTATTCAGATTTTGATATGTACATATTTTTGACTCACATGTGTGGGCAGTGGCTTTGTACCCACTTATAGTATTTGGATCTGTATCAACGATGTATTGTCCTGGGATTTTATATCTGTTATGTGATTATGTTCTGTGATTTTTTATAATTTTATTACTATGCTTATTCGGATAGATCTTTAGCCATTGTAATTTCGTTATAAATATTTATTGAATATGTCGAACCACCTGATTGAGAAAAAAAATAGATACCACCCTTTCGGTATTCAGTAGATAGTTATAGCTTGATTACAAATGGTCGCTTCCACTATACTCTATTCTTCGCTTTAACAGACGGTATTACTCCCGTAATACTCTTTGTTACGGTGGGTCTCAGAGTGGGGCGTTACACCCTTCCTAGATAGTACCGAATAACTCATCCCTTAGTTGCGATTAGCAACCATATTGGGCCCAAAGAATGCATCCAAAAATAATATCGATCTAGATCAGGAATGATTACACACTAACGATAGCGCACCATATAGCCTTGTGGCATATTCCATGTTTTAGTCATTCCTGAGTGTGAGGCTCGAGGATACATTTTACCCTTTTAGCAAATCCCACTTGTAATGCTAACACTACCCTCCAAGAAACAATGCAATACCAGCATTTATCCATACAAGTTGTTCAAGGTATGAACAAACCAAAGGTGCTACTTCTACTACATCCTTAGGATTAGTAGCAAGTAGCCCTTGCACTTCAAAGAACTCCATCTTCGATTCCAGCCTCTTCAAGATGTCTTCAATTCGAACGCATATGCCAGTTCGGAGTTGTTTTTTGATAACTCATGCTTATCGATGCCGATTTCTTTGAACCAACAATCGATTGTTTTTGGTCGACTCAATCCCAGTTCTTTCATAAATAAGCAGACTATATAAGAGTCCCAATAGGATCTCAAATATACCACTTAAAATGAGAGATGTTTCGCCGGATTGAGTTCTCCCAAGTGAATCTCAAAGGGCTTGAAATCGCGAAGCTTTCATATACTTTCTAAGTGAAAAACTAATCAAGTTGTCGATAGTGGACAAACCACTATCTAGATGTAAGTATAGTTTGCATATGAAAAATCAGACATCTTATACTTATCACCACTTTCCGATTTCAAACAGCAATATCCCTTGATTAACAATGAAGTCGAACAAGTTAGAAAACTATTCTTGCCTCGACATACATTCTTACTTCTTAGGATAGAGACGAGTTTCCATACCTTGGAATTTGGTGTCAAGTATACGATGAAGTACCTTCCATATACTTAATTAATTATAACCTATTTATAGAGATTAACACTCTTATACTTACCATGTTTCAGGCATTCCGACTTCTCTATCCCTCGTCTAGAAACTCTAGTTCCAGATCTCACAAATAAAGGGAAGTCTACTCATCGGGTTTTAGTGCTAAATACAAGATGACTTACTTTCCACAAACATGTCAACATTTTAACACTACTTATCACATTTTTTTGATGTTACTTAATGGCATATACAATTAAATTCCTTGTATTTAAAACATTCTTACTGAAGATAGTTGCTTTTAAACAAAACTCGACCTTTGAAACAAAGCGGTTAAAATTTAAACCTCTTGTTTAAATAACTAAATAAATTTTTAAAAAAATATTTAAAATATCAAACTTCCTTTTATATATTTATGAACACAATATAATTTTTTTTCAAAATATCTAAATAGATAACTCTTTTTATTTTACAAAAAAAGTCATCGATTTACAAACTGCATCCATAGCGACTATAGCGATATCGATCATAACTTTTAAACTTATTTTGTAAATCAAATAGCTTTTAAACCATTTCTTTCTATATTTAAACCTCTTAATTACTTTGTATAAAGATTTGAAAACAAAAGTTAAGTTCGGAAAAGAAGACATTTAAAACTTTCTCGGAGGATGAAGTAGAAAACTAGTTTAAAGAAAACAAGGGATTTTCAATGTCACATAAAAACAAGTTATCAAACAAACAACTATTTCCAAGCAACAAACATATTGCATCACATCTTACATAATATATATAAATATACATCCACAAGGCAAGGAAAAATTGTCCCCAGCAAATTATCACCTATGCACTTCGAAGTGTGTCATAACGACCTATTCGCTATGAACACTTGACTTCATTTCAAGTCCCCTACAAACATCCTATGTTCCATCCGCTTTCAAGCGGGAACCAAACCAAACAATAATCATTCTATACACTTATAAATATAAGCAACCAACCAAAATTAGTATAACAAAATAATAAATTCTACACGTGCTTTTAAAGTAAGCTTTACTCACCTAAACAAACATGATCTTTTACCAAAAATACTGCAAATTTGAAAACAACACACGGACCCAGCTTCTTTTTACAAAACTTGATTTTTAAGACCCAGAGGAGGTCAAGAGGGCTCAACCTAGGCTAGGATGGGCTCGGCTTTGCTTAGAAAATGGGGTTTTGGTTTTGGGTTTTAAGTGATGTGGAGAGGGACAAAAATGGTTTTAGGAACTACGTTTTGAAATAAAAATAGAAAGGAGTGATTTAAAAAATTTACTTCATAAAACAATGGAAGAAGAGAAGTGAAGAGAGTGGAAAGGATAAAGAAAGAAATGGAAAAATGAAATGAAATTAAGTAAAGTGGAAAAGGAAAGACTGGTATTGTTTTAATAGAAAATAAAAATGGTAAATTACTAAATTACCCCTCTATAAAAAAATCTACTACCCTCCACCACAAGTTTGACAACACGCCACCGCCACCGCATTAAGGCATACCCCCTTTCTTATCATTCTTCCATCACTTCTCTTTTACGTGTACTTTGTGCCTTAGATTTTGTGTTTATTTCCTTTTTAAATTATAAAAGAAATGTTTACTTCCACTTTATTAACTTAATTATATTTCCAAACTTGTTCTAATCGCATTAAAACAAATGCCTTTGCTAATTAATTAGTTAGGTTTTTTTTATTTTGGAGCAAGACGGGTGTGTAGCGTGACACTACACAGCCGATTAGTAGCATATATAACAATATTATATTATATATGCTACTAATCGGCTGTGCAGTGTCACGCTACACACCCGTCTTGCTCCAAAAAAAACCTAACTAATTAATTAGCAAAGGCATTTGTTATATATATATATATATATATCTGTGTGTGTGCACTAGTGAGCACAACATGTTCCGACAACTTTTAGACGATGAAAAGTTGAAAATCCGAAAAACGGTTTTCGGTCATATTTTCGATTTTTCTCCGAACTAACTATTTTTGTAAACCAAAATTTAAAATAAATTAACCATCATTAGTTATTACTTAAAAGAGGTCTGTTTGAGTTATAAAATCCATTATTTAATTATTTAAACATATATCAAATATTTATTTTTAAAGTGGCTAAATTACGGGTCGTTACATTCTCCCCCTTAAAAGAATCTCGTTTTGAAATTTACACACAAAAAGATAACTCGAAAAAAGACATATTTCATAAATGATGAAACACATACAAAAGAGATACATACAAAGCGACTACACCATAAGTGGTGAGTACACTATCTATACACTATGCATACTACTAATCTATCAACAACTCGAGATAAGCCTCTCTCATGCTATCTTCAGTCTCCCAAGTGTAGTCTCTGGAATCTTTGCTCCATCAAACTTTAACCAATCTCATGACCTCATTCTGCAATTGTTTCACATCTCGATCAACAATGCGAATTGGATGTCTTATTATAGTCTAATTCGGTTCCACTTCTAAATTTTCTTGAATAGTTGGCTCAACAATAAGTGATGGATCATGCACATATTTCCTTAAATGTGATGCATGAAAAACATTATGTACCCCTGTTAACCTCTCAGGCAACTCAACTAGAAAGGCAAGTGGCTCAATCCTCTTAGAAATCTAAAAAGGTCCAACATATCTTGGAGCCAACTTTCCCATTCTTCCAAACCGTACAACTCCTCTTATCGTAGAAATCTTTACAAACATAAAGCTTCCGACTGAGAATTCTAAATCCCCACGCCTTCGATTGGCATAGCTTTTATGTCAATCCCGAGCTTCCTTTATCTTCCTTTTAACAACAACTACCTTATACACAGCTTCTCGAATCATATTGGGTCCAAGTACCAATCGACCTCCGGTTTCCATCCAACATGATGGTGATTTGCATGGTCGTCCATAAAGAGCATCATAGGGTGTCATGCCATGTAACATCCCTTATCTGGAGGCTTGAAGCTAAGGACCACAGATGCTACAGTCATCTATAGTATTAACTTCCGATGACCAAATATGGTAATGTTAATGGTATCCATAATATCAGAAGCACTTGAATATGAAATAAAATCATTACAAATTAAAACACATTTCTGATTACATTTCAAAACATCATTTCATATCCAAGTTACATAATCCCAAATGTTTCCCAAGTTCAGATCAAAAATAATTATTACAAAATACGCCAAGGGTGACATATGAAGATGCCCCCTTGAATGATTAGAGTACTATATAGACATAACTGTCTTAAATACATCACAACGGAAAAAAATAAAAATTACAACTCCTAAATATTGCTAACATCAGCCTTCTGCTTGTCTTCGGAAGCTTTATTCGTCCACCTACTAAAACCTGAAAATCCTCAACCTCAGCCCACTCAAATCAATTTTGAGCACCCGACGGTTTAAGTGGAAAAACATAAACTTCAAATCAGACATAAAGTCTGGTATAAATAATACTATACATCTCAGTTATTCGATATTAAGTGAGACCACGTCGCTTAGCGGAATTAGTTTCCCCTCACTAATTTATACACAGCAGATGTTCTAATATAATTAATGGTTAAATGTTATATTTCATTTATCTAATAAGCTCCCACTAGACTTTTATGTTTCTTAAAACCCTAATAGGAAATAAAGAAATATTTCAATTTCTCTAGTGGATGGTAGGACATGCTTTCCTTGGAATTTTGGCCTTGAGGGAAGCTCAATAAATCGTAGGCCCATGTGCGATAAGTAACATCTTATCGGTTATATCATACATAATTTCTAACCTATGGTCTTTGTCATAATCTTATCTTGACCTCTATAAAAGTTCAACAAATCGAAAGAGATTATTACACCCAACACCACCATTTCACAATGGCCTATGTAAAAACCTGCACCTTAATGGGCTTGAATTTCGACTAAATCAAACCCAAGTCCATTAGGGTACGAATCATTGGTGTTGGCAATCTATAATAAACATAAATGTATCAAAGAGCTATCTTCATAAACTCACAACAGAATAGAAAAATATATTATAACATATATACCGATTAAGGCTACTAGCTTGGAATCAATATTATTCCTTGGATTTCTAGTTGTCTTGTCAGTGTCGAGTATGAATAAGAAGAATTCTTCATCTACCATTCCCATCTTCCACCAGTAGCTTGTCCCTTTAAATCTATCCCGTCGGTTTTAATGAGGAGGGGGTCAAACAACATTCCGGTGATTGGTAACTTACATAATTTATACATAATACTAATTTATGCCAATTGATTTCTATCTAGGTGTCATGTCTATTATTCATGACTTGCCCATTCGGTTCCATCTATGCATACGATTTGTCCAACCTTCTCCGAGGTATAACTATATATATGTATATGCCCATATATATACATGTATATATATATATGTATAAGCATTGTACTACCTAAAGAAAATCTTAGCCACTTAATACTTCTTGAATAGGGAGTAGACGGACCCGACGGCTATTTAATACATCAAACTCAAAGCAGACCCTCCATAACATAATCGTTAGTCAGTCGGCTCTGCCTACAGAAACCGATGACCACTACATATGACTTTATAATTTAATTATCGTAAAACTAACGCATAGGCTTATCTAAGGGTTAACTAGCTCAACGTTGACAAACAAATAACTAACTAAAATTTGTGGTCTTTGCATATCTTATACGAATTCTACAGTAGTAGAAAGTGAAATTCATCAGGGCATAACCTAAGTCTTTGCTAACGACAGTTTCGGTCTGCTCATGGTCAAAGCCTATATGCCAGTCCTACCACTGAATGCCGATGGAACAACAAAATTGACATAGCCCGCTAACCTCCATGGCCGAAATCCTATTTAGACTAATCTAATGTAAGTTAAGGTAAAATACCCATCCTAGTTACTTAATTCCTCTTGTTGGAAATGAAGCAAACCTTATTTCCTATTAGGTCCCATCCAAGATTATTTAAGACTTCTTATATAGGAAGGAGGTAGACCCAACGACCATTTAATAACTTCCACTTGAAGCAAACCCGTCGGCATCTCAAACGGTACCGAGCCATTTAAAATTTCATATCCGAGGCGAACTCTTAGTATATTTTCCCGTACCTATACGCGAACACATCTCTTCCACATTGGTCTTATAATGGGAGATATACCACATCAACAGTACGTATATACAACAACTAGTAGCCTCTAGGTGAAGGGAAAACTTCTGTTGTGTAATTATACTAATCTCGTATCTTAACCCATTTTAAACCAAACCAATTATCCTAGGCTTAAATATTGGGCTAGGCCCACTAATTCATGCTCGTCCTAAGCGTATCATTGAGACTATATAATGTAATAACTGGGTTTTTAATTAATAATTAATTTAAGTTAATTACAGTAAACTGATTAATTGAATTGGAATTTGGAGATTTATTTGGAAAATGGGTTATGGAATTATTTGACTAAAAGATTTAAATTTTGGAAAGTGAAATGTTTAATTTTAAATAAACTGACATATGAAAATAATATTTTATAAAAGTGATGGAATTAGAAATAAAATATTTTGATTTGGCAAGGAAGAGATTTAAAATGTAATTTGTATTTATTTAAATTAAAAGGAGTTTGGTTTTAAAGGTAAAAGAAAATACAAATATAATTATATTTGTTTGGCCCAAACTTCACTAACCAAGCCCAATGACCCAAACCCCAATAACCTTATATCCATATTATTCCTATTCCAGAGCATTCTAATTTCCAGATTCTTCGTCCTCGTTTATAAATACACCCTCAACTACAACATCCAGAGAGTTTAGAAAATCACTTAATACCACAAACCCTACATCTTTAATAATTCGAATAAAAATCAAACTTAAATCCTATAAATGAAAATAGCCTTTTCCTAGCTTCTCAACGCATCTACACGCATGTGCAATCAAAGAAATAAGGGACTCACACGTCGATTTTTGGGAGAAAGTGTTAACAGAGGAGAGAAAAGAAGGAACAACAAGTGAGCATTGAAGAAGAAGCGGTTTTTTCGTTTCAGGTGAGTACTCTTATGCTCACAATTGTGTCATCACTGCTCACTTCAATTACCAGTTGAATAGAACAACTGGACAATGTTCTATATCCACTTTCTACCCTCTTTCTCGTACTAATTGCAAGTACATAGCTCACTCATAGGAATAGAGTATAGGATGTTATACGTCTAGTATACCAAAACATAGACTAATCAATAATAAACTCGTCTCACAAGTTTACAAATCAGATTTCCACTACTTTGGAATTCTGTATTAGCTATTTTTAACAATAAGTATGTTGTAATTAATTACAACAACAAACTAACAACTATAGTAATAATAACTATAGCGATAAATCAAACGTTATACTATTTAAAGAAATAGTACAACATAGAAACGAAAATGATATATATATATATATAAATCAACTAGAAATCTAACCAGTTGAAGAAGGAAATTTCGTCTGAGGCTTGTCGCAACAATTTCCTTAAGACTTTATTCAAAGTCTCCAAAGATACAACAGACGTAAGCTGCTCGAGATCGTGATGTGTATGATCTTCTGTGTGATAGGACTGATTATGGTTTTAAGAAATGAAGATAAAGAAGAGATAATTCGGTTTTAAAATTGAGTAAGGAAAGTGATCAGGTTTCCTCTTTATTTATAGCCGAATTCCCAATGGCTACACCCGTTGAGAAAAGTAGCATCCCTTCATTTGCAACGCCAAAAAGTGTTACTGTTCGCAACAGGCACTTCCTTTCATTTGCAACGCCAAAAACTGTTGCTGTTTGCAACAGCCGCATTCGTTCGTTTGCAATGATTCAGAACTGTTGCTGTTTGCAACAGCCGCGTCCGTTCGTTTGCAACGGTTCAGAACTGTTGCTGTTCGTTGTAACGGTCATCTGAAATCGTTGCTCTTCATCAGTTTGCAATGGTCACAACCGTTGGAAAATCCGTATCTATTTAAACACACTTCTGTTTTAAAATCAGTCTATTTTTTAGGTAGCAAAAATATATGACACAGTCCAATATTATTGGACCCGCACCCGACCCGGCCCGGTTCGGTCGGTCGGACGGGGAGGGGGACGGCGGTGCGCGCGCGTGTGTTAGTCCATGGCTATATAGGTCCTCCCCTCGCACAAAATTACCTAACCTTAAAGGCCAATATAGGAATTGAGAGTACACTATATAAACAAGAAAATGGACTTATTTTTGACGATGTGGGATATATCTTATTCACTATTTTTGAGAATTCTAACATAGGATAGTAAACATTAGTTAGATAGGAGGAAGATGTAGGCGATGTGGGGGAATCAGATTCCTCATCTAGCACAAAACCTGGAGCTCGCACTGCTCCAGCCAAGACCCGACCGGTCCACCAGTCAAGCACGACCGTTGCACCGGCAGGAATAGTTGCGTGAGCACCCAGTTCATGCGTGTACTTGCCTTGTTGTTATAGCATCATGTGTGAGTGTGTGCAAGTTTGAACGTATTCAAGTGTGTGTTTGTATGGGTTCTTCTCTATGCATGAGCAAGGTATGAACGAGCAAACAAATATATAAAGGTAAGTGTGTGCTTATGGGAAAGTTCAAGCGCATAGTCTTTAGGTTAAAGAAAGTATGAATGAAATCAAGTAGTGAAGAGAACTAACTTATTGCTATATAACAAAACTAAAAATCCACTTATATATATATATATATATATATTAAACTGAAAATAGATTTTTATTTAAAAGATAATAGACTAACTAAATAAGTATATATATTCATACTATTATAAATTTAAGTATATTGTCATATTGTGTGTGTATGTTTTTACTTGAAGGGCAGAACAGCTCGCTGCCACCTTGGTTTCATGCCTCTTAAAGCAACATGACTTGAACAATTATGCATGAGAGAGCAGTAGAATTTTGTACATATATTCAAACTGAAATTTAAACCTATATTAAAAGATAATAAACTAAATAAATACACATGTAGGTATAATTAATTAAATAATTATATCTATATTATATATATGTATATATATATATATATATGCAGCTGAGTTTTGGGAGGAAGGGAAAGTGAGCCAATGTGATTCCCCTGTGAGTAATAATTGAGAATTGAAGTGAAGAAAAATGGTGTTCAAGTATATATGCGTGTTTAGTTCTCTGTTTTAACTAAATATATAGGTGAAAGTATATATATATATCTAATACTGTGAGAGTGTGTGAACATTTTGGTGAGCGTGTTCTAGGTGCGTTCATCCATTTGTTAATTTGGGTAAGTAAATACATTATAAACTAAATAAGCGCAGACTTACATAAAACAATTATAAACTCGTGCCAGCATTTACACAATATAAACGAGAACATTATAGAGTCTAATTAAATAAGTTTAAATAATCAAAGAAAGTTTAAGTCGGTGAAGGTGCTTCCTACACAGGGCCGGCCCTGACAAGTTGGAGGCCCAAGGCTGAGAAGAGGTAAGAAAGTGAGGGAAAATTCAAAACGGTGGAAATGTCAAGTGCAGAAGTCAAATCCAGGTTCTCAAGGAGGAAGTGGAACACTTTTACCACTAAGCTATATTACTTTATGTAAATATTGTGAACATCTTATTATATATCATATGTATAAATCAAAGATTGAGGACCCTAGAAATCGGAGGCCCTAAGCCACCGCCTTGGTGGCCTTAGGCCAGGGTCGGGCCCTGTTCCTACATCTTGATGTGCATGTTAATAACGAATAGGTGAAGAAGTGTGTGTATGTGTCTATATATATAACATGTTGATTTGTATACGTGTTTGCCGATTTTGGACTGGGAAACTGAACCCTATCGAGAGTGAACGTAGTAGAATTTATATGTGTGTGTATGTAAATTGGAACTTATTATATTTACATTAAACTATAATAACTTAAAAAATATACATACATACATATACACACACAATTATAAGCTTATATGTATACAATAGGTCAATTAAATGGGAATGTTATTTATACGAAAATGTGTATGTAGGTAAAGCAAGTTTAAAAGTATATTATTGAAAGTATTATAAAGTTAATAAAATATATATTATATTTAGTTATAGTAAACTATATTATATTTTGTTAGAGTAAACTTAATTATATTATATTATATTTTTCTTAAAGATTATATTTTTACCTTTGATGGGTTTTAACTGTTTTTTATTTTCGTGTGACGAGGAATTTGAATAAACAGTTTAGTGATACCGTCTGGTTTTGGACTTTCGATAACACTTTTCTGGTTATTCATCGGACTTGTGCAGAGATATTTAGTATGGATCAAGTATAGTTTATGTGCTTTAAATAATTATTCGAGTAACATGCGTTGGTATAGGACGTCGTTATGTTATTTGTTTGATTATTAATTGTAACTAAATGTCACTGGAACGTGGATACCCTCATGTATACATTGTGATACCCATCGTAGTGGGAGTATATTATAGCCATGTGTTGGCTTATGGTTAGAGCCATGTGACGGCGAGAGATAAGAGCTCTAGTATATTACAGTCATGTGATGACTCATTTGAAGCCGTGTGTCGGCTTACGTCTAGAGCTGTGATATAGGATAGAAGTACTATATGTCATCCACATTAGACCTGGCTTCCTTTATGGTTTGGGAGTGAAGCAGATTGGTCAGTATCCATTCTGACGGCCTAATCATGGGGACGTGCCCCAGATCCATAACACTCTATTTATGTTTAGTCTTGTGTCAGTATAGTGAGGTGCCCATATGTCACATAGCCCAATAGTCAGTTACCTTTGGGGCACATTGTGTTGGTATTCGTAGCTAAATAGGTTATGCTTTGTTGAGCCTATGGTAGATTATTTTCACGATATCGAGTGGGGAGAGGTTAGGGTAACTGATGACAGTAGGGGTCGTGTTAGACGGACCTATGTGTAGCTCTTGGAGCATGTTGTGTGCTACCAATCTCCCGTTTGGTTTCCGTATGTGTATGTGGCAGTGGATTGGAATGTATGTCCCTATCCTATCATGAGTTGACTATTCTAGAGACTATGCGTCTATGGTGTAGTAAGTCCCCGTATATCCATATTTTTCTGATTTATTTATATATGAAGAGATCATATTATATCTAGATTGGTGTCCAGTGTATGATGGATCCTTATATCATTATTATGTTTTGATAAGCAGCCTATCCTATTTTGGTATGTTAATGAGAATACTTCTATTATTATTGAGATTAAGATTTATTTTTGGGCAATTGTTATGGGATAGCTTTTCTATACTTAATGATATCTCAGCATTGATGATTCCTTGATTTTGATGATGATTTCCAAATTTGGATAATTCATCCATTTATAGTTGATTCCACGATTTTCTGATTTGATTTACTTTAAGATGGGTGATAACATCTTTATGTATGATTTATAATATTTGAAATTATAAAATATATTAGGATTGTTTATGATGTTGTGATTATATACTATGTAAACATTATATTAGTACACTTGACATTGAATTATAATATCTTTGTGATTGACACTGTAATCTCTGATAATTCTATATATGTTTATTGTTTTATCCTAGAGACACACGTGTTTATTGCTTTGTGCCAATACTGTGTACGTATAGATGAGTTATTCATTGTATGTTTAAATACGTACCAGTGTTAGCCCAAGGGAATATTTACGTATGTGTCACATATAACTTCATTCTCTATACTACTCGATAGTATGACTTAGTAATATTCTTGGGTAGTATGTGTATAAAATTGAGGGTGTTACATATAATTTTATACTGTGGAAATTATATTTCCTCCAAAGTTTATTTGCTAGTATAAATTCATTTATTCATTGCGAACCTATTCCTATTTTATATGCTTATTTCCTTTACTCCTCACTTCCTTCTATGTCCAATAATTGTTAGTTGTCCATAATAAATGGTCATTGTTATTCAAATTGGGAAAATCCTAATGACATTTACTTATCCATTTCAAATTCAACTTATTATGCCTATTTCGTTTTCTCATAAATGCTATATTAAATTCTTTAATCGGTCTCATTCAATGCATTTATATTCCCATTTAATTTTTGTAACTCCCTATTAGCTACACATTTATTGCCCACTAAATTTGCTTGCTTATAAATTTTGGAGTTACTATCCCATTTACATTTCAACCCCATATCCTATGGTTTACCACGCTACTAATAACTAGTCGTCCTAATTATAGCAAATATGAATATTGACGTATATTACGCTTTATTAGTAACCCTATATATGTTTGAATATTTGTCCGATAAGAGCGGTTATACGTGTGTGTGTGTTTATTTGAAAATAATGTGTGTGTGTGTGTGTGTGTGTATCTTTGTGTATATTTTTTTTGAAAATGAAGTGTGTGTGTGTGTGTGTCTATATATATTCCTATCTTTTACTTATTAATTCCTACGCTTAGGAATTCTAGAACATACACTTATTTTAAATTTTAATATATTAGAGCTACCATTCCTAAAAAGGATTACCGTTATAACTTCTCGTAAATTACCTAAGTGAGAATTTTGCCCCATTTGATATTACAAGGAATTACCTCTTTACTTTTATTGAAACAGATAGTACAAATTATGGAGAAGAACATCTTTACTTTACACATCTCTTTCATTTTTTGTATGGTCCTTATTTTTTCAAACGATGCACTTTTTATACATAGTTGTGGAATTAGATAATTTATGAAAATTACACGGAAATATATACAACTAAATTATACCCACAATGCTCTCAACAAATTAAAACATAGAAATTCACATTCCAAGTTAAATTTGGGCAATCTAAATTTATACTAACAATTTACAACCCAATTATCATTAGTCTGGAATAAATCTTGCAATCTTATCAATATTCTACTTTAACAAATTTAGGGACTGATTTCCAAATTTTCATATTAGGGTGTAAATACCATTCAATTCCAATTACCTAACTTATAGAATATATATGCGAGATTTCAATTGAATACGTTCTTTTTAAGCCTACAACTTCATAGATCTTGCATAGGCATAATAATTAAATAAAACTCAATGACATAAATTTCAATGTTATGTATAAATAATATTACTTCCCACTCACCTTTCAAGCTTTCCAAATCTTCCATATCTGAATTCATCCCTTTAATTGACTCCTTTTTCTTTCCAACCCAAAAATATATATAACATGATATATACATACACATTAGAATTACAGAACTTAGAGGAGATTTGATTAATTAAGTCGAATATAGATTTAAAATTATAAAATTTACCTTTTCCCCCAGCATCGATCGCTCCTTCTCCTTTTCTCTTTTATTTTTTTGTTCTTCTCCGATTATATATATATATAATATTTTATAATTAATAGAAATAATGGAGAAGGGAAAAATGGCAGAGCCTCGCTGCTTTGAGCGACAAATATGAAAAGAAAAGTGAGGGATCGGGTCTGTATTTATAGGCGCTCGAATCAATTGTATCCGTTAGATTTAAATTAATTAAATCTGGCCAGTTTAGCCCAGATTCAACCCTAGCCGCCGAAGTCTCTACTGGTCGAACGACCTTAGGTGGAGGGTCAACCGGTGAGGTCTAGTCCATGCAGTTATATTATTTATTTACTTTTTAATTCTTATTTAATTATTTTCATTCCGAAAACTTCAAACGCTAATAACTTCTTCATTTAAACTTCGATCGCAAAACTATATATATGAAAGTTGCTTAGAAAACATCACAAACACAATGGTGCAAGTTTCGTTGTCAAATTCTGTCATTTGCCCAAATTCTATTTTTGAGCCTTAGTAATTATTTATTAATGATCGTTAATTTTATGGGGTGTTACATTCTTTCCCCTTAAAATAATTTCATCCTCGAAATTTCCTAAGGATTGAATCATGTAACGTAGTGAGCAACCATTCTAAACTATCCAACCAATTATACAACCAATTTTGCTGTCAAACGTGTATAAATGCATGGTGTTCACAATATATATGATATGCATTTTGAATAATTCTAAATCGGCACCTCCTATATGAATGCATTATTTTAGAAACATTTTGAAATGATGCAAACAACCTATATATACTTGCAATTCTATATGTATGCAAGTTCTCAAAAATAAAAAAATCCTTATTTTCACACAACAACAATTTTCACACTCCTACGAGTAGGACTATGGTTCGACTAATTTGCATCCAATCCCTACCAACCAAAAATCTAGCACACTAAATTTTCATTTCCTAAACATATACCCTTATGTCGAGAAAGGAATTTAGATGAAGAGTTTTACATTTCCACCTTTCTTTTGGATACAATTCTGTTGTATCTAGGAACTTTCCCATTTGCCCCTAATTATTTTCCAATTTTTTCAAGTACAATTTGATTGAGAAGGTTTATTTTTAAATTCAAAGATGGAATTATATTACAAAAAGGTGTTTCGTTGCTACCAACAAGGTATGGAAATAGAAATTTCAAGGTTAAAATAGTTTTTTCCCTTGTTATTATATGTGCTTCTCATACTACGACCCTTACTGCATATAAAAACTCATATCCGCCAACACGTCGACCTTTCCTACGCTAAGCATGTGGTCCTTGAAAATCGAACATTTTCTTATTTCCCAAAACCTTTTTCCCTTCAAATCAAGCATGCAAAATAGTGTGAAAAATTAAATATCATTTTTTTTCAAAAACATTTGAACAAATTTTTTAAAAGCATCTGAACACAACTTTTCAAGAGCATTTGAACCCAACTTCTTTTAAAACAATCAAGTTACACCTTAACGTAATCATATTCGGCCAATGAGTTAATATATATGATTGATCATAGTATTGTACAATTAATCCTAGATTTTGGAAACCTTTCCTTTTATTTCAAAATAACAACAATGCACAAGCATATTTATAAATTTTAGCTTTTAAGGCATAGGAATAACGACATGTGATTTCACAACAACATTTACCTATCTTTCGCTTGTTAAAATTTACCTTTTTCTCAACATTCTAAAGTTTTGGGATGTAAGCATTTTTTATTTCTAGCCGCTAACCTAATTTCCTAATTTGTTTTATAATCTTCCAGCCTTATATACATTCGTAGCTAGTTAAGTGTCCTTATGAGATTTCCTTATTACACAGTTTTCCAATATATAGTAGTTAAAGATTGTCTAGAAAATTATTATAGTAGTAAACTAGGAGTATATCTCATAACATATCATATGCTTTTCTTTTTCAATACCCTAAAAGAGACAACTAAAGATTACAACCCAGATAAGCTAAGAGAAAAATTTTCAGAAGCTACCCTTCAATATCAACTGGTATTAATGATGTTGTGACCCTTCTTTCTCAACTAAGATGGACATTTCTAGTATGTCATTCTACTATGACCCACATGTCTTAGCCTATCCTCTTTGGCTTCTAATAAATAATGTCCATCCATTATTTCAATTATTACATCTTGAATATGAGATAGATTATGCATTCCTACACTACAGTGGGTAAGAAATATAAACCATGCACATTGAAAATAAAGGTCCAAATAAAACAGGTTTGGAAGGTTTTTCCTAGAAAGAATTTGAACAAATATAATGTAGTTCCACGTGTTCAAACTAAGATATTAAGTGATAATATAATTAATGGAAATGTGATAACTGAAAAAGGTAATGTAACAATAATGAAAATTATCCTCTTAAAACAAGTGTGGTTATTGAAAATGTCTCAACTGGAAATAAATTTAAGATTTTTGAAGTAATGGAAGAGGGTGAATTGATTGAAGAAGATATATAGATTTATGAATCTGAGCAAGATCAAGTTATGAACAAATCCAAAGGCCTTATAGATGATGTGTGTAGGTAAGATAGCAATTTAAAATCAATATTTGAAAATGATATGTTAGCTTAAGCTGGTTCTGAACTAAATATCAATGAAGTGTCTAAGAAAGATGGCTTGGTGCACCAAGCCAATGTTGAGTTATATACTGCTTCCTCTGATATGCCAAATCTGTACTCATTAAGAAACTCCACTTTTGCAAAGTCCTCTACTATTTCCACTGTCAATCCTATGTCAGTTCTCATTCAATTTCCTGATATCAACCTCACTTCATCTTTCTTAAATCCTCTTATCCCTCCCATTGATCAATCTATCATTAAAGCTGGAAATTCCCTTTAGATCACTACAATCCTGATGCTAACATCTTTATCCTTAATGCTCAGGCACAAGACTTTGGTGCATAGGGTAACATGCCCGTTGATACTCTCTTGGAAAATGTATCATCTGATATCTCTCATCTTACTTCTCCTCTATTGTTATCTATTGGTACAACTTAATCTTTGACATATCTGAATTATCTTCTATTCCTCAATTCTACCTCCTGTAATACTATCCATTCAAATTGATAAATCTATCTCATCTTCATTAACATAGCAAAGCAAAGAAAAATAAAAAGAAACCTAAAGCAAGGGCATTAGCATCTCTTAGACTTTCTGCAAAAGCCAACTATCTACCATCTAAAAAAAAGACCCGTCTTCTCTCCAAACTTCTCTTCATTCAACTTTGATGGTGATTATAATTCAGAGATCAATGTATGTCTTGACAATATTCCCTCAACTTCTCATAGAAGTACAAGAAACTAAAATGAAATCACTAATTTGGTTTGCCAATGATGAACAATATAGTTGCTTGGAATATTAGGGGGTTCATAAGGACGTAAAGCTTGATAAATGTATGTTTTTTCAATCATTCACAAAGTGAACATGCACCAATAATAGCTAAATTATACGAGGATAAAGGGGAAGAAATAATATATATACCTTTCAAATATAAAAAATTCTTGGATCATTCAGCCAGATTATAAATTGCTTGTTGACAAAAAGTGGAAGATTCAATTCTTTGGCAATCCACTCTTTAACTTTCTACAAATATTGAAAACTATCAAAAATGCTCCAAAAGAGTGGTAGAATACACTACCAAATTCTAAAAAGTTATTTGGAGAACTCTAAATGGAAAAAGATGATATTACACCACATCTCTACTCTAGCCATGCATATGAGATCAGGAAACTAAACTTAGTTAATTTTTATATAACTTCACTGACTTAGTTTAATTTTCATAAAACTTAGCTATTTTTTTCAAACTTATTTAATTTTTATAAACATATGATCATTCAACTTGGATGTTAACATATTTAATATTTTTTTCCTATAAGTGATATAATAGGAATCATATAAATTTCAATCCCAATGAAGATCAGTGATACTATAGTGCATATTTATACTAGGAATAAAGGTATAAAAAGACGGTAATAAATAATAACATGTGTACCTATCAAGACCTTTAGTTGGTTCATCCAAGAAAACCAATCTTGGTCACATCAAAATCTCGACATCGATACTCACTCTTCTCTTCTCTCCACCACCAACCCTCTTAAATGCTAATTTCCAATTACGGTATCTACACAATCTTGCAAGCCCATTTCAATAATAGTTCTTTCGATCAAAGCTCTTTTTTCATATGTAGGCATAATATCAAGCAACCTTAACCTTGCAAAATACATAATTTCCTCTCTTACAGTCGACGTCCAAATTATGTTATTATGTTGTGTCACATGTGCCTGAAAAAATAATCAATAATGTTTAACTTAACTAATACAGTAACCTTTTTTACTAAAAAAATATGTAAGAAATCAATCGAACATACAATAATACAAAAAGACAAATTTATTATTCTACCATTTAGCAAAATAGACCCAGACTGATAAGCATAGCAAGGCAACTCATAAGAGAATCAAGAAGTATAGACTACACAAGGGAATTGGCAAGTTTTTAGTCAGTACAAGGTAATGTAAAAGTTAAGCTTCTGAGAGGTATTCTTAGGGTTTAATTGGTTCTTTTATATTTGTTGTTGGATAAATATCTAAAAGCCAAAATCTTTTCATTGCTTGACTTTTTGCATTCTTTATTAATGAGAAAAAGTTTTTATTTATGGGATGCTTATTTATTGTGATTGATAGACTCATGAGAGACCAATATTATGTTTATTTTCATTCTCTTTCATTTCTCTCTTCTTTGAAGAATGAAAATAAAATCTATAGTAAACAAAAATTATCTTCTTCATCTCCTCTCTCTACAATTCCCTTTAAAATTAAATCTATCTTTCAGAAATGCTTAAAACTCCTGGGCAGTGACTTCTACAAGTCTCCAAATCCTTCAACCTTGAGTGCATAAGTTTGAATGGTCATTGTGTTAACCATAGGGAGCAGACAACAATAATCAATTGCACCATTGTCATTCCAAATTTTGCTTTTAAAGCAATGGCCTCATCCACGACACAACTCTCATCACTTTCTCTTTATTGTTCCTACCCATCAATTTCCAACAATTTAAATGTGAAATTAAATCCATTTATCATGAGAACTAAGCTATTTGGGTTTTGGAGTAAAAAAATAGAATGTTATGATGATTACCAAATGAGAAGAAAATCAAGGATTTTGTGAAAATTTTAATTGAATTTGATATATTTAAATTAATGGAATGGTAAGAACTATATTAAAGTAATACTAAGCTACGTTCCACTTTTACCTTCGGCCTTCTTGTTTGAATTATTTTTTGAATTTTGACAATGACTTCATATACCATTGATATTTTTTGGATTTTGACAATGACCTTTAAGAGATTGCTTTGGTTAATGATAAAAATTAATCACAACAGCATAAATTTTGTTAACCTGCTTTTGAGCTAAAGCAGATTTCAACTGCACTTAGAAGATCAAAATGAGGATGAAACGACTTGAAAATTGACAAGCACACTTAGATGAAGCAAAGGAGTGGCTCAGAGAAAATTCATCCAAAACTACACTAAGTAAACAAGTCAGTGCCGACATGTTTTTGTTCCACAATCGTCCACTCCAACTTTACACAAGTTATTATCTTTCCTTTTCACATGTGTCTAAGATATTTCCAAGAGTTTTGGACGACTTATTTCAAGAGTTGAAGAGATGACAGCAAGAACAACAGAATAAATCAAGTGATGAAGGAACGATCGCCAAAATCAACCAAACGTCGAAAAAAACATGGAACGCTGCAAAAAGGAGTAAGAAAATGGATGCAAGAAAGTTCGAAGTGTTTCGAACTAAGGAAACATGTCGTCACTGACATGTTTGGTTAACTCAGGGGATTCTACGATTTGACATGTGACTTTGGGCCGATATATGGACTCTGCTTCAAGTGGATTTCTGACCCAACATGACTGTTTCTCTATAAATACCAGCCTACATGCAACCAAAATGAGATCTCTGCCCTGATCTTCAGCTCTTATCTTTGGATCTGATCTCTCTGCCATTGGAGACTTCTCCTTCTTCTTCACTCCTAACTTCTACCTCTCTATTTGCGCCAAAAATGGTCATAAACATCCAATCGCAGATGAAAGCACCAATTCACAGTCACAGATCGTAGATAGAATACATGAAGATGGTATAAATATAAAGAACAACAAAAATTAAAAAGAAAGCAATAAAAAGATGAGATTTATAGTGGTTCGGCTAACTCCGGTCTACGTCCACTCTCGAAATTTCCTTTTTATTGCTAGATGATTGATTACAATTACAATCCAGAGTTTTGACACAATAATGGCAGAGTAGCCTTTAGGTAGAAGATAAAGGAAAACAGAATGAGAATCCCTTTTCTAAAGCCCCGCCTACTGTATTTATAGACAAAACCCTGGTTACTGGGCTTCCTAAGTGATATGAGCCCACCAAAACCATAGTCGAACCCATGTCACTTACCCCTGCCGACCTCGAGTAGTATATATGCCGACCTGAAATTGTCTTGAGGATGACTCGAAGTAGATCCATCACTGATCGGAAGCAAGTTTGCATGTGACCCGAAGTAAAATGATGCCAACCTGAGAATCCTATGTCGACCCCATTTTCCCATAGCCGACCTGAAGAAACCTACTCCCTGACCCGAAGCATGTTGATCCCTTATATTATGTCGATCCCATTATGATGCCGACCCCAGAGTGAAATGCCAACCTGACTCGATGCCGACCTAGCGAGTGACCAACACTTACCCGAAGCACTCCAATTATGCCGACCTCTCCCCAAGTTTCCGACCCCTTTTCTTGCCGACCCGAAGCATGATTCATGCCAACCCGAGGTATGCAGGTTGCCGACCTGAAGTTAATACCGACCCCATGCAAACATGTCGATCCCTCATTGGCCCGAAGTTTTCCCTTGTCTGACTCGAAGTGACCTGGGTGAAAACTCATAGTAAATCCCAATGTGACTCGAAGCAAACTTCAAGCGACCCGAATCAACTCAACTTTTGTCGAAACCCATATTTCAAGTATCCCGTGCTTTTTGTCCATCAACTATGCCGAATCCCGGCCTCATAATCATGTTTATCATCCGTGATTGATCGTCTATCCATCCAGTCGAATCAAACCCATAATATTTCAGCCTCGACAATCGTTCTGTCGATTGGGTTAAATCCGCCTTTATGCTACCTTGCCAAAAGGCGGGTTAACACTTTGCCCCCCAAAACATACCTTGCGATAGGAAGTTGTGTTTTGTATTGCCATAAGTCCAAAATTCGAAGTCCATAATCCACTAATTGCCATATCATCCAACCTTGAATCCAATCCATTGCCAAACCAATTCCTTGATCTCTCTAGATCATCAACAAAATCCATGACTGTTTTGAGTCGATGTCCAATTTCAAATTCATTTCAAATCCATTAACCGAATCCACAATCTCTCCGGATCGTTTTATCTAAGTCAGGGACCTCTCTGGATCCCGTAATCTAAATCCAGGACCTCGCTGGCTCCAAATCCAAAGCCGGGACCCTACGGGTCCATATCCAAAGCCAGGACCTCTTCGGGTCCAAATTCAAATCCATAGATCTCGCCGGATCATTTTATCCTACACCGGCCTCGACTTTCCGGGCGAGGGCTTATACATGGTTTTTCTTCTCCGGCCTCGATTCTTCGATCAAGGAATTAATCCATGGGGTATCTTTCTCTGGCCTCGACTCTCCGGACGAGGACTTATATTCTCCGGCCTCGGGTCTCCAGTCGAGGACTTTTTATTCTCCGGCCTCGACTCTCCGGTTGAGGACTTTTTATTCTCCAGCCTCGACTCTTCGATCGAGGACTTTATATTCTCCGACCTTGACTCTTCGGTCGAGGACTTTTTATTTTGTGTTCGAGTCCATTCCTTCGCTCTTCGGCGAAGGGATTCGTAACTCGCGGTTACCGCCCCGTCTCTCCGGTAGGAACCATAATTGTGTGACCTATATTATCTATTACATTAATCCAAATCCAATCATCACAGAGTTCAATTGATAAAATAAAAGTCCGTACAACCAAGAAAATCAAATAGCCATAGTACCAAGAAAGAAACCAGAGTTCGTAGAAAATAGAAAAAATAAGATTTCATAAACCCGAGCATCACGGTATATCATCATCTCAGAGCATGCCTAGGTACTGTCCTCGATCTCGTACATGTGTAAGTGACTTAGCTACCTTACTTCGAGGTTTATTACTTATTCCATGCCATAAAACCAATCAGCTGATAATAAGATGACGAAGATGCCTAGACCCAGCGCCATCTTCGTTTGAGGTGGGCGGTGGTTGCTCCTGATCCACTGCCACAGCTCGATTCCATATGTATTGCTGCAAATGACCATTCCTCACATGCTCCTCATCAATATCCTTCAAATCCCTACAGTCGTTCGTGTTGTGTCCATCCAACTCATGGAATAGGCAATGCTTTCCCGATGCCCGCTCGCATTTGGTGGGTTCTCTTTTTGCCGGCCTTCGATACTGGAGGCGTCCTCGAGTATCCAAATAAACCCTTTTCAGAGTTTCAGTCAAATCCGTGTAAGAAGAGAATTTTGATTCCCTCCATTGCCTTTTCAATGTGTTACCATTGCCGTCATTCGTTTTCCTTTTGCCTCTATCGTCCCTGTTTGAATCCTCCATGGGTGGACCTCCACCTTTTACCATATAAACTTCAGCCTCTCTCCCTTCTCTTTCATCCCTCGCATCTTCCTATCATAGAAACCTTTCTGCTTCATGGTAAAACTCCCCGAGATCCATCGGTGGATCCCACTCAAACGATATCTTGAAATCCGAATTATCCGCAATTCCTGAGACCGCTGCCATAAAAACCATCGACGGATCGGGTCGATTCACCGAAGCCACTACCGCATTGAATCTGGTTAAGAAATCCCTAAGTGATTCTCCCTTCCACTGTTTCATCGATGTTAAAGTCATCACATTCTTGGGTCTCACGATGTGGACTCGAAATTGCCTCATAAACCTCTCAATCAACTTCGTCCAAGTGCCAATAGAGCCGCTTTCCAATTGTCTGAACCATAGTGCTGCTATATCCTTCAAATACAAAGGGAGGCACCGTGCCATAACTTCCTCTGATGCCCCTAGTACACACGTAAACTCGCGACACCCGCTATCGACTAATCCTAACTCTACGCTCAAAACTCTACCACAACTCAGCCACTGAGTTGCGAATTCTCAAACTACGCCACGTATTTTGTTCCCTAGTCACACGACTAGTAAATACAACGGTTTAAAAGGAAGACATTAAAAACACTTCGAAACAATAATTAAACCCTAATTTTAATCTCTAAAGCCCAAATAATAAAGAAATAGAATGACCGGCCCAAACTAAATTATCACAAAATAATATGCCGGCCCCTTTTCCTTTTTTATTTGCTTCGTTCCTTTCTCTTGAAAATAATGGTGTTCGTTCCTCTGATTGCTCGAAAATTAGGGCTTTTGGTAATTGTGAAGTCGCCGCTTAATTTGATGGTTTGATGCTTCGATTGCTTACTTCGATTGATTCATTCGCGGCTCCTCCTCCTTGATCGAGTTCGGTATGATTTGGTATATAAATTTTTTGCTTTTACTTCTTCTGATTTGCTTGCTTGAACTCGATGAATATTTTGCCGATGATGATAATTGTTTATATAGGGTTCGAACCCCTTGATTTTCGTTCGTCTGAATTTATTTGAATTTGTCAACTAATTTATCTCAGCCACTTGATTTAATATTGATGCTGGTGATTGTTCTGACTTGTTCTATTTCGTATAATTTTATGTTGCTTGATTCCCACAGCTTTGTTCAATTTCTTGGCCACCACGGCTTGTCTGATTTGGTTCCGTTCTTTTGTTGCCTTGATCACCACGGCTCTGACTTGACTGTGATGATGATTTCTTTTTGACTTCGGCCACTTTATCTGTTGCCTATTGCCATTTCACCATGTCATTGAAGTTGACATTTTGAGCTGTTCATCCTTTGTTTTTTTTACATATTGAGTTGTTGTTTTGGTCTTCATTGTTGAGGCTATACTGCAAACTTTATTTGCATATTGTTTGGTTATTCTCTGTTGCATTTTGTATCACTTCTGACTGTTGACATTACTATGTTGTTTGGATTAGCTTATGTACTTCACTGCTATATGTGCACTGTGCTTTGAGTCTGGTACCTTGATTCACTGTTGTCTGCATTTGTTCGTATACTTATCTTCATATATTTAAAATTGTTGTTACATTCACTTGTGTACATTGTAGTCTTGGTCGACCATTTCGATTCACTGGTCTTTGGCTTGTGAACTTTCTGGTTGTCTATTTGTGACTTCAGCATTGCTTTGTCTTTGACATTTCCTTTTCATGTGTGATGAGTTGCTGCCATGTACATGAGTTTTGTATGTTTGTTTCACTAGTCTGGTTGGTCTTGAGACTGTAGCATTTCCATATGGACTGATATGTGCTTGTGCACATATTCTATTTGTCACTGCTGCATTTTTCTTTATACATTTGATGTTTGCTGCTTGGTCTCTGATTTCATGTGTACGACTTGAACTTTGGTCGAGGCTTGGTTTATGAGTTTTGACCATTTGCACCAGTGTTGGATCCAACTTGCAGCTCGGGTTTGACCTTACGCTCGTGTCGTGATATTATTTGAATTGCACTTGAGTTGAACCCGGCTTTTCATTTGGGTTGACCTGTGTTCACCTGTCCCTGTAATTGTATCAAGTGTATATTGGTGTGCACGGCCTTGTGGCATATACAGTGATACACTATGTATGTCACAAGCTGTTCGTGTATGATGAATTCAGAATTAAATGATGACGAACAACCCAAATAACTGAGGCAAATAAAATTTTCAATGTAACATTTTATTTTATACTGCAAAAATATTTCTTTTTCAATTTTACTACGTCAGTGTGTATTTTTGCAGATTACTCAGATGCTGGATTCAATCTGGAATGAAGTTGAAGATAATATACGAGTGTATGAGTGAAATGTAGTGAGGTACATTTGTAAATGAAAATTGTGATGTAATCAAAATTGTGTATATCTAGTGAGAGCTCGAATTTGTACTATTCAAAAATTGTAATAAATATTTGTTTGAATAAAATATCTGTTTGAGTTTAAATTCTGTGTTATTTATTTTATTCAGCAAATATTTAATCTATGAAAATAAAATAGTACAATAACAAATACGTTTAAATGAATATATATATATATATATGTGTGTGTGTTTATTATCATCAAACAAAAATCATATAGTCGCATATTCAACAATCTCCCCCTTTTGATGATAACAAACATATATTTAAGATTTTGAATTTGTTAAATGTATTTGATCATTCAATTTGCTCCCCCTATTTGAATGCTCCCTCTCTACAGAAAGCTCCCCCTTCATATATGCATAAAAATATTCAAATGAGCCTTGATGCAAGTATAAAATATTTGACTTTATTTTCCAAAATCTTAACTTTTCTCTCCCCCTTTTGTTATCAGCAAAAGAGTAATAATGTTAGAAAAATAGAGATAAAGTGATAGACATTAATACTACATTAATACTCAATCGAGTATAAATACTAAATTTCAATAAAAAATCAAACAAAAATCATAAATACTCTGTTTGACGCATATTCCACTTTAGAATGATAAGGATGATGTCATCATATAAAACCATATAGTTGTGTCTATTTGTGGTATATTTATATCAGGAATTTGAATATCTACTAACCATGCATAACCGTTAGGACTTTTAAATGAGATTAGTAGTATTCCAAAATTAAAAATAAATAAATGAATTCAAGTATCTTCTAACCACGCATAACAGTGAGGACTTTTAAATGGGATTAGAATCAACTTGTCTATTTAATTAATCAATTTTGATATGCGTTCCATACATGCATAACCGTGAGGACTTTTAAATGAGCATGGAAGCACATAATCAAAAATCCAAGTAATTCACCCATGCATAACCATGAGGACTTTTAAATGAGAGTGAATACTTTGGATGTTTTTATTTGTTAAAAATATAATAAAATGAAAAACGAATGATTCCCGTTTAAAATACCACATATTGACATACTATATTGGATTTTGATGAGTGATGGTCGATAGAAATATGATAGAAATAGAAATGGTCATGGAATTTTTGCCAACAAAAAGTTTTTATAACTCTTGTTTAAATTTCTAAAGAAATTTACTAAATATACCGTCTCGAGTTATAATATATGATTAATATCAACACTCATCACTTTTTCAATCACTATTTATCTTTTCAATAATTAGTAGGGGGTCAGATTAGTTAATGTAATCATTAATGCTCAAATTTAAAAATAATTATTAAAATGACTAATTTGAAAAAAAATCAAAAATGATTTTCTAGAAGGGGTTTTAGAAAAAAATATCTGCTATTTGAAAAGTTATTTGAAAAGAAAAATATGCATATATTTTCTTTGAAAAACAATGCAATTACTGAATGTCTCAACATAAATCACGTTCCACTATTAATTTTTCTATCAACTAGATTACCAGTGTAATCTGCATCTGAATTGTTCTTTCACTCAAAATTATCATTTGTTGAAAGTCATAGACCAGACCATGAAGTGTGCAACACAATATCCTAAAATCATTTTCAACAGCTTTTAAATGAAATTGAATTGAAGCCGTGCAAGTTTACATATAGTGACCATAGTGTAACTAATATATCCACGTGTATTAAAAGTAATCATCAATCATTAAAACATCATCAATAGTCCACACAAATAGTTGAAAGATAATTGGTTAACAATTTTGAATAAGTCAGAATCAAAATCATCATTCATTTCATCACATTACTGGCTGATTTAATTCAGATTAAGGTACAGATTATCACATTTAATATATCGTTCAAAATAAATATACCATTACCTGTTTTACCTTTACGATAATTTTTCATAGTTGTCCATTGTGATTCTGTCACCATTATACTAGGCCAAGGAACTGTGATTTGTCGCCCGTTGTGTTCCTGGAACAGCCAGAATCCAAGTAACACAGTTGATGTTCCTTAGCCTGCCACCACACCTACACGATAAAAGATTTTTGTGACCTATTTGTTTTTATAGGTCCATGGTTATTAGTGGCAAATGATTTTAAAAGATAATTTTGTGGAGACCCAAAACTATTTATATATGTTCCTTTTGGCACCCAGATTTGTTTAACTTTGAGGGATTTTATATCTGTGCCTTTTGGAACCCAAATTGGAATTATTTTCACATTTTTGGGTCTATACCAACAAATATTTTGATTGTGTCCAATTTTTCTACAAATAGTGCACTCGATTTTGACTTGATTAATTTTTCTTTTAACAGATTCAGATTGATTATACCCAAGTCCTTGTCTATATATATTAGCAGTTTGTTTTCCTAGTAGCATATTTAGTGATCTTTCACTTTTAGAGAATTTTCCTAAAGTTGTAGACAATTGTTGGACTTGTGTTTTAAGAGATTCATTTTCGTTCAATAATTGTGTGCACTTTTTAATTGAATTTTCTCTCCTCGTGTTTTCACTTTCTTTCAAAATCAGAATATCATTTTCAAGTGATTTAATTTTAATTTATGATTTTTTAATCTCTTCTTCGAATGTTGGACACTTATCACACTTAGGGGTTCTACTTTGATAGTTTTTAACTAATTGATCAAGCTGTATATTTAATTCTATCAAGGTATCTTTTTGTGATTCAAGTTTTGCGTATCTTTCCCTAAGTCGTTCAAAACAGCGGTTTACTTCGTGGAAATATATAAGCAACTCAGAATAGGTAAGTTTTGATACCTCACTTGGCTCGTCTCGTCACTATCAGTTATATCACCTCGAAGGCACAGATCTACTTTTTCGCTCTCACTGCCAGTGCTTTGATCATCCTTATTCGTTTCATCCCAAGTGGTTGCAAAACCTTTCTTTTTCTGTTTCTTTCCATGGCTGAATTGATTCTGTGGGTAATCGGGCTTGATATGACCGGGTTTATTGCACTTGTGACAGATGATTTTCTGTTCTTTTGAATTGTCTAGTGCTTTGGTTATTCTGCATTTCAATTTTTGATTTAGAGCTGAATTTCCGTATCTACGATTCCACTTTTTGAATTTCTTTATTAACAGCTCTAGTTCTTCTACACCATCATCATCATCACCATCACTTTCTGTTGTTCCTTTGAGAGCGATTATTTTTTTCGAGTATCTCCTCCTTCACGTTCTTTCTTGAATTTCATCTCTAGCTCGTAAGTGGTGAGATTTCCGATAAGTTCTTCAACTTTGAGTTGTTTCAAATATTTTGATTCTTGAATGGCAGTAACTTTCGCTTCAAAGCTTTATGGAAGGACTCTGAGGATTTTTCAGACTATTTCCAATTCTATGTATGTTTTTCCAAGAGCTTTTGATTTGTATACGATATTGGAAAGTCGTTCGTACATCTCTTTGACATTTTCATCCTTGGCCACTGTGAAATTCTCGTATTCGCTGCTTAGCATGGTAAGGTGGGATTCTTTGACTTGAGACGTTCCTTCGTGAGTCACTTCGAGTGTGTGCCATATTTTCTGCGCAGTTAGAAAATGTGAGACACGATTAAATTCAAATTGATCCAATGAACAGATAATAGAATTCATAGCTTTAGCATTAGCATTTTGTAATTTATTTTCTAGCTCTATCTATTGATCCTTCGGTTTACCTATTTCCTGATTATCTACAATTATAGTTGGTGCTCTGTACCCTGTCTCAACAATATTCCAAGCGTCAATGGTTTTCAGAAAAATTTCCATCCTATTTTTCCAGTAAGCGTATTCACCATTGAACATTGGTGGTCTAACTATGGACTGACCCTCAACAAAAGCATTATTAAAAGAAGCCATTTTAAAAATTCAAATTTTTTAAAAACAAAAGTTGGTTTTTGAAAAAATCAAATTTTTTTAAAACAAAATTTTGACTTCTATTCCTAGCTCCGATACCACTTGTAGGATCGATTTCACCCTAAAGGGGGGGTGAATAGGGTGATACTATTAATTATATTAATTATTTTGGAAGTTTATATAAAATAATTTCAATACAGATCACAGAATAACAGCACAGATAATGGCAGAATAATAAAATAGAACACACAGATTTACCCAGCTTCGGAAAACCCTGCCTACGTGCTGCCCCCAAGGTTTCTACTAGAAATTAGATAGTCAGACGCTTACACACGTAAACTCGCGACACCCGCTATCGACTAATCCAAACTCTACGCTCAAAACCCTGCCACAACTCAGCCACTGAGTTGCGAATTCTCAAACTACGCCACGTAGTTTGTTCCCTAGTCACACGACTAGTAAATACAACGGTTTAAAAGGAAGAAATTAAAAACACTTCGAAACAATAAATAAACCCTAATTTTAATCTCTAAAGCCCAAATAATAAAGAAATAGAATGACCGGCCCAAACTAAATTATCACAAAATAATATGTCGGCCCCTTTTCCTTTTTTATTTGCTTCGTTCCTTTCTCTTGAAAATAATGGCGTTCGTTCCTCTGGTTGCTCGAAAATTAGGGCTTCTGGTAATTGTGAAGTCGTCGCTTAATTTGATAGTTTGATGCTTCGATTGCTTACTTCGATTGATTCATTCGCGGCTCCTCCTCCTTGATTGAGTTCGGTATGATTTGGTATATAAATTTTTTGCTTTTACTTCTTCTTATTTGCTTGCTTGAACTCGATGAATATTTTGTCGATGATGATAATTGTTTATATAGGGTTTGGACCCCTTGATTTTCGTTCGTTTGAATTTATTTGAATTTTTCAACTAATTTATCTCGGGCACTTGATTTAATATTGATGCTGGTGATTGTTCTGACTTGTTCAATTTCGTATAATTTTATGTTGCTTGATTCCCACGGCTTTGTTCAATTTCTTGGCCACCACGGCTTGTCTGATTTGGTTCCGTTCTTTTGTTGCCTTGATCACCACGGATCTGACTTGACTGTGACGATGATTTCTTTTTTACTTCGGCCACTTTATCTGTTGCCTATTGCCATTTCACCATGTCATTGCAGTTGACACTTTGAGCTGTTCATCCTTGGTTTTTATTTTACATATTGAGTTGCTGTTTTGGTCCTCATTGTTGAGGCTATACTGCAAACTTTATTTGCATATTATTTGGTTATTCTCTGTTGCATTTTGTATCACTTCTGACTGTTGACATTACTATGTTGTTTGGATTAGCTTGTGTACTTCACTACTATATATGCACTGTGCTTTGAGTCTGGTACCTTGATTCACTGTTGTCTACATTTGTTCATATACTTATCTTCATATATTTAAAATTGCTATTAAATTCACTTGTGTACATTGTAGTCTTGGTCGACCATTTCGATTCACTGGTCTTTGGCTTGTGAACTTTCTGGTTGTCTATTTGTGACTTCAGCATTGCTTTGTCTTTGACATTTCCTTTTCATGTGTGATGAGTTGCTGCCATGTACATGAGTTTGGTATGTTTGTTTCACTAGTCTGGTTGGTCTTGAGACTGTAGCATTTCCATATGGACTGATATGTGCTTGTGCACATATTCTATTTGTCACTGCTGCATTTGTCTTTATACATTTGATGTTTGCTGCTTGGTCTCCGATTTCATGTGTACGACTTGAACTTTGGTCGAGGCTTTGTTTATGAGTTTTGACCATTTGCACCAGTGTTGGATCCAACTTGCAGCTCGGGTTTGACCTTGTGCTTGTGTCGTGATATTATTTGAATTGCACTTGAGTTGAGACCGGCTTTTCATTTGGGTTTGACCTGTGTTCACCTGTCCCTGTAATTGTATCAAGTGTATATTGGTGTGCACGGCCTTGTGGCATATACAGTGATACACTATGTATGTCACAAGCTGTTCGTGTATGATGAATTCAGAATTAAATGATGACGAACAACCCAAATAACTGAGGCAAATAAAATTTTCAATGTCACATTTTATTTTATACTGCAAAAATATTTTTTTTTCAATTTTACTGCGTCAGTGTGTATTTTTGTAGATTACTCAGATGCTGGATTCAATCTGGAATGAAGTTGAAGATAACATACAAGTGTAAGAGTGAAATGTAGTGAGGTACATTTGTAAATGAAAATTGTGATGTAATCAAAATTGTGTATATCTAGTGAGAGCTCGAATTTGTACTATTCAAAAATTGTAATAAATATTTGTTTGAATAAAATATCTGTTTGAATTTAAATTCTATGTTATTTATTTTATTCAGCAAATATTTAATCTGTGAAAATAAAATAGTTCAATAACAAATACATTTAAATGAATATATATATATATATATATGTTTATTATCATCAAACAAAAATCATATAGTCGCATATTCAACAATCTCCCCCTTTTGATGATAACAAACATATATTTAAGATTTTGAATTTGTTAAATGTATTTGATCATTCAATTTTCTCCCCTTATTTGAATGCTCCCTCTCTACACAAAGCTCCCCCTTCATATATGCATAAAAATATTCAAATGAGCCTTGATGCAAATATAAAATATTTGACCTTTTTTTTCCAAAATCTTAACTTTTCTCTCCCCCTTTTGTTATCAGAAAAAGAGTAATAATGTTAGAAAAATAGAGATAAAGTGATAGACATTAATACTACATTAATACTCAATCAAGTATAAATATTAAATTTCAATAAAAAATCAAACAAAAATCATAAATACTCTGTTTGGCGCATATTCCACTTTAGAATGATAGGGATGATGTCATCATATAAAACCATATAGTTGTGTCTATTTGTGGTATATTTATATCAGGAATTTGAATATCTACTAACCATGCATAACCGTTAGGACTTTTAAATGAGATTAGTAGTATTCCAAATTTTTTAAAAAAATGAATTCAAGTATCTTCTAACCACGCATAACCGTGAGGACTTTTAAATGGGATTAGAATCAACTTGTCTATTTAATTAATCAATTTTGATATGCATTCCATACATGCATAACCGTGAGGACTTTTAAATGAGCATGGAAGCACATAATCAAAAATCCAAGTAATTCACCCATGCATAACCGTGAGGACTTTTAAATGAGAGTGAATACTTTGGATGTTTTTATTTGTTAAAAATATAATAAAATGAAAAATGAATGATTCCCGTTTAAAATACCACATATTGACATACTATATTGGATTTTGATGAGTGATGGTCGATAGAAATATGATAGAAATAGAAATGGTCATGTAATTTTTGCCAACAAAAAGTTTTTATAACTCTTGTTTAAATTTCTAAAGAAATTTACTAAATATACCGTCTCGAGTTATAATATATGATTAATATCAACACTCATCACCTTTTCAATCACTATTTATCTTTTCAATAATTAGTAGGGGGTCAAATTAGTTAATGTAATCATTAATGCTCAAATTTAAAAATAATTATTAAAATGACTAATCTGGAAAAAAAATCAAAAATGATTTTCTAGAAGGGGTTTTAGAAAAAAATATCTGCTATTTGAAAAGTTATTTGAAAAGAAAAATATGCATATATTTTCTTTGAAAAACAATGCAATTACTGAATGTCTCAACATAAATCACGTTCCACTATTAATTTTTCTATCAACTAGATTACCAGTGTAATCTGCATCTGAATTGTTCTTTCACTCAAAATTATCATTTGTTGAAAGTCATAGACCAGACCATGAAGTGTGCAACACAATATCCTAAAATCATTTTCAACAGCTTTTAAATGAAATTGAATTGAAGCCGTGCAAGTTTACATATAGTGACCATAGTGTAACTAATATATCCACGTGTATTAAAAGTAATCATCAATCATTAAAACATCATCAATAGTCCACACAAATAGTTGAAAGATAATTGGTTAACAATTTTGAATAAGTCAGAATCAAAATCATCATTCATTTCATCACATTACTGGCTGATTTAATTCAGATTACGGTGCAGATTATCACATTTAATATATCGTTCAAAATAAATATACCATTACCTGTTTTACCTTTACGATAATTTTTCGATGTTGTCCATTGTGATTCTGTCACCTTTATACTAGGCCAAGGAAGTGTGATTTGTCGCCCGTTGTGTTCCTGGAACAGCCAGAATCCAAGTAACACAGTTGATGTTCCTTAGCCTGCCACCACAGCTACACAATAAAATATTTTTGTGACCTATTTGTTTTTATAGGTCCATGGTTGTTAGTGGCAAATGATTTTAAAAGATAATTTTGTGGAGACCTAAAACTATTTATATATGTTCCTTTTGGCCCCCCGATTTGTTTAACTTTGAGGGATTTTATATCTGTGCCTTTTGGAACCCAAATTGGAATTGATTTCACATTTTTGAGTCTATACCAACAAATATTTTGATTGTGTCCAATTTTTCTACAAATAGTGCACTCGGTTTTGACTTGATTAATTTTTCTTTTAACAGATTCAGATTGATTATACCCAAGTCCTTGTCTATATATATTAGCAGTTTGTTTTCCTATTAGCATATTTAGTGATCTTTCACTTTTGGAGAATTTTCCTAAAGTTGTAGACAATTGTTGGACTTGTGTTTTAAGAGATTCATTTTCGTTCAATAATTGTGTGCACTTTTTCATTGAATTTTCTCTCCTCGTGTTTTCACTTTCTTTCAAAATCAGAATATCATTTTCAAGTGATTTAATTTTAATTTCTAATTTTTTAATCTCTTCTTCGAATGTTGGACACTTATCACACTTAGGGGTTCTACTTTGATAGTTTTTAACTAATTGATCAAGCTGTATATTTAATTCTATCAAGGTATCTTTTTGTGATTCAAGTTTTGCGTATCTTTCCCTAAGTCGTTCAAAACAGCCGTTTACTTTGTGGAAATATATAAGCAACACAAAATGGGTAAGTTTTGATACCTCACTTGGCTCGTCATCATCGTCACTGTCACTTATATCACCTCGAAGGCACAGATCTACTTTTTTGCTCTCACTGCCAGTGCTTTGATCATCCTCATTCGTTTCATCCCAAGTGGCTGCAAAACCTTTCTTTTTCTGTTTCTTTCCATGGCTGAATTGATTCTGTGGGCAATCGGGCTTGATATGACCGGGTTTATTGCACTTGTGACAAATGATTTTCTGTTCTTTTGAATTGTCTAGTGCTTTGGCTATTCTGCATTTCAATTTTTGATTTAGAGCTGAATTTCCGTATCTACGATTCCACCTTTTGAATTTCTTTATTAACAGCTCTAGTTCTTCTGCACCATCATCATCACCATCACTTTTTGTTGTTCCTTTGAGAGCTATTGATTTCTTTCGAGTATCTCCTCCTTCACATTCTTTCTTGAATTTTATCTCTAGCTCGTAAGTGGTGAGATTTTCGATAAGTTCTTCAACTTTGAGTTGTTTCAAATCTTTTGATTCTTGAATGGCAGTAACTTTTGCTTCAAAGCTTCGTGGAAGGACTCTGAGGATTTTTCGGACTATTTCCAATTATTTGTATGTTTTTCCAAGAGCTTTTGATTTGTATACGATATTGGAAAGTCGTCTGTACATCTCTTTGACATTTTCATCCTTGGTCATTGTGAAATTCTCGTATTCGCTGTTGAGCATGGTAAGGCGGGATTCTTTGACTTGAGACGTTCCTTCGTGAGTCACTTCGAGTGTGTGCCATATTTCCTGCGCAGTTAGACAATGTGAGACACGATTAAATTCAAATTGATCCAATGAACAAATAATAGAATTCATACCTTTAGTGTTAGGATTTTGTAATTTATTTTCTAGCTCTGTCCATTGATCCTTCGGTTTACCTATTTCCTGATTATCTACAATTATAGTTGGTGCTCTATACCCTGTCTCAACAATATTCCAAGCGTCAATGGTTTTCAGAAAAATTTCCATCCTATTTTTCCAGTAAGTGTATTCACCATTGAACATTGGTGGTCTAACTATGGACTGGCCCTCAACAAAAGCATTATTAAAAGAAGCCATTTTAAAAATTCAAATTTTTTAAAAACAAAAGTTGGTCTTTGAAAAAATCGATTTTTTTTAAAATAAAATTTTGACTTCGATTCCTAGCTCCGATACCACTTGTAGGATCGATTTCACCCTAAAGGGGGGTGAATAGGGTGATACTATTAATTATATTAATTATTACGGAAGTTTATATAAAATAATTTCAATACAGATCACAGAATAACAGCACATGTAATAGCAGAATAATAAAATAGAACACGCAGATTTACCCAGCTTCGGCAAAACCCTGCCTACGTGCTGCCCCCAAGGTTTCTATTAGAAATTAGATAGTCAGACGCTTACACACGTAAACTCGCGACACCCGCTATTGACTAATCCTAACTCTACACTCAAAACCCTGCCACAACTCAGCCACTGAGTTGCAAATTCTCAAACTACGCCACGTAGTTTGTTCCCTAGTCACACGACTAGTAAATACAACGGTTTAAAAGGAAGAAATTAAAAACACTTCGAAATAATAAATAAACCCTAATTTTAATCTCTAAAGCCCAAATAATAAAGAAATAGAATGACCGGCCCAAACTAAATTATCACAAAATAATATGCCGGCCCCTTTTCCTTTTTTATTTGCTTCGTTCCTTTCTCTTGAAAATAATGGCGTTCGTTCCTCTGATTGCTCGAAAATTAGGGCTTCTGGTAATTGTGAAGTCGCCGCTTAATTTGATAGTTTGATGCTTCGATTGCTTACTTCGATTGATTCATTCGCGGCTCCTCCTCCTTGATCGAGTTCGGTATGATTTGGTATATAAATTTTTTGCTTTTGCTTCTTCTGATTTGCTTGCTTGAACTCGATGAATATTTTGTCGATGATGATAATTGTTTACATAGGGTTCGAACCCCTTGATTTTCGTTCGTCTGAATTTATTTGAATTTGTCAACTAATTTATCTCGGCCGCTTGATTTAGTATTGATGCTGGTGATTGTTCTGACTTGTTCAATTTCGTATAATTTTATGTTGCTTGATTCCCACGGCTTTGTCCAATTTCTTGGCCACCACGGCTTGTCTGATTTGGTTCCGTTCTTTTGTTGCCTTGATCACCACGGCTCTGACTTGACTGTGACGATGATTTCTTTTTTACTTCGGCCACTTTATCTGTTGCATGTTGCCATTTCACCATGTCATTGCAGTTGACACTTTGAGCTGTTTATCCTTGGTTTTTTTTTACATATTGAGTTGTTGTTTTGGTCTTCATTGTTGAGGCTATACTGCAAACTTTATTTGCATATTGTTTGGTTATTCTCTGTTGCATTTTGTATCACTTCTGACTGTTGACATTACTATGTTGTTTTGATTAGCTTGTGTACTTCACTGTTATATGTGCACTGTGCTTTGAGTCTGGTACCTTGATTCACTGTTGTCTGCATTTATTCGTATACTTATCTTCATATATTTAAAATTGTTGTTACATTCACTTGTGTACATTGTAGTCTTGGTCGACCATTTTGATTCCCTGGTCTTTGGCTTGTGAACTTTCTGGTTGTCTGTTTGTGACTTCAGCATTGCTTTGTCTTTGACATTTCCTTTTCATGTGTGATGAGTTGCTGCCATGTACATGAGTTTGGTATGTTCATTTCACTAGTCTGGTTGGTCTTGAGACTGTAGCATTTCCATATGGACTGCACATATTCTATTTGTCACTGCTGCATTTGTCTTTATACATTTGATGTTTGCTGCTTAGTCTCCGATTTCATGTGTACGACTTGAACTTTGGTCGAGGCTTGGTTTATGAGTTTTGACCATTTGCACCAGTGTTGGATCCAACTTGCAGCTCGGGTTTGACCTTGTGCTCGTGTCGTGATATTATTTGAATTGCACTTGAGTTGAACCCGGCTTTTCATTTGGGTTTGACCTGTGTTCACCTGTCCCTGTAATTGTATCAAGTGTATATTGGTGTGCACGGCCTTGTGGCATATACAGTGATACACTGTGTATGTCACAAGCTGTTCGTGTATGATGAATTCAGAATTAAATGATGACGAACAACCCAAATAAACGAGGAAAATAAAATTTTCAATGTCACATTTTATTTTATACTGTAAAAATATTTCTTTTTCAATTTTACTGCGTCAGTGTGTATTTTTGCGGATTACTCAGATGCTGGATTCAATCTGGAATGAAGTTGAAGATAACATACAAGTGTATGAGTGAAATGTAGTGAGGTACATTTGTAAATGAGAATTGTGATGTAATCAAAATTGTGTATATCTAATGAGAGCTCGAATTTGTACTATTCAAAAATTGTAATAAATATTTGTTTGAATAAAATATCTGTTTGAATTTAAATTCTATGTTATTTATTTTATTCAGCAAATATTTAATCTATGAAAATAAAATAGTACAATAACAAATACATTTAAATGAATATGTATATATATATATATGTTTATTATCATCAAACAAAAATCATATAGTCGCATATTCAACAATCTCCCCCTTTTGATGATAACAAACATATATTTAAGATTTTGAATTTGTTAAATGTATTTGATCATTTAATTTGCTCCCCCTATTTGATTGCTCCCTCTCTACACAAAGCTCCCCCTTCATATATGCATAAAAATATTCAAATGAGCCTTGATGCAAATATAAAATATTTGACCTTTATTTACCAAATCTTAACTTTTCTCTCCCCCTTTTGTTATCAGCAAAAGAGTAATAATGTTAGAAAAATAGAGATAAAGTGATAGACATTAATACTACATTAATACTCAATCGAGTATAAATATTAAATTTCAATAAAAAATCAAACAAAAATCATAAATACTCTGTTTGACGCATATTCCACTTTAGAATGATAGGGATGATGTCATCATATAAAACCATATAGTTGTGTCTATTTGTGGTATATTTATATCAGGAATTTGAATATATACTAACCATGCATAACCGTTAGGACTTTTAAATGAGATTAGTAGTATTCCAAAATTAAAAAAAATGAATTCAAGTATCTTCTAACCACGCATAACCGTGAGGACTTTTAAATGGGATTAGAATCAACTTGTCTATTTAATTAATCAATTTGATATGCGTTCCATACATGCATAACCGTGAGGACTTTTAAATGAGCATGGAAGCACATAATCAAAAATACAAGTAATTCACCCATGCTTAACCGTGAGGACTTTTAAATGAGAGTGAATAATTTGGATGTTTTTATTTGTTAAAAATATAATAAAATGAAAAACGAATGATTCTCGTTTAAAATACCACATATTGACATACTATATTGGATTTTGATGAGTGATGGTTGATAGAAATATGATAGAAATAGAAATGGTCAAGGAATTTTTGCCAACAAAAAGTTTTTATAACTCTTGTTTAAATTTCTAAAGAAATTTACTAAATATACCGTCTCGAGTTATAATATATGATTAATATCAACACTCATCACTTTTTCAATCACTATTTATCTTTTCAATAATTATTAGGGGGTCAGATTAGTTAATGTAATCATTAATGCTCAAATTTAAAAATAATTATCAAAATGACTAATCTAAAAAAAAATCAAAAATGATTTTCTAGAAGGGGTTTTAGAAAAAAAATATCTGCTATTTGAAAAGTTATTTGAAAAGAAAAATACGCAGATATTTTCTTTGAAAAACAATGCAATTACTGAATGTCTCAACATAAATCACGTTCCACTATTAATTTTTCTATCAAATAAATTGGAGGTGTAAAATTTGTTAAAATTGTTTATTTTAAATAAACAATGGATTTAGGTAAAATAAAATGGTATTGGGTTGGTTAGTAATAAATTGAGATTAATGGAAATATGATGTTTTGGTGGTAAATTAATTAAATAAGTGAAGTAAAAGAATTTAATTCAATATCATTTGTTGTAAATAAATAAATAATGTTGGAAATAAAGTTTTATAAACTTTGTTATGAGAATTTGTGATAAAAATAAGCATTGGATGATTTTGTTTTGATAAAATATAATAATTGTGGAAATAGTGATAAAATGTTGTTTTTTGTTAATTTTAATGAAGTATTAAAATTTAATATGGTAAATATTGTAAATAAAAAGGTGGAATATTGTTTAAAAATAATATTCAGATGTAAAAATAATGTTAATATGGTTTTCTATATTTAATTGGACAAGAAAATGATTTTTGTGGAAATTTTGGTGTTAAAAATATTATTTTATGTAAACAATGGTGTAAATTGAAGTATTTAAATAAAAGTTAGAATTTGATGATGGAAACTAGTTTTTGATGGCTAAACTAATTTTTGTACGTTGGAAAACATTTTTGTATACATAGAAATATGGTTGTATAAATTTAATTAGCGAGTTAAAGTGAAAATAGTGAAAATAAAGTGTTAATATAAATTAACTTAGTTAAAATTTAACTAAGTATTAACATTTAGGCTTTTAGAGTAATGGGTTAAGCCCAAAACCCATTTCTGGATTAATCTGGAGGGAGGAAATGCATCTGTACGTACTTTCCTCACTTCCTTCTCCTACCTAAAAGAAATTAGAAAATCAGAAAATAGCTTCCTCTGTAAATTCTATTCCTCCACAAAATTAAACCAAAAATAAGTAAAAACTAAAGAAAGAAAAGTGCAAACAAAGACTTTTAGCGGGTAATCACTTTCAACCATAATCAATTTCATAAAATCTCCATTTTGAGATTAGTAGTATACTGTAACATTTGTTTTATGATTGCATGTCCTCTTTTCCATCTTCTACAGGTATCTGAAGTTTTTCCAAAGCCTAAAGACCACTGCTTGCAATTCAAATCGCTAAAAAACATAACAAGGCGAGTAGTAACTCACTCTTCTAGCCAAACCAATCTGCCTATAAAAATTTGTTTCAGTTGTTGTTGTTCTTTTGATATACAGTAAACTATATATTTGAATTTCCAGTTTACAGTAAAAATCTTGTCTGCGTTCAACTTTGTGACTCTATATCTCTTTGGCATACTGAAATTGAGTGAAACCTTTTCCGGATCATAGACCATGTTTAGTAGTAGTTGCATGTCAAATTTCATAGCTTGATTAATCTGGAAGTGTCCGAAATCAGTGCTCGAAGTTGGAAATGGAACGGGCAAAAATGCCTGTAGCATTCATGACTTCCAGGTCGACCCAGGCGCTCTGGGGGTTGACCCTAGCGTTGACCTGAGCCATATAAGGGTCGACCCTTGCTTTCAAAATTAGTCCAAGTCATTTTTTTGTATTCATGTGCACTGTTTTGGTTATTTTGCTTATTCTAGTGATTTTTGTGACCAATTCCTGTAATATTTTGAAGTGTTTTGAAGGGCTTAAACCTATCAATAGGTAAGCCAACATTATTGTTGATCCGTACTCCGGATTGACGTGTTTTTGAGTAGATTTCATATGCCGATTTTATGGCGTTTTCGGTGATTTTTTTGTTTTCAAACACGTGTTTTCTAAACCGATTTTGGAATGATTTTTATAATAAAATAGCTTTCGAAATAAATATTTCACAACATTTATAATTATTTTTGAAACTATTTAAAAAAAAATATTCTCTATAATAAAGAGAATTTCAAAGCCATAATTTCCAAACGATTTCAAAAATTATTTTAAAAACTAGTTTTCTCGAAGCATAGTATTTTCTATATATAATACACATTTTTTTGCACTCTTCGAGAGAACGAGGAAGTGATTTAAACAATATGACAAACCACGTGGTATGGGACACGTAGGTTTGCTATATCGGTTAATTCTGGATTCGTTCTATTGAAGCTAACACATTTCATGGATCTTCGGGTCGTTTTCCAGTACTGGACCTACGGGCCATTTGGGCTTTCTAGCCGTTGGACCTTCGGGTCGTTTGGCCTTCGGGTCGTTTATATTAGGCGCCATATTTGTAATACAGTACTTGGCGGGCTTCGGCCATTTTTGTTGAGCACGTGTAGGCGTAGCTTAGACTCGCCATTTGTGATATGGATCCATCTTTTGTGGTATTTATTGATTTATTTGTGATTTCCAAATGTTTTCGCCATTTCGCGATTACTGTGCCTTTGAGCCGTTTGAGGATTTATTATATGGTGATTACATTTTGGATTTTTGAACTCTTAACCGAGTTCTACATATTGTGATTTGTGGTTGCCAACCATTAGCATTTTTGAGATTTGTGATTTCCTATTTAGGAGTTATGGTGTTGATAGAAGCCATTATATGTGTTGTTGTTGATGCCGATGTTATGAGGCGATTATTTGTGACTAATTGATGTTGTAGTTGATCATGCCCCTTTCGAGAAACCCTCATATGATATTCTGGTAGTTGATATATATTTGGTGTTGCTTCTTCTCTTTCGAGAAGAAATATTATCGTTTATCCCTACACTTCATCTATCTTGTGCTAATCAGTTTATTTAAGCTAGATTCACCCGTGTATTTTATATACTCGAGTTAGACCAAGTTATTTCAGGTTAGTCACCTGTTGTAGATTACCGTTGTGCTGCTTCCGCTATGAATTTTCTTGCTTTCTTTTGGAAGCTAGTCATCTTTTGTGTATCCTTGTAGTTATTTTGTGTACTCTGATGTGTACATATTCGTTTTGACTCAATGTATATATGTGGTCTATGTACCACCACTTATGTATCATTATGTAATGTACTACGATGTATTTGTATATATGTACATATATGTGTGACTGCTATTCTGTGATCTGTTGTATTTGTTGTTGTATATTTTGTTTTGATAAATCCATTAGCCACCGTAGTTTTGTGTTAAAAATTTATTGAGTATGTCGATCCATTTAAGAAAGGTAAAAGAAAAAAATAGAGCACCCAATCGACGTATTCTATACTTGTTTAAGACAAATCCTACGGATGGTCGCTCCTAACCAGCCATATTCTCTGCATTAACAGACAGTATTACTTCGTAATACTTTTTGTTAATGTGGGTCTCGGGGTGGGGCGTCACATCTTGGTATCAGAGTAGAGTTCAGAATAAAATATGATAAACATAGAATAGAACATATATTACAGTACATCAGAGTGCAGTATAAGTGTTACATATTCCCTAATCATTGTGTCCTTAATCTTTCTGTGTCCTTGGGGGTAGATATAAGTTGGGAATACGTCTAAGATTGCATTTTAATTCTGTAGTGTTTCATAATTGAAATAATGATATCTTATCCTGTGAACAATCTTTATCTTATCTTATACTTTAAGCTTATGGCCAGAAGAGGCAGAGGTCGCCGTTCTGATGTTGGGCCGTCCAGTGGCTCACATCCAGATGAAGTATATATGTCTGTTGATCAGTTCATGGAGTTATTCAGGAGCACTCAGCCTCCAGCTCCTATTCCTTCGTCCCCTCTGCATAATTCTACTTTTGCGCGTATGTGTAGTTATTTCTCTCATCTTGGAGGCAAGCCTTTCAAAGGCTCAGAGTGTGTTCTTGAGGTCCAGGCATGGCTTCGTACATGCGAGCGTAACTTTTCTCGCATGGATCTTTCCGACCATCATCGAGTTCTTGTAGCATCGATTATGTTGCAAGAGCGTGCACTTTTTTCTTCATTCGAGGCCTTGTCCAAGTATGGTCTTTAGTATATTAGCACTTCTTATAAGAAGAATCTCAAGCAATCGAGAAGGAGAGGGATTGTAGTGATGAAACTGAGGTTTGTAAGAACCGCAACAAGAGGAAATTTCCTTTTCAAAAGTCCAAGTCTTTTCCTCATAGCAAAAGGAAGTCTGTTGGTTCTAGCTCTCAGCCCAGTGGGGCACCTCCTAGTCAAAAGGGGTGTTTCAATTATGGCTCCTCTGATCATTTGATTCGAGATTATCCCAAGCCTCGTGTGTGTCGTTATTGCAAGAAAGAGGGACATCGGGTTTCATCTTGTCCCATTGATCCTAGTAATGTCAAGTCGGGCAAGCTTAATGTGGTGGATGCTTCTGGTGGTTCTTCTCAACCCAGAGGTGCTTCCCCTTCTATTCTCGAAGGTTCTATATTATTTCATGATCATTCTATTTGAGTTCTCTTCGATACGAGTGTTTCACACTCATTTGTATCGAAGGAACTTGTTGATGTTATACTGTTGGATGTTTCCTTTCTTTGAAGAAGAAAGGTTAGAGTCTAAGAAGCCCTCCTTCCTCGGCAGACCTTGCCTTGTTACTTCTTTAAGGATTTCGAATCCTACTAAGGGATCCGCAACACTTAGCATGCTTTGTAGTGATGTTGAGAATATTCTTTGTGGTTTTTCTTTCCATGCAAATCTGCACGTTATTCACTATCTTGGATTTGATATGATTTTGGGGATGGATTGGCTTGCTTGTTATCAAGCCCGAATCCTATGTTCTGAAAGGATCCTATATCTTAGGCATCCTGATTTGGATGATCAGTTATCTCTTGTTCTTCAGAATGTTGATGGTGATTCTGAAGCATCTTTATTTTCTCTTGAGTCTCGAGGTGATGATGATGTATCTTGAATTCCAGTCGTTTGTGATTTTGCTGATGTATTTGAGCCTGTTTCGGGTTTGCCACCCAAGCGATCAATTGAGTTCCGTATTGACCTCATTCCTGGTGCTCAGCCTGTTAGTCATCCTCCCACAGATGTCCACTAAGGAAAATGAGGTACTCAAAAAGCAATTGTTGGAGCTTGAAGCCAAGCAATTCACTCAGTCCAGTTCTTCACTGTAGGGTGGCGCGGTCGTCTTTGTTAAGAAATCTGATGGTACTCTTAGGCTTTGCATCGATTACCGCAAGCTTAACGAGTTAACCATTAAGAACAAGTACCCATTGCCCAAGATCGATGACATGTTCGATCAGTTGAGTGGTGCTAAGATCTTTTCTCAACTCGATCTTGCCACCGGTTTTCATCAGCTACGAATTGCGGAGGACAACATTCCTCTTACCGCATTCCACACTTGTTATGGTTCTTATGAGTGGCTCATTATGCCGTTCGATTTGACGAACGCTCCAGCTTATTTCGTTGGTCTTATGAATCAAGTATTCTAGGAATATCTCGATAAGTTCGTCCCTGTATTCATCGATGACATCCTTGTCTACTCTAAGTCCAAAGCCGATCATGCTTATCATTTGAGGATTGTTTTGAATACTCTTCATCAGCATCGACTTAAAGCCAAATTCTCCAAGTGCCGCTTTGGGAAAATAAGGTGAAGTTCCTTGGCCATGTTGTATCTTCTGATGGCATTTCTTTCGATCCATCGAAGATAGAAGCCATTCAGAATTTGAAAAGGCCAGAGAATGTTTATGAGATTCGTAGTTTCCTTGGATTGGCGGGTTATTACCATCGGTTCATCAAGGATTTTTCCCGCATTATTCTTCCTCTCACTACCCTTACTAGAAAAGGTGTTCGATTTATTTGGTCTGATAAGTGTGAAGCTTCTTTCCAAAAATTGAAAGAACTTCTCGCTAATGCTCCTATCCTTGTGGTTCCAGAAGGGAATCAAGATCTTGTTGTCTACACTGATGCTAGTAGATGTGGTCTCGATGTCATGCTTATGTAGAGAGATCGGGTAGTTGCCTATGCTTCTAGGCAATTACATCCGAATGAGGTTCGCTATGCCACCCATGACTTAGAGTTAGCTTCCATAGTCTTTGCCTTAAAGATTTAGCGCCATTATTTATTAGGCGAGCGCTTCATTCTTTATACCGATCACAAATCATTGAAATATCCGCTCAACCAGAAAGAGCTTAATATGCGGCAACAGTGTTGGCTCAATTTCCTAGCCTCTTATAATTTTGGTATCCAGTACGCTCCTGGAAAGGGGAACCGAGTTGCAGATGCGCTAAGTCGTAAGCACTCGGCTGTTGTTTCTATGATGTTAGCCGAGTGGGATGTGTTGGAGACCTTACCTCTTTGTGATATTTGTGATCGTGCTCCAGCTTCAGATTCTCCTATCTTATTATTTAGTTTGGAAGCTCGTCCTAGCTTATTGGATCGTATTGCCGAGGCTCAGCGGCAAGATCTAGATCTTGCACGCCTTATTCAGCTTTGTAAGTCTGAATCCCGTGATGATGAGTTGGGGATTTTAGCATTGATATTAATGGTTGTCTTCGTAAGAAGAATCAATTGATTGTGCCTTGTGTTTCTGATCTAAGGCGGGACATTCTTGATGATTGTCACTGTTTTAAGTATACTATTCATCCCGGCAGTTGTAAGATGTATGCCGATATGAGACGCTTGGATTATTGGGAAGGCATGAAGCGTGATGTTGCAAGTTATGTCAGTAATTTCATGACTTGCAACTCATTAAAGCCGAATATCAGCATCCTAGTGGTCTTCTTCAGCCTCTTGAGGTCTCGTTGTGGAAATGGGATCAAATCTCTATGGACTTTATTGATGGCCTACCTCGTTCGAGATCAGGCCATAACTGTGTTTGGGTTATTGTGGATCGCTTGACTAAATCCACTCATTTTATTCCTATTAAATCTAATAGGATAGCTTCTCATCTATCCAAGCTATATAGTAAGGAGATCGTGAGACTTCACGGTGTTCCTAGTTCGATCGTTTGTGATAGAGATCCACTTTTCACCAGTAATTTCTAGCAGAGTCTTCAGAAAGCTTTGGGTACAAAGCTTAACTTCAGCACAACTTATCATCATCAGTCTGATGGACAGACTGAATGGGTGAATCATATTCTTGAGGATCTACTTCATGCATGCATTCTTGATTTTGGTGGTAGTTAGGAAGGCCACCTGCCGCTTGTTGAGTTCTCTTATAACAACAGCTTTCAGTCCAGTATCGATATGGCTCCTTTCGAAACCCTATACGAAAGGCCATGTCGATCACCTCCTGTTGGTTGGAATCTGGGGAAAACCTAATTTTAGCCCCTGATTCTATTCGTGAAGCTTTAGAGAAGATCGATCTAATTCGTCAAAGAACGAAAGAGGCATAGAGTCATCAGAACCTACGCGGACAACCATAGGAAGCCTCTTGAATTCTCTATTAGTGATCTTGTTTATATTCGTGTATCTCCCTTGAAGGGGGTAATGTGTTTCAGTAGGATCGGGAAATTGGCTCCTCGATTCATAGGACCATTTCCCATTACCAAGCGTATTGGCCTAGTTGCTTATAGAGTATCACTTCCGGCCTAGTTTTCTGATATTCATGACGTGTTTCACATCTCTCAGCTTCGAAAGTGCCTTCGTGATTCAGATTCTGTAATTGATCCTCCTATTTTTCAAGAGCTTGAGATCTCACCTGATTTATCTATTGTGAAACATCTTGTCCATGTTCTTGCTTCGGAGGTGAAACGCCTTCGAAATAAGGATGTACCGCTCGTGAAGATTCAATGGTCCGCTAATCCTAATGACTGTACATGGGAAACTAGAGAATTTATGAAGCGATCTTATCCTAGTTTTCTATCTTCTCATATTGATGGTGAGAAATTTAAACTCAATCTATCTATTTCCCTTTTCTAGATGAAATAAATTGTGTTGTTTACAGCTCTTCTCTAGGAAATTGTGAGGACGCAATTTTTATAAGGAAGGAGTCTGTAACAACCCCGGTTTTGTGATTACCTATGAAATTAAATTATAACGGGGGTTATAATTTAATAACAGAGGAATAAAATAAATTGGAGATGTAAATTTGTTAAAATTGTTTATTTTAAATAAACAATGGATTTTGGTAAAATAAAATGGTATTGGGTTGGTTTGGTTGGTAATAAATTAAGATTAATGGAAATATGATGTTTTGGTGGTAAATTAACTAAATAAGTGAAGTAAAATAATTTAATTCAATTTCATTTGTTATAAATAAATAAATAATGTTGGAAATAAAGTTTTAGAAACTTTGTTATGAGAATTTGTGATAAAAATAAGCATTGGATGATTTTATTTTGATAAAATATAATAATTGTGTAAATAGTGATAAAATGTTGATTTTTGTTAATTTTAATGAAGTATCAAAATTTAAAATGGTAAATATTGTAAATAAAAAGGTGGAATATTGTTTAAAAATAATATTTGGATGTAAAAATAATGTTAATATGGTTTGCTATATTTAATTGGACAAGAAAATGATTTTTGTGGAAATATTGGTGTTAAAAATATTGTTTTATGTAAATAATGGTGTAAATTGAAGTATTTAAATAAAATTAAGAATTAATTAATGATGGAAAATAGTTTTTGATGGCTAAACTAAATTTTGTACGTTGGAAAACATTTTTGTAAACATAGAAATATAATTATATAAATTTAATTAGCGAGTTAAAGTGAAAATAGTAAAAATAAAGTGTTAACATAAATTAACTTAGTTAAAATTTAACTAAGTATTAACATTTAGGCTGTTAGAGTAATGGGTTAAGCCCAAAACCCATTTCTAGAATAATCTGGAGGGAGGAAATGCATATGTACGTACTTTCCTCACTTCCTTCTCCTACCTAAAAGAAATCAGAAAATGGCTTCCTCTGTAAATTATGTTCCTCCACAAAATTAAACCAAAAATAAGTAAAAACTAAAGAAATAAAAGTGCAAACAAAGAATTTTAGCGGGTAATCACTTTCAACCGTAATCTATTTCATAAAATCTCCATTTTGAGATTAGCAGTATACTGTAACTTTTGTTTTCTGCTTGCATGTCCTCTTTTCCATCTTCTACGGTTATCTGAAGTTTTTCCAAAGCCTAAAGACCACTGCTTGCAATTCAAATCGTTAAAAATCTTAACAAGGTGAGTAGTAACTCACTCTTCTAGCCAAACCAATCTGCCTGTAAAAATTTGTATCAATTTCTGTTATTCTTTTGATATACTGTAAACTATATATTGGAATTTCTAGTTTACAGTAAAAATCTTGTCTAGGTTCAACTTTGTGACCCTATATCCCTTTGGTTTAATACCGGAATTGAGTGAAACCTTTTCCGGATCATAGACCATGTTTAGTAGTAGTTGCATGTCAAATTTCATAGCTTGGTTTAATTTGGAAGTGTCTGAAATCAGTGCTCGAAGTTGGAAATGGAATTGGCAAAAATGCCTGTAGCATTCACTACTTCCAGGTCGACCCAAGCACCCTGGGGGTCGACCCTAGGGTCGACCTGAGCCATATAAGGGTCAACCCTTGCTTTCAAAATTAGTCCAAGTCGTTTTTTTGTGTTCCTGTTCACTGTTTTGGTTATTTTGCTTATTCCAGTGATTTTTGTGACCAATTCCTATAATATTTTGATGTGTTTTGAAGGTCTTAAACCTATCAATAGGTAATCCAACATTATTGTTGATCCGTACTCCGGATTGACGTGTTTTTGAGTAGATATCATACACCGATTTTATGGCGTTTTTGGTGATTTTTGTTGTTTTCAAGCACATGTTTTCTAAACCGATTTTAGAATGATTTTTATAATAAAATAGCTTTCTAAATAAATATTTTCCAACATTTATAATTATTTTTGAAGCTATTTAATATATATTCTTTATAATAAAGATAATTTCAAAGCCATAATTTCTAAACGATTTCAAAAATTATTTTAAAAACTAGTTTTCTCGAAGCAAAGTATTTTCTATATAAAATACACATTTTTTGCACTCTTTGAGAGAACGAGGAAGTGATTTAAATGATATGACAAACCATGTGGTATGGGATACGTAGATTTGCTATATCGGTTAATTCTAGATTCGTTCTATTGAAGCAAACACATTTCATTGACCTTCGAGTCGTTTGTTAGTATTGGACCTTCGGGTCATTTGGGTTTTCTAGCCGTTGGACCTTCGGGTCATTTGGCCTTTGGGTCGTTTGGCCTTCGGGTCGTTTATATTAGGCGCCATATTTGTGATACAGTACTTGGCGGGCTTCGGCCATTTTTGTTAAGCACGTGCAGGCATAGCTTAGACTCGCCATTTGTGATATGGATCCATCTTTTGTGGTATTTCATGATAATTTGTGATTTCCAAACGTTTTTGCCATTTCGCGATTATTGGGCCTCTGAGCCATTTGAGGATTTATTATATGGTGATTACATTTTGGAGTTTTGAACTCTTAACCAAGTTCTACATATTGTGATTTGTGATTGCCATCCTTTGGCATTTTTGAGATTTGTGATTTCCTATTTAGGAGTTATGGTGTTGATAGAAGCCATTATATTGGTTGTCGTTGATGCCGATGATATGAGGCGATTATTTGTGACTAATTGATGTTGTAGTTAATCTTGCCTCTTTTGAGAAACCCTCATATGATATTTTGGTAGTTGATATATATATTTGGTGTTGCTTCTTCTCTTTCGAGAAGAAATATTATTGTTTATCCCTATACTTCATCTATCTTGTGCTAATCAGTTTATTTAAGCTAGACTAACCCGTGTATTTTATATACTCGGGTCAGACCGAGTTATTTCAGGTTAGTCACCTGTTGTAGATTACCAGTATGCTGCTTCCGCTATGGATTTTCTTGCTTTCTTTTGGATGCTAATCATCTTTTGTGGAGCCTTGTAGTTATTTTGTGTACTCTGATATGTACATATTCTTTTTGACTTGATGTATATATGTGGTCTATGTACCACCACTTGTGTATCACTATGTAGTGTACTATGATGTATCTGTATATATGTATATATATGTGTGACTGCTGTTCTGTGATCTATTGTATTTTTTGTTGTATATTTTGTTCTAATAAATCCATTAGCCACCGTAATTTTGTGTAAAACATTTATTGAGTATGTCGATCCAGTTAAGAAAGGTAAAAAAAATAGAGCACCCAATCGATGTATTCAATACTTGTTTAAAACAAATCTTACGGATGATCGCTCCTAACCAACCCTATTCTCTGCACTAACAGACAGTATTACTCTGTAATACTCTTTGTTAATGTGGGTCTCGGGGTAGGGTGTCACAGCTGTAGTATCTGGAGTCGCAAGCAAGACTGACTTTAATGTTGCACTGGAAAGGGATCCACCAATGGATCTTGCAGAATTCTACCATAAAGATGAGAGATATTTGGGTTAAAAAGACGCTGAAGCTGTGGATGTTGAAATTATGTCATGGATGATAAAGGATTGTCTAGAGTAAGGAACGAAAAGAACAAGGGAAAGAGAAGAGCTGATGATGACTTCGGGGAACCAAAACGACAAAGAAGGGAGTCGAAATTCTTCTCCTACACTATTTAACAGAAACTCCCTAGGGATATATCTAGATACTAGGGGCTGATCCCTTATTGAAAGCCAGCTAGGATAGAGCCTAGTGATTGAAAAAAAGATCTTGAAAGTTTTACATCTTCCATGAGCTGGATGGATACAAAACGAATGAGTCTCGAAACCTTCATTATCTGATAAAAGAATTGATTCGGAGGAACCAACTACAACAGTATGTGAGGAACCAAACTGCAATGGTGCGGCCAGAGCAACCACCATCTGTAGCAAATGCATCAAGGAACCATGGATCTGGTCCGAGACTCGAAATCCCATGATCGGGATGGTCGAGGGTAAGTTTTGACTCCCATGCTTCACTTTTTTTTGCTTTGAATAATTAGAATAATAATGACCTTAGATCGCTTACATGTGTATGAGGTCCAGATTGGTCTCTAGTCACGCTTTGAGTCGAATGTCTGGGATGACTATTTAGGATGATAATAACCTCGTACCGCTTACACATATACAAAAACTAGATTGGTCCTTAGGCATGCTCTGAGTCGGATGTCTGAAATGGATAATTAGGACTTCTGCTTGTTTGCTTTGATTTGGATATTTCAATTCTGAAAAAATCCATATTGAATATGATGATGGATATTGATCGCTTTAGGTCCTGTCTAGAGAGATGGGGCTGGAGTACAGGGTGAAAGTTCCCACACTGTAGAGCGAGCGGATGGGCTTGTATGATATTGATAGTTTTAAGTCTCGTCCGGAGAGACGGGACCAAAGTACAGGGTGCAAGCTCCCTTTTCGGAGAGCGAGTGGATGGGCTTGTACGAAAAGTATGTCCCTTCACAGGAGAGTGAGCAGATAGGCTCGCTTGGTCATTGAGTTCCTTTGTCGAAGAGTAAGAGAACTCAGCAAGGATCCGGAGAGATTGAAACCCTAAATAGAACGCCAAATGATTTGAAGAGATCGTCCCTGTCACGTACCGAAATTTTCGACTTTCGAAAATTCGACATCGATACTCACTTTATCGACTGCCGAGCAATCGAGTGCCGGAAACTCCAATAGTGAGGGTTTTAAATAGAAGAAAAAGGTAGAAGAAGAAGAAAGCAGAAGAAGAAAGAACAACAGAACAACAACAGAAATAGAAACAATATCAGAATCTCACATATCGCAGCGGAACAATATATAATAGATAATCATTAGTCTTTTAAAACAAAGAACTATATCAGTTTATACATACATCTATCAGAGTCAATATACAACTCAATACAACAATGGACAGTTATGTAAACTTGTCCTCATACAGAATACACAGCGGAATAAATACTATCAGATACAAATACTACGTCTCGTCATCCAGCTTATCTCCAAAGCTCCAGAATATCCTGATAACATAACTCTAGGCTGCCCGTGTGGAAATTGGTGGGCACCCAGAGTTTAGAAGGGAAACAATAAACTCCGAGTCAGTCATGGTGACTGGTGTGAGATCGTAAAACAGTTATTTTTCACAAAGATCTCTGCCAACACAAGGCCGGGTTACCTCTGCAAAAGTAGGTAACTACTGACACGCGTATGTCATCCCCCGATCATAACCGATCTTCCCGAGGATCCCCGATTTCCAACAACCACAAAGTAATAAATTTGCAGCAACCACATAGGTTAAGTATCTGGGCTCCATACCATGATACCACCTCTATCCAGAAGGAATGACATACACTAAGGGGCGCTACTCCCTAGAACCTTGCTGCATCCTTCCTGTTTCGACCATTTCCGGGGTGTGAGGCTCGATAAAGTCTCATCCACAAAGCTACGCTTTCTACAAAGCCCTGCTTCGGGTCAAACAAATGATCAACCTATGATCACAAAGATATAAGATCAAACAAATGATCATATCGCAAATGATCAAACACTGATCATTTCACAGCAACACTCAGTATGCCACGTTACCAAATTGGGAGTATATCGCTGATAAATTTCAACTACATAACCTCTGAGCTCGTACGTCTCAGAGAAGGGTGTTAAGCTAAGAGAATAAATTCTCCGCCACCAACAGAAATGTATTTGAAAGAAATCAGCTTTATATCTCAAATTGTAACGTCAGACACACAATCCATACAAGTCTGTTCCGGGATCGAACAGAACCGAAGGCACTTCTCACGAAGCCCTTGCATATCCGGATAATTTTCTAATCACGTCCGGACTTCCCGTCACTAAGGGTGATAAAACCTCTAAATCGGAGATCAGCCGATGTAGAGTAACTCGACGGTAATCCTTCCGTTTTCAAAAAATATCCGGTCTTCAACACCGGTCTTCGAATGCAATTCATAACGACGTATCACATATTCGGAATGGGTTATACGACCCCATGGTCCTTTCCCGGCTAACCCGAATAGTGAGCGCTTATTCAAAAATAAGTGTGGCATCCAAATTCATCCAATTCACAACAAATACCATATTCAGGGTAATTATTGATAGTCGGTTATTTAACTATCAATAAAGATGCGCAACATCATCAGATTCCAAATAATTTTCCCAAATTATTTCATCTTCAAAAAATATCTTTACTAGATATATAATTTCCACACTTAACCATTTGAAAACAATTTCAAATCAATTTCCACATTTCATTTTATCTTTGAAGATAAAATCTCAAAACAGTTCATTTCATATTGGAAAAGCATTTCCATACTTATTTAAAAATAAGTAATTTACAAATCATTTATTTTCAACATTTGAAAATATTCAATATACTTAAATCAATATTAAGTATATATTCATTCTTTAAGGAAAACATTTACTATAACAACATTTATTTGAGTCAAAACGAATGTTACGTAAAACATCGTTACGACGACTCAAAATCACTAGTATAGGGATTCGGGATTAAGATAGATATATAAATCCCAATACTAGATAAAAATATTCCTTTCGGAAATCATTTACTATAACAACAGTGTTATAGTCCACCATTTCCTTATTTTTCAAAAACGTCTATTTCAACAATAAAATGTTGAAATCTATGGTTTCGATATTTCCCACATTTTAAAAACATCTTTAAAATGTTTACTTCATTTTTAATGTCACTTTTTCAAAAATGAATCCATTTTATTCAATAATATATTCACTGTCCAAAATCGTGAATATAATTCCCTTAACCCAATTTCAATCATTTCTACACATTTTATTTCAATAAAAACTCGCTATCCAAAAACGCGAATATATCTTTTATATTTAATTTATCAAATTCAATTGATTTTGAATTTATAAAAACGTTTATAAATTCTATCTCTATTGTCTAACAACTTCAATTTAATAAATCTCCTTTTTTACAATTCGATCAATATTCCATTTAAATGCAAAAATCCAATTTATAAGTTAATCTCTTATAAATCTTTTATTCTACAGTTTCATCCATTTTATAACTTCACAATTTATAAATCTATAAATTCCATATCTTCACGATTTATAATTCTATAAATTTCATTTTTAACACTTATAAACTCATTTTAAAATTCCAATATTTTAAATTTATAAATATCAACTTTTTAAATCTTTTAAATAAACTGTTCACAAAAATTCGAAAATCTCAGTTCAAACCATTTTATAAATTGCTTAAACTATTTATTTCAAAAATCACCTTACGGTCATAATTCACAAAAATTTTAACTTTTATAACTTTAAAATTTTAAACGTTTATTTATTTAAAATAAATCAATTCAACAATTCAATAAAACGTCTACTTTCAAAAATTACTTTAAAATCCTTTTAAAGTAAAAGTCGTCATTTTTAAAGTTCAAAACTTGAATCTGATGATGCAACAGCACCAATTAGTCAATCACAACAACAACATCATATATCAACATATGATAACAGAATATACATCAATATCTGTAAATAAATAAATACTGGTGAGGAATCTAGTTGGATCCCTCCAACCTGTTTCCCTACATCCATAGACGTTAGCACAATACCAATTCCACTTCGAGGTGGAATATCGCGGTATATGGGTTTTATAAAAATATCTGCTTACTAACGGCGCAATAGGGTCTCATCCGCTATACGAGGCGGGAAATCATCAATCCAATATATACATATGCCAATATGTATATATTGCTATATATAGATATATATCCTACTATATCTAATATCACATCCAATAGCAATCAATAACTGCAAAAATTCCACATTCAATTTGAGTGAGAAGATCTCACCTTAGCTTTTATTTTGCCATCCATTTCCATTCTTGACTTGATTTCTTGATTTATACCTTACTGTGCTAAAATCAAAGAGGACTGGATATCATCACAAGTCGTGACCACGCTGCCGTCTCGAAATCTGCTCCTCCTGACAATCGATCGACATCGCCGCTATGAACGCGAGCCCAGGCCCACGCCTCCTTCGTCGCGAACTTCACGATACCCCACACGAGTCGCCTCATCGACCCCCTGCTCTGCCGACACTTCGAATTGAACTCGCGACTTCCACCATTTATCGCCATCGCGACCAAGTCGCGACCACCATCACGCGATTCGAGAACGAGTCGCCCTTGTCGCCGCGACATGCCAAAGCCGCCGCCTGCCCTCTACCTTCACACGCGTGTGCGGCCATGATGAACTGCTAAACGATTTTCCCCTTTTTGACTGGTGAGGGAAAACGCGAATTGATTTTATACGAATTGATTTTCTCTTGGCTTTGAATTTGGGAACGAAGCTTCTGTTTCTATGTGAAGTTTCAAAGAGGAAGTGATTTTTTTATTTTCTTCTTCGTTTTGAACTGGAGGTGGGGGAAAAGGGATTGCCTTCGAACTGGAAGAAATTCTTCGTTTGTTTTTATTCTTCAAATTGGAAGACAGCGCCCCATATTGGTGAACGAGGTAGAACGAGATGAGGGGAAAAGGCTCGGCATGCCTTGATTTAGAACGAAGATTTAAGAACGCCATTTTTTTTCTCTGTTTTGAAATGAAGCTGCGTGATTTGTAATAGAAATGGGAGGAGACAAGAGTACGCGATTGACAGAGAATAGGTCGACGCAAATCAGATACTAGGGTGGCTTGAGTACGTGGTTTTGCAGAGAGAAATCGTGTGCCTTACTTCTGATGTCGGCAACAATTTAAATTTCAAAATTTGAATTGAATTTGATTTTATTTTCAATGCGTTTACCTATCGTATGATCATACAACAACTCTGAAAAATACGAAAATTGAAATCCGGTAATAATTCAATATTACGGATCCAATGGAACTAGTTTCGTCGAATTCCGAGACTGTTTGAAAATTGACTATTTTTAAATATCGATTCAAACAATTAAATTCAAAACTGAGCAAAACAGTTTAAATTTCAATTCTGAAGCTGCTGTTATCTTCAGTGTTATCAATATAAATTTTACAAGCGTTTGAAATATTTTTTCTTTAGCTTAAAACTGAAGATACAAATTTTTATTCAACTTACAATAGATTAAACTTTAAAATTTAATTGTCAATTTCAAAGTTATATTCGGGATACAAATTAAATCATCGTTCTAATATTTAAAATTAATTAAATATTTTCAATTTAATTTGTTCAAAATTCTGGGTCGTTACAGACTTCCCCCCTTAAAAGAATTTCGTCCTCGAAATTACAAGTTAGGAAAAAAGTCCTTAACTCGTCTACTATTTTTTTCAACATCCAATAGTTTTATCAAATTTTCAAAACAAATCTTCTACTAAAGATTCGTTATCATTTCTACTAACTTTCCAACTCCAATTAAAGTTTCAAACAATATTTTTTACTACTCTATTCAAATTTAAATTCAAATTCAAATTTTAAACTTCCAAATTTTCTCAAAAATTTCCTAACACCCTAAATTTTCGAAAAATTTCGCCAGCGTCTCCTTTGCGCGGCTAATACGGCACGACTACAAAACGTCCCTACGGACTCTCAGATTTCAAAAAGAAAAAGAAAAAGCCAAGCGGCTAGACAAGAAATCAGCAAATCTCATATTGAAATTCAAATACTTACCTTTTGTCGAGCAATTCAAATTTATCTTTGAAATCAAAATTTCCAAATCCTTTATAACACCTGTATATCCTACTAGCCATAATATCTAGTTACAACATTCAATCCAATTTGCAAATTCTATTACAAAATTTCGATATATGCTTCTTATACATTTTTAAATTCACTAATGAAGTTACATATTCAGTTTCTTTCAATTTTGCATTTCACGTTCTCATTTAAATTCAATTTACAATTTCAATCTAATTTGGATTCAGTTTACAATTTCAATTCTATTTGAATTCAATTTTATCTTCTATTCTGAATATTGAATTATCTTTAGTTCACTTCATTTGCAATTGATTCCATTCAATTTATTCATTCATTTACATTAGACTGATTCAACATTCAATTAGTTCAATAGCTTAATTCATTTATCAATCCAATTCAGATTCTCAATTTAATTTAACTTTACCGAGGTCAAATTTCATCACTTAATCAAAATCACATTTTATTTTGCTTAATAAAATTGTTTAACCACTTTTTAACAATTCGTTTCACTTCTATTTTTTTCTCATTTTATAAGTTATATAACTTATATTCAAAAATTACCACTTGGATTTTTATTGATTCACTTATACTTACTTTAATTCAACTTAAAATTTCTTAAGTTAAATTTATTCAATCAAAATTCAAATTGTATAAGTTATAAACTCATTTATTATTCTCATAAATATTTTTATATAGCATTCCAGAGTCTTAATAACATTTTCAAAACCATTTTTGAAAACAATTCAATTTATCCCTTGAATTTTCAAAACAAAACCCAAATTTTCAAACAACTTCCATTTAAAATAATTTGGCAGCAATTCCTCTTCTGGAAACCCGAAAATGAACACCGGTGATGTCGCGATCATCATCGGAATTATTTTCCAGCGACCTAAAAGAGTTTAGAGCTTTTCATTCCTCCAAAATACTTTTCAAAACCTTTGAAATTCATTTTCAAATCAAAAAGATTTAAACTTCCCAAATCTCCAAAATTTTCAAATTCTTTTCAAAACATTCCCAAATAGTTCTCTGGAATTCCGTTTCAAATTACAAATCACATTTATAATTTATATTCTCAAATTCCTTTTGTATATGGATTTATTTCTTAACTTTGGAGTTACGATTTCAATTTCTTATTCAATTTCATATAATAAAGATAACATTCCAATGTTATTATTTCCTAACAACCATGCATCCATATATCATAATAATCCACAGAAAATTATTTCCTTTATATACGAAAATAGTTTTAGGTAAAATTATTTCATTCACCTTATTTAAAACAATACTGTGTTGGTTTATCTTGTTTAGAGTTTAGAAACCCCTATCGATTACAGTTAGCTAGACTGCACCGACCAGAATCTATAAACAATCAACCGATAAGTCAACACAATACAAAACAATTTCATATTCACTAACAAATATGCACTCGTATCTATTATTACACTCACACTCATACTAGAGTACTACTGACTCTATCTCTAATGAGTAACACCCAACAGAGCAGGGTTGTCACTTAACCATATGCTCTGATACCACGCTGTCACGTACCGAAATTTTCGACTTTCGAAAATTCGACATCGATACTCACTTTATCGACTGCCGAGCAATCGAGTGTCGGAAACTCCAATAGTGAGGGTTTTAAATAGAAGAAAAAGGTAGAAGAAGAAGAAAGCAGAAGAAGAAAGAACAACAGAACAACAACAGAAATAGAAACAATATCAGAATCTCACATATCGCAGCGGAACAATATATAATAGATAATCATTAGTCTTTTAAAACAAAGAACTATATCAGTTTATACATACATCTATCAGAGTCAATATACAACTCAATACAACAATGGAATGTTATGTAAACTTGTCCTCATACAGAATACACAGCGGAATAAATACTATCAGATACAAATACTACGTCTCGTCATCCAGCTTATCTCCAAAGCTCCAGAATATCCTGATAACATAACTCTAGGCTGCCTGTGTGGAAATTGGTGGGCACCCAGAGTTTAGAAGGGAAACAATAAACTCCGAGTCAGTCATGGTGACTGGTGTGAGATCGTAAAACAGTTATTTTTCACAAAGAAATAAAACAAATTCGCAATGCTTTTAGAAAATGAAACTACCATAAGACCTCCCACCACACACACAATGCAAACGCAGAATTGGAGGAGATTTCTTCTTATGATAGTCAAAGATGCTTACTACGCAAAATCAAATCATTTTTGATATTATTATTAGTGCATAGTGTAGAAAACATTTCGAAAGTATAATATAAATCTTAGCCAGCATAGGCATTCCACACTTATGCCTACTATAGCTACTATGTTCAATAGCAGGTTACCGCCACATTCCATAGCAGGTAATACAACTAAAACCGTACAAGTCGCGTATTGTTTCTTTGGATTTCCAACAAATGGTCAGGCTAAGGAACTTCCTATGCCACGATGGGTACGTCCCTGGAATAGACGACCCGAGAAATAACCTAACATTACGGTTAGATCTCTGCCAACACAAGGCCGGGTTACCTCTGCAAAAGTAGGTAACTACTGACACGCGTATGTCATCCCCCGATCGTAACCGATCTTCCCGAGGATCCTCGATTTCCAACAACCACAAAGTAATAAATTTGCAGCAACCACATAGGTTAAGTATCTGGGCTCCATACCATGATACCACCTCTATCCAAAAGGAATGACATACACTAAGGGGCGCTACTCCCTAGAACCTTGCTGCATCCTTCCTGTTTCGACCATTTCCGGGGTGTGAGGCTCGACGAAGTCTCGTCCACAAAGCTACGCTTTCTACAAAGCCATGCTTCGGGTCAAACAAATGATCAACCTATGATCACAAAGATATAAGATCAAACAAATGATCATATCGCAAATGATCAAACACTGATCATTTCACAGCAACACTCAGTATGCCACGTTACCAAATTGGGAGTATATCGCTGATAAATTTCAACTACATAACCTCTGAGCTCGTACGTCTTAGAGAAGGTTGTTAAGCTAAGAGAATAAATTCTCCGCCACCAACAGAAATGTATTTGAAAGAAATCAGCTTTATATCTCAAATTGTAACGTCAGACACACAATCCATACAAGTCTGTTCCGGGATCGAACAGAACCGAAGGCACTTCTCACAAACCCTTTGCATATCCGGATAATTTTCTAATCACGTCCGGACTTCCCGTCACTAAGGATGATAAAACCTCTAAATCGAAGATCAGCCGATGTAGAGTAACTCGACGGTAATCCTTCCGTTTTCAAAAAATATCCGGTCTTCAACACCGGTCTTCGAATGCAATTCATAACGACGTATCACATATTCGGAATGGGTTATACGACCCCATGGTCCTTTCCCGACTAACCCGAATAGTGAGCGCTTATTCAAAAATAAGTGTGGCATCCAAATTCATCCAATTCACAACAAATACCATATTCAGGGTAATTATTGATAGTCGGTTATTTAACTATCAATAAAGATGCGCAACATCATCAGATTCCAAATAATTTTCCCAAATTATTTCATCTTCAAAAAATATCTTTACTAGATATATAATTTCCACACTTAACCATTTGAAAACAATTTCAAATCAATTTCCACATTTCATTTTATCTTTGAAGATAAAATCTCAAAACAGTTCATTTCATATTGGAAAAGCATTTCCATACTTATTTAAAAATAAGTAATTTACAAATCATTTATTTTCAACATTTGAAAATATTCAATATACTTAAATCAATATTAAGTATATATTCATTCTTTAAGGAAAACATTTACTATAACAACATTTATTTGAGTCAAAACGAATGTTACGTAAAACATCGTTACGACGACTCAAAATCACTAGTATAGGGATTCGGGATTAAGATAGATATATAAATCCCAATACTAGATAAAAATATTCCTTTCGGAAATCATTTACTATAACAACAGTGTTATAGTCCACCATTTCCTTATTTTTCGAAAACGTCTATTTCAACAATAAAATGTTGAAATCTATGGTTTCGATATTTCCCACATTTTAAAAACATCTTTAAAATGTTTACTTCATTTTTAATGTCACTTTTTCAAAAATGAATCCATTTTATTCAATAATATATTCACTGTCCAAAATCGTGAATATAATTCCCTTAACCCAATTTCAATCATTTCTACACATTTTATTTCAATAAAAACTCGCTATCCAAAAACGCGAATATATCTTCTATATTTAATTTATCAAATTCAATTGATTTTGAATTTATAAAAACATTTATAAATTCTATCTCTATTGTCTAACAACTTCAATTTAATAAATCTCCTTTTTTACAATTCGATCAATATTCCATTTAAATGCAAAAATCCAATTTATAAGTTAATCTCTTATAAATCTTTTATTCTACAGTTTCATCCATTTTATAACTTCACAATTTATAAATCTATAAATTCCATATCTTCACGATTTATAATTCTATAAATTTCATTTTTAACACTTATAAACTCGTTTTAAAATTCCAATATTTTAAATTTATAAATATCAACTTTTTAAATCTTTTAAATAAACTGTTCACAAAAATTCGAAAATCTCAGTTCAAACCATTTTATAAATTGCTTAAACTATTTATTTCAAAAATCACCTTACGGTCATAATTCACAAAAATTTTAACTTTTATAACTTTAAAATTTTAAACGTTTATTTATTTAAAATAAATCAATTCAACAATTCAATAAAACGTCTACTTTCAAAAATTACTTTAAAATCCTTTTAAAGTAAAAGTCGTCATTTTTAAAGTTCAAAACTTGAATCTGATGATGCAACAGCACCAATTAGTCAATCACAACAACAACATCATATATCAACATATGATAACAGAATATACATCAATATCTGTAAATAAATAAATACTGGTGAGGAATCCAGTTGGATCCCTCCAACCTGTTTCCCTGCATCCACAGACGTTAGCACAATACCAATTCCACTTCGAGGTGGAATATCGCGGTATATGGGTTTTATAAAAATATCTGCTTACTAACGGCGCAATAGGGTCTCATCCGCTATACGAGGCGGGAAATCATCAATCCAATATATACATATGCCAATATGTATATATTGCTATATATAGATATATATCCTACTATATCTAATATCACATCCAATAGCAATCAATAACTGCAAAAATTCCACATTCAATTTGAGTGAGAAGATCTCACCTTAGCTTTTATTTTGCCATCCATTTCCATTCTTGACTTGATTTCTTGATTTATACCTTACTGTGCTAAAATCAAAGAGGACTGGATATCATCACAAGTCGTGACCACGCTGCCGTCTCGAAATCTGCTCCTCCTGACAATCGATCGACATCGCCGCTATGAACGCGAGCCCAGGCCCACGCCTCCTTCGTCGCGAACTTCACGATACCCCACACGAGTCGCCTCATCAACCCCCTGCTCTGCCGACACTTCGAATTGAACTCGCGACTTCCACCATTTATCGCCATCGCGACCAAGTCGCGACCACCATCACGCGATTCGAGAACGAGTCGCCCTTGTCGCCGCGACATGCCAAAGCCGCCGCCTGCCCTCTACCTTCACACGCGTGCGCGGCCACGATGAACTGCTAAACGATTTTCCCCTTTTTGACTGGTGAGGGAAAACGCGAATTGATTTTATACGAATTGATTTTCTCTTGGCTTTGAATTTGGGAACGAAGCTTCTGTTTCTATGTGAAGTTTCAAAGAGGAAGTGATTTTTTTATTTTCTTCTTCGTTTTGAACTGGAGGTGGGGGAAAAGGGATTGCCTTCGAATTGGAAGAAATTCTTCGTTTGTTTTTATTCTTCAAATTGGAAGACAGCGCCCCATATTGGTGAACGAGGTAGAACGATATGAGGGGAAAAGGCTCGGCATGCCTTGATTTAGAACGAAGATTTAAGAACGCCATTTTTTTTCTCTGTTTTGAAATGAAGCTGCGTGATTTGTAATAGAAATGGGAGGAGACAAGAGTACGCGATTTACAGAGAATAGGTCGACGCAAATCAGAACTAGGGTGGCTTGAGTACGTGGTTTTGCAGAGAGAAATCGTGTGCCTTACTTCTGATGTCGGCAACAATTTAAATTTCAAAATTTAAATTGAATTTGATTTTATTTTCAATGCGTTTACCTATCGTATGATCACACAACAACTCTGAAAAATACGAAAATTGAAATCCGGTAATAATTCAATATTACGGATCCAATGGAACTGGTTTCGTCGAATTCCGAGACTGTTTGAAAATTGACTATTTTTAAATATCGATTCAAACAATTAAATTCAAAACTGAGCAAAACAGTTTAAATTTCAATTCTGAAGCTGCTGTTATCTTCAGTGTTATCAATATAAATTTTACAAGCGTTTGAAATATTTTTTCTTTAGCTTAAAACTGAAGATACAAATTTTTATTCAACTTACAATAGATTAAACTTTAAAATTTAATTGTCAGTTTCAAAGTTATATTCGGGATACAAATTAAATCATCGTTCAAATATTTAAAATTAATTAAATATTTTCAATTTAATTTGTTCAAAATTCTGGGTCGTTACAGTCCCCTTAGTTTAAACGATAAACGATTCAGAGAGATCGCACGTTAAATTGAATGTAAAATGATCCAAAGGGATCAAAGCTTAGAAAAAAACAGATTTGATTTTGATAAAAGGATTTGGACGTCTTGTAATTAGAATAAAATAGTTAAATCATGAATGAACACGGTATGATTTTGATATATGATGTAATAACTCCGAATGAAATCGGAATGATTATGATGTATGAATAATGACTATGCAACAGCTAGAGTCCATAGCTATAATGGGTTCAGAACGACATGTGATTTGTAAGAGAATTCGAAGAAACTGGACGATTCACCAAGATCAAGATCAAGGGATAGCCGGAGAGCTCAACTATTGAAGACTAATTACTAGAACTTTTTCTTGAGCAAAGCACACCTTACATTCGAAAGGCGTTATTTGAGGGGGTAAATGTGAACCCGCCTTTGAGCCAAAGAAGATTTCAATAGGACTTCGAAGATCAAAACAAAGACGAAATGACTTGAAAATTGACAAGCACACTTAGATGAAGCAAAGGAGTGGCTCAGAGAAAATTCATCCAAAAATACGCTAAGTAATAAGTCGGTACTGACATGTTCATGTTGATGCTGACATGTTTTTTCTCCATAATAGTCCACTCCAACTTTACACGAGTTATTGTCTTCCTTTTCCATATGTGTCTAAGAGATTTCCAATAGTGTTGGACGATCTATTTCAAGAGTTAAAGAGGATAGCTAGAACAACAGAATAAATCATGTGATGAAGGAACGATCACCAAAATCAACCAACCATCGAACAAAACAATATGGGACACTGCAAAAAGGAGTAAGAAAATGGATGCGAGAAAGTTCGAAGTGTTTCGAACTAAGGAAACATGTCGGCACCAACATGTTTAAGTCGGTACTGACATGTTTAGTTAACTCGGGGGATTCTGTGATTTGGCACGCGACTTTGGGCCGATCTCTGGACTCTACTTCAAGTGGACTTCTGACCCAACATGACTTTTTCTCTATAACTACCAGCCTACCTGCAGCCAAAACGGGATCTCTTCCCTGATCTTTAGCACTTTTCTTTGGATCTAATCTCTCTGCCATTGGAGACTTCTCCTTCTTCTTCACTCCTAACCTCTACCTCTCAATCACTTTATAAACTTCATTGTAAATGCGAAATCCACTAGATTATGGTCAGATCTGATATAATTATAATATAGAGAGAAGACAACGAATAACAAACTATAAATGGACGTAGGCCAGAGATTGCCGAACCACTATAAAAATTCTTGTGTGTTCTCTGCTTTTCACTATCTTTTACCTGCTTGATCTAGGATTTCTACTACTTTTACATTTATTTTAAAAAAACTAGTGCTTTCAACTAATTGTTGGGTGTCGATCCATTTTTTGGGTTAGCAAATCTTGATAAGATATGATGCAAAAATTATTTACTAACATATTTATGTTTATTGTAAAAGATTGTAGTGAAGTTTTCTAATAGATGTATGAGGATAAAGCATATATACTTAAATATTTTTTTGAATGCAAATTTAGACACTATAACTATGTACCTTTGATTTAAATTACTACATTCCATATGTGGAATGAAATAATTAACTAGATATCGTGTAGAATTAAATTATAATCAATATATTTATAATTAAATACGACACAGGTTATAGCTAATAGCCACAAGTCTGGATTGGTATGAGTTTATCATATAATTTGACTTGAGACAAATGTAAAATTATATGTTTTGTGAATTCAAATTCATCTAAATTAATGCTTTTCATTTATAAACTTTCTAACAGAAACCATTAATTTTAAATGTAAGCATTTAATGAAATATTAATAGTACGAAACCTTTATAATTATGTGCTAATGAAACTCTTGATAGAAAATATAAATTTTTCTCTTCCATTTCTAAAAGTAGTTAAAACAACATTTACATATCATAAATGCTTATAAATATAACATCGCTAACTTAACAATCCACTTCATTTGCTTAAACGTTCATTATTGTTTTTTTGATTTTAAAATCTAAGCATCCAAATGGATAGACTTGCAAACGAATTTATATGAATTATTTCTAATATTTTTAAGGGTTGAAAATGGAAAGATAACCATATATTTATTATATGTAATTAACATATATGTTGGACTTTACTTGCGCATATGAGTAAATAACATATAAGCAAATGATAAAATTATTGATTTGATTTAATTGTTTTATTTAGAATTTTATGAGCACTAAAAGCATGATTTTTGAATTGTTAAATCATATAATTGATTTATAACTTATTTATGGAATCAATTTAAGAGCATTTAATGCCTTATTTAAAGTTTGAATGAAATGTGAATTTGATAGACAAATCATTTTGAAAAAAAATGAAACCAACTAATGAAAGGTTTTATGTTAATGGTTTATGGAGTTGGATTTATTATGAATAGAACATAAATCTAATGATATTAAATATAAAGATTATGAGTTTTTATAATATTAATATCATCACGTCTATTTTCAAAATAGATGATTATTATGGATTTTAATGTTAAAGTCATAAGATGTTTATGTATAAAATTTTATAGTGGAAAAGGTATGTTAATTATATGGAGGTTTTATATCAAGTCAATTATGAGAATGATGAAATTATGAGTATTTAATTTATATATTAGTTAAGAAAATTTTCATCGAAAAGAAGAAAGAATGTTATCATCTCAAAGGCATGAGTTTGTTCCAGAATTTGATTACTATTTAATATATTAAAGTCATCCATGTTTGTTATGCATATATGTACTTGACAATACAATTGAAATATATCCTGAAAGGATTGACATGAAATAATTTATTGAAAGTGAAGAAATAATGAGATAACTTACGCAATACAATATAATGATGATACAATGTACACAAAACTTATATAGTAGCAAGTTATGAGATTAGTTTGTCTTTGAAATAAAATAAAACGATGGATATTGAAAGAAAGGAGGGGTATATTTATGAAGAATATTTATAGATTAAAGAGAATAAGCTTTGTTTAAATATACCATAAAATATTTCAAAATGAGATATTTATACATCTAAGTAGATATGTTTATATGATTTCTGAATAAATGGAAAATAGTAATTTTGGTCTATATATGTGAGTCTCAATAAAATTTCTTGCTAGGGAAATTGAATTTGGATTACCAATATAAGGATTATAAATATGAGAGTTATTAGTATGTGTGAGACCGAAGCTTTAATTATAAGTGGTGGAAATATTTATGTTGAATATATGTTTAGACATGATGATTTATGTGCTTTTCCCTTCTGTTAAACTAATGAGACCCAATGTTTGGCATATCGCATTGAATAAGTGCATACTTTATGAGTTTATGCATGAAAATAGAAGAATATAATGTGTTGAAATGAGTATTCTATAAATCCATGATTGACTTTATTTGATCATTATTTTTACATGTATTATGTTGATTTTTTTTGTATGTATGAAAATACAAAACAAGTTAAAATAATATTGAAGTGACTACGATATAAAATTGACTATATTAATCTTTTCAAGCCAGATTGTATGTGGAGGAAACTAATTTGTTACGTTGTTTCGTACTAACATGATTCCTCATAAGAAACTAGAAAGAGCTTTTCTTCGATTATAAAAAGGTGTTCCAAACTAGAATTTTGAACTGTAGGGGTATCTAGCTAAAGTGGGTCTATCGCAGTTTAGAGAAATCAACAATGGAAATTGCGTATTTGATTTTGAGTTCCTTTATGTTCTTCTATTATGAGACGGAAGATTTACAAAACGGCTAATGTGAGGAAAATTGAAATTTTTTATAAAGTTAATCTCACAACATTAGGAAAAACATGAAAAGATTTGATTATTTTGATGTGGCGCCTATGTTATCTCTCCATGGTTCTTGCATGTATAAGAATAAATTAGATAGATAGCCAAAGGATGAATGTGGTAAAATTGGAGGAAGCATTAGGTTTCTCTTGAATTATTAAACATATTATTACTTATGATGCAAGGAGTTACATTATACCCCTATTGATGAACATTAGAATATCTATAAGAGAGTGTAATTGAAAGTGAAGATATATATATATATATATTGATTCTGAAGCAATTGAGAAATATGTGGTGCTTTTTAAACGTACTTGATGGATTTTTCCATTTAATATGATGTTAAGCATCTTTGCTTTTATATAATCCATAATTAATTTTGGTAGTGCTTTTGAGACGCACTTGATGGATTCTTCTATTTGATATGATTTTGAGTTTCTTTACTTTTGTATATTTCATAACTTGTTTTGTTTGTGCTTTGAGACACACTTGATAGATTTTGCTATTTGATATATAATTTGAAGCTTTATTCTTTTATATAATTCATAACCAATTTTGGTGGTGCTTTTGAGACATGCTTGATGAATTCTTCTATTTGATATGGATTTTAGTTTTTTGCTTTTATATAATTCATAACTAGTTTTTAGTGGTGCTTTTGAGACGCACTTAATTGATTTTGCTATTTGATATGATTTTAAGTTTTGCTTTTATATGATTCATACCCAATTGTTGGTGGTGATTTTGAGACGCACTTGATGAATTCTTCTATTTGATATGATTATGAGCTTCTTTGCTTTTATATAATCCACAACCAGTTTTTGGTGGTGCCTTTGATATACACTTGATGGATTCTACTATTTGTTATGAGTTTAAGCTTCTTGCTTTGTATATTCCATAGCCAGTTTTTGATAGTGCATTAAGACACCCTTTGTTGGGTAAGTTATAAGTAAGTTCGTCCTTGGTCATCTCATACATCTGACTGGGAGTGTGAGTGAGTGGGGTTTCTGCTATAAAGATAACTTCCTTCTATCTCTCTACTGACTGGTGATATCCTTCTACTCCCCTTTTCTTATCATAGCTGGGTGCAAAAGACTTCTAAAACTATGTGGTGGAACCAGCTTATTCCATCCTGATGTAGCCACTGGCTGTTTCATAGAAAGCCTTCATGTTGTGGCATGACTTTCGACTATTTTTCTTTCCGTATTAAGGTCCCCCTTCTGATCCCCACATGGGCTTCCATCAGTAATGCTCCTTCATCACTTACTCTAATCCTGGGATCCTCGGACTTGAAATGCTTAATAAACTTGCGTAGACTTTCGTTATCACCCTGCTTAACGTAGGACATCATGTTTACATCAGGTGAAGTTTCTCTTCCTGAATTGAACTATCTTATAAAATCCATAGCTTTAGCCAGGAACGGACCTCCCCAGATCCAAATCTCCAAAACTACCTAGGTGTAGCTTCGGCTAAGTAGACAGAGAAAAGTTTGCGTCTAGCCATCATTCTCACTTTAAGAATGTCCATGTGATATTTAAACGTAGAAAGGTGATCGTTTGGATTTGTAGTCCCATTGAATTTTTAAACTACCAAGGCCTTGAAGTTATCAGGGAAATCTACTTCGATAATGATCTAGCTGAATGGAGAAGGTCCTTCCTCCCTCATCTTCTCCCTAATTCCCTATTGGCATAGTTTAGCCAAATGTTCTATACGTGCTTTTAACTGACAAATTTCGTCTTTTCTAGTCTCTAACACTGACGATTCCTCCTAAAACAGTGAAGTGACCTCATCCTTCTCCAGGCTGTGCAGTTAAAGCGCTCGGTGGATTCAATGCGGTAGAGGTGCAAAAAGTCATAGCGGGGATGTAGCGAAGATATAGCGGGATATATCAGATTACTCTAAAATAGCATATAAATCCCATACTTGTTGTTTTTACAAATATATAGATAGTAATTATGTGAAAAATTAACATTCAATTGAATTATAATTAATACAAAAATAATTTTAAATAAAAATATGTGCAAATGTATTGTAAATGAACGTAAAACTGTTATATAACTTAATTTAATTTAGTAGAATATTAGAGTATTATCATTTCTAAACATATATCAAAAATTCAATGAAATTAATTAATTTCATAATTTTTATAGTGTATAAATATTATTTTTCAATCCAATTTTTTATAGAAGATATAGCGGAAATAGCGGAATATAGCGGAAATAACAGGATATAGCGGAAATAGTGGGGATTAAAGCAGAAAGGCTATATGTTGGGGATATATGGAAAAATCGTAGCGGTAGGAATCCGCTATAAGATATATCGGAGTTATAGCGGGGATATAGCGGGGCATTAACTGCACAGTCTCCAGGATAGATCGAGTTTGTTTCTTAAGCAGTAGAGGGTTAATATTGGTTGGTTTTGTCTTAATTTTTGGATTTTCTTGGATCTTTTCTTTCAGCTTGATATCGATTCTTAAGCTAACATCACCATTCCCATCATTGTGAGTGCCGTTATCGTTCCCTTGCCGAATGGTCAGTGCAGTAGGTGAACGAAGGCAATGAGCTATGGACCTGGGCAGAGAGGATGGTCTTTGGGTAGTATGTTAGGCCATAAATTTCTCTAGCCCTTCCATCCATTGGTTACTTTGGTTTGTGAAGGATTGGAATGCAGTTAGGAGGGGATTTATAGGGACTTCACTCGAAGCTCCTACTTCATTTTGGGTTTTCAAGTCATGAGCGATTTGTAGGCAGTCTTGGAGGCTAAGTGCAAGTGCTCTTAAATAGGTTGGATGAGTGAATCAGTGGGATTCATGTTGTGTGGAACAAATGTAGGTAAAATTTTAGTAGATGTAGGGAATAAACGGAAGTTCAGGCCTTCCTTCTAGCACCAAAAAATATTGGTAAGATTTTTCATATTAAAACACTCCAACTAAAGAGGAAGAAATTATCATACTACCTCAACGGTTTCGAATTAGAAAAGTTAAGTAGTATTAAGTTTGACGTTAAGTAGTAATTATGTCGCTGGATCTTTACAAAATTAGGTAGTTGCACTTTAACTGTTTATTAAAATGTCAAATTCAACTAGTGTTCAATTTTAGTACAGAAAAGGTAAGATCTGGCACTGGAAACTGGGTATGTAAGTAGTAAAATGCAGAAATAGTAAAAAAACACAAGAAATTTACGTGGTTGAGATGTTAAGGAATCCTACATCCATAGGGAAAATCGTTCTTCCTTTATATTTTTTATTACAGGTTTACATGGTAGAGAGTACAATAAAAACCTTAGAGGTATCGAAAAGTGAAAAAGGTCCAAGGTCCATTTCTCACTACAGTGCATTTTCTATTTATAATATGATGGCATATGTGAATCGCTACAATCTATCTCTTGTCATTGTGTTTCAGACCTTGGATCCTATCAGAGGTCAGCTATCCGCATTTTCTGTTTGATATACCCAGATTGTTGACGTGCTTTTGGTGGGAAATTTGAGGTAAAAGCGGGAACTCCTGAAATCATGGTGGGAGTATTTGAAATCATGGTGGGAGACTTAAAATTTGAATTGGCTTTGCATATGGGTTTTTGGAAGGATAATAAGAGTAACTCATTGGTTTTAGGGCGCTGTTGGCACATTTAAAGTGAGGTTGTACTGATTGGTGTGTGATATTTGCATGATGCTGAGGTGTTTGCTTGATACTCAAGTACGATTGTTTTGAGCTGCTGTAGGATTTGGGGTATGTGATCTGCCTAACTTGGGAGTTGGTCGATAAATGTACAAAAGTGATATGTGATCTGAGTTGACTATGGTCTGGGTTGTCCTTATGGCATGGGTTATTGATAAGGGTGATCTTATAACTTTTTTATTTTCCTGTAAATGTGGATCTATGGTGGAGCGTTGTATGAGTAGTCATGTGTGTAGCCCTTTTGGGTGCTTCTGACTTTGTGTGGTTCAGCTTAGGTAGCCCTTACTATGCGCAGTGCAGATCCATCTTGAGAGTGTAAACATAGTATTAGTTCTGGGGGTTTTGGCAGCGCAGTTCAGTCATTAAATTATTATGGCTTGTAGGCGCAATACTTCATCGTCTGTTTCTTACGACTATATCGGATCTTGGCTTCGACATCTTAATGTAATATTAAAACCAGGAGATGGGCTTAGATCTGGTATCTTTGTGGCTCGTATTATGAGCACAATGTTTTGTTCTGTTGTGGCTTCCTGCCTTTTGGTTGTAGTTCTTATGGTCGGATCATGAATTGTGACCGCAAGACTGACTTTATGTGCAGTACCAATTGGATCCCTTCAATCTCTTCTCCTTTTGTTGTGAGGGCAACTCTCTTGGCTCTGTGCCTTATTCAATTCCCCTTTAATTTAGCTTGAGAAATACGGATGTAACAGTCTCCATGCTACGATTCAACTATAATCAAAGCGGAGGTTTTACATTGAAGTTTAACAATATTCTCAAGTCGAGAGAGTTATGTAGTATTGTTATGCTTCGAGATTCTCCGTTTGACCTCAGTTATATTAACCAATGAAAAAATCTCGAGCGTGTCATTCCATATTTATCCATTAAGTATCATTACGTAATCTCTTGGTGCCCCTGACAGCCATGAGTAATAACATTGATTAACATTTGGAGAGAATTACATACTCTAGTCTCAATAGATTTATCGATATCTTTTCTCAAAAAACATCTTAACCATGAATATTTGATATAACATGTTATTTTTAATGTGATAAATTTCCCATGATTATAACATATTGTAATTACTATCACATAACATGTCATCTAAGGATTTTATTCAATATTCTCAAATTAAAAATTAATTAAGATGTTACAATATGACAAGTATATAATAGAAAGAAAAAAAACCTTTTATTTCAAATGGTATTTTATTATAGAGTTAGTAAATTACAGAATTACCCCTATGGCATACCTCTAACTCTATCAATGCCATACCATTAGCTAAGGTGGTGTGTGGAAGTTAATATTTGAATTGTTCAATATTCATTGCTGGTTGAATTCACACTTGTGAGTCGCACAACCAAATATGTGTAGCCTCCGAAATATAATTCGATTTAATTAGTTTATTACATATTATAAATTATTTAAAATTAACTAATATACATAAGATATATTAATTATGTTTTTTAGTAGTTGGGATGCTATTAGTAATTTTGGTAGCTCTTAGAAATTTTATAGATGCCTTTAGTAATTATTGAGTGTGTGTATAAGCATTACATACACATATTAGTATACGATATTGGTACATATTTAAGTCAAATCAAATATACAAATAAATGCACCTAATAAAGGGATAAAGGCATCGATCGCACAAGGGAAAGTAAATGGGTTTTGGCTTTGGATTTCAAGAGTCATTACTGGTAGATAACTCCCATAATAACTCTTCTATAAATGCATCTCAAAATCATTTGTTATTCTTCTTGGATGAAATGAAAAAAAGATTTTTTTTTTCCCACTCCTAGCCTTCATATCCATACCCTTCCCTTTGCTCCATTTCTAGAAATTTAAAAGTCTCATCTCTTTTAATGGTGATAGTTCTTTGATCCTTGCAAGATTAAAAAGGTGGAACATATTCTTAGGAGAAATACACAGATTAAAGTACAAAAAGTGGTAGGACCACAAAGGTAATTTTATATTTTCATATATGCATATACGTTATCCCAAACCCTTGTAAATGATGATATTGTCTTACAGTTGATTGATAATTGTAGAATTAATAATTAATTAATTTGAATCTCATATGCAAATCAATATGTTTTAAATTATAAATCATTTAATTTAAATAAAGCATAAATTAAATTTTGGACTTGCATTTAAATCACGACTTCGGAATGTTGAATAAAATTATTTTGAATTTTATGATTTATGCATAAATTAGATTTGGACTTAAATGTAAATTGTAACTTTGGAATGTTAAATGAAATTAGTTTGGATTTTATGATATCTGTGCATAAACATTAAAAAATTACAATGTGTTAATCAATATATGCATAAATTAAATAAGAGATATTTTGGGTTTTATTAACTATATATGTACATTTTAATTTAGAAATTAATTCCAAATGATATAAATAATGAACAATTGGAATGTTAAGAGTCTTAGGCTTTCCATTTCGAATTTGATGTATGAATTACTTAATTATTCATTATTTATATATGTATATATGTATACATCAGTTGTACATCCTAGGAATTATGTGTATGTATATACAATTTCAACATGCCTTGAATTTAATTGTTTTGTCATTATATTGTTATGTATATGTGCATCACATTTGTTATCTTATTATGTCATGTATGTCAATGTGACTTTTCACATAACTAAATAATGAAACATAAATACAACAAATTGGATGAACGATTAATTTAACTAGTAATTGTAGAAGTTTCACATGTGGAACGAGAAGCATTTGAATTCATATTTATATTGGGCAAACAACTCATTATGACTAGCTGTCAAGGACATCTAGCTCAAGTGGTTAGGGGTGTAGCGCTTTCCAAAGGTTCTAAAGGTCATGGGCTCGAGCCTTTGAGATATCAAAAAGAGTGCTCTACTTGAATAAACTATCACTCATGCTATCAAAAACCTAATTATGACTAGTAATTCTTGATATTATACATTTGGAAAGCGAAAGATTTCAATTTATATATATATATATATATACACACACATATAATATAAACACATTTGAATTGAAATAACATTAACTTAAAATGTAGACTAGATCCAAATACTAAATATTTATTTATATAGGCCTATAAAGATCCAATTAGAGATTTTTTTAAATTTAACACATTTCGCCTGCTACCAAATAGACCTGACCCAACAGAAGTGACATACAGCTTTACATATCGATGGATAATAAAAATATTATTTTTATTACCAAACAAATTTGAAACGGGCTAAAACTTGGGTAATAATGTGTTTTGACATTTAGAATAAATTATGTATATTTTCAGCCCAGAAATCTTGTAATGGCTATAACTTTTAGTAGAAGCTTGATTTGGGTCTAAAACCTATTCCAAATGAAATATATGATGGTTTGTTGTTCCATAGAGCGATTATAATTAAAATTTTAGCCAAACGGTTTAGGATTTATCGCAATTTTAAGTTTGATTATTTTTAGATGGCTTTTAGTGTAATTAGTCCTAAGCCCACGATTAAGTCTACAAAAGAATTTCTGAAATTATGTTAATTACCGAGATTAGAGCAGTCCTAAATCATTCCCTCTTCTTCCCTAAATTGATCTAAAGTTCCGTTGACTCTGTCTCCACCTAAATCCATCATTATATCATTCCATTTATAGTTAAAACTTGATATTAAGGAGTAATTAAGCTATAATCAACTAGAGATTATCAAATTAGCATTTTGGGGAAGGAATCTCATGAATTCGGCTATTCGTCTTAGATTTGGCTTGATTTTACTATATTGCGTTGATTTAACATCGATTGGTGAACGATTTATGATCTCACATTTATTATATATATATATATATATATATATATATGTGTGTGTGTGTGTGTGTGTGTTAAAAACATGTTTTAGATCCAATTTTAAAGTCAAAATTGTATTTTTCGACTTAACCCTTTTTGAAAATGAAAATAAACGTGTTTTAATGATTTTAAAATGTTTAAAACATGTGATTTCATGGTATGAATGCGCATGTTGATGTTAGGTTAGAATATTATTGCTTATTTTTTTGGACTACCATGATATGAGGCTTGCATGTTTACTTGTATTGTTGTTTTTCATATTTAATGGATGAACCACTCATGTGGACCGAATTAAGGTTAAATCATTCTATGGGCAAGGATATTCGACTGTAGAAGAAATCCATATGACGGACCCTCCGATTCAATTTCGTGAATGATGGAAGATCTGTAGTCGTAGAACAAGCTTCGATGGATCAATTGAAGATATTTTGGAGTTGCGTCACTAGAAAAGGAGTTGTATACATATCGTAGAAGTCAATAAGGAGTCGAATCAATACAAAATTGGTCAAGGCAGAAAAACCTAGTCAAAATTTGATAAAGTCATAAATTATCGTTGATCTCTATGGATCGATATCGATCCATGCTAAGGTTTGGAAATGGCATTTTGGAGCTTTGGAGATTTAGAAAAATCAAAGGTAAGAGACTTAGAAGAATTCTGGCTAAGTACGTGGGTCGACACCGATCCATCAAGAAGTTTGATTTTGGGCTAATTTGACTTGGGGAGCAACTAGAAATGGATTTGGGCTAAGTACATTGCATCCATCCTACAGTGCATATACTCTATGAGCTACAGTGTGGAGCAAGTAGAAACATCCAAAGATTGTTCGAGCAGGTAAGTTCTATGTAACGACGTACATTCTCTACTCATTTTTACATATTGGTAGATCGTAAAATTGTTGTTTTCATAACCAAACAACTTTAGATTAGTCTAAAACTTTGGGAGGTACCGTGTTTTAACATTGACCCTTAGAATTAATTATGGAGAGTTTGACCAAAAACTTTGTAATGGATATAACTTTTAATAGAAGCCGAATTAGGCCCTAAAACCACTTCCTAATGAAAGATACGATGTTCTCTTTTCATAGTGGTCATAATACATTTTTGGCAAAGCTGTTTGGAAGATATCACAATTTTAAGTTATACGGTTTTAGGCAGATTTTAGTGGAAAATAGCCTATGTTCAAAACTAGGCGCACTTAATGATTTCGAGATTTGTACTAATTGCGGCTTAGAGAATAGTCCCAAGTCATTTCTAAACTTCCTAAAAACATATCTAATCCTCCGTTAAACATATCTCCACTCAAAAACATCTCAAATCCATATAGATTAAGCCAAATCTAATAATTAAAGGCGAACTAGCAAGGAGATTAACAAGAGAACTTCGAATTAGCATTTTTGGATTAAGGAATTCAGAACTACTACTGTTCATTTTGGATCTAACTTGATTTAGGTGCTTTTCATCAATTTTACATTGATGGGAAAATGGTTATCATCTCACAACCTTTATATATGCTTAAAGCATGTTTTGGACCCACTTTTCAACTTTAAAATGTGAATTTGGACTGTTTTTATTTTGAAAATGAATTACAAATGAGTTTAAATAGTTTTAAAGTGATTTTAACATGTAATTCAATATCATTGTTGATTATATAAATGTTAGATTAAGATATGGGTGTTATATTGATTGTTATGATGTGATATGATGCTTGTTTGAATGTATGATTCCATATTTGAATTGGATGAAATGCTTATCGAAGTGAAATTCTAGTTTGTATCATTGTATGGGCGGTGATCTCTATGTTGAAGGAGTAGGCTTGGTAATTAACTCTTCGATTTGATTACTCAAAAGATGAAAGATCTGTAGCAATATAACAACTTTAATGCATCAACTCTAGAGTGTTTGGAGTCAAATCGATGTGAAAGAGATTGCATGTGGATCGAAGAGATGAGTCAGAGCGGAATCGATGCAGAAAGGCCAAAAAATGACTTATCCAAGTTTTTGGCTAAATCAAGATGGATTGGTACAGATCCATATGGATTGGTACCGAACCATATTTTTGGTTTGTGTGCATAAATTGGCTAAAGGCCAGTGATGTTGGTGATGGCATGAGGATAGCACGAGAAGGACTTCGAGTTTCCTGGCCAAAAACACGAGGTAATAATCGATCATCCTAAGTTGGAAATGTGGAAAAGCGGCTAAGTATTGGAGAAGTAAAGACGTAAGGGAAACTCCGAGACTCAAAGGAAAATACGTGAGGGAGACTCTAGTATAGATCGATCATCAAGGGTTGGATGCGCAAAACTTCATAAACTTAAAAAAATGGCTAAGTATTTACCAAAATGGATCGGTACCTATTCATAAGGATCGGTACCAACCGATGCAACTCTTGGGAAAGTGAAGGGGACTCAAAGAAAGCACCATGATCGATCACGTTGGATTATGTACATGGGTGAAGCATAGGGATCGATCGGTATTTTATCTAAGTCTTTTGGTGAGTTACATGAGGCAAGAATAAAGATGCATGGGGTTGACTTCGGGCTCATCATGAAGCAACTTCAGGAAATTTCAAAGCAACCAAGGAAGCGAAGTAACTTCATCAACTTGATGTATTGTACGATGTGAATCAAGTACTTCAAGTGAGAAGTGACTATAACATCCAGTAATCATCCAATTAGGAAAGTTCAGAGTGGCAATGACTTATGGAATACAACAAGTTCTATTATCGGGACTTGTGCCAAAGGGATCGTTGCATAACTCTAAGATGTGATGTGTGCTCTCAAACCAAGGGCAATTGAGGACACTCATATGTGTATCCTAGACCTTGGTTATAGCCTAATATGCTTTGGTGATGGTAATGATTCAAGCAATGATATGATCGAAACATTGAGTAGTTGCTGACCTTGATGATGGTCATACGAGTTATCATATATCTAATGGCACTTGAGTGACAAATACGCCATTGTATGATCGTTGTTATGTTTTCTATGGATGTCATGTGATGTAGGTATTATCGAGTTAGATACCCCAACACAATATCATATACTTGAGTAGTAGTACAACCATGTAATAGCAGTTTAGCATATACTATGTTTATGTGCTAACTTGTTGGATGTAGCGACATGTCGAGTATGATTCTTCATACCATGTTCTTATTACGATATCGATTTTTATATTTATTTTGAGATTATGGATTACTCGACTAGATTTTTGTCTGACCGAAGGTTGTTTGTGTTCCTCTTATCATCTCGGGTATTCTTAATTGAGTAGATTGAGAGACTTGTATGAGATAGCGCATAGAGTTGTATAGAGGATAGGCAGGAGGCTGACGGTTTCTTATATATATATATATGTATGTATGTATGTGTATATATATATTTGAAGCCATTATTGCTTATATTTTCGATATGTAGTGCTATGAAGTTATCTAAGCGCTTAGAGATAGATATCTTTAGAGTTTATTTGATTCATATGTACAAACTCTATTACTTATATTTAGAGGTCTGAAACCACTCGAATTGGGTTCCATGATACTAAGAACCTGTGGTCCGAATTTCGAAACAAGGATGGCATCAATTTCAAGATGGAAGTTTGGCTGATCCGTATCGAAGGAGCTATCAAAAATATGATTAGGACAAGAAGCATGAGATGTGATGCACGTGCAACTCATGTGATGAGACGATTGACAGAGTTATATTATGTATTTAGTTATGCATGTAGCTTCATGTGTTTACATATGGCTTTGAGTTGAGTCAATGGACCATTTGAAGGTACACTTAAGGAGTCTTGGTTCCCTAATAACGATAATATAGATGGTAGACATTAGAAAGCATCTTCTGGCAGGTTTCTATTAGTGCCAGGAGAACAGTTAACCTCTGTACATTAGTGAGACTGGATAGATTTCCAACATGATCAAAATATAATTATTATTTAATTTATAACGAATTCATTAATTGTTACGAACGGATTTTCTATTGGTTAGAAAACCACCGAATTTAATAAAATAAAATACCACAAGTGCATGGCATACAATTGTTGTACGTATGCGAGTATGAGCCGATCCCACGAGGAAAGCACTAATTTCAAAATTACTCAATCAAATTATTCCAAGAGTTTGAAAATGTGTTAACTAAAAAAGTGTAAAAAAACAAAAGAAAAATTGAAATAAAAACTATGAGATTAAAAGGAAATTTAGAAGTAAATCCACTTTCACTTTCATATAAATTAACACAAAATAAAATTATAATCTCACTTTTCTATCACATATAGAATTAGTTGATGCATTTATTATAAGTATTGTCTATTTTTGATATTAACTAACACAACTTAAACCATCAAACTTTAATACATCATCCAAACCCATTTATCAAATCTAATGAAAATGATTAAGAAATTAAAAATAAAATCTAATTTAAGCATGATCTATTTACCTTTTTTTGATCAAGTAGCATAGAGCATCAAATTTTGATTTTATTTTCACTTTCATTATCAAAATCAATTAGTTAGATGAAAATGTAACTTGTGTTTACATTTGATTAAGTATATCCTATTTGTAATTAACAACATAGGCTATCAAATTCACTAATAAAAAACAAGCTTCCATTAATATTAAAATATACATTAAGCACCAAAGAAGAGATCATAAATGTAATCATCATGTTGATTTTACATGATTCGTGAGAGCTTCATTACCCTAAAATTGAAAGGGTTTAGCTTCTCATACTTGAATTCATTTCATCATAAATTGATTTCAACACTAAAAAGAATATGAAAAGAAAAACTAATAAAAAGGAAAGAAAGCTAATTAAAAAGAAGTAGAGATCTAAGTAATTGCATAAAAATAAATTTACACTAATCTCATAAGATAAATCTAATCTACTAACATGAAATAGAAAGAGATATGAAATAAAATAGCTTAGAAAAAGAGCATGAAATAAGAGTGCATAAAATAAAAGAGAAGGCTACGAAGCCATTAAAGATAAGAGAACTTTTATTTCTACTTGGTGCCTACAACTATGCAGATGAGATCCATTACATGAAACATAAGAGGGATAAAACCCAAATCTCTTTTTAGGGAGCTACCAAAAATGCCATTGACTTTTTGCAGCCTCCAAGTCATCATTAACGTTTAATTAATCTCCCACTAACTGTGCTTTTGCTTTTAAATATGGTCCATTAGTAAGTGGGTAAGTGGGCTCCTCCATGTTGATTCAATTCTTTATTTTCTTCATTCTTTTTGCTTATACTATTTGTGCATGCATATATCCAAGAATTCTCTTCTAATTTGCACTCAATTCCTACAAAATAAAATTAAATTGTGCAAAAACTTTTCTCAAAATAAATGCGTAGACAAAATGACCATTTTGCCCAAATGTAGATAAGTGAATGATGATTTGAAAACACTTTTGTATTTTGGTTAAAACATGTAAAAATACCCTATTATGTCATTTATATTAATTAAAAAAGATCATATGAGTGTAAAAATATTACATGCACATCAAATACCCCCACACTTATCTTTTTATTCATCCTCGAATAAACTAAAACTAAGATAAATCCATCTTTGTAGGAAGCACGATTGCATTGAGCGTATGCAACAAACCATTAAAACCTATATGTGTCCCTAGTAGGACGAGTGTTGTCTCGTGAGGGTTTTAAGCAAATACTACCCATAAAATTCAAATGGATATGTGAAGTTCCTAATGCAAGTTTAAGAGATATGAATGCAAGTTTTTATGTACAAAATGAAGAAGTTACTTTTTAAATCGACATGAAATAGTAATATACAAGTCTCGATCATCATAAAGAAATTTTAATCTTTTACTAATCAAAACTTCCAATAAAAATTAAGTTATCATCACGGTTGGACTCTAATTGATAACATAGTGCAACTTTGAAATAAATTCTCTAATTGATTGTTAAAGTTTGCAAAGTGGTATCTTCATTTGCTTTTGTAAAACAAGTCAAATAGGTAAAGTCAGGATAATGCTTGGGTTTCAATTGCTTACTCTCTCTTTATTTAAAAAAATATCAACATTATTATTATTTACATACACCTAACTTGAAAACCGTGGCCAGCTATACCATCCATGCACTGCCTTGTGGGCTTACATGAGAAGAGTACAAAGCATGGCAAATGTACACACTTATGTGTGAACACCTGACTCTAGGTGTTTACTATTATTATTTATGTATATATATACATACACCTAACTCAAAAAACTGAGGCCAGATATACCACTCATGCACTGCCTTTCGGGATTACGTTAGAAGAGTACAAAGTGTAGGGGTGTGTAAGTGTGTACATTGACTCTAGGTGTTTTGGTTTTGTTTTTTTTTTTGATATTTTTTTTTATATTTCTTTTTTAAAGAGGAGAGAGTTATGCAAAATCATCTTGGCACCACTTGGCTTTAAAGATTAAAAATGTTAACACAAGTACTTTAAATCAACCACTTTTTAAACGAAGGCTACAATTTAGAACAAACTTCATAATCATCACCTACGAATCTCCCTATATACTAGTTACACCATAGTTGCTTGTAATTTAAACTTTTCTTTTTATTATTCTTTTGAGTTAAGTAATTTTTCAAAAATTTCAATCTCATGACCAAAACTGTATGCTTATTTTATCATGTCTATTCAAAAGTAAATTATAACGCAAAAAAAAATATTTTTGGAATTTTTTAAGAAAATTAAATTGATTTTTTTTGAAAAAAAAAATGAAAGAAAAATGCAAAATCAAAGCATGTAAAATCAAAATAAATATGAGACCCCCCCTCCCACACTTTATTTTGACTTTGTCCCCACGGTCAATACATGATATAATGGGTTTAAAGAAGAAAAATATATATGTAACAACCCTATTTTCTACATCTTAGTATTAAATAAATTTAATAATATAAAAGTGTTCTAAATTGACTTTTGATAATTATTATTTTCGAAAATATTTTTTTTAATCAAAGTCAATTTAATAAAAGGATTTGTTTTAATAAATTGGATAAATAATAAACTATTTTAATAAATAAAATATGTTTTTACAATATAAAGAATTTTTATATGATTGAATTATTGGAAATTTATTTACTTTATATTGATACTATAGATAATGAAACAAAGATAGGCAAGTATCAAATTGAAGAAAATTGTATAATTTGGAAATATATTTTTGTGTGAATGAGATTTAGACCAATTTAAACTAGGTCGAAATATATTTCTCAAATTTCGACAAGGATTAATATTAAAAATTTAAATATAAAGGAAATTTGGTTAAAAATCAAAATTTTCATTAAAATAAAGCCCAGCCCATTTATCAATATCAAAACCAAATCTGAATCCCCTTATTTCCATATACCTTCTACTCCTCACTACTACTAAATCCGCAAAATCGAAATCAATTTCAGAAGAATAAAACGTGCACATTCGCACGTACGGATGGTGACGCCAATGATGGAGGTCCAACAATGATCGAAGGAGGAGGCAACGTGTAACGACCCAGAATTTTAAACAAATTAAATTGAGAATATTTAATTTATTTTAAATATTTGAACGATGATTCAATTTGAATCCCCGATATAACTTTGAATTTGGCGATTAAATTCTAAAATTTAATCTATTGTAAGTTGAATAAAAATTTGAATATTCAATTTTAAGCTGAAGAAAAATATTTCAAAAGCTTTTAAAATTTATATTGATAACCCTGAAGACAATAGAAGCTTCAGAAATTGATTTGGAAACAATATGTTCAGTTTTGAAATTAAATCGTTCGAACCGATATTTAAAAATAGCCGTCCGAGGCGCAGTCTCGGAATTCGACGAAACCAGTTCCATTGGGTCCGTAATATCGAATTATTATCGGATTTCAAATTTCGAAGTTTTCAGAGCTATTGTGTGATCGTACGAGATAAAAACGTCTGGACAATAATTAATCGATTTAATTTAAATATAAATTTATACACTCAAATCAACAGACACCCTATTATCTGATTTGCGTCGACCTATTCCCTGAAACATTGCGTACTCTTGTCTCCCCTTCTGTTTCTCTATCACGCGAGCAGTTCAAAAGAATATCATTTCGTTCAAAACAAATCTATCTGTTTTCGTTCAAAAGAAACTATGGCTTCCTCCTCTTCCATTCCTCTTCAAATCTATTTCCCTCGTTCGTTCGAAAAACAAAACACTGGCCGACCTCCCCTCTCAATTTGAAATCACGAGTTCGACCGAGGTAGGCTTGCGCGTGTGGCGATGACAACGCGGGCTCCTCGCGTGCGCAATAGAAGCTGGATGGGCCGCGACTTGTCAAATCGTGGCGGCGACGAGCAAAAGGGGTCGCGATGGTGACTCGTTCAATTCACGGAAGGCGATAGCGTCGAGGCTGGGGCTCGCGTTCGGTGGCGATGAAGGCGGAGCAGGCATGCGCGTAGATCGAGGTTGGATGTTCGATGGTCGCGACATCGATAGGCCTCGCGATGTCACGATTGGCACAGGCGGTGTGCGTGCGAGATTTAGGGCTTGAAGCTCGAGCACGGGAAGTCGAGTAGAAGAGGTATTCAATTCTTGTTTCAATTAAATTTAAATATTTACAGTTCTTGTTTGAAATAATGGGAAAAAAACAGTAAAGAAAAAATTACAGTTAGCATTTATAGAGATTATGCAGTAAAATAAATAAGAAGTTTAGTCTAAAATCTATTTAATAAGTTCAAAACGAATCTTTTAGTTTAAAATTACAAAATGGAAAATTATAATATGAATTTATTTATTTGGTTATCAACGATTTAAACGGAAAGAATACATTGTTTGAACAGTAAATATTATGGGATTAATCTGTTAAGGAACTTATTAAACAAATCGATAAAGATATTTTATAAAATGAAATTCGTGGGATAATTAAAATTACCAAGCAAAATTTTATTATTCGATTTAATTCGAATATTAATAGATTGTATAAATTATTTATACAAGGTTAAAGTCGAGAAAACAAAAGAAGGATTGGATTGGATTGCAAAATAAAAGCTAAGGTGAGATTTTTCTCACTCAAAATATATTTGGTATTACAGTTCTTGATTGATGATTGCTATTGGATGTGATATTAGATATAGTAGGATATATCTATATATATAGCAATATATACATATTGGCATATGTATATATTGGATTGATTGATTTCCCGCCTCGTATAGTGGATGAGACCCTATTGCGCCGTTAGTAAGCGGATTACTTTTATAAAACCCATATACCGCGATATTCCACCTCGAAGTGGAATTGGTATTGTGCTAACATCTGTGGATGCAGGGAAACAGGTTGGAGGGATCCAACTGGATTCCTCAACAGTATTTATTTATTTACGGATATTGATGTATATTCTGTTATCATATTGATATATGATGTTTGTTGTTGTGATTGACTAATTGGTGCTGTTGCATCATCGGATTCAAGTTTTGAAGTTTAAAAATAACGACTTTTACTTTAAAAGGATTTTAAAGTGATTTTTGAAAATATACGTTTTATGGAATTTTTGAATTAATAAATAAACATTCAAACTTTAAAGTTATAAAAGTTAAGATTTTGTGAATTTTAACCAAAAAGTAAATTCTTTTGAAATAAAGAGTTGAGTAATTTATAAAATGGTTTTAATTGGAATTTTTGAATTATTAAAAACAATGTATGTAAAAGATGTACAAAATTGATATTTATAACTTTAAAAAGATTGGGATTATAAAACGAGTTTTTATAAGTGTTAAAATGAATTTTTAAAAGAATTTATAAGTGAATGAAATTTATAAATTGTGAACTTATAAATGGAAAATGATTTTGTAGAATAAATGAAATTATAAGTATTTAACTTATAATATGGATTGTGGTATAAAAAATTGAATTGTGAATTGAATTGGTAAATAAAGAAGATTTATAAATTGAAGTTTTTATAAATAGAAATAGAATTTATAAACGTTGTTTTATAAATTCAAAATCAATTGAATTTGATAAATTAAATATAGAAGATTATCAAAGAAGTTATATTCGCGTTTTGGATAGCGAATTTTTATTGAAATAAAATGTGTAGAGATTATTGAAAATGTGGTTAGTGAAGTATATTCACGATTTTGGACAGTGAATATATTGTTAAGTAAAATGGATTTATTTTTGAAGAAGTGATATTAAAAATGAAGTTAAACATTTTAAAGATGTTTTAAAATGTGTTAAATATCGAAATCATAGATTTCAACATTTATTGTTGAAATAGACGTTTTCGAGAAATAAGGAAATGGTGGACTATAACACTGTTGTTATAGTAAATGATTTCCGAAAGAAAATGTTTTATGTAGTATTGGGATTTATATCTATCTATCTTAAAATCCGAATCCCTATACTAGTGATTTCGAGTTGTCGTAACGATGTTTTACGCAACATTCGTTTTGACTCAAATAGATGTTAAAATTAATGATTTCCTTAAAGAATGAATATATATACTTAATATTGATTTAAGTATATCGAATATTTTCAAATGTTGAAAATAAATAGATTTGTGAAATACTTATTTTTAAATAAGTATGGAAATGCTTTTCCAATATGAAATGAAATGTTTTGAGATTTTATCTTCAAAGATAAAATGAAATGTGGAAATTGATTTGAAATTGTTTTCAAATGGTTAAGTGTGGAAATTATATATCTAGTAAAGATATTTTTGGAAGATGAAATAATTTGGAAAATTATTTGGAATCTGATGATGTTGCGCATCTTTATTGATAGTTAAATAACCGACTATAAATAATTACCTTGAATATGGTATTTGTTGTGATTGGATGAATTTGAATGCCACACTTATTTTTGAATAATCGCTCACTATTCGGGTTAGCCGGGAAAGGACCATGGGGTCGTATAACCCATTCCGAATATGTGATACGTCGTTATGAATTGCATTTGAAGACCGGTGTTGAAGACCGGATATTTTTGAAAACGGAAGGATTACCGTCGAGTTACTCTACATCGGCTAATCTCCGGTTTAGAGGTTTTTATCACCCTTAGTGACGGGAAGTCCGGACGTGATTAGAAATTTATCCGGATATGCAAGGGCTTCGTGAGAAGTGCCTTCGGTTCTGTTCGATCCCGGAACAGACTTGTATGGATTGTATGTCTGACGTTACAGATTGAGATATAAAGCTGATTTCTTTCAAATACATTTCTGTTGGTGGCGGAGAATTTATTCTCTTAGCTTAACACCCTTCTCTGAGACGTACGAGCTCAGAGGTTATGTAATTGAAATTTATCAGCGATATATTCACAATTTGGTAACGTGGCATACTGAGTGTTGCTGTGTGATGATCAGTGTTTGATCATTTGTGATATGATCATTTGTTTGATCTTATATCTTTGTGATCATAGGTTGATCATTTGTTTGACCCGAAGCATGGCTTTGCAGAAAGCGTAGCTTTGTGGACGAGACTTCGTCGAGCCTCACACCCCGGAAATGGTCAAAACAGGAAGGATGCAGCAAGGTTCTAGGGAGTAGCGCCCCTTAGTGTATGTCATTCCTTCTGGATAGAGGTGGTATCATGGTATGGAGCCCAGATACTTAACCTATGTGGTTGCTGCATTATTATTTTGATGTGGTTTGTTGGAAATCGGGGATCCTCGGGAAGATCGGTTACGATCGGGGAATGACATACGCGTGTCAGTAGTTACCTATTTTTGCAGAGGTAACCCGGCCTTGTGTTGGCAGAGATCTAACCGTAATGTTAGGTTATTTCTCGGGTCGTCTTTTCCAGGGACGTACCCATCATGGATAGGAAGTTCCTTAGCCTGACCATTTGTTGGAAATCCAAAGAAACAATACGAGCCTTGTACGGTTTTAGTTGTAGAACCTATCATTCACTTATGGTGGTCACCACTGTTTGGATGGTAGCTATAGTAGGCATAAGTGCGGAATGCCTATGCTGGCTAAGATTAATATTATACTTTCGAAATGATTTCTACACTATGCACTAATAATAATATCAAAAAGAATTTGATTTTGCGTAGTAAGCATCTTTGACTATCATAAGAAGAAATCTCCTCCAATTCTGCGTTTGCATTGTGTGTGTGGTGGGAGGTCTTATGGTAGTTTCATTTTCCAAAAGCATTGCGAATTTGTTTTATTTTCTTTGTGAAAAATAACTGTTTTACGATCTCACACCAGTCACCATGACTGACTCGGAGTTTATTGTTCCCTTCTAAACTCTGGGTGCCCACCAATTTCCATACGGGCAGCCTAGAGTTATGTTATCAGGATATTCTGGAGCTTTGGAGATAAGCTGGATGACGAGACGTAGAATTTGTATCTGATATTATTTATTCCGCTGTGTATTCTGTATGAGGACAAGTTTATATAACTGTCCATTGTTGTATTGAGTTGTATATTGACTCTGATTGATGTATGTATAAACTGATATAGTTTTTTATTTTAAAAGACTAATGATTATCTATTATATATTGTTCCGCTGCGATATGTGAGATTCCGATATTGTTTCTGTATCTGATGTTATTCTGTTGTTCTTCTTTCTTCTTCTTCTCTTTTTCTTCTATCTTTTCTTCTATTTCTTTTTCTTAAAACCCTCACTATTGGAGTTTCCGGCACTCGATTGCTCGACAGTCGATAAAGTGAGTATCGATGTCGAATTTTCGAAAGTCGAAAATTTCGGTATGTGACAGCGTGGTATCAGAGCATATGGTTAAGCGACAACCCTGCTCTGTTGGGTGTTACTCATTAGAGATAGAGTCAGCAGTACTCTAGAATGAGTGTGAGTGTAATAATAGATATGAGCGCGTATTTGTTAGTGAATATGAAATTGTTTTGTATTGTGTTGACTTATCGGTTGATTGTTTATAGATTCTGGTCGGTGCATTCTAGCTAACTGTAATCGATAGGGGTTTCTAAACTCTTAAACAAGATAAACCGACACAGTATTGATTTTAAAATAGGGTAAATGAAATAATTTTTGCCCAAAACTATTTTTGTATAGAAAAGAAATGATTTTTCTGTAAATTATTACAGTATATGGTTGCATGGTTGTTAGAAAGTGGTAATATTGAAATGTTATCATCATTATATGAAATTGAATAAGAAATTGAAATCATAACTCCAAAGTTAAGAAATGAATTCATAAACAAATGAAATTTAAGAATATAAATTATAAATGTGATTTGTAATTTGAAATAGAATTCCAGAGAAGTATTTGGAATGTTTTGAAAAGAATTTGAAATTTTGGAGATTTGGAAAGTTTAAATTCCTTTTTGATTTGAAAATGAATTTCAAAGGATTTGAAAAGTATTTTGGAAGAGATGAAAGCTCTAAACTCTTTTCGGTCGCTGGAAAATAACTTCGATGATGACCGCGGCATCAATGGTGTTCATTTTCGGGTTTCCAAAAGAGGAATTGCTGCCAAATTTGTTTTTAAATGGAAGTTGTTTGGAAAATTTGGATTTTGTTTTAGAAAATTCAAAGGATAATTTGATTTGTTTTCAAAAATGATTTTTTTGAAATGTTGGTAAGACTCTGGAATACTATAAAAAAAATATTTATGAAATGTTATTGAATTGATAACTTATACCAATTGAATCTTGATAGAATAAATTTAACTTAAAAGATGGAGTTAAATTAAAGTAAGTATAAGTGAATAAATTTGAATAAATGAAAGTGAAATTGAAAATTGAGGTTCATTTTGAAGTTGGAAGCAATGAATTGAAATTGAAAAATGAAATGAGACTTGAATCAAGTGGAATAAAATCCAAACCTGAGAAAAATAAAATGGATTGAATCCGAATAAGCTACTTTGATAATTTATTAATTCACGAAATACAGAAATAGAAGTTGAATTAGTAAAATTGAAACTGAATGTTGAAGACAAATTTGAATAAAATGAATTGGAATCTGTGATGAATTAGTAAATGAAACTAATTTAAAATAGTGTAGTTATGAACTAAAGATAATTGATAAATTCAATATTCAGAAGTTAAATTGAATTGAAATGGTGAATTGAATTTAAATGAAATTTGAAATGTAAAATTGAATGATAATGAATATGTAACTTCAACAGTGAAGTAAAAATGTATAAGCAGTTGATATTGAAAATTTTGTAATGGAATTTGCAAAATGGTTTGAATGTGTAACTAGATATTATGGCTAGTAGGACATACAGGTGTTATAAAAGGAATTGGAATTTTGATTTCGAAGATAATTTGAATTGCTCGAAAAAGGTATGTATTTTAAAATTTCTATATGAGATTTGATGATTTCTTGTCTAGCCGCTTGGCTTTTTCTTTTTCTTTTTGAAATCTGAGAGTCCGTAGGGACGTTTTGTAGTCGTGCCGTATTAGCCGCGCAAAGGAGACGCTGGCGAAATTTTTCGAAAATCTCGAGTGTTAGAAAATTTTGAGAAAATTTTGAAAGTTTAAAATTTGAATTTGAATTTAAAATTTGAATTGTTAAGGTAAACAATGTTGTCTGGAACTTATAATTTGAGTTGGAAAATTTAGTGGAATTGATTACGAATCTTTAATAGAAAGATTTGTTTTGACAAATTGATAAAACTATTTAAATTGTGAAAAAAAATAGTAGACGAGTTAAGGACACCATTTTTCCTAACTTGTAATTTCGAGGACAAAATTCTTTCCAGGAGGGAAGTTTGTAACGACCCAGAATTTTAAACAAATTAAATTGAGAATATTTAATTTATTTTAAATATTTGAACGATGATTCAATTTGAATCCCCGATATAACTTTGAATTTGGCGATTAAATTCTAAAATTTAATCTATTGTAAGTTGAATAAAAATTTGAATATTCAATTTTAAGCTGAAGAAAAATATTTCAAAAGCTTTTAAAATTTATATTGATAACCCTGAAGACAATAGAAGCTTCAGAAATTGATTTGGAAACAATATGTTCAGTTTTGAAATTAAATCGTTCGAACCGATATTTAAAAATAGCCGTCCGAGGCGCAGTCTCGGAATTCGACGAAACCAGTTCCATTGGGTCCGTAATATCGAATTATTATCGGATTTCAAATTTCGAAGTTTTCAGAGCTATTGTGTGATCGTACGAGATAAAAACGTCTGGACAATAATTAATCGATTTAATTTAAATATAAATTTATACACTCAAATCAACAGACACCCTATTATCTGATTTGCGTCGACCTATTCCCTGAAACATTGCGTACTCTTGTCTCCCCTTCTGTTTCTCTATCACGCGAGCAGTTCAAAAGAATATCATTTCGTTCAAAACAAATCTATCTGTTTTCGTTCAAAAGAAACTATGGCTTCCTCCTCTTCCATTCCTCTTCAAATCTATTTCCCTCGTTCGTTCGAAAAACAAAACACTGGCCGACCTCCCCTCTCAATTTGAAATCACGAGTTCGACCGAGGTAGGCTTGCGCGTGTGGCGATGACAACGCGGGCTCCTCGCGTGCGCAATAGAAGCTGGATGGGCCGCGACTTGTCAAATCGTGGCGGCGACGAGCAAAAGGGGTCGCGATGGTGACTCGTTCAATTCACGGAAGGCGATAGCGTCGAGGCTGGGGCTCGCGTTCGGTGGCGATGAAGGCGGAGCAGGCATGCGCATAGATCGAGGTTGGATGTTCGATGGTCGCGACATCGATAGGCCTCGCGATGTCACGATTGGCACAGGCGGTGTGCGTGCGAGATTTAGGGCTTGAAGCTCGAGCACGGGAAGTCGAGTAGAAGAGGTATTCAATTCTTGTTTCAATTAAATTTAAATATTTACAGTTCTTGTTTGAAATAATGGGAAAAAACAGTAAAGAAAAAATTACAGTTAGCATTTACAGAGATTATGCAGTAAAATAAATAAGAAGTTTAGTCTAAAATCTATTTAATAAGTTCAAAACGAATCTTTTAGTTTAAAATTACAAAATGGAAAATTATAATATGAATTTATTTATTTGGTTATCAACGATTTAAACGGAAAGAATACATTGTTTGAACAGTAAATATTATGGGATTAATCTGTTAAGGAACTTATTAAACAAATCGATAAAGATATTTTATAAAATGAAATTCGTGGGATAATTAAAATTACCAAGCGAAATTTTATTATTCGATTTAATTCGAATATTAATAGATTGTATAAATTATTTATACAAGGTTAAAGTCGAGAAAACAAAAGAAGGATTGGATTGGATTGCAAAATAAAAGCTAAGGTGAGATTTTTCTCACTCAAAATATATTTGGTATTACAGTTCTTGATTGATGATTGCTATTGGATGTGATATTAGATATAGTAGGATATATCTATATATATATAGCAATATATACATATTGGCATATGTATATATTGGATTGATTGATTTCCCGCCTCGTATAGCGGATGAGACCCTATTGCGCCGTTATTAAGCGGATTATTTTTATAAAACCCATATACCACAATATTCCACCTCGAAGTGGAATTGGTATTGTGCTAACATCTGTGGATGTAGGGAAACAGGTTGGAGGGATCCAACTGGATTCCTCAATAGTATTTATTTATTTACAGATATTGATGTATATTCTGTTATCATATTGATATATGATGTTTGTTGTTGTGATTGACTAATTGGTGCTATTGCATCATCGGATTCAAGTTTTGAAGTTTAAAAATAACGACTTTTACTTTAAAAGGATTTTAAAGTGATTTTTGAAAATATACGTTTTATGGAATTTTTGAATTAATAAATAAACGTTCAAACTTTAAAGTTATAAAAGTTAAGATTTTGTGAATTTTAACCAAAAAGTAAATTCTTTTGAAATAAAGAGTTGAGTAATTTATAAAATGGTTTTAATTGGAATTTTTGAATTATTAAAAACAATGTATGTAAAAGATGTACAAAATTGATATTTATAACTTTAAAAAGATTGGGATTATAAAACGAGTTTTTATAAGTGTTAAAATGAATTTTTAAAAGAATTTATAAGTGAATGAAATTTATAAATTGTGAACTTATAAATGGAAAATGATTTTGTAGAATAAATGAAATTATAAGTATTTAACTTATAATATGGATTGTGGTATAAAAAATTGAATTGTGAATTGAATTGGTAAATAAAGAAGATTTATAAATTGAAGTTTTTATAAATAGAAATAGAATTTATAAACGTTGTTTTATAAATTTAAAATCAATTGAATTTGATAAATTAAATATAGAAGATTATCAAAGAAGTTATATTCGCGTTTTGGATAGCGAATTTTTATTGAAATAAAATGTGTAGAGATTATTGAAAATGTGGTTAGTGAAGTATATTCACGATTTTGGACAGTGAATATATTGTTAAGTAAAATGGATTTATTTTTGAAGAAGTGATATTAAAAATGAAGTTAAACATTTTAAAGATGTTTTAAAATGTGTTAAATATCGAAATCATAGATTTCAACATTTATTGTTGAAATAGACGTTTTCGAGAAATAAGGAAATGGTGGACTATAACACTGTTGTTATAGTAAATGATTTCCGAAAGAAAATGTTTTATGTAGTATTGGGATTTATATCTATCTATCTTAAAATCCGAATCCCTATACTAGTGATTTCGAGTCGTCGTAACGATGTTTTACGCAACATTCGATTTGACTCAAATAGATGTTAAAATTAATGATTTCCTTAAAGAATGAATATATATACTTAATATTGATTTAAGTATATCGATTATTTTCAAATGTTGAAAATAAATAGATTTGTGAAATACTTATTTTTAAATAAGTATGGAAATGCTTTTCCAATATGAAATGAAATGTTTTGAGATTTTATCTTCAAAGATAAAATGAAATGTGGAAATTGATTTGAAATTGTTTTCAAATGGTTAAGTGTGGAAATTATATATCTAGTAAAGATATTTTTGGAAGATGAAATAATTTGGAAAATTATTTGGAATCTGATGATGTTGCGCATCTTTATTGATAGTTAAATAACCGACTATCAATAATTATCTTGAATATGGTATTTGTTGTGATTGGATGAATTTGAATGCCACACTTATTTTTGAATAATCGCTCACTATTCGGGTTAGCCGGGAAAGGACCATGGGGTCGTATAACCCATTCCGAATATGTGATACGTCGTTATGAATTGCATTTGAAGACCGGTGTTGAAGACCGGATATTTTTGAAAACGGAAGGATTACCGTCGAGTTACTCTACATCGGCTGATCTCCGGTTTAGAGGTTTTTATCACCCTTAGTGACGGGAAGTCCGGACGTGATTAGAAATTTATCCGGATATGCAAGGGCTTCGTGAGAAGTGCCTTCGGTTCTGTTCGATCCCGGAACAGACTTGTATGGATTGTATGTCTGACGTTACAGATTGAGATATAAAGCTGATTTCTTTCAAATACATTTCTGTTGGTGGCGGAGAATTTATTCTCTTAGCTTAACACCCTTCTCTGAGACGTACGAGCTCAGAGGTTATGTAGTTGAAATTTATCAGCGATATATTCCCAATTTGGTAACGTGGCATACTGAGTGTTGCTGTGTGATGATCAGTGTTTGATCATTTGTGATATGATCATTTGTTTGATCTTATATCTTTGTGATCATAGGTTGATCATTTGTTTGACCCGAAGCATGGCTTTGCAGAAAGCGTAGCTTTGTGGACGAGACTTCGTCGAGCCTCACACCCCGGAAATGGTCAAAACAGGAAGGATGCAGCAAGGTTCTAGGGAGTAGCGCCCCTTAGTGTATGTCATTCCTTCTGGATAGAGGTGGTATCATGGTATGGAGCCCAGATACTTAACCTATGTGGTTGCTGCATTATTATTTTGATGTGGTTTGTTGGAAATCGGGGATCCTCGGGAAGATCGGTTACGATCGGGGGATGACATACGCGTGTCAGTAGTTACCTATTTTTGCAGAGGTAACCCGGCCTTGTGTTGGCAGAGATCTAACCGTAATGTTAGGTTATTTCTCGGGTCGTCTTTTCCAGGGACGTACCCATCGTGGATAGGAAGTTCCTTAGCCTGACCATTTGTTGGAAATCCAAAGAAACAATACGAGCCTTGTACGGTTTTAGTTGTAGAACCTATCATTCACTTATGGTGGTCACCACTGTTTGGATGGTAGCTATAGTAGGCATAAGTGCGGAATGCCTATGCTGGCTAAGATTAATATTATACTTTCGAAATGATTTCTACACTATGCACTAATAATAATATCAAAAAGAATTTGATTTTGCGTAGTAAGCATCTTTGACTATCATAAGAAGAAATCTCCTCCAATTCTGCGTTTGCATTGTGTGTGTGGTGGGAGGTCTTATGGTAGTTTCATTTTCCAAAAGCATTACGAATTTGTTTTATTTTCTTTGTGAAAAATAACTGTTTTACGATCTCACACCAGTCACCATGACTGACTCGGAGTTTATTGTTCCCTTCTAAACTCTGGGTGCCCACCAATTTCCACACGGGCAGCCTAGAGTTATGTTATCAGGATATTCTGGAGCTTTGGAGATAAGCTGGATGACGAGACGTAGTATTTGTATCTGATATTATTTATTCCGCTGTGTATTCTGTATGAGGACAAGTTTATATAACTGTCCATTGTTGTATTGAGTTGTATATTGACTCTGATTGATGTATGTATAAACTGATATAGTTCTTTATTTTAAAAGACTAATGATTATCTATTATATATTGTTCCGCTGCGATATGTGAGATTCCGATATTGTTTCTGTATCTGATGTTGTTCTGTTGTTCTTCTTTCTTCTTCTTCTCTTTTTCTTCTATCTTTTCTTCTATTTCTTTTTCTTAAAACCCTCACTATTGGAGTTTCCGGCACTCGATTGCTCGACAGTCGATAAAGTGAGTATCGATGTCGAATTTTCGAAAGTCGAAAATTTCGGTATGTGACACAACGCATGGTGGCTACGTGGTCGAGGCGTAGACGAGCAGTGATGCAGAGGACGCGAGAAAGAGTGGGGCTAGGGTGCGATGAGGTGTGGTGTTTTGAGATATCGTCGGAACTTGGCTGAGGTGGTTTCAGGTGGGACTCGCAGCAAGTGATGACGTGTGCGGCGAGTACAACAATGATTAGAGGTAGCAAGGGTTTGGGAATAGTAGGGCGTTGCAAGTAGAAATATGGGCAAATGAAAGGATAAGGTGAGATATTGATTCTCACACAACTATATCTATAATTTCTGACATCTATGAATTAATTGTTGTTTTGGATGAATGAATGGTTGCTGAGTTTGAGTTTATGTTTGTTAGAAACTTTGAACCCAGTATATATAGATATAATAATTTATTTGCCAGAAATCACTTAGTTAATGCATTGTGGTTTGATAGTCTATACCTGCCTGCTTATATATTCCTATTGTGTGCCGATTCATTTGCTCTTCTTTCTTTTGTTTGTTCACTGAGTTTTGGAGGTCAATAAGGCAATATATTCTTGTATACTTTTAATTGTTAAAAATTCTTATAAAAGATATATGGATATATAGCTTCTGTATTTTATTTTATAAACCAATTTGTTCATGTGCTTAGAACATAAGTCTATATATTGTATACCCTATATTGAAACCAGGTTTTCAACAAGGTATAGTAGCTGATTAATCTATATCTTAATACCTATGTCCGTACGATAAAAAGTATGTATGGATTGAAAAGAGGAATTACAAATATTTATATAAAGCTACAAATCATTTTGTTTGAGAAACATACTTTCAACCTCATACAGTAAAAGAAAATGCCTATATTTTTGTACATTAGTCTTAGCAATAATAAGTATTTAAGGATTTAGTTTAAGAGATATTAAAAGAATATATATATATATAATATTTTGGAAATCAATTCCATTTATAATGAAATTAAAACTATCACTTTATAAACAATTATTCTATTTTTGGTTTTATTAAAATATGCCTTTAGCTAATAGCTTTCATTCAAGATTCCTATATGATCTTTGAGATGTTGCATTTTAAATTTTAGTAAAGATTCCAATTTAAAAAAATAAAAAAAATAAAAAAATCTTTTAACTCTTTTCCTTTTTAATTTATAAGTGAATAAGCTGATTTATTTCCATTGAGATTTCATGTTTTTATATGAAACAAAGAATTTTAATAAACAATTGAATTGTCAGATTGGTATGGGACATTTCGTACAATTCTTTCGTTTATTATTATAATCTGTTAAATAGAGTTCGAGTGGAAATTACTAGCTTTTAGTAAATACTTGAATTTACTATATGATATTGGACAGTTAGTTAAATTCTTGTGATTACTTAAGTGACAGTAATTAACATTTAGAGTTGTATTATCTTAGGGTGTTCGGATTTCAGGTTGATAGATCCCCGAGAGATGATGACTCATTTTTCATCGATATTCAAATCGATACATTCTTAGATTTGGGTAGGAAGACCTATTTTGGAGGATTAGGTTTGTTATGGTATGACATGGCTGCCCTTTTGACCCTTGGACAGGTGTTATAAGCAGACCTATCAATTTATTTTGGGTATTGTAGACAATGTTGCCTATTTTGTAGGATTAGGTAATTCACATAGTAGTCTATTTTGTAGGATTAGAATATTACACTATGTGGTGGAGACTTTTTGTTATTAGACTGCATCAGTCTATTTTGGTTGTTAGACTTCATGTCGCTGTTTTTAAGATGATAGACGACTACCATTATTATTCCTTCAGAGATTTTGGTATGGATTTTATATCTTTTTGGCTATGAAGGATTCAGAATTTATATCACCATATTTTGATGATATTCCATTTGAGATTTGATATGGATTTATATTATAGTGATTTGGTTCAGTATGCCTTATGTTGATTAATTGGTTTTAAGCATATTTTGAGATGAATTAATTTTATTATTGAATCATAATAAGAATTTGGAATTCGTGATTCTATTTGATATGCCTTATTATGATTATTTGGTTTTAGGCATATTTCTATTATGGCTTATTTTATGGTTAAGCCCTATATTTATGAAAATGGATTTGTGAAATGGTTACTTTGATTGATATGCCTTATTATGATTTTTGGTCTCAGGCATATTTTATTTTGGATTATTTCTATCATTAAGTCATATATTATTATGATATTATTCTCACATCATTTTATTAGATATAGTCTGACCCGTTTATTTTAAAATACTCGGGTCAGACCGAGACTCTACAGGTACAAGGACTCGTTGACCTTTGGATTTTGGGCTAGCATTGAAGTAGATTATTTTGACTGTTTTTGTTTACTTCTTACTAGTATATATTGACATTTAGGATTTTATGTCATGCATATTATCTAGTAGTTGTGTACCTGATACAGTACTTTTGGATGTGATATATATATATCATGTGGGTCTAGTACTGATATTTTGTAGACTCATGTTCTATAATGTATATGATATATATTATTCCGCTATGATCTGTGACTCTGATTCTATTTTATCTATATTATATATTGTTCCGAATCTTTTTAATCGGTGTGTTCATTACTTTGTAACAATACTGTATACGTCAAATTTTTCAGTTCAGATCCTCTAAAGGTAATAAAGATGCGTCAGTGTTAGTATAAAGATATATTCACATTCAACCACCCTTAACCAACCGTATTCTCTGTATTATTAGACAACATTACTTGTAATGTCCTTTAATAATATGAGTATAATGGTGGGGACGTTACAGATTGGTACTAGAGCTGTGTTCAGAACACTATAGAATATAATTGACATAGAGTCGAGATCTAAACCTAGGTAGACTTAGAGTCCCGCCCCTTTGGTGAACAGGCTATAATTGGAATTTATATTCCTATTTAGGATATAAATATAAATGATTGTTGGGAATAATCATCGGGACATATTTGTAAATTATTTTGAATTTTTATAGCAATTACTATTAGGAAAATAATTCTAAAGTTGGAACTCGGTTCTGTAAGGAGTGAGATTTAATAGATAGCATAAATGAGACCTTAGATGACTTAGAATTGAACTATTGTGTTCTGATCTGTTAGTGATCAGAGTTGTGCAACTGAAGTTGGAAGATAGTCTTACGCCGAAGGCGGTTGTTTTTTTTGTTTAATTGAAATGCACATTGTTTGCATCAATGTTTGTTTTGTTTTTGTTTATGCTTAGTTTAAAATATAGAATTGAATAAGACATTATCACTCAAAGAAATTATAATTCCATTTGAATCTGGACGAACCCAATTATTAACAAAAGCCAACGGGTTCTACAAAATAGAATCGTTGGGGAATAATAAAAATGTCTAAGCAATTAATAGTTATAAAATGTAAAATGATAATTTGGAATTGGAAATATAAAAAAAATACAAATTTGAATGGTTGCATGCTATTGTGAATAATTGAATATTGTGTGATGTATTTTTTTGAATGCAAATGGTTGATAATGGATGTGTATAAATATGTAACATCATAAGTTAATACTTTTATGTAAGCAAGCAGATAATTTTGAGAAAGTATGAATATTATTTTTAAAGTGGTTGAAAATAATTTTAATGGTATCATTTGTGTTAATTCATCAGTTGAGTGTTTTAAGAAATTTGGTCTATGTGTTTACCCAACGTTATCGATAGGGATTCCTAAACACTAGAACGAGGCATTATGACACAATAATTTGAAAAGAATAATATGTTTTGGAAAAGAAAATGATATTTTGAAAAAAATATAAGGCATGGAAATAATAATAATAATAATAATAAATATAATATTTTAGTTTACAGTAAACAAGCCATGGTTTGGAAGATTCATTTAAAACCTTAGATTTTGAATTTCTTATATATGATAATTAATACACACACACACAATATCAAGATTGAAAATCTTTAAAGTATTTTTAGATTATTTGAATTTAAATTAAAATGGAGGGCCTTCTAAGTATGTGAATATTTTCAAATAATGAAATATTGATATAAATACTTGTTTATAGTTTTGAAAATTCAATATATCATATATAAAATGTTTTGAGACAAAATCTATGTTTTTAAATTATTGGATTTGAATTTTTTTGAAAGTGTACAGATTGGAAAATTTGAACATAACTTTAATGCATGTTCGTTTACATGGCTATTATTTTTCTCAAGTATTTTTTTTTGCTTGCTAAATTATTTTGACTTACATTTCTTAAGCATTCCCTTGACAAAAGTTTGCATACATAGCTAGTTTGAGTTTTTTTTTCTTCATATTAATTTGGTTAATCCAAATGTAACATTCCTGTATTTTGTTAGTATTGAGTTTTGACTGCTACACAATTTTCCAAAAAAATGATAAATTCTTAGAAATTATACTTGATGGTGTATTCAGTCATCAAGTTTTGTTCTTAAATTATATAACATTGAATTAAACAGTAGAAGGTTTTCATGTTAAAATTCATATAAAAGTTGGTCAGGTTTTCTAAATTGTATACTTAGATAGTTAATTCAAATAGTAGCATGTTTTCATGTTGAAAATTTATATAGTAAAATGATTCGGGTTTTTAAATTATAAACAACAACATGTTTTATGACCTTGAACTCATACAACAGCAGCCTATTTTCTTGTTTTAAGGTACATGGTAGCATGCTTCTCGAGAAAAAGTTTTACTACATTAAATCTATCATCTATATGCTTTTAATCATGATTAAGCAAGTTTAGAAATTTGGACAGAAACTAAATAATATTTATTTTGGAGTTTGATGATGCTAGAAGGTGTTATTCATGGTTAGGAAGTTTTGATGATGGATATATTTGAATATGTGTAATTATAGTAGTGTTATACTACTTATTTTATTTCTAGCTAGAGAATAGAAAATGCAAATTTGGTCGCTAGTTGATAATAGATGATGGAATTGCTAAGTTAAGGCTTGATATTGATTCTATATGGCTTTGGATATTTTAGGTGAAATAATAATTTATATGCCACTGTTATCATGAAGTTGGTAACTGGAACTAATCAACCATGTTGTATGGTTGAGTTATTAAAGTGATAGGAACCAATTAAATACAACATCTTTACTACTAATAAAGAGAATTCATTGAATAGATTTACTCGGTGTCCTTTTGAAATTTCAAAAAAACCCTTTTACATCTCATAGAGAAATAGTATTCAAATATGGGGATATAGCCTGTTATTTTCTAAGTACAACTGCCAGCCGCCATGGAGAACTACAATATACGTTCACAAGATGAAGTATCCGATTGTACCATATTGTCCGTAATTTAGGTGGGAGTTCATCAGTCGAAGTTTTGCCTAATTCCGAGTTAGTATAAAGAAGTTATTGCAGTCTGAACAAAAAAATAGCGGTTTCTACACTAGGCGGAGTTCAAATATGGGATGTGGTAGCCTGTTATTTTCTAAGTACAACTGTTAGTCCCCATGAAGGACTATAGTGTGCGTTCACAAGATGAAGTATTTGAGTGTTTCATATTGTCCATAATTTAGGTAGGAGTTCATCGGTCGAAGTTTTGCCTGATTCCGAGTTAGTATGAAGAAGTTATTATAGTCTGAAGAAAAAAAATAGCGGTTTCTGCCTAGGCGGAGTTCAAATATGAGGATGTAGCCTGTTATTTTCTAAGTACAACTATTAGTCATCATAGAGAACTACAGTGAGCGTTGAAGTGGGGATACACCCTGTTGTTTTCTAAGTACAACTGTTAGTCACCATGGAGAACTACAGTGTGCGTTCACAAGATAAAGTATCCGAGTGTACCATATTGTCTGTAATTTAGGTGGGAGTTCACCGGTTGAAGTATCACCTAATTCCGAATTAGTATGAAGAAGTTATTGCAGTCTGAACAAAAAAAATAGTGGCTTCAGCACTAGGCGGAGTTCAAATATAGGGATGTGGTAGCCTGTTATTTTCTAAGTACAACCGTCAGTCCCCATGGAGAACTACAGTGTGCGTTCACAAGATGAAGTATCCAAGTGTTCCAATTGTTCGTAATTTAGGTGGGAGTTAATCGGTCAAAGTCTCGCCAGATTCCGAATTAGTATGAAGAAGTTATTGCAGTCTGAACAAAATAATAGCGGCTTCTTCACTAGGCGGAGTTCAAATATGAGGATGTGTTAGCATGTTATTTTCTAAGTAAATTGTCAGTCCCCATAGAGAACTACAGTGTGCGTTCACAAGATTAAGCATCCGAGTGTACCATATTATCTGTAATTTAGGTGGGGGTTCATCGGTCGAAGTTTTTCTTGATTCCGAGTTTGTATGAAGAAGTTATTGCGGTCTGAAGAAAAAAATAGCGGCTTTTGCCTAGGCGAAGTTCAAATATGAGGATGTAGCCTGTTATTTTCTAAGTATAACTATTAGTCACCATGGAGAACTACAGTGAGCGTTGAAGACTATTAGTCACCATGGAGAACTACAGTGAGCATTGAAGTGGAGGAGATATAGCATGTTATTTTCTAAGTACAACTGTTAGTCACCATGGAGAACTACAGTGTACGTTCACAAGATGAAGTATCTGCGTATAGCATATTGTCCGTAATTTAGGTGGGAGTTCATCGGTCGAAGTTTCATCCGATTCCCAGTTAGTACGAAGAAGTTATTGCAGTATGAACAAAAAAAATAGCGGCTTCGGCCTAGGCGGAGTTCAAATACGGGGATGTAACCTGTTATTTTCTAAGTACAATTTTTTCTCACCATGGAGAACTATAGTGTGTGTTCATAAGATGAAGTATCCAAGTGTACCATATTGTCTGTAATTTAGGTGGGAGTTCATCGGTCGAAGTTTTGCCTGATTCCGAGTTAGTATGAAGAAGTTATTGCAGTTTGAAAAAAAAGCGGCTTCTTCCTAGGCGGAGTTCAAATATGGGGATGTAGCCTGTTATTTTCTAAGTACAACTGTTAGTCACCATGGAGAACTACAGTGTGCATTCACAAGATGAAGTATTCGAGCGTACCATATTGTCCGTAATTTAGGTGGGAGTTCATCGGTCGAAGTTTTGCCTGATTCCGAGTTATTATGAAGAAGTTATTGCAGTATGAAGAAAAAAATAGCGGCTTTTTCCTAGGCGGAGTTCAAATATAAGGATGTAGCCTGTTATTTTCAAAGTATTACCATTAGTCACCATGGAGAACTACGGTGAGCGTTGAAGTAGGGATATAGCTTGTTATTTTCTAAGTACAACTGTTGATTGCCATGAAGAATGGTATACGTTCATAAGCTGAAGTATCTGAGTGTTCTATATTGTCCATATTCTATATTGTCTGTAATTTAGGTGGGAGTTCATCGGTCGTAGTTTCGCCCGATTTTGAGTTAGTATGAAGAAGTTATTGTAGTATGAACAAAAAAATAGCGACTTCTGCCTAGGCGGAGTTCAAATACAGGGATGTAGCCTGTTATTTTCTAAGTACAACTGTTAGTTACAATAGAGAACTATGGTATACGTTCACTGGATGAAGTATCCGAGTGTACCATATTGTCCGTAATTTAGGTGGGATTTCATCGGTCGAAGTTTTGCCCGATTCTGAGTTAGTATGAAGAAGTTATTGTAGTCTGAAGAAAAAAAAATAGCGACTTCTGCCTAGGCGGAGTTCAAATATGAGGATGTAGCATGTTATTTTCTAAGTACAACTATTAGTCACCATGGAGAACTACAGTGAGTGTTGAAGTGGGGATATAGCCTGTTATTTTCTAAGTACAACTGTTAATAACCGTGGAGAACTACGGTATACGTTCATTAGCCGAAGTATCCGAGTGTTCTATATCGTCCGTAATTTAGGTGGAAGTTCATCGATCATAGTTTCGCCCAATTCCGAGTTAGTATGAAGAAGTTATTGCATATGGAAAAAAAATAGCGGCTTCTACCTAGGCGGAGTTCAAATATGGGGATGTAGCCTGTTACTTTCTAAGTACAACTGTTGGTCACCATGGAGAACTACGGTACATTCACTAGATGAAGTATCTGAGTCTTCCTTATTGTCTGTAATTTAGATGGGAGTTCATCGGTTGAAGTCTCGCCTGATTCCGAGTTAGTATGAAGAATTTATTGCAGTTCGAACAAAAAATAGCGGCTTCTACCTAGGCGGAGTTCAAATATGGGGATGCTTCTATCAAATCTACTTTCAAAGTTACAACTAAAAATGCATTCACGTTGTGATTAAATGTAGGCCCACCTGGACGTGCATATATACTCGTGAGTAATAATATAAAGCTAGATGATGTTAAAATTATTCATAGGCTATGGATTAATTTTATAAAGGTATTATAGTTAGTTGAACTTGCTGTTGTAGCTTTAATTCAACCAGAAAACATTTGTTTCATGTGAGCAAGTTGATTTAATTAAAGTTATTAGCTTAGAACTATGGTTTGCAATTTGAAATAATATGAAACCACGAGAAAAAAATAGAATTTGGGTTGAAGAACCAATAGTCATGTGAAGTCAATCTCGCACATTGTATAAAACTTGTAGTTTTGTTGTTTTACTTTAATGCATAGAATAATAAGTATAGAATGTGTGTTTTCACAGTAAATTAAAATGCAAGTGATGTTTTCTTAACTTTTTTTTACATCTTGGATTTGCATGACATGCTTCATACATACTATAGTTACATTATTTTAAAAACTTTGATTACAAATTAAAACTATCGTCTACTCTAAAAGCGAATGAATTATGCATGATAACATGACTGTTTTCAAACATATACACATGACTGAATTTTTTTTACATGCTATGGAAATAAATAAAAAAACCCTATAAGAAAGTCAATATATAACTATGCAGATAATTTTTGATCAAATTCGAGAGTCTAAATATTATTTTCCAGCTGTATAAAGAAGGGATTTTATTTAACTCCTTCATTATATTTTATCTTATAGTTTACAAATGAGAACGAGGTTGTATAAAAATTGTAGTATTTATACAATGCATATCATTCCATTATCCTTGATTACTAAAATATATTTGAAGCAATATCATCTAAAGCACTTATAAGAAGAGTATAATATTGCGACAATAGTATGTAAAACTCGCCAGTGGAAATAATTCCAAAACATTTGATGGTAACCCTACAAAAATAATATCTGATATGCAAATTAGGGTTTCTAAGCCTCTCTTTTGGTCCTAGGAAAGTAAATGTTATAACAAGAAGCCCGTTATAATCTATAAGGTAGTAGAATTACCAAGTATTTATCTATATGTTTAATTAGCTAAATAAATGCTATGTTGTTAACCTTTATGTATACGAAACTTATGTGTTTGATTTGAGTTAAGTATAGGTACACGAAGGCTATATAGATTAGAATATGGCACAAACCCGCTTTTGCTCGCGTATGAGTTAAATAAATTACTTTAAATGCTAAAATAAATGTATGCTTATGGATTAAAATATAGATATGTTAGAAATATTAATATATATTATGTTTCTGACCGTGTGGTCGATGTATATCATATATATTATATTTGTGAAATTGCAAACTGCTCTCCGTACAAAGAAGACTCTGCCGAAATTTTCTGAAAATTCTAACAATTAATTTTTTTTCAATAAATTTCATATGTGAAGAAATAAAGGTTAATAAATGAGTCTATTTAAGTTTATAACTTCCAATAAATTTGACTTTAATATTAACCAATTATAGAATTGAACGTGTTTCAACTTGATTATACAATACGAGGTCAGTTAGTGCTTAAGTGTTTGTGCGACGTCTTCATATAAGAAATTGTGAGGACGCAATTTTCTTAAAGGGGGAGGTTTGTAGCAACCATGTTTTCTACGTCTTAGTATTAAGTAAATTTAATAATATAGAAGTGTTCCAATTTGAATTTTGATAATTATTATTTTGAAAAATAATTTTTTTTAATCAAAGTCAATTTAATAAAAGGATTTTTTAATAAATTGGATCAATAATAAGCTGTTTAAATAAATAAAGAACGTTTTTACAGTATAAATAATTTTTATATGGTTGAAATAATTGGAAATTTATTTATTTTATATCGATACTATAGAGAATGAAACAAAGATAGGCGAGTATCGAATAGAAGAAAATTGTACAATTTGGAAATATATTTTTGTGTGAATGAGATGTAGACCAATTTAAACTAGATAGAAATATATTTCTAAAATTTCGACAAGGATTAATATTACAAATTTAAATATGAAGGAAATTTGGTTAAAAATCAAAATTTTCATTAAAATAAACCCAGCCCATTTATCAATATCAAACCCAAATCTGAATCCCCTTATTTCCAAAACCCATATACCTTATACTCCTCACTATTACTAGATCCCCAAAATCGGAATCAATTTCACAAGAAAAAAACGTGCACGTTTTCACGTACGGCTGGCGACGCCAATGATGGAGGCGTAATAACGATCGAAGGAGGAGGCAACGCATGGTGGCTACGTGGTCAAGGCGGAGACGGGCAGCGACGCGGAGGAAGCATGCAAGAGAGGGGCCAGGGTGCGATGTGGTGTGGTGTTTTGAGGTGTCGTCGGAACTTGGCTGAGGCGGTTTCAGGTGGGACTCGCAGCGAGTGATGACGTGTGCGGCGACTGCGATAATGATTGGAAGCAGCAAGGGTTTAGGAATAGTAGGGTGTTGCAAGTAGAAATATGGGCAAGTCAAAGGTTAAGGCGCGATATTGATTCTCACACGACTATATCTATACTTTCTGACATCTATGAATTAATTGTTGTTTTGGATGAATGAATGGTTGTCGTGTTTGAGTCTCTGTTTGTTAGAAACTTTGAACCCGGTATGTGTGTGTGTGTGTGTATTTGATAATCTATTTGCTAGAAATCATTTAGTTAATGCATTGTGGTTTGATAGTCTATACCTACAAGCTTATATATTCTTATTGTATGCTGATTCATTTGCTCTTCTTTCTTTTGTTTGTTCACTGAGTTTTGGAGGACAATAAGGCACTATATTCTTGTATACTTTCAATTGTTAAAAATTCTTATAAAATATATACGTATATATAGCTTCTGCATTTTATTTTATAAACCAATTTTTCATATGGTTATAGCATAAATCTATATATTGTATACCCTATATTGAAACCAGGTTTTCAACAAGGTATAGTAGCTGACTAACCAATATTTTAGTACCTATGTTCGTATGATAAAAATATGTATGGATTGAAAAGAGGAATTACAAATATCTATATAAAGCTATAGATCATTTTGTTTTGAGAAACACACTTTCAACCTCATACAGTAAAAGAAAATGCCTATATTTATATACATGGTCTTAGCAATAATAAGTGTTTAAGGATTTAGTTTAAGAGATATTAAAAGAATATATATATATATATAATATTTTGGAAAGCAATTCCATTTATAATGAAATTAAAACTATCACTTTATAAATAATTATTCTATTTTTGGTTTTATCAAAATATGCCTTTAGCTAATAGTTTTCATTCAAGATTTCTATATGACCTTTGAGATATTACATTTTAAATTTTAGTAAAGATTCCATTTAAAAAAATAAAAATTATTTTAACTCCTTTTCTCTTTAATTTAGAAGTGAACAAGCTGATTTATTTCCATTGAAAATTTCGTGCTTCTATATAAAACAAAGAATTTTAATAAACGATTGAATTGTCGGATTGGTATGGGACATTTCGTACAATTCGTTCGTTTATTATTATAATCTGTTAAATAGAGTTCAAGTGGAAATTACTAGCTTTTAGTAAATAATTGAATTTACTATATGGTATGGGATAGTTAGTTAAATTCCTGTGATTACTTGAGTGACAATAATTGACATTTAGAGTTGTATTATCTTAGGGTGTTTGGATTTCAGGTCAATAGATACCCGGGAGACAATGACTCATTTTTCATCGATTTGCAAATCGATACATTCTTAGATTTGGGTAGGAAGACATATTTTAGAGGATTAGGTTTGTTATGGTATGACATGGCTGCCCTTTTGACCCTTGAATAGGTGTTATATGCAGATCTATCAGTTTATTTTGGATACCGTAGACAATGTTGCCTATTTTGTAGGATTAGGTAATTCACATAGTAGTTTATTTTGTAGGATTAGACTACTACACAATGTGGCGGAGTCTTTTTGTTATTAGACCGCATCAGTCTATTTTTGTTGTTAGACTTCGTGTTGTTGTTTTTAAGCTGATAGACGACTACCATTTGTATTCCTTTGGAGATTTTGGAATGAGTTTGTATCTTTTTGGCTCTGAAGGATTTGGAATTTGTATCACCGTATTTTGATGATATTTCATTTGAGATTTGATATGGATTTATATTATAGTGATTTGGTTTAGTCTGCCTTATGTTGATTAATTGCTTTTAGGCATATTTTGAGATGAATTAATTTTATTATTGAATCATAATAAGAATTTAGAATTTGTGATTCTATTTGATACGCCTTATTATGATTATTTTGTTTTAGGCATATTTCTATTATGGCTTATTTTATGGTTAAGCCCTATATTTATAAAAATGGACTTGTGAAATGGTGACTTTGATTGATATGCCTTATTACTTTTTTTGGTCTCGGGCATATTTTATTATGGCTTATTTCTATCGTTAAGTCATATGTTATTATGATATTATTCTCACATCATTTTATTTGATATAGTGTGACCCGTTTATTTTAAAATGGGATAGTTTGGCATAGGTCCCTAATAAGTTTCAAAATACACAAAAACCCTAGTAAAAAAAGTTTGTAAATTAGGTCTCTAGAATTAAGTTACCGAATAATGGCATACACTTCAGACATTTGTGCAATTATATCAAAAAATTGCAGACATTTCCACAATTATTCGCTGAAAAATTGCGGAAATTTCCTCAATTTTTTCAAAAAATTACGGAATATTCCGCAATTATTCACCAAAAAATGCATCTATCAGTTTTCAAAAATTTGCGGAAAATTCCGCAATTTTTCACCAAAAAATTACGGAAATTTTTGCAATTATTCACCGAAAAAATTGCATAAATTTATGCAACTTTTGGATATGATTGCATAAATGTCTGCAATTATTCAGTGAATAATTGCATAACTATATGCAATTACTTAGTAACTTAATTCTAGGGACCTAATTTACATACTTTTTTCTACTGGGGTTTTTGTGTATTTTGAAACTTATTAGGGACCTGAGCCTAATATTCACTTTTAAAATACTCGGGTTGGATCGAGACTCTGCAGGAACAAGGACTCGTTGGCCTTTGGATTTTGGGCTAGCATTGAAGTAGATTATTTTGACTGTTTTAGTTTACTTCATACTTGTATATATTGATATTTAGGATTTTATGTCATATATATTATCTTGTAGTCATTGTGTACCTGATACAGTACTTTTGGATGTAATGTATATATATTATGTGGATCTAGTACTGATATTTTGTAGACTCATATCCTAATATGTGTGTGATGTATATTATTCCGCTGTGATCTATGACTCTGATTCTGTTTTATCTATATTATATATTGTTTTGAATCTTTTTAAACGATGTGTTTATTACTTTGCAATAATATTGTACACGTTAATTTTGTTAGTTCAAATCCTCTAATGGAAATAAAGACGCGTCAGTGTTAGTACAAAGATATATTCACATTCGATCGCCCTTAAACGGCCGTATTCTCCGTGTTATTAAACGATATTACTTGTAATGTTCTTTAATAATATGGGTATAATGGTGGGGTCATTACAATATACATATTTATAAAAGAGGGTTAAAATTCCTTACTAGACGTAGTGTGGCTCATGAAGAATCATGAGATCCTCCTCTCGGTCACTTGCTAATTCCAAGTAAGGGTTTAAACGATGACCATTGACCTTAAAAATCGATCCATCCCTAGGTTTTTCTATTTCTATGGCACTATGTGGAAAAACAGTACGTACCATGTATGGTCCTGTCCATCTCGATTTTAATTTCCCAAGGATTAAATGAAGTCGAGGGGCATGCAAAAGAACTTTCTAATTTGGCAAAAATGTTTTTCTTAAGATTAAGTTGTCATGAAAAACTTTTGTTTTTTTTATAAATTTTTGGATTTTCATACGCATCTTTCGTAATCTCTTCTTGTTCATTGAGTTGCAATTTTCTGTTTTCGCCAGCCATTTCAAGGTCAAAGTTTATGTTCTTTATTGCCCATAACGCTTTATGTTCAAGCTCGACTGCTAAGTGACATGCTTTACCATATACTAATCGAAAAGGGGACATCCCAAGATTAGTTTTAAAAGCAATTCTGTAAGCCCAAAATGCATCTGTCAGTTTTTGAGACAAATCTTTCCGATTTTTATTAACAGTTTTCTCCAAAATTTGTTTGATTTGTCGATTTGAAACTTTGACTTGACCACAAGTTTGAGGATGATAAGGAGTGGATAACTTATGGGTTATCGAGTATTTCTTCATTAAAGATCGAAAAGATTGATTACAAAAATAGGTTCCGTTGTCACTTATTATTGTCCGAGGTGTGCCAAACCTAGCAAAGATGTTTTCTTTTATGAATTTCACAACTATTTTGTGATCATTGTTTTACACGGAACGGCTTCGACCCATTTAGAAACGTAAACAACGGCAAGAAGAATGTAAAGATATCCGAAAGAGTAAGGAACATCTTTTCCCAAAAGAGTAGTCAAAGGTCGAGCAATTTGCTAAAGTCTTTTACGAAGTGTTGATAAAAGCCAGCGTGTCCTTGAAATGATCGAATGTCCTTAATGGATTTGGGAATGAATAGATTTGAAATGGTATCAATTTTTTCTTTATCTACCTCAATGCTCTTATTTGAAATGACATGTCCAAGGACCATGCCTTGTTTGACCATAAAGTGACATTTTTCCCAATTCAAACTTAAATGTTTCTCTTTACATCGATTTAGAACAGCTCCAGATGATATATGCATTCGGAAAAAGAGTCTCCAAAGAGAGAAATCATCCATGTAAACTTCTAGAAATCGATCTGTAAGAAAAGATGTCAACCATGCATCGTTGGAAAGTCATAGGGGCATTACAAAGTCCGAATGGCATACTGTAACAACCCGCATATTTTACGATTGTATATTTAAATGTTTTATTTAAATATAGCATCGTTAATCGGATTTAAGTCCGGAAATGTCACTATTTCATAAAAGAACAGTCGAATTAGTGAAAAGACAATGTGGATCGTGCTATATGGAAGTGTCTATTTGAAAATTCTGTCACATAGACATTCAGACGTCTGAAATCAATCGTTCAGACGTCTGAAATTGCTCTAGTAAAACCATAAAGGAAATAGGCTAAAATTGCCATTTTCAGACGTTTGAAATGAACGATTCAGACGTCTGAATATTGTACTAAGACAACATCTGTTTTTCCAGATTCAGACGTCTGAATTGGAAATTTCAGACGTCTGAATGAAGATTGAAATTGAGTTTCAACAATTTGGACTCGAGACCACTTCCATTGAGTTCAAAATGGTGTTTGCGACTTTTTCGAGTATAAACATCGATATGTTTTGAGTTGGGAAAATTTTCAAGATTTTCAATTAGGGTTATGGGTTTGGGTTTCAGCCCCAACCTTCTAATAACTTAACCCTTCATCCAACTCCTCTTCACTCACTCTAATATTTCCTAACACTCAAGCTAAAAGAAAAATGGGGGAAGAGAAAAGTAATTAGAAATTCCTAAGCCCTAATCCTCTTTGAAATTATCATCTTCAAGCTAGAAATCAAAGAAAAGCTTAGGTAATCATCCTCTTCATCTTCCCCATCTCAATCCCTCTTTAATTTTCAGAAATTCCTATAACCTAACTTAGGGAAAACTTCACCTTTGATATTAGACTGAAGATTATAGAGGTGGTATTGAAGAGAGATCAACCTATTGCTTGTTCTAGAGCTTATCATTCGTGTTTGGGTTTAAAAGGAGAGTTTTTGGGACTCACATCTATGTCTATATCTTTGATAGTCGTTGGGTATGAATTCCTAACATCTATTTCTTCTCCATTTCCTTTGAATTGAATAGGTTTGATGAATATTCCATTTTTTGGTGTTTGAAATCAAAATCTATGAAAATCTTTATATGGATGTTTGGACATGTTGGTCGGAGTGTATTGGTGAGTCTTTAAGGTTGGGTAGTCGTTTGGCGTAAACCCCTAGCAATCATCGCTCATTCGATCGCTTCCGATACGATTTGGCCATTATTGGCCTAGGCAAAATATTACCGTAGCTTTAGGTTCAGACGTCTGAAATATCCAATTCAGACGTCAGAATCTTCTTGTCTCAGCCCAATTTGCCTAATTTGTGTGGGTTTCTGATTTTAATCGATTTTAGTTGATCCGGATAATTGTTATCACTTTCTATCAACATTGATGACTTCTCTCTTTGGAATTTTGGGAATATCCATTTTGATGGATTTGGTATCGATTTATTTGGATTTAATTCACGTCTTCACATGTGAATCTTTGGTGGTTGATTGTTACTACAATCATTTTTTTGATTTGTCACTTTTAAATACAAAGGTTTCTATACTAGTAGTAAATATTCAAACTCTTTCATCAAAACGATTTCGACACTATTTTAAATATAAAGCTCTCTTTTAAAACCGTTTTCTAATCTATTAGTATATACAAACCTTTACCTCATTCGTATGAGAAAATCTAATTAAACGGCTTGGCAAAACAAGTGGTATGAAACGCTTGCGTTTACTTCGTCGGTTAATTCTTTGACTTGTTCGATTGAAACTCTTGTGACAATTTTCGAGTGGAAATCTACAATTTGTTCGTAAATATTTAAGTTAAGCCAGTGGTTATGGGACATGAAGCTAAACTCATCTATTTACTAGCTTACTGTAATTCACACTTTTTATTGATCTATGATGATCATTTTGTGGTTTAGACTAGCAATGTGCGATGTCTCTTTGTCCACGTAGGGGACTGTACCTCGTTTTATTGAGCTTCATCCCATTCCTTTATGGGCTAGCGACCCATGTTCTTTTATGGTGTTTGGTTCATCGGATGTACCGTTATTATACTACATCGATGTCCCGGCTTTTTGGTTCATCGTGCGTACCGTTATTGTACTACGTCGTTGTCTCAGTTTATCAGGTTCATCGGGCATACCGTTATTGTAATACGTCGTTGTTCCGAATCACTTGAGTATCAGGTTCATCGGGCGTACCGTTATTGTACTACATTGTTGCATCGGCTCTACGGTTAGCGACCATGGGATAGTGACCCATTTGTGATACACGTGTTGGTGAGTTTTCATGCTCCCGTTTGTGATAGGCCTCCCCTTTGTGATTTCTGGATTTCTAGTTGATGATTTCTAGAATTTGTGTTTCACCTCTTTTCGTGATTGGCAATGATATGTTTGTCAATATATTTGTGGTTTGGTGAATAAAATAAAGAATATGACATTCTTTTTGGTGCTTTGAGATTCTTGAGATATTGTATGATTTTGTTGTTATTTAAAGTATACTTGTCACTATATGACATTATTGTTATCATACGTTTTTGTTATATCTCTTCTTATATCTCATTTTATATATGATAATTATAGCTAGACTGATCCGTTTATTATTTTCTTCTTAAATAATACTCGGGTCAGACCGATATGTTACAGGTGCTTCCGTTTGACTTCCTATCAGGGATTGTCATCTGATTTTTGGCTAACTACTTTAGATTAGTAGTTTTTGTTATTATACATTTGAGATATAGACTCCTTGATGTATAATTATTCTTTTGTCTTGCACATGTATCTATTCTTTTGTGATGTAGTGGATATTGTTTGACCACTACTTTGATGTACACTTTTATGTGTTATATTCATATCTAATTCCGCCTTTATGATATGAATATCTATGACTGATTTGTGTTATGTTTATTTCTATATTTGTTTCTGAAGGCCTCATAGCCACTGTGTGGTAGCTTTGAGTTTGTATTTGATATGTCGGATTTCCTCTTGGAATGAAATGTAAGTTATATTATCCGACATATCGGTACTCGCACAAAGCAATTATATAGATGGTCGCTCCTCAACAGCCTTATTCTTCGTGCTAGTCGACGGCATTACCTCGTAGTGTCCTCGGCTAGTGTGAGTATAGAGGTGGGGCTTCACAGCATGGTATCAAAGCCAAACTTCGGAATAATATAGAATACTCTAGCAAGGATCATTGTCCTAAGTCTTTCTTAGGATTCGTGCCATAGGATTTAATTCGAGTCTTTGTACCGTTCTATCCTATATTCCTTATGATGCCTTGTTTTTTCAATCAAATTTGTTTGATATTCATTTTGAGAATAACCATTTTCCTCTTCTTTCTTTCTTTCTTAAAGAAGGGAAATGGTTAGACCAGGCCGCCCCAGCGTCGGTCAATCGAGTGCTACTCCTCAGGATGAAGTATTTATGACTGCTCAGCAACTTTTAGATCTTGTGAACAATGCCCAAGCTGCCGGACCCGTTCCCGCGCCTACTCACCCTAAATCCGGGTTTGCACGCTTGTGCAGAGATTATACGGCTTTGGGTGGAAGGCCATTCAAGGGTTCTGAAAACGTTATAGAAATCCAAGCTTGGCTTAGATCATGCGATCGCATCTTTTCTCGCATGGATCTTATTGATTCACTTCGAGTCCAAGTGGCTTCTAGCATGCTCCAAGAAAGAGCATTAGATTGGTATGAGCTTTTGATTTCTGAAACTATTGAAGCGGATCTTACTTAGGAGCAATTCCGGGAAAGATTCGAATTGAAGTTTGTGCCGGAGGCTGAAAAAGTAACTTTAGCCCGACGCTTTATTGACCTTGTTCAAGGTGGATCTTCTGTGATAGATTACGTCGCAACTTTTGAATCTCTCTCCAAATATGGGGTCGAGTATATTAATACCCCATTGAATAAAAATCAGAGGTTCGTCTATGGGTTGAATAAGAACCTTAAAAAGCCTTTGCTTCTGAAACTAGAAGTTTCTTTTGATCAGCTTATTGATATCGCTCTTCGACTTGAAGAGGCCGATAATGAAAGTGATGTTGAAGTTGTGGGTGCCAAACAGAACTTCAACAATAACATGAAGAGGCCTATAAAGTTAAAAGGCCCCAATCCCAACAAGAAAGGGAAACAAGAAACTCCGGTAGGAAAGACTCCTACCTCTAGTCGTGGTCAATGCTACAATTGTGGTTCCACGGACCATTATGCTAATAGGTGTCTGAAACCTCTCTTCTGTCGTTATTGCAAAAGTCCGGGTCATCTTTTATCTTCATGTCCCAAACTTCCAATCAAGAGAGAGGGGAAGCTAAATGTTGCGCAAGCCCCTAGTGACACTTCTCTTGGTCAAGGTATTTCTCATTCTATCCTTGACGATATTTGTTTTGTGATTATCTTATTCGAGTTCTTTTTGATTTGGGTTCATCTCATTATTTTATATCAAAAGAACTTGATGATTCTTTCTCTTTTAATTATTATGGGCTTGATGACTTCATTGAGAATTGCGAATTCGATTGATGGATCCGCAACACTCAATTTACTTTGTGGAAAATGTCGAGATTATTTTATGTGATTATTCTTTTCGAGCCGATTTGCATGCTATGCGTTACTTCGGCTTTGAAATTTTTTTTTTGGGAAAGGATTAGCTTAATCATTTTGAAGCCAACATCCTATGTCCTGAGCGGACTATATATCTTCGACATTCTCAATCTGTTAAGCAGATTTCTATTGTTTTTAAAGATTTTGATTTCCAAATTTGGTGGCAACATTTTATTCTTTAAACCTACTTGATGAAGAAGATGTTATTTCTCCCATTCAAGTAATTTGTGAATTTTCCAAAATATATTTGAGCTTGTTTTAGGATTATCACCTAAGCAATTGATTGAGTGGTGCTAAGGTCTTTTCAGGTCGACCTTACCACCTATCAGCTACGAGTTGCGGAAGGTAGCATTCCACTTACCGCATTCCGCACTCGTTATGATTCTTGTGAGTGGTTCGTTATGTTATTCGGTTTGACGAACCTTCTACCTCATTTCATCCATCTTATGAATCGAGTATTCTACGAATATCTCGATTAGTTTGTCCTTGTATTCATTGATTATGGATTAAACAACAATTCAAAATTTGAAAATCTTTTTAATAAGATATTTATAAGTAAGATTGGATTTTGTTCTTAAAACGAGCAAATAATATTTGTAAATTTCATAAGTGACATGTTTATCATATAGAAGATAATTTTGTGTTGTTTTTCCCATTGAGTGCTTTAAGAATTCTGGTCGATGCGCTTGATCAACGTTATCGATAGGAATCTCCTAAATGCTATGATGAGACAGTCAGACACAGTAAACTGACTTATAATAAGTAAATTTTTCTAAAAAGATGATTACATAAAGTTTGTTATGATTTTGAATGTCTTAGCTTTTCAGGAAAGAGGGTCAATTAAAAGAACTCTTTTCCGATGCTTTTATTCTTGCGATTCCCGAAGGGAACCAAGACTTTATTGTTTGTACCGATGCTTGTCGCATTGGTTTGGGTGCCATTCTCTTGTAAAGGGAATGTGTTATCACATATGCTTCTTGACAATTAAAGCTTGTCGAGACTAGATATGTCATTCATGATCTAGAACTCGCGGCAATTGTTTTCGCTCTTAGAATTTGGTGTCATTATCTTTTGGGAGAGAAATTTGTTCTCTACTCCGATCATAAATCTTTGAAATATTTATTTTCTTAAAAGGAACTTAATTTGCATCAACAACGTTGGCTCAAGTTCCTTGCATCTTATGATCTTGATATTCTTTATACTCTTGGAAAAGGGCAACCGAGTTGCCGATGTCCTTAGTCGTAAGCAACAAGCGGTTGTTTCCATGATGATATCCGAATGGAGTGATCTCGAGACTTTATTCACTTGTGAGATTCGAGATCGTGAATCTAATACATGTTCATCTCTTGTTTTGTGTAGCTTTGAGGTTCATCCTTCTCTTTTGGACCGTACCTCTTTTGGCTAGACTTTATGTCAAAGAAATTGTTAAATTGCATGGAGTTCCTACTTCTATTGTTAGCAATCGTGATCCATTATTTTACTAGTAGATTTTGGTAAGGTCTTCAAAAGCTTTGGGAACAAAGCTTAAATTTTAGCACCGCTTATTGCCCTCAATCCGATGGACCAACCGAGCGTGTGAATTAAACTCTTGAAGATTTTCTTTGTGCATGTGTTCTTGATTTTGGTGGAAGTTGGGAAGATCATATTTCTCTTCTTGAGTTTTCGTCCTATAATAGCTTCCAATCTAGTATTGGTATGGCACCTTTCGAGGCACTCTACGGAAGGCCGTGCCGATCTCCTTCATGTTGGCTTAAAGCCGGTGAAAAGCTGGTTTTAGGTCTAGATTTTATTGATGTTTATTCATGTTTCACCTATGAAGGGTGTTGTACGTTTTAGTCGATCGGGAAAATTAGCACCTTGATATATTGGCCCATTTCCCATCACCGAACGCATTGGTTCCGTGGCTTATCGCCTTTTATTACCGGCTTAATTTTCTACTATTCATGACGTGTTTCACGTCTCTCAACTACGGAAATGCCTTCGAGATTCTGATTCTATTCTAGAGCCCGGTGTTATTGAAGAAATTGAAGTTTCGCCTAATTTGACTTATGAGCAACATCCTATTCGTATTATTGCTTCGGAGGTTAAACGCCTTTGAAATAAAGATGTTCCTCTTGTGAAAGTTCAATGGTCCACAAATCCTAAGGATTTCTCTTGGGAATCTTGAGAATTCATCGAGCAAACACATCTGGACTTACTCTTTTATGCTCTTTATGGTGAACTTCTTATTTCAAATTTTCTTTTGTGTTGATATGCTTTTATGGTTGTTACTCTTTATTTTCCTCTTAATTATTGCAAGGACACAATTTCTTTAAGGAGGAGAGTCTGTAACAACCTGCATATTTTACGATTGTATATTTAAATGTTTTATTTAAATATAGCATCGTTAATCGGATTTAAGTCCGAAAATGTCACTATTTCGTAAAAGAACAGTCGAATTAGTGAAAAGACAATGTGGAACGTGCTATATGGAAGTGTCTATTTGAAAATTCTGTCACATAGACATTCAGATGTCTGAAATCAATCGTTCAGACGTTTGAAATTGCTTGATTCACCAGAAAGGAAATAGGCTAAAATTGCCATTTTCAGACGTTTGAAATGAACGATTCAGACGTCTGAATATTGTACTAAGACAACATCTTTTTTTCCATATTCAGACGTTTGAATTGGAAATTTTTAGACATTTGAATGAAGTTTGAAATTGAGATTCGATAATTTGGACTCGAGACCACTTCCATTGAGTTCAAAATGGTGTTTGCGACTTTTTCGAGTATAAACATCAATATGTTTTGAGTTGGAAAAAATTTCGAGATTTTCAATTAGGGCTATGGGTTTGGTTTCAGCCCATCAACCTTCTAATAACTTAACCCTTCATCCAACTCCTCTTCACTCACTCTAATATTTCCTAACACTCAAGATAAAAGAAAAATGGGGGAAGAGAAAAGAAATTAGAAATTCCTAAGCCCTAATCCTCTTAGAAATTATCATCTTCAAGCTAGAAATCAAGGAAAAGCTTATGTAAGCATCCTCTTCATCTTCTCCATCTCAATCCCTCTTTAATTTTCAGAAATTCATATAACCTAACTTAGGGAAAACTTCACTTTTGATATTAGATTGAAGATTCTAGAGGTGGTATTGAAGAGAGATCAACCTATTGCTTGTTCCAGAGCTTATCATTTGTGTTTGGGTTTAAAAGGTGAGTTTTTGGGACTCACATCTATGTCTATATCTTTGATAGTCGTTGGGTATGAATTCCAAACATCTATTTCTTCTCCATTTCCTTTGAATTGAATTGGTTTGATGAATATTCCAACTTTTGGTGTTTGAAATCAGAATCTATGAAAATCCTTATATGGATGTTTGGACATGTTGGTCGGAGTGTATTGGTGAGTCTTTAAGGTTGGGTAGTCGTTTGGTGTAAACCCCTAGCAATCGTCACTCATTCGATCGCTTCCGATACGATTTGGCCATCATTGGCCTAGGAAAAATATTGTCGGAGCTTCAGGTTCAGACGTCTAAAATATCCAATTTAGACGTCTGAATCTGCTTGTCTCGGCCCAATTTGCCTAATTTGTGTGGGTTTCGGATTTTAATCGATTTTAGCTGATCCGGATAGTTGTTATCACTTACTATCGACATTGATGACTTCTCTCTTTGGATTTTTGGGAATATCCATTTTGATGGATTTGGTATCGATTTCTTTGGATTTAATTCACGTCTTCACATGTGAATCTTTGGTGGTTGATTGTTACTACAATCATTTCTGTGATTTGTCACTTCTAAATACAAAGGTTTCTATACTAGTAGTAAATATTCAAACTCTTTCATCAAAACGATTTCGACACTATTTTAAATATAAAGCTCTCTTTTAAAATCGTTTTCTAATCTATTAGTATATACAAACCTTTACCTCATTCGTATGAGAAAATCTAATTAAACGGCTTGGCAAAACAAGTGGTATGAAACGCTTGCGTTTACTTCGTCGGTTAATTCTTTGACTTGTTCGATTGAAACTCTTATGACAATTTTCGAGTGCAAATCTACAATTTGTTCGTAAATATTTAAGTTAAGCCAGTGGTTAAGGGACATGAAGCTAAACTCATCTATTTACTAGCTTAGTGTAATTCACACTTTTTATTGATCTATGATGATCATTTTGTGGTTTAGACTAGCAATCTGTGATGTCTCTTTGTCCACGTAGGGGACTGTACCTCGTTTTATTGTGCTTCGTCTCATTCCTTTATGGGCTAGCGACCCATGTTCTTTTATGGTGTTTGGTTCATCGGATGTACCGTTATTATACTACATCGATGTCCCGGCTTTTTGGTTCATCGGGCGTACCGTTATTGTACTACGTCGTTGTCTCAGTTTATCAGGTTCATCGGACGTACCGATATTGTACTACGTCATTGTTCCGAATCACTTGAGTATCAGGTTCATCGGGCTTATCGTTATTGTACTGCGTTGTTGCACCGGCTCTATGGTTAGCGACCATGGGATAGTGACCAATTTGTGATACACATGTTGGTGAGTTTTCATGCTCCCATTTGTGATAGGCCTCCCCTTTTGTGATTTCTGGATTTCTAGTTGATAATTTCTAGAATTTGTGTTTCGCCTTTTTTCGTGATTGGCAATGATATGTTTGTCAATATATTTGTGGTTTGGTGAATAAAATAAAGAATATGACATTCTTTTTTGTGCTTTGAGATTCTTGAGATATTGTATGATTTTGTTGTTGTTTAAAGTATACTTGTCACTATATGACATTATTGTTATCATACGTTTTTGTTATATCTCTTCTTATATCTCATTTTATATATGATAATTATAGCTAGACTGATCCGTTTATTATTTTCTTCTTAAATAATACTCGGGTCAGACCGAGATGTTACAGGTGCTTCCGTTTGACTTCCTATCAAGGATTATCATCTGATTTTTGGCTAACTACTTTAGATTAGTAGTTTTTGTTATTATACATTTGAGATATAGACTCCTTGATGTATAATTATTCTTTTGCCTTGCACATGTATCTATTCTTTTGTGATGTAGTGGATCTTGTTTGACCACTACTTTGATGTACACTTTTATGTGTTATATTCATATCTGATTCTGCCTTTGTGATATGAATATCTGTGACTGATTTGTGTTATGTTTATTTCTATATTTGTTTCCGAAGGCCTCATAGCCACTGTGTGGTAGCTTTGAGTTTGTATTTGATATGTCGGATTTCCTCTAGGAATGAAATGTAAGTTATATTATCTGACATATCGGTACTCGCACAAAGCAATTATATAGATGGTCGCTTCTTAACAGCCTTATTCTTCGTGCTAGTCGATGGCATTACCCTGTAGTGTCCTTGGCTGGTGTGAGTATAGAGGTGGGGCTTCACATATACGTCGTTAAGCAAAGGTTCCGAAAGGACATGTGAAAGTCATTTTTTTCTTGATCTTTGCAATGATTTGGATTTGGGTATAACCGGAATAACCATCAAGAAAACAATAGAATTCATGACCGACTAACAGTTCAAGCATTTGGCCGACGAAAGGAAGAAGGAAATGATCTTTACGTGTTGTAGAATTTAATTTTTGATAATCAATGCAAACATACCATCCTGTTTGAGTACGAGCGGGAATGAGTTCGTTAGCGTCATTCGTGATAACGGTGAGTCTGTATTTTTTTAGGCATGACATGAGTTGGGCTAACCTACAAGTTGTGATATGGGATAAATAATACTGTTATTAAGGAGCTTAAGAATTTCTTTTCGAATCGCATCTTTCGTTTTGGGGTTAAGCCTTCATTGCGCATCACAGGTAGGCTTGGTTTTGTCAATTAAGTGAATGCGATGTTGAACTATTGCAGGGCTAATTATCTTAATATCGGTAATGGACCACCCAATTGCTTCTTTGTTTTTTGAAATAATTGAAAGAAGCGATGCTTCTTGGTTAAGAGAAAGATTAAAAGAAATTATGACGGGAAAAGTTTCATTGTCACCTAAGTGTGCTTACTTAAGGTGAGATGGTAAAGGTTTGAGCTCTATTTTGAGAGATTGCTCAATCAACAAAATCGGTTCAGTTTCGGACTCAATCGTGAGTGGTTCGAAGGGAAGCGTGTCTAGATCTCGTTTGGAACGTCTTGAAACAATTGTTCATACGCTATCTCGTGTTCATTATTAAGGTCAATTGTTTCATTTTCAAAGTTTTCATGAATAGCACTAATTTCCAAAGTGTGGTCAAATGGTTCGTTTAATTGATTTTCTAAATTGAAGATGTTAAGATCTATGGTCATGCTAGCAAAGGAATTTTCATTGAACCATTTCTACAGTTGACCAAAGCATTCGAAGTGGCTAAAAAAGGTTGTCCTAGAATCAAAGTAATTTGACTTGTGAGATTATTTGCAGGTTGTGTTTCTAAGACAATGAAATCGACAGGAAATATGAATTCTCCTAATTTGGTCAACACATCCTCAATCTCACATATTAGTTTTTTTACAGAACGATCAGCCAATTGAAGACTGACTATTGTCGGTTTAAGCTCACCTAGACCTAGTTGCTGGTAAACTGAATATGGAAGCAATTTTACGCTAGCACCTAGATCTAAAAGACATTTATTGATTTTCTTGTCTCCTATCGTACATGAGATTGTGGGGCAACCAGGATCTTTGTATTTCATAGGAATAGATTGAGACAAGACTTTACTTAGACCGACCGCTAAGAAGACTTTTTTAGATAATTGAGTGTGTCGTTTTTGAGTGTATAAGTCCTTCAAAATTTTGGCATAGTTGGGACTTATTGAATTATGTCTAACAGAGGAATGTTGACCTTGACTTGCTTCAAAATTTATAACACTTTTTATGTTTGTTCTAAATGCTCCTTAGCACGAAGTCTATGGCGAAATGGAGCTGGCAACTCAGTAGGTCGGTCAACTTGAGTTGGTGAAGGACAAGATTCAGAATTGGATTCAATGTCTGGGTTGGACTCAGTCGAGGGTATTGGTTGGAAGAAATTTCCAGTAAGTCGTTCGGATTGACAATTTGGTTATCGATTTGCTTACCGGATCACAAACTAGTGATAGCATTCATTTGATTCAAATTACTATCTTGAACGATACGAGATTGTGTTTTTATTTCTAAGCTTTGGAATAGGTTGACTCTGGAACGTACCTCTTTCTCGTTCACTCACAGAAGTGGCTAACTGAATCATTTGCGTTTAGAGTTTAGCAATCGATTGACTCGTATTTTGCATGTACGAAGTAAGCAAATTCTGCAAACTGTTGTTCGACTGAAGATTTTGAGTGGTTGCTTTAGCCAAAGTTTCCAAACTTTTCTCAAGTGATGTCATTCGTTTGTCATCTTAAGGAACAAAAGATTTTTGCATCTGGTTTTGAGAAGGTGGCGCAAAGTTTTGTTGAAATTGATTTGGTTAAAAAGGAGGATTTGAAGCACTGTTCGGAAATGCTTGAAAAGATGATCGAACCAAAGTCATGTTTGAATTGTTTTAGTTGCAAGCGAAGCTTAGATAATTTCTCCAACCAGGATTGTACGTTGGAGAGAACGGATCATTCCTATCTTTGTTAAAAGCATTGGTTTTTTCTAAGAGTGAGGACATTGATTGGCAATGTGATTTGGATCACTAAATTTATAATAGGAGATTTGAGAATCTTGGTTCAATTGATTAGATGAAAGAACATTATCAAATTTGTTTATTGTCGCATTGATTTTTGCTTCTAAGGCTAACGATGATCCTATCGAATGTGCGCTCGATCTTGAATATAATGACTTTTCGTTAGATCATTCCCATTGAGATGATTTTTTGGCTAGGTTTTCAAGAAATTGCCAAGCGGCATCATGATGTTGTGCTAAAAAGTTTTCTTGGCACATTGATTCAAGCATCGTTCGAGAGTTATTTTCAAGTCCATCGTATAAAATTTGGCAAAGTGTCCATTTTTTAAAATTGTGATGTGGACATCTAATTAAAAGTTCCTTAATTCTTTCAAAATATTTTTCAAAGAATTCATCCCCAAATTGATGAAAATTTACAATTTCATTTCGAATTTTGGTTGTCTTTTCTAAGGGATAAAATTTCTTTAAGAAAACTTACAAACTCGTCCCAAGTTCCAATCGAATTTGAAGACAAGCTATATAACCATTTTTCGACGTAGTCGGTAAGTGCGAACAGAATTAAGCTAAGTTTTATTCCATCGTCGCATAATTGTTGAAGTTTTATACCTGCACAAACTTGTTCAAATTTCATTAAAAAGATGTAAGGATCATCATTTTCAAAATTATCAAATTTTGAAAGCGTGTTAATGTGACTTGAATGGATTTCAAAGTGATTATCTGTTGGGGCGGGTATAGCAATGCAAGAAGGGATAGAAATTCGATCAGGGAAAATTCTGTCCATTAGAGTACGAGGTGGATTTTCGTTTGCCATTGTAAAAAGATTGTTTGTTCGAGCTTAGTTGTTTGTTGAATTGCCACGAGTCCAAACACCCATGCACAAGAGAGAAGATTAAGGAGAGAAAGAGGTGAACAACAAAGGTAAGAGAATAAGTGTGAAAGATTTTTTTTTTGAGAGAGAGGGAAATCTTTTTTTTTCTTTGAATTTTTGTTTTTTTTTCTACATAAAAAATATGTTTTTTTTATTTTCTTTTTACCTAAAAAAAATTTAAAAAAAAATTCTCTTTTCCTTTTTATTCAAAGTGAAAAGGTAAGAAAACTTTTTTTAACAAAAGAAAAATGTTTGTGTTTTGGATTTTTTGTTTTTTTATATATGCATGAAACTAATGTAACTAAATGAATGCAAGGACTTAATCAGCAATTTTCTATCCTTGGTAGCTTCTAACCTAAAATTGTATAATCACACTTTGACTTTATTCAACAAAACAGTTCTTAGCCAGGTAACAGACATGGGTTATCAGTGCGCCATGAATCACCGTAGCAATGCAACTGAAGGTTTAAGTACCTTCAGAGAAACAATCACTATAATATCTTACGAATCGCCGTAATAATTAATATTTATAAATGATTATTACTCAATCGTTGTCTTAAACACCAAGAAATAGTTTGTTATAAGAAACCAACTTATCAAAATACAAATTTGCCCTAAATGAGCTCGTGACACTCTTAAGTCCAACGTCTAATCTTTATTACTTAATTAAATTTTATATAATAAAAGGCAATTTGTGGGCCAAGGAAAGGGTGATGAAATCCCCACCTTATGTGAAGTCAGATGTTGCCCTTAGAAAATAAAAACAATATGAAATGATGCAAAACAGAAAGTAAACGTGCGTTAATAAAGCAACTACAAATGAAAATTTTACTTTGTTTTTTTATAAATGCAAGCAACCAACAATGCAAGAAATGTAAAAACAGGAGATAAGAATATGATATCAAAGCATGTAGAATTATTTATTTAAAAGCAGCGTTTTTTTTTTGCAAGCAAAGCAGAGCAATTTGCCTCCTTCTGCTTTTGCAACCTAAAAAAGTGTTGAACAAGATTTTTTTTTATAAGGATTAAATGAAAGCAAAAAAAAAAGAATGTTTTTTTTTGTTTTACCAAAACAAAGCTCAACAACTACAAAATAGAACTCAACCCAATTACAAAACAAAACTCAACAATTTAAAAAAAAACAACACAGTTTTTTTCCTTTTGTCTTTTTTAAAAAGAAAAGAAAATCACATGTGAAAAAAAAACAAAGATATGTGACACAAGAATAACAAGTGAACTACACAAGCTAACAAAACACAAAACAAATACACAACATAATTTTTTGTTTTGCTTTTTTTTATAACGCAAAATGAAATAAAATAATATAAAAATAATTCAAAGAGTAAAATTAAAATTAAATCGTTGTCCTCAGCAACGGCGGCAAAAACTTGTTCGGAACATATTTTCTATCGGTTAGAAAACTGCCAAATTTAATAAAATAAAATACCGCAAGCGCAGGTGTACAATCGTAATACGTATGTGAGTATGGGTCGAACCCACTAGAAAAGCACTAATTTCAAAATTACTCAATCAAATTACCCCAAGAGTTTGAAAATGTGTTAACTAAAAAGTGTAAAAAAAACAGAAAACAAATTGAAATAAAACTATAAGATTAAAAGGAAATTTAGAGGTAAATCCACTTTCACTTTCATATAAATCAACACAAAATAAAATTATAATCTCTCTTTTCTATCACATGTAAAATTAGTTGATGCATTTATTATAAGTATGATCTATTTGTGATATTAACTAACACAATTTAAACCATCAAACTTTAATACATCATTCAAAACCACTTGTCAAATCTAATGAAAATGATTAAGAAAATAAAAATAAAATCTAATTTAAGTATGATCTATTTACCTTTTTTCTGATCAAGTAGCATAGAACATCAATTTTTGATTATATTTCACTTTCATTATCAAAATCAATTAGTTAGATGAAAATGTAACTGGTGTTTGTATTTGATTAAGTATGACCTATTTGTAATTAACAACATAGGCAATCAAATTCACTAATAAAAAACAAACTTCCATTAAGATCAAAATTTACATTAAGCACCACAAAAGAGATCATAAATGAAATCATCATGTTGATTTTACATGATTCATGAGAGCTTTATTATCCTTAAATTGAAGGAGTTTAGCTTCTCATATTTGAATTCATTTCAACATAAATTGATTTCAACATTAAAAAGAAAATGAAAAGAAAAAATAATAAAAAGGAAAGAAAACTAATTAAAAAGAAGTAGAGATCAAACTAATTGCATAAAAATAAATCTACACTAATTGTATAAAATAAATCTAATCTACTAACATGAAATTGAAAGAGACATAAAATAAAATAGCATAGAAAAAGAGCATGAAATAAGAATGCATACAATAAAAGAGAAGGCTAAGAAGCCATTTAAGATAAGAGAACTTTTATTTCTATTTGATGGCTACAACTATGCATGAAAGATGAGATCCATTATATGAAACATAAGAGGGTATTTATACAAGTCTGAAACTCTAATGTCTTTTTAGGAAGCTACCAAAAATGCCCTTGACTTTGTGTTGCCTTCAAGTCATCATTAATGTTTAATTAATCACCCACTAACTATGCTTTTGCTTTTAAATGCGTTCCATTAGCAAGTGGCTAAGGGGGCTCCTCCATGTTGATTTAATTTCTTGTTTTCTTCATTCTTTTGACGTCCACTATTTGTGCATGCATGTATCCATGAATCCTCTTCTAATTTGCACTCAATTTTGTACAAAATTAAATTAAATTGTGCAAATAACTTTAATCAAAATAAATGCATGCACACGTTTTGCCCAAATGTAGATGAGTGAATGATGATTAGAAAACACTTTTGTATTTTGTTTAAAACGTGTAAAATACCCTAATATGTCCTTTATTTTAATAAAAGAAGATTAACCATGAGAGTAAAAATATATATATTTACATGCACATCACTAATCTATAGTTTTTATGTGGATTTCCAACGATCTCTTACCAATCTTCTCCTTCTATAAATCCCCTTTTACATCAGTTTCATCCTTATAATTACATCAAAAATATCCATAGCTAAATCAAAATTATATCAAAACATCAATTTCCTAAATCTAGACTTATCCTTAAATTTAGGGTGATGCTATTTGCACACCAAAACATCACCCCTCACCCACCTCTCCTTTCACCGATCAAACACTTATCTGATCCACTCATACCCACTTTTAGTTTTCTTATTGGTTGATAAAACTAAACATCTTCTCTTTTCCTTCTTTCTTCTAAAAAAAGTTTTCCCTTCTCAAAACTAAAATTTCAAAATCAAATTCATTGAGAATTCAATATTTCAAAACTGATTCTCGTTTAAAATCAAAACTCAATATCTCAATAAGCATCCAAGTTGCTGGAATCTCCACATAGGGTGCAACACAGTTTAAATATTAATAAAAATTTCTTAAATCATAAAACACTAATTTCAAGACAATAATATATGTAATATGCATAACTATATACAACATTAATTAGACATTATTGACTTTCTTACAAATAATAGACTTGCAAACATATTAATAGATATTAAAATTGTATACATAAAAAGAAAATCATTTTACATTAATTATAATTTAAAAATAATTCTACTTACATTATTTACCTATCTTTTTTTCTACCATTAATTGAAGTGTTTTAACTATTTGATAGTAGAGGAAATCTGTATGTTTGAGAAATATAGTTATGTGTGTGTGTTATGTTACTTGGATATGCAAGTTTTTCATTTTATTTTAGTTTAGTTTTATCATTTTGATCATGGGTTTTTAGAGTGGTTTTGGTTAATTATTTTTTATTCCTTTAAGTGGGTGAATGAAGTGTTATGGTGGATGCATATGGTAGCATCCTAAATTTATCTGCATCCAATTTTTGTTTCTAACAAATCAGTTACATAGATTTATAATTACATTAGTTAGCTATTTCAAAAAAAGAAGTTTACGAATGTACAGTTAGTGAGGATGATTTTTTTTACTCTCATTAACCAATTTAGATTTCTTCAACAATCTCTAGATATGTCCAACCTTTTAACACCAAACCTTATTCTACCAATTTGTCGAATTAAATTAAGAGGCTACTTATTGACTGAATTAACTAATTTGTAGCAATTGATTTCAAATCATAAAGGAACAAGGAATTCGAGAGGAGGAAAGAAACAATGAAGAAAAAAATATTGTTTACTGTATGCAAACTTAGGGAGGTGTCTTGGGTTTTGGAAAGGGGAGTTTTGTTATGCTTCTACGTATGTTTGCAAATTATGGTGGTAGTTTAAGTTTTTTTATTGGATATTGTTAAAGTGGCTTCATTTTTGAATTGAAGGGTGAGAGTGGGCAAATTATACGGGGGTTCCATCAAAGAAAAAACTGTTATGAGGTCTCCACTTCAATAAAATGGTTTACAATTTTTCTTGTCACGCAAAGCAAAATTCAACAACAACCCATCAAAAAATGATAAAAGGAAATGTTTTTTGTTTACTAAAAATCATTTTCGGCGAAGTCTGATAACAAAAAGCTGGAAAAACTATAATCAATCACCGTAAAACCGAGGGTAGTTACAAATTTTCTTTTTTTCTGTTCAGGAGTAAATTTTTTTTGTACACCACCTTTAAAAAAAACCTTTATTAATAGTTGACTTGAAAACGCAAACTTTTGGTCCAACCGCGAATTTTCAAAATTGTCTCTATGTGTATTTCTTTATTAAAGGTTGTAATAAATTTAGTGTCACACTCTTTTGATGTCAGCGTGAAATACTAAAAATTTCTCTCTACAGATATTATCAAGATTTAGTATAAGTCAAAACTAGGATTTAACACCAAACCTTATTCTACCAATTTGTCGAATTAAATTGAGAGGTTACTTATTGACTGAATTAACTAATTTGTAGCAATTGATTTCAAATCGTAAAGGAACAAGGAATTCGAGAGGAGGAAAGAAACAATGAAGAAAAAATACTGTTTACTGTATGCAAACTTGGGGTGGTGTCTTGGGTTTTGGAAAGGAGAGTTTTGTTATGCTTCTACATATGTTTGCAAATTATGGTGGTAGCTTAAGTTTTTTTAGTGGACATTGTTAAAGTGGCTTTTTTGAATTGAAGGGTGAGAGTGGGCAAATTATACGGGGGTTCCATCAAAGAAAAAACTGTTATAAGGTCTCCACTTCAATAAAATGGTTTACAATTTTTCTTGTCATGCAAAGCAAAATTCAACAACAACCCATCAAAAAATGATAAAAGAACATGTTTTTTGTTTACTAAAAATCATTTTTGGCGAAGTCTGATAACAAAAAGCTGAAAAAACTGTAATCAATCACCGTAAAACCGAGGGTAGTTACAAATTTTCTTTTTTTCTGTTCAGGAGTTTTTGTACACCACCTTCAAAAAAATCATTATTAATAGTTGGCTTGAAAACGCAAACTTTTTGTCCGACCGAGAACTTCCAAAATTGTCCTTATGTGTATTTCTTTATTAAATGTTGTAATACATTTAGTGTCACACTCTTTTGATGTCAGCGTGAAATACCAAAAATTTCTCTCTACAGATATTATCAAGATTTAGTATAAGTCAATAATAGAATCTGACAATTAAGCTTTCTTTACAGATTCAAATTTTCCTCTATAAATATTACAAGTCTTCATATTATTTAAAAATAGGATCTAACAAATAAACTAATTTACAAATTTATTTTTTATAAATTAATAATATAAATAAAATTTTAAACTAACAAAAAATTAGATATTGCAACTTAAAAATAGAAATTCAAATTAACTACGTATGATTCAACACAAACATATGGCTGAATATTTGTGAAAAATATTTTTTTTCTTACGTATTAAACAAATATAATTTGTACAAAAACAATTTAGGCGTCTTCATCATGCACGAAGCGTGTACCGTAATGCTCGCAGTAATAATAATAATAATACCTCCTATCCATTCTTATCCAATTTTGAAATCCTTTAACAATGCCCTTGTTAGCGTGCAAACACCTCAACATTTACTAATGCAACAAATAGGCTTCAAGAAATATATGCGTATTTATGTTTGTTTGTTTTTTTTAAAGGATAAGAATTTACAAACAATAGAAAATAAACAAGAAATGAATTTGCAAATAAATGCTACTGGGCTTTTAATACATAGCTAGGGAATATCTTATTTTGGGGTCCAGTGAAAAAACATCATTCAGTCATTCAGTGTCTAGCAGGAGCACCTGAACGTTCAGAATTAGTCAACATCAGTGTTCAAAAGGTAAAAATTGTCCAAATTGTGAAGAAGAAAAACGCATTTATGTATTTATATTTGTTGTTTTATTATGTATTAAATGCACAATCGTTGTTAAACACTATTTCATTATCATATATGACTAGTTCGCTGCTTCTTCTTTTTTCCAGCATTGGCGTTAGATAAATTTATGCTAAATTCAGAAGTTTTATTTTGACGGGAATACGAAAATAAGACATCCATCTGACATCTATGAATAAAAATATCCAATAACTAAGAATTACCCCCGAAAACGACTATGATGTTGTACATATCCATTTGTATATCTTGATAGGTCTAATTCAGCACATTCTCTTACAAAATACTTGGGTTGTTGAAACATAATAAAAAATATTGATTCCAAAGCCCGACTAGCTCTACATTAGAACTCCTAGAAAACACACAGATTCTCATGGTTCAAATAAACTCAATCTTTTCCTCCCTTCTGAATGCGAGTTTCGAATACATTAGTTCTCAAAGTAACCAGATTTCGATGGGACCAATAAGTTGATGATGAAAATTATACAGTTCACTTCACTGGAGCGACCACCCCGTATGGTCCATATCATTCAGATTATATACAATTTCGTTCCAAAGATGGAAACCAACCGGAAAATATGTGAACTCAGCAGATATCGAGGAAAGACAAAAAACCTATTCATTTTGATTTTCAAAAAACCAAAAAATGGCTTATTTAAATCGAATCAAATGGAACCTAGCAATCCAATGCTTCTCACTCCAGAGCCGTAACCATACCATCAAACTATAACTAGAGAATACAAGGAAACTGGAATGCTCATGTATTTACATTGTGATCCAATAATATAAGGTACAAAATTCGAGGATAAAAGATTCCCGACATAAGTTGAAATACACTTGACTTGCCTCTAATTCCACACATGCAAAAATGCAACACGGATTTACGCGACTCCATGTTTTAGATCAAAGAAAGGTCTGAATCGGTTGGTGATATTCATCTTTTGCTTTGCAAATCATTTGGCACCTTTAAAAGCAAATTCGCTGACTGGCACTGGTTTCTCTTAATAATCTTTAGGCTGATTCTTTTAGTGGAGCTAGAGCAGTTAAGTGCAAACTATTTTCATCTGTTAGTTTAAATAATGGAAGGCTCCCAGGATTGGCTTCATCCAAAATAAGATTAACTGATGTCTCTGCTGGATAGTTATTCAAAATGAACTCTATTTGATCTCCATTGATTTCCTTGTTATCCAGTAGTACCTACAACAGTGAATAACATACCTAGGATTAGAAATGATAAAACATGTGCAATTAAGCTGAAGACCCGTTGCAGGAATTGAACTCCGATGTAAATATGACCAGTAGGTTAACATACAGCATCTGACTGATAATGACTTTTCAATGAAAAACATCTCAAGTCAAATCATCACCCTATTGTTGATTTGAATTACTCATCAGCATTTTTGAATGGATTTCATATGTTCAGATCGGCTTTAAAATATAATGTCATTAAATGGCATGCAAGGAATGAAAATGCATCAAACATGGTGTATGGAAAAACAAATATGGGAAAGAGAACGTCAAATTTCAGTACAAAGGATCACTTATTAAGCAATGACTGCAAGGATCCTTGGTCACTTTCTTCTCATGAATACTTCCTATGTTGATTTGTCATCGGTTAAAGAGTCAACTTGATTGATGAATCTGCAAGGTATTTTTATTCCAAAACCACATTTGAAATTTAATCGATGCACGCACTTACCGATAGTGTTTATATAATAACACGCATAATTATGAATACAAAACGTGATCAACAGATAGATTTAGTTAAAGCGAACTAGATTCCGGACTGTATAAATACAAAATATCTCTTATTTTTATACATAACTTACATACATATACATATATATGTATATGTATGTATATGTATCAAGGTTCAAAATTTTGTTTTCCGTTTCAGTTCCAATCATTGAGATATTTTGAAATTTCGGTTCCATTTAGAAAATTCCAAAAATTCCGCATTATTTTTATTTTGCGAATTCCGTTATTTTTTATAAATATATAAATTAAAACAATTTATTTATGTAAACCATTTAAACTTTATACAAATAGAAAAAAAATTCACATAAATTTTATACAAATTTACTAATTCACTGCTGTTTAATTATAGCATACAGTTTATTTTATACTGTGTGTGTAATCCATACTAATTTAAATGTTCAGGCCATAGTAGGCCTGTTGATGGATGCTTTCGGATGCGAATAGTGTCATATCCGCATCCGCATCCGAAATCATTTTCGGATATCGGATATCCGCATCCGCGGATACGGACGGATATCGGATAATTATCCTATCCGCTAACGACTGATAAATCAAGAATTATAAAAAGAAAACTTTAGTTTAACATAAATATTTTCAATCTCATTGATTATAAGTGTTAAAAATTAACAAATATGATGATAATAAATAGTTCCGAGCAGTTAAAAAGCATCAAGTGCATATAATATAAACTACTAACTTAATAAAATAATTAACAAATATCTTTCACTGCACTAAAATACACATAATTTGAAATATAATTTTGACAAAAACCGGACAGATAATTTTCGAATGTGGATGTCTTCGTATCCGTATCCGCACCCGTTTTTCCGAATATCAGATAATTTTCCGCTTTTCGGATGCGGATGCGGATGGATTTCGGATTTTTCGGGTATCCATTGACAGCCCTAGGCCATAGTTCCTTTCAAACTTGATAAATACTCGAAACTCTAGCAACACAACCCAGCCTAAAGAAAAAGTGACCCAGCCCTAAATCGCTTTATAAGAAAATCCTAACCATCACAAAATAAATTGGTTCTGTCTCCATTTTGCTTGTTGCGTCTCTCACTGCCTTAATGTCGCTCGCTCTTGCTGCTTCTTCCTTCTTGATGTCGCTCTCTTTCTTCCTCTCTCTCTCTCTCTCATCAGTAAAGTTTTTTTCTTTGTTATGGTTGTATCCGAAACCGGATTTCGAGGTCAATTCCAGTCCGGTCATCGTCGGAACCGGAACATAATGGCTGGGATTCCAACATACCGGTTAGAATCTTGAACCATTGTGTGTGTATTTACACACACGAGCTAAGATCAATAGCCCTCTTTATTTAGCACCATTTTGTAGCCTCTGATATCAGCCATAAGTTTCTATTTAATTATTTGTTTTCTCTCTCTTATATCTCATAGATCAAATATTAAATATAAACGTGTGGCAGATATCGGGGGCGGGGCTAAATAAAGGAGGCCATTGACCCTCGCTCAGTGTGTGCGAGCATGCGTGGAGGGATCTGCACTCTAGCCTTCTTGCATCCATAAAATGTGCCCAACTCGATTGTAAGCGCCTATAATCATCGGAATTTGATAATATTTTGCAGTTGTGATCTACGTGTCATGAACATCATCTCCGCCAAAAATTATCCGATTCCAATACAATTTACCCACTAAAATTAATTACATAATATACTGCATATTTAAAAAACTTATTATGATTTTGGTTTAAAAATATTGATTTTTAGCGGTCAAGAAATATTGGAATATGCTAGTTTTTGCAAAGATGACTTCTATGATATGTAGAGGGCTGCTGCAAAAAATTATCAATTTATAATTATCATAAGTATCTAAATCGAATTGGTGCAATTTGAAGATAAGAAAAACTAGGATGTGCACGTGCGCGTACCTATGTATGCACATGGATCTAAATCCCATCCTTGTGCAAAACATTTCAGGAACAAAATGCTTTTTTTAAAAGATACTATCTGTTCGTTCGCAAGATCACCTATGCAAAATTTGGAATCGGTTCGAAACTTTCAACTCCTTAAAAATTTAAAGTTAATATCTACCATCGAAAATATTACTTCTAATTTCTAAACGTAGATTTGAAATGTAATTTGAAAGGATTCCAAATTTTGCAATGATTCCAAATTTTGCATTGATGATGCGAACATAACATATCAACAAAATTTTATTACATAATGAATTTTTGCTCAAAAATAGATCTGTCACTATCTTTTGAACTGCTATTTTAATTTTCCTACACAACAGAAAAACTTTTCTTCATTACGCTGTATCTGTATGAAGTTTTCTTTCATGACGCTTGATCCATGTTAAAAATGTATTAATGGTTAATCTAATAAACTTTGACATCTTATTATTGGCATGTTGTACCAACATGACATGTGGCAATATTGCCATCTGCATTAGAGTTCAACTCCAGCCATAATACTGACTCCCCAAAAGAGAACAAGAATTGAGTGCCTCATCCCGTTGCTATAAAATTCATATCTTTAAACATAGTAGCTTATGTATTATTCAAATATGCTTTATTCATTTTCACAAAAACAGTCTTATATTATATGTTATACCAGCCCGCTATTTGTAACTTACACAGCGATATGAGAGTCATCAACCGTCTAATGGCTAATAAATAAAAGTTGCAGCTTACAGCTGTCCATGCACGTAAATTGCATAATGATAGGTCAAACAATTTTAGCCAGTGATGATACTAATGAAATCAAAGCATGCATGACTGCATATACAATGTATATTAGCAGATAACCCGAGCTCAGTCCGTCAAACTAAGTTAAACTATTATGACCGTAACAACGTTGAAAAAGAAATGATGATGACCAAAAAGTATCAAACTTCCAAATGAACTAAACAAAACCATCAACAAAATCAACCTTTGTACCTTCACTGTTTTGACAAGAGCTGCGTCATGTTGTTTTAGTAGAGAAATCGTCTTATTATACATGTCAAGCATCAGTTTCTCGGCCCTTTGCACCACTTGATCTTCCAATTCAAAATTAACAGGAGGCTCAACAAGGCCATAATCATCATACAATGATCCCTCAAAATCTAATCTTGGACCTATAAAGCGAACCTCCTTCTTCCATGGTGACGGTTCTCCATGTATTGTCATGGGATTCTCCAAGTTCCAACTGCAAATAAAAAATATGACCCATTCATACACTTAACAAGAGGAGTAGAAAACATGATTAAAATTGAGGAAACTGGGTCTATCTACATCGTGTGTGTATGTGTGTGAGTACACACACACACGTGTATATGTATATATGTGTGTGTGTGTGAGAAAGAGAGAGAGAGGGGGGGGGGGACTCTCTCTTCTCTCTTAGAGAGCAACTCCAAATGGGTAAAAGAGTGGTCAAAATGCTTTCAATTCATATCCACTCCATGAAAATACAGGGGAGGATGCCAGAAGTTTAATATTCTATGCATCCGAGTTAAGGAAATTGCGTCAGGAACTCAAATGCTCTCATATTTCTGAAAGGCTAATGTTAATTTAACCCAAAAACTTCAAAATGTTTTCTGCTTATCTCAAGATCTGGAAGATGCGAAATTTTCAGATCGGAAAAGCAGTTTATACATCAAGTTAAATGGTTGGATTTCTGTGTCATCACCCCACAACAGCAAATATAAAATCAAGGTTGGGAAAAGTTGAATTATCCACTTTGCAAGATTTCGAGATTGACGTTTATTAAACTTAACTGCTCTTAGTGAGTTATGTTTACCCAAAACTGACACTGGGTCAGTTTCATAAGCCGCGATAGCAGAATCTAGCATCATGATTTCCCATTTTTCCCTACATTGATTTCACAACAGTAGGAATCACATATTGGAATACAATCATAGTCGGTGTTCGAATTTCACATGAACCCGTACTTTGTGCTTCGAGACTCGACGATGAGGGTTCCAGGAGAATCGATGACAGTTCCACGCTGCTAGATCTGGCAGTTATTAGGGAGCGATGCCAAAAGTAATGTAAGTAATACAGACACCAAAATAAAACATATGATTGAGCTTTGACAAAGAAGACGGTTACCAAGAAAATTCAAAATTCAAATGGATTTAGAACGTGTGATAGAGCGTTGCGAAGAAGATGGTTACGGAGGCAAAATAAAATTATTTTATTGTGAGGAAGTGAATGGTTAAGTGTTTATGTACTTATGTAATGATGTGTATAGTAGGGCTAGTTGAAATTTGCTCGATAAGAGCTATGATGTAATGTGCTATGTTGTATTGTGTAACATATTTTAGAAAAGCAATAAATATGAACCAATTCTCAAACACACACACATATACTCTAGAAGCCAGCTATATTTGCAAGTCAATAGAACCTAACCACCCTAGGACTCCTTTGGATGTCCTTCTGAAAGTTCTTTTTTCTTTTAAAAAATAAAGTCAAAAAGTCGATAAAATAGACGACATTTAAAAGCCAAGCTTTAACTCTATCTGAAATTAAATATTAGCTTTTTGATTCGTATATTTGTTTTGTGCTGTTCTTTTCAGTTTTTACTTGTAAGCTTCTTTTTGCTAAATTGGTTTTTGTGTTTTTGACTTTCTAAAAGCAGAAGCGTGCATTTGGTTGCCAAAGGGACCTAAACTTCAGGGTACATATCACCGTAAACAGTCTAAAATGGCAGTTTTGGCTTTCATATAATACATATATTGATAACTTACATGGTCAATATTTTGCGAGCAAGATAGGTTGCATCCTCGAGGTACTTAAGAGATGCCTTTGATGTATCACGGCCATAGATAACCTCCTCAGCAGCTCTTCCACCTAACAGAACCTTTGCATTTGAATGAACATACAATAATTATGAAAAATGAAAGCGTAAACATTCACTAAGATCATGATGCAAAGAGAAACCACAAAGCTTGTAAATTTAACATTCATACTTGAAGGCGATGAAGCAACTGTGGCCGCCTCTCGAACATATACAATTCTTCGTCAAGACGATGAAATACGATTTGTGACAATGTCTGCAAACATCAGACATAAGTTCTGGTTTAATTAAAATAGATGTCGGCTGTATTACGTTGTTTTCAAGAGATGATTTTCGTCAAAATCCAAAAGTTTAAGCACCGGCTTCACATGATAATAGATCATAAAATACTTCATAGCCAAAGACCCATGTGAGTGCCGGCTTGAACTGTTACTTCAGCATGCTATGCATCATTATCCCTTTGTGATCAACTCAAGCATTTGGACTTTTTTCTTAAATTAACAGTGCATTTTGCATATAAAAGATTTAATGAAATTGTAAAAGAACATGCCTGCCCTCGAGGAATGATCGAGATGCGTTCACAAGATTCAACCTTTGCATTTTCATAACGTCTTAACAAATGAGATGTTACTGCAACTCCAACTTCTGTAACCGCTCTTCGGCACTGTCCTTGATGACCTAGTTCAACACCCATACGTTTAGGCCCCACTGTCAATCGATCAACAGCATCATCAATGTCGGATTGGAGAACGAACTCATGTCTGTTCCTTACAGCCACCAAAGCAGACTCCTGCATTAGTTGTGCCAACTTGGCTCCCGTCCATCCTGATAATCTTTTTAAATTTAGAAACATACTTGGGTAACAATTCAAAAAAAGTCAGAACACTCGTAGGCAATAACACTCCATTTTATCAAACAAGAGGCCTATGTGAGTCCAATGTGTGCGTGCGTGCATGTTTGGGGGGGGGGGGGGGGGGTGTGGGCATACGAGTTAGGGGTGGGGGTGTTGCAGGCACGTGTCATGAATGCGTGTATATATATGGTGAAAGTTAGGGTAAATAACAAACGGTAAGGAAAATTATGTCGAAAGATGATTAGACCAACTACATTGTATAGAGCAGAATGTTGATCTTTAAAAAGAAGCAATGAAACAAGATAAATGTAGAAGAAATGAGAATGTTGATGGCTGATAGGAATCGCTAAAAAGATAATCATAAATGAGAAAGAAACTAAAAATAAGGAAAACAGACTTGGATGGTATGAGCACAAACAAAAAAGGAAAAAGAGATACCCATGAGGGGATAAGTTAATAGAATGAAAATAAAAAAAGGAATACCAAAATTAACATGTGAAGAATGTATTAAAAATTATTTTTAAAAAAAATCCAAATTTAAGTAAAAATATAATACAAGACAGAAACTCATGGAGAGCGAGAAATTATGTGGTCAACCCATTCATTTGAGAAAAGGCAACGATGATGATAAGGATATGGTGAAGATGTACAAACTTGCCATTCCCTATATTACATAACGTAGAAATTATGTTATACGTGAAGAAGTCATTCCAAATAAGCAGTTCTCTACTGTAGATGATTTACACATCAGTTCCATAAAGATAAATCTCCAAGGCCAGCTGAGTACTCATGTATCTCTCTACTTATCTTTATGTTCATGACTTGAAATGGCTTAAACACAAAGCCACTAAAACCCATGCATTGGATCCAATTGGAGCAAGGAAACTAAAAAAATAATTTGTGTAGAGCAATTCTTTCTTTATTCAAGTTCTCTCTTTCAAGAACCGATTGAAAATCAAAAATTGAAAAAACAAACATTCATCGCTATCTTTGAAGTATCACAAAACTAACGGTCAGATCATGGAACCGATTGAATATTGAAAAAACAAACATTCACCGCTATCTTTGAAGTATCACAAAACTAACGGTCAGATCATGGCAGAGGATGCACTTTGACTGAAGATAAAATTAAAGCTGGAGATTCCGAAAAATAATAAATTCACAGGAGGGTAGACGGAACAACAATTTTATTTCTCTACTGCATTATTCATGTTGTAAGAAATGGACACAAGTTCATAAAGATAAACTTGGTTATTCAAATCACTAGAGCCTGGCCAGTTTATGACTTATCTTGCAAAAAGAAAGGTAAAAGACGCCTGGTGCAATTATGATGAGTGTAACTGCCAACTTTCTCTGGCAGACTGATGCATGCTAAATAGACATTGATTTGTTAACTGGTACAAATTAATAACTTCCAAAAGGATATTATGCAAAAGGTTGATGCGTAGTAATTAGTAAAGCAAGACAATCCAGTATACCAGGTAAGTTTTGAGCATATGTTGACAAGTCGACTGTGGGTGACATTTTAACTTTGCGAGCATGAACCTTTAAGATGTCTAACCTTCCTTTAGCATTTGGAGGCCGGATTCGAATCTGGATGTACATGAAAAAATAAATGGTAATCAAGATTCATTTATGATAATAATTAACCCCCCCCCCCCCCACACACACACACAAAAAAAACCCTTCCCCTTTCATATGAGTATCTTCTCAGCTCTTGAAATTTCAGATAAATAATATACCAATATGGTTCCAACTGCTTCCACCATATATATATACTACTAGGAGTGTCTTCAGACCTCGTAGATTCAGTCATCGTAAGCAACATATACCAGTATAATTCCACTATTCATATCTAGGCCTGTCAATGATACGGGCTTCGGCCCGAGCCCGGCCCAAACCCGCCCTATTTATGCGGGTACGGGTTTTGCCTTTTACTACCCAAACCCGACTCAAGCCCAATCCGGGTCGGGTACGGTTTTATCAAAACCCGGCCCGGTTAGGGCCCGACCCGACTATTAGTTTTTTGTCGTATCAAAACATGAGCGCGTATGTTATTTATTTACCATTTTGTTTGTTTACATGTAGATGTTTTTGCATACTTTTGTTATGAGCTTGACTACATCACCGTCCAATTTATATGCTAACATTGTTTGTATACAAATTTTATCAAAGTTGCGGTTTTAAAATATTGTTTTAACATAAATATTTTGAGTTAGGTATATAGTTATTACCCAGCGGGCTTAAAAAGCCCGATGGGCCGGGCTCAGATATTGGGTTGAAATACCATGCGTGTTCGGGCCGGGCTTGGGTTTAAATTATTGTAATTGGACTCGGGTCCAGGTTTTATAATACCCGGACCGAACCCTGCCCGTTGATAGGCATATTCATATCAAGTTTGTATTCTATTTTTATTTTACCGTTGTTGTTAATATTGTTATTTTGATGTTTAGATATGTATAGTGAACCCAAAAGGAGAAACTTGGTAGATAATGGAAAAAAGTTTAGGACATAGACATTAAGCTTACCTTTCGATCAAAGCGACCTGGTCGCAGAAGTGCAGGATCTAACAAGTCCATACGATTCGTAGCACCTAAAAATATCACACCCTTTCCAGTATCAAAACCATCTAGTTCGATCAGAAGTTGATTGAGAGTAGTCTCTCTTTCCTGTGTTGCAGCATTATACAAATGGTCGGTAGATTCACTAAAAATTCCCTGGCGCCTGGTCAAATAACCAATTAACAGTGAAGTTCGTACAGTTCAATGTACTCAAGTGGACAATCAAGAAAATTTGATAATTGCAGTATGGGGAGGTCAAAAATTGTGGGTTGTTTCTGAGTCCTAATACTATTGAATTTATATTAAACTCTATTATACATATTAGCAAACTATTAATTGAATTGAAAGGCATCAGACATATCAGAAAAAATAATATCCTCAGTCTTTATCACTGTTTCAAATCTCGGCCGATATCTCGGCGGAGATATTGGGGAAAAGTTCTACCAAAATTAAACATAAAATTTCGACAGAAATTTCATTTTCCATATGTTGGCCTCGAAATCTCGTTTTTCATATATCGGCCGAGATCTCGTTATCTAGGCCGATATAAAGATTTTTTTTTTGTGGCAACCCAAATTTGATAAAAAATAAAATTGTGAGATAAACAGCATAACAAATATTTATATATGCATGTGACGAGTTGAAATGAGGATTTTTGACATTAATAAAAACAATGGTGCAAGACAAATCACTTTAGAACGTACATAACTCGAGATATAACCAGTTACACACAAAGTAATAATTACAGGATTTTACACTACCACTAGAAATATTTTGAGGGGAATTGATTTTGATCTCCATGTATTCGAAAATTCAACTTTAGGGTCAAAATTTCGCTATCCGTAAATACATCATTCCCTCCATTTCTATCGTATTTGTCATTTGACAAGAGAACTTTAAAATAAGGTGAAATTTTATTTAAAAGAGAAAGAGAAGAAAAAACAGAATTCAAATCTAATATCAATTTAGAGAAATCAGTGAGTAAATCTTTCACTCAATCCCTCTCATCCATAATTGAATCTTATTTTCATATCATACCTTAATATGACAAATATTGTTAATGTTTGATTGATTTTGAAACAAGGAGATGACTAGATTCGATTAGGAGATGACTGGATTCTATTAGGAAAAGATTTGATTGAGATTTCATGTTGATTTGATTAATTAGAGAATTGGAGAAACTTCACTGTATACATGTTATTCGATTGAATTTGGTAAGAGAGATTCAAGTTATGATATTTCTCACATTTATGTGTTTACTTTGATTTTGTAACATGAGATGATTTAAATTAATTAGAAGAGGAATTGGACGATTCGAAGAGAAATAATGTGAAAGCAAATCAAGTGAAAATTATTATCCTTAAGGTACTATTTACAGATATTATTGTGACTGCAAATCAGTTTTGGAGATACATATATCGCGGGATGTTCTCGAAATGAACTTTATATCCAAGATGGAAGCTCAAGATGCACTCGTCTCGTCCGAGATCTGCTCAGATACGAGATCGGGTCACTAAAAAATTTTGAGACGAATGTGACCGAAATCCAAAATTTAAAACCATGGTTTTATAACTTCATTAAATATCATAAAGGAATGATTTACTATGTAATAGAACACTTGTACAAACATACAATATGCAGTCAAAAGCAAGCCTAAATATCATAAATCAATTTCCCATGCAGAATTTTACGCACCTTGTTGCTAATGCATCGATTTCATCGATAAAAACAACAGATGGTTTGTTTACCTGCATTTGAAATATTCACTAAATGTTACAACAATCTCAAACCCAAACAAGGCCTTAGTCTTGCTAAAGTAAAGGTATTTACATGCATACAATAATAAGCAAAGAGTGAAAATTCCACAAGATATTAAGGGTTAAATTGATGTTTTCACTGGAGTAAGTAAACAGTGCACTGTAATGATGTTTTATTATGTAATGCACTACAACTTCAAAAAAATGTGTAGATGATCATAAAGGTAATGAGTACCGCTAACTTCATTGGTTGTACAAGCCGAACGAATTAATGATAAGACAATAAACCTACAATCATGCACACTGAACAGTAGGACACAATATAGATGATTGTAAACCTAATTAAGGGCGGAAAAAACAAAACTGTAAAACGAAAATCATCCAAACCAATCCAAAAATTGATTCTGAAAATTGAAATATTTTACTTTAGAGTAGGCTATAAAAGTATAAAACCAACCAAATCATTTAAATCTAGTGCAGAAGCGGTTTGAATAATTGATGGACCACGCTAAATTAGAACCATTACCATAACCGTTCATGTATTTATTTTTTCTGCTTTTATAACAAAATTACAAAACGTGAGTTTGTACCATTATTAAACTTATTTCATTACCATTTCTTTTCTCACCACGGTTTCTCTCAAACATGCAATGTAATTTTGTTAAACTTGGTCTATTTGTTTGATTTTGTAATGTTTTAAACAAAAGATGTTTTATCGTTTAAAAGTGCAAGTTATGTATTGCTTGCTTGAGCTTATAACTAGAGATTGATGTAACAAATGCATTTTAGAACTGTTACATACTAATAAAAAGATAGGCATTCTTGCATATTTAGAATTTAAAATAGTTGATTTGGTTTGTAATCAAAATTGAAACGAACTGAGCTCAAAACCGCATACCACAAACAGACAATTGGTAGGGGTCAGCAACCGTGGGCAATAATAGTACTGTTTATGATTGTATAGCCATATCATTCTGGGTTCAAATCTCGACGGAATATAATTATCACTGGTTCGCAAAGACAAAAAAAATTAACTGACACAATTGTGGTTTCGTATTTGAAAAACTGATCAAAGCAGGCCGGAAACGGTTTAAACTCCAAACTGACTCGACAGCCACTCCCAAGAAAGGTAAATATATCAACTAAATAGAGAAACTGATAACATGCTTTTTTTGACATACTAAACATGCATTTCAGTTTATACTGAAATATTGAATTTAGAAAGAAAAACAAATGATATGGATTTTCACGAATATAACAACAAAATAGTCTGATTTTCTAACTTTCTTCCCATTGAGAAGTGTCAATGGTTTTTTTGTTTTTTACCTTTGCCCTTTTAAAAAGGTCACGAATACGAGCAGAACCAACACCAACCAAAACTTCAACAAATTCAGAACCTGCCATTTGATAAAAGGGCACACCAGCCTCGCCAGCAATTGCTTTTGCAATTAGTGTCTGTAAACAATTTGAGAGATGATTTTAGAAGTTTCATACGTGAATGAACGCAAAAATAATTGTTTGTGTATAGCAAACTTAAGATTCATGGTTGACTGACCTTTCCGCATCCAGGTGGACCCTCCATAAGAACACCATGTGGTGGTTTGATTGCCAGTTTATCAAATAAATCTGGATTCTTCAAATATTTCACTAACTAAATAATGTAATACAAAATCAGATTGCTATCACGATGATAGGAGGACAGCATAACATCTAACGCTATTTCAAACATACAAAATCAAAAAATTTCTAGTATTCACCTCTGTGAAGAAAGAGAAACAAATCAATTTAGTTTTATGTTATCTATGGTTGATTAAGGCTACTGAAAATAATGCTGAAGCATATAATATAATTTGCTCCATCATCTTCGATTTTATAATTGAAGTAGCTAAGACATGTCAGGGTTAAATTTTCAAAAACTGCCATCTTTCTTCTACCCTCAAAGACATGCTCTAATATAATAATGCAAAGATGAATGTTAAACAGTCTGCGATACCAATTAGTGCAAAGATGAGGAGCAATCAGTTTGTGAATCCAATTTTATCAAAACTTCAAAAGCTGCCTTTCTTTAACAAATTGCACGATCAAATAACAAATTGCACGATCAAATAATAAATTAGCAGAGAATAACTGTGTATTTTCATTTTCAGCCATTTTGATTATCTCTACACACACAGATAATATAAACATACATACATACATACATACATACATATATACATATATATATATATATATATAATGTGAGAACACTAAGATTTTGACATTTGTTTCAACAAGAAAAATTATTCAAAATGCAATATCTACACATAATAATGATGTTTCTGAGATCTGTTTTCAAAGTCAAAACACAGGCATCATGATTTTCTAATGATATAAACTTTTTTTGCATATGCAAGTAGAAAGAGAAAATTATGATTTTTCATGTAAATGCAAGTGTCAAATACTAGTTAGTTTTAATATTTGAAATGACATGATTCAAGGTGCTGGCTATTGTGCATCAAAGAAAGTGGTCTTTAATATAGCGTAATAAAGGTGATACTAAAATGGATGGATCTCATGAATGGCAAAATCTTATTAAGCATTTGACGTATTTACTTATGAATAACTAACAATATTATGTGTAGCTTGAATTTGGCAACTATATTGATGTTATACTGTATAATAAACTGACCTCTTGTAGTTCTTCTACTGCTTCATCAATCCCTGCCACGTCACTGAATTTAACTCCTGTAGATCCCTGACAAATTAGTACAATCAGAAATGGGAAAAGATTACAAAAGATAAAACAGCAAGCACAGTAAGTATCATGTAACCAGATAATGTGATTCAAAATTTCAGCACTTACATCAACTCTAGCCTGGGGTTTAGATTGGCCAAATTCTATACCTTGCCATATATCCTGACAAATCAAAAGCGGCAAAGGAATTAAACACTGTCGTGAAACTTTTTACAGCAATAGCTTCTAGTAACATCAATGGAAAATATGCATGGAAGGAGAAGAAAACAAACTCACCCATTTCCTAAAATTCTTTGGCCTTCTTGATAAAGTAAAACGGACAAGAAGAACCATAGTAACAAAAACCAACAAAATTGGTTTCAGCATTTCAATACTAGCAGAGACACCACCAAAAGTGTAAACTTCATTTATCTTAGACATAATTCCACCTTCGCTAAAGATGTCAATAGCATTATCCCATATCCTTTCTACTATGTTTGAACCAATACTAAGGCCAAGGTTAAGAAATGGTTTGACTATAGGCCAGATAACATATATTGTAGCAGCATACACAAAACTAGTGACAGCAAATACTGCAGACCCTACAAAGCCAGCAATAACTGCTGCTGCTGCAACTACTAAAGCTGTCACCATCCCGAGCTCAACCATCACTCTACTTGATATAGAAGAAGCCACGGGATTGGGGTACTCGGGTAGTTTCCCCACAAAGGACTGCACCAAGCAAAACAGGATGTTAATTGTTGAAGACGTATTAATTCAGAAAATATTTTAATCAGAAAAACAGAAGAGCAAAGGAATATGAATGGAGAAAAGGAATAAGATAAAGCCAAGGAAGTTTATAATGCTTTAGTTGAGAACTTCAGATCAAATCTAAAGATCCTGAGCCACTGCATTGAAAATTTATAAACACAAGAAGTTTTAAAGTAGCACCAATGGTATTTAACTATCCAAAAATGAGTGAGTGTGTGTGTGTGTGTGTGTGTGACCCGTCAATTAAGATTCAGCCAATTTACCCAAACCCAACCCACTTACCGTATTATTCATCTCATTTCTTTTGGCTCCATCCCATCCAACCCAATAGTCAAATGGTTCTTCCATTGCTAACCCCCCTAACCCTAAAACTATCATTATTTTCCTCTTTCCCATACAAAGCCAATTCCAAATGTTTTCTCATCCAAATTTTCATGAGTTTCTTACATTTTTTTGATAGCGTCTTCCTGATCTTGTAAATCTGAATCGAAATGAAAGAATCAACCATAGTTACATCATAAATTCATCAGTTTAACCTTCAAACCCTAGTTTCAAAGTGGCAAAATTCCATTCAGTGACCTGGCATTGAGTTTCGAATTCTAGTATCTAAAAGCATAAAAAGGTATGAAACTTATGATTGTTTGTGTTCTGTAATTAGAGCTTGGGTTTGGTTGCTTTTTTTTAATCGAGTAGCGAAGAGAGTATTATTTGTATTTTTGTTCTTGATGAAACTTATGATTATTGTTTGTGTAGTGGTTTTTAGATATTCTGGATCGGATTGCATTTGTTTATCTGCAGTTTGTTTTATTTTGTTTGTATTAAGTAATCAATAATACCATACATCGGCCTAAGCATTGTTTGTAGAAGTATTTTGATGTTTTAAATTGCGATTCAACCTAGCAAAATTATGAATGTTCGTTATTATTGTCACAAGTTAAAGCATAAATAAGTATCATAAATTGATAGAATACAACAAAGGAATATGGGTACGCTTAGTTTGTTTATCTTCTTAGTTTGTTTTCTCCTCCTTTTGGTCATTTACTTGAAGTATGCTTGCTATATGAGTTGTTCTCAAGTACACAGAAAGCAATTATATACTTGATTTCTTTTCTTTATTCACTTAAATGAATCTGAATATGTATTCTTTTGCAGAATCTACTTCAGTTGTTGAAAAAGGTTTATCAAATTCATTTGGTGATAGAATATCTTGGTTTTGAAGAGCTTACATATATGCCAGTTCAGGTATTGTATAAAACTTTCATTGCTCGTTCTAACATACAGTAAATATGAAATATATAAAACAGCATGCATCATTAGTTTTAAGATGCAAAATGCTGTTGTTGCACCCAAGGTCCCAAATATTAGTTGACTAAGTAATCATTGAATTTGTTGAACTTCTCTCTTATTAAAAAAAAGAGGTTGAAAAGAGTATTCTTTAAGAGATTTTCTCTGAGAGATAAACAAAGAGTTCTACCATATCTGTATTGTCGCAATATATTGCACCAACTTTCAAGTGTATAACTGAGCATGTTAGTTGTATTCTCTTTATTGTCACAGTGAGCTACTTTCGTTATTCCAAATGAAGAAGAGCTTATGCATACAAGCATTGGAACCTGATGCTGGACTTGAACATGACGCAATAGTGATATAAAGTTGAACATGGTTGCACATCAATCTGCTTTGTATTTAATTTATACCGTTTGTATTTATTTTATGCTGTTATGCTATGATATTGTTATAGGGTTTTTTTCCTTTTTTATTTATTTATTTATTTTTGAAGCTGCAGTTTTAGTGTTATCGTGCTATCGTTATGGCATTTGAGCAGCAATTTTTAATTATAGTTGCTGTCTTTTGTAATATGGCGATAGCATGTACCTTTGTGGTTTGCAGCAATGTTATAGTGCAGATTTGGTGCATTTTTCGTGAACGATCTTGCAGTTTTTTTATTTGCTGATGTTGTTTTACGATGTTCGAGCTGCAATTTTCATTTGATGTATATGACTCGCTTTTGTGCTATATTGCAATGCTAAATTGCAGCTTTTTGATACATTATAATGAACTTTCTCGGTTTTTGGAGGAAAAATGGGCAAGCGGGTTGGTTGGGTTGACCCATAAATAAATGATTTGTGGTTCGGATCAGGTTGACCTATTTAATTAACGGGTCAAACGGGTTGGGTCTATTACTATCATAAATGGGTTGGGTCAAATTCTAACCAATCCATTTATAACTCAACCAAACCCATTTGATGGGTCTACAGTGTGATGAAATTTGTATTAACCATGTTAAGAGTAAAGACTGAGAACTAATTAACATGTGCAATTGCATTAACATGTTTGTTTTGAGCAACATTTGTCCAACGCAGATATTGGTTTCAAGCCATGCTTTTAAATGTTCCGTTTTCAAATTTAAAACATGTCCACTTTGTTGAACATGTAAATCGACTTCGCATAAAGTGTAACAAATAACTAGCATGCTGTGTGCATCTTAAAATACTATTCATTTTCATAACATACTACGGGTTTACCAAAGAAAATAACAAATCTGGGTTTTAGACTTCATCATCACTGTGGCTGTTTTTATTTGAAGTTAGCGTAAACTAACAATTTTATATTTGTAGATAGCAAATCAACGAAATCTTATTTCTGATTATAAGTTATCATCATGCATATGTTGCAAATAGCAAATTTATACTTACTATTAATCTTCGCAGGACCAATTCAGTACAAGCCAGCTTCCAACTAATGAATTGTTTAAATTTTTAAGGTTATATGTCAAGTTACAATTATTCCCCTAGAAGGAAAGAGGATCATCATTTATAAAAACCTTGCCATCTTGATGCACATAAAGTATACACACCGTGGCGCCTTATTGAAGATGGACAGTAAAGCTACCTAGAGAGAAAATTGCAAGCCTAAATCTGTGTACACAGAGACCTACATACTAAATTTCCTGGCAAGTAAATAAACTTTGCCGCACCGAAAACAACCTGGAGTACCAAATTGCATGAAACTGAAGAAAAGTCAAAAACTTAAATTTGACATACTGATCGAAGAAGAAAATACAGCTAACCATTGTTTGCTTCTCAATCTCATACTTTGGTCCTTTATACTCCTCCATAATCTCCCTCTCTTGACTGGCAGTCAACCTAATCGCCCTGCAATAACCACACAATCAATCAATCAGTATTCTCAGAAACATGCCATGAAGAATTCAAATTATAGTTCTCACCATTTGTTTTTCCCTAAACTCCTATCCGCAACTATATCTTTCAACTCCACAATAAAATCTCTAAATCCGGCTTTTTTACTTGCAAATGCATCTGCCGAACTTGAAATCAGTAATTTAATTTTATCAGCTCTCAGATGTTTCTCCAAATCTTCAAATGTCATAACAGGCAGTTCTTTCAAATCCTTTTCAAATTTTTCCTCTTCCAACGTGTTTGTTCGAAATATATCCTCCGGCACATACAATTTCCCCTTGAATTCTCTTAAGATGTCTTTTAAATAAACTGCATTCTTTGCATCATTTGGTTTCTCAACATCCCTATCTAGAAAAAGCCTCTTCAAAAACTTTCTGATGTTAAATTTTGAATCTCTGTTAAAGATTTCCTGGTGCTTTTGCCTTAGAGTGACGAATTTATCACCTACTAAGTATTTGGGCTCAACTTGGGTGGGGTTTTCTTTTAGAATTTTGGTGATGAAATCATCGTCGTTTGCTTTGCTGAAGACGGTGAACGGACGACGAGAAGGACGTCGGAATTTTTTAGGGTTTTGGAATGTGTTGGGGAATTTAGAAAACCCTAAGAGAGAAGATGAGGGCATTTCTGGAAAGTCTACTTGGATTGGGACTCAGGAAGCATTAGGCGACAACGAAGGACTGGTTGGGTGAGTTAACAAGGAGCTAAGAAGATGAAGAAAGTCCAGTGCCGCAGCATGGATAAATTTTGTGGTTGTATTAAAGTAAATAAAAAGTATACTATACTAAGTATTAGTCATGCATTTTCTCACTTCATTCCCAATTTGTTTCCTTCTATTTCATCTCTTTCTGTTATATTTCCATTTTTTTCGCTCTCCATGTTAGGTTTCTTAATTTTTATTTTAAAATTAAGATTCCCTTTGCCTCCTCCTAAATCCATTCTCTCTCCACTTTCAATCAATTGTTGTTGACGAAAAATTTAGCCACTTTTAAAATTAATCTAATGCATTTATATTAGCAAATGTTACTTATTAACACTAGGCTTAAAAATTGAAAATGATGAGTAAATGAACAAATAAAGTAAATGACACATGGTACAGAATGGTTCGCTTAAGTTTGTCTACGTCCACTATAAAGATTTCTTACTACATTGATCTATTACAATTACAAGTAATTATAAGAGAGTAATAAGAAATTAAGCATTTAAGATTATAGTACTACTAAACTTAAAAGGTTTGTATTTTTCTCACTGAAAATATCAATTCTAAGCATAAAAATCAACTCATATGAAGTTGTATAGCAATGGGTATTTATAGCAATTGACGTTGATCATTGAATGGTTGAGATTGCATTGTAAATTGACGGGAATCCTTCCTGGTCGTGGATCCGATCGCTTTGACTGATGGAAGTCGGCTGGAAAGATGGTAGGAAGATGTGGCTGAGAAGCGTGTAAGTTGTTGTCCATACTAGGGGTGTGCTTCGTGTTGGTAAATGCGGCATGGCATAGAAGTGGATGCGGATTTGCCAGATATGCCACAGTAGTTGGTGTACTACGTTGTACTTTTTGTCATGTTGCATGTTTTTCTATGGGACAGAGCTGGAGAGAAGCTTCTTGTGCACAGTGACGGTCGGTTGCTTGTTGCCAAAGATTGTAGAGAACAAAGCTTATTATTGTTAAGGACAAAGATGAAGTGGATGAGCTGAGTCGATCGTGTGGTAATGAGACGGGCTGTACGGTGTCGATTGTATGTGTGCTGAGATAGAGTAGGGCCAAAAACTGGTCGCTTTTGCCCTGGTTAAGTCAAACGAGTTGGTAGTGGGTCGTCTCGGGTCTAGTCGGGCGGGTGCGTCCTTAGTGTGTTGCTGAGTTGAAGGGCTTGTATTAGGCTGGGATTGGAAGTGTCGACCGACTTGGATTGGGCAGGGCTTAGAAGTGTTGGTCGGCTTGTCATTGGCGTTCGCTTGATTGTGTGTTGGATTTGTTTAGGTCGGGTCGGGTTAATGAATGATGGCCGGCTAATTTTTGCTTGCGAGAAAATTAAGTGTTTGCGCCAAAAATGGTCACAAACGCCCAGTTGTATGTGAAAGCACCAATTTTCAAAAACAATATCCAAATAGAAAATTAAGCACGTAGATCAAAGAATAAATAGCAGAAAAGGTAAAAAAAACACACGAGTTTTATAGTGGTTCGGCAAGCTCCGGCCTACGTCCACTCTAATAATCTTTTATTTATACTGTAAGATTACAAGTACAGTTGTTTTTGCCTTAGAAAATTAGTGGAGGAAGAGATAAGAAGTGATGAAGGAGAGCCGGCTGAAAAGCCCTTTGCAGTATTTATAGGTGAAGACGTGCATGGATCGGGCTGAAATTTCCACAGAAGAACTTCCAGGCTCATACAACCCGACCTATAAAATTTGGAATCACCAAAAATAATTTAGGTCGCACATTTCATACTAACTCCTATGGGGCTGTGATCATTTTTATAGGGTTCTCCATGCCTCTAGTCCATGCTTTCAAAGTTTCGCGCCATTTCGACTTATCGTTTGTGAGATATCGATAGATTTTTGCTATTTTGACTAGAAATTGGATCATATGAGATCATTTCATGCTTCATCCTTTTGAGCTGTGATCGACCATATGGGTTCCCCATAATGTTTGCTACTTGCTCTCCAAATTTCATGCAATTCTGACATACCATTTGTGAGATATCGCGTTTTCCATAAAACTATGGATCGTTATGCTGATGTGTACGATCGTTCCAATAATGATCGGCCTATTTTTCAAGATTTCATCCTTTTGAGCTGCGATCGATCATGGGGGTGCTCCATGATGTAAGATACTTGCTCTTCAAATTTCGTGTAATTTCGACGTATGTTTGTGAGATATCGCATTTTCCATAAAACTATGGATAGTTATGGCTGATTTGTACGATCGTTCCAATAACGATCGACCTCTTTTTCTAAGGTGTGGGAGTTTTGTCATGCGATCGTTTTTATAGGCTCCACTCTTCAATATAGTGATGCTTTGAAAGTTTCAAGTGCATTGGTTTTGTAGATTTTGAGATATTGATCGATCTTCGTCGATCTATGTTGTTTTATGGATCGTTCACGATCGATCCATATAATTTCCTTTACCCATAACTCGAGCATACGAACTCCGATTGAATTGAAATTTGAAATGTGGCCACCCGTGGCCTTCCTTGTCACTTCATATTGATTGCACCTTGATTAGGACCCGGTCTGAATCCGCCCAACTATTGTCCGTAGTTCCAAATATAATCGATTTCCGAGCCTGATAACCGTCTCTCCGGGCTTCCTGTCTTGATGATCATAGATAACCGTCTCTCCGGGCTTCCTGTCTTGATGATCACAAAAGGCGTTTAGCCAACTTTTATGATATGTTGCCTGGTCAAAAGACGGTATAACATTAAGCAACATTTTCCCCTCCAAATACGTCTTTGTGAGTAGGGGTGTAATACCCCGAAAATTTTAAATAATTAAGTAAAATACTAATAAGGGCAAAAATGTAATTTTACATAAAAAATGATAAAACAGTAAATTTTCACAAACATTGGAATTAGGTCTCCCATTGCATTTGGATGTTGTTTATAATTAGAAAACATATATAACTTATTGAAATTTGATAAAACAGGTCAAAATTAGCGGAAATTGGACCTAGAGGCATTTTTATAAATAGTGATTTAAGGAATTAACCTGATAACCTTAATTTTCAATTATAAATACAAACCTATCCCTCACTTCTCTTCATTCTAAACTCTAGCCGCCGTCTCTCTAATTCCATGTGTTCTTTTCTTCTTCTTCCCACTTCAAACTTCTTAACCTAAACTGTAATTTCTCGGATCTCTTCTCTAATTTGTAAAAATAAAAACAAACAAAATCAAATTAAAAAGAGGGAGATGGAGAGGTAATGAATCGAAAAGTGGAGGATCCAAATTGAAGGAAGGAGAAACAAAATCAACAAACTAGGCAAAGAAGAGAAGCAGCGGATTTGAATCGAATTAGAAAAGGAATTTCTTTAAGATACTCTTCGAGGTGAATAGATTGATTATTATGTGTTATGATGATTAATAATCAGTCAATTCCCTTTATAACTCTACCTGAATCGCAAATATGATTTTTGAATTTGGAACGATAATTTCAATCTAGAGTTTATTTAATTTAATAAGTTTAGTTATGAATCTATAAGGGTGGAAATGATGAAAAAACCCTAATTTAATAAAATAATTATTTAGATATGGAAAGGATAGACTAGCGTAATTCAACTCTAATTCTATAGTTACAAATATTTATATGATAAGTTGGGATGATTTTGGATGAGCGAAAAGTAATTGAATACACCTTTGTGATTACCTTAAATTAATTTCATTAACCTTGAAATATACATGGATTAATGATTTAAAACACATGTGGGCAATCAATTGCAATGTTATGTACAATCGTAGAGATTAACTAGGTGAAGTTATGCATAAACAAAAATAGAAACAATGTTAAAAATGAACCCTTGCACCTATACGTGAATCCACGAAGAAGATGATGAAAACAAATAAGAAAACAGACACGGAAATGTGAAGTAAGACATCTGAACTCCTGACCAATCATCTGAACCCTTGATCAGACATCTAAATGGAGTACCAGACATCCAAATTTCAGAAATCATGAAACGTCTGAAATCAAAGTCGGATGTTTGAAAATAGGGTCATATGTCTGAATACCTATAGCTAGATTTTTTCATACGAGTTCAAACGTCTTAATTAAAATTCAAACATCTAAATGGCAGAGAAAATGCCTAGGTTGAACTGGACTTGGTGTATGCCAAATAGGGCAAATCGAGGGACTTATTCCCACTTATACAGCTTTGGGAAGTCCGTGGAACTAAACGGAGTTGTGCAATGTGATGGAAAGTATCACACTTGGTGACGTCCTAGGTTCGCACTTCATGAAGTTATAAGATGTGGCACTCGATGTGGCATGCGGTTCTATCATGATTGTATGCTTTAGAGCATACGACACTAATGGGAGGTTACTCTATGTTTTTGAGGTAGTTAGACAAAGACATTGTTATATATGCCTAGTGTTGTGCATAGTTACAAACACTAACGGGAGATTACTCAAAGTTTTTGGGGTAATTGGGCATAGGCACTATTGCGTATGCCTAGTGCGGTGCATAGAGAATAAGATATCAGACACTAGTGAGAGGCCACTCGATGTTTTTAGGGCAATGTGCATAGGATAACGAATGTTAACGTTGGGTTATTCAATGATTTTGAGGCAAGCAGGCCTGGGCATTGTAGAGTATACTCGGTAGGGTACGTTGACTGTCGAGATCGTACACTTGAGGTTTATATTGGAGGATGTCTACTTGATTTATTCATTTGATGGTTCATCATCGAGGATGTTTATTCAGTGTAAATATGCTTAGGGTGACAGTTGCACTTGGTATCAGGTTGCTACACTTTAGTGTGTAGATTACTAGTTCTTTACACACACACACATATATATATAGTCCATTAACACAAATGAACACCCTAGGTCATGTAGATTATAAATGAAGTTGATTACTTGTAAACATCATGCGCTAGTAATATAATTCATTCACCGGACTTTGTCTAATCCCCTCCTTTTCTTCCCCTTTTATACCCATTATAGGAGGACATAGTAGTAGGTGAGTTGATTTAGGAAGGTGTGTGGAGTTAGCAATATGACGTGTAACAACACGTGTTTTTATGACTCGGTATTTAAATATTTAATCGTTAATTAACGGAACACCCCTTGTACTTGACTTTCAGAGACGGATAAATTGGGCCTCGAAACACCCGTAGTTCAGTTTATTTTTTCGATGTGAGAAAAATGAGTGTAAAATTAATTGTGTTTGGAGTCAATAAATTTTTAGGGTGAATACTGATTTCTAGAAAGGAATGAAAGTCGGATTTGGGCTAAGCCCATTTGTTTGCCCATAAGTTAGCTTATAAGATGCTAACTCCTCTTCCACTTTTCCTTTCATGTTTCATTTTCCTTTCTCTGCTCTAATGTTCTCCTAATCACCTTCTTAATCCCCTTTCTTTAATTAGCAAATCCAAGCTAAAATAAATTTCTTAAATTCAAATAAAAATCATCATAATTTCTCTCTTCTCATTTTCTACAAAACCAGCGAAGGAATTAGGTTGGAATCGGGTTTGGTGTTTCATCTAGGATTTCAAGAGAGCAAAAGGATGGGTTTTGGTGATTAGAGCTTGGCTTAGAGGAAAGCAAGGTGAGTGGAATGACCTTTTTTACTTAATTTACATGTTATACTTTGTATATTTGTCTATTTGTGATTATGAAGTGATATGGAATGATTTAAAGGATGTTAGTAATGTAGTTAGGCTTATGTTTATGCCTTAAACATATTTATATCATTACGTTATTTATTAGAAACCTTAAAGGACATGTTTTGAAAAGTTAGTAAACCCTAGAATTGATTTGGGGTTAATTAGATGATTATTTGTGATGTTATGGTTTGATCTGTAATTAATTAAGTAGTACAATGATCTACATGTCATTAGGAAATATTAACTAAATCATTTGAATTGATTTAAGAAAAGTTAGTAAGCTAATTAAGAGAATTAAGGGTCGTACACTTATTATTAAAGTGATTAGAGGGCTAATAAAGCTTAATTAGTATATATAAAGGCTGTTTAAGAGAAGGAATGATTTTATAAAGTAATATAATATTTTATAAAATGAAGTTAGTAAGCTAATTAAGCAAGTTAAGAGCTCTACACCTATTATTAAAATGATTAGAGGCTTAATGAAGCTTAATTAGTACTTATAAATATTATTTAAGTAAAGAAATAATTTTATTAGTAAAAGCTATATTTTTATAATATAATGAGATTTTATAAAATATGAATAAAGATATATTTTATAAAATATAAAGAGATTGTATATAAAATAGTATAAATGGTATTTTATAGAATAGAATGAGGTTTTATAAAATAATATAAAGAAACATTTTATAAAGAGTGTAAGATTTTATAAAATAATATAAAGAAGATATTTCACAAATGGTTATAAGGTTTCATAAAATATTTATGAAAGGAATACTTAATTATAAATGAAGCGATTTAGTTTTTCAAATTCTTAAATGGATTTATAAGCTAGTATTGTACTTTATAAATTGATATGAGATTTTATAAAATAATATAAAATGATGTTTTACTTTTATCGAAATGATCTAGTAAATAAAAGTAATTTTTGATTCAAGTAATAATTGAATTACTTATTTGAATATACGTGTACATATATATATATATGCATGAGCGGGTATATATATATATGTATATTTACAATTGTATAATAATCAAGATAATTTTTATATTGTAACTAGAATTGTCGAACGTAGTTATGCATATATTCTTATATATATATCTATATGTGAACACACATATTAGTATATGAAAGTGACTATTATGTGCCTAGTTATCACTTAGGATCGTGTAATATGGAATGTATTATAATCTAAATGCGGAAACAGATAATAATAATAATAAAGCAAATAAGAATAAGCACACCAGGAGTTTTTATACTGGTTCGAACTTCCCGTTCTACGTCTAGTCTCAGACTTCCTTCTGGAATTTAAAGTCAATAACCCCTCACTTAACCCGGAGGAATAGGTATACAACACATGAGCAGCCGAACAGGATTTTTCCGCCTCTAACAGCCGAAAGAGGATTTTTACCGCCTGAACAATCGAACAGGACTTTTACTGGTATAAGAAAATAGTTGAAAATTGTGTTCTGAATAACACTGATATGTCTTTAAGTATACAACCTTCCTATAATCAAATCCTCAAGTATATATTGTGTGTGTGAAGATATGAACGGAAGATATTGCTTAAAATCAAAGAATATATTGATTAGTTCAGAGATTCAAGCAATATAAAGATTGTGATTGCTTTTAGAATGCATGGATAGAGAGTAGAGAGTATGGTCAGAAGCAAAATGAAATTCGATTATTTTGGAAAGTGATTTTGATGTGTTTATATAGTAGACAAACATCTACAACTATTCACGAAGAGTTTTGATCAAAAGATGCAGCCATATCTCTTCAATTTGGATCGTAACTCTTCGCAAATGGAAGTGTCTCTTCAAAAAAAATAGCTGTTAGAATCGTTCAGTCGACTGAGCAAAATCGACCAGTCAACTGAATATTCAAAGATTGTGTAAAACAGAGTATATCCGTGCAACTGAACAGGTTCAGTCGACTGGTCATTTTTGGCCAGTCGACTGACCTGGTTGTCAGTGTACAATTAATACTTTCTTTAAAGAATTTGAATCTTAAAACGATTTTGATTTTGTGTAAACTACTTGAGGATAGATTTTAACAATTTCAACCTATATCTAATGACTAAAACTTCAATAAATAAACATACTATACTTAGATTTGAAGTCTTGTCTCCTTTGTAGTTTAATAGCATATCTCATTCTCTTTTTGTTGCTTGATTGTATAGTCTCATCACTTGATTGTTTAAGCTTTTTGTCATGAATCAATACTCATGATTCAATAGTATATAAGCACATTATAAACAATCTCATGTAACCATAGCGACCACCGGGTGTGCTAAGTTGCATGAGAGAATATCGGGTCAAGTAATCACTCCAATGGAGCTCGAAATAGGGCTGTCAATGGGTCGGGTCGGGTTTGGTTCGGGTCAAGTCGGGTTCGGGTTGATTTTAAATGGATCGGGTCAACTCGTTTATTAAACAGGTAAGAAATAGCTCAACCCGAACCCGACCCGATTATAAACAGGTTGACCCGACCCGACCCGTGTAACCCGATTATTAACGGGTCGGGTCGAGTCAACCCGTATAAGGTATAAATGGGTTATAAATGGGTCATAAACGGGTTATAAACGGGTCAAATTTGGGTTCACGGGTTGGGTCAACCTGTATATGGTATAAATAGGTTATAAATGGGTCGTAAATGGGTTATAAACGGGTCAAATTCGGGTTCACGGGTCGAATCGGGTCAACCCATATAATTATAAACGGGCCAAATTCGTTTTCACGGGTCAACCCGAAACCCACCCGTTTATAAACAGGTCAAATTCGGGTTGACCCGAAAATGACCCGCCCACTTAACCGGGTCGGGTTAACCTGCTAATTTTCGTGTAATCTTCGGGTCATGTTTCGGGTCGTGCTGGAAATTGACAGTCCTAGCTCGAAACATGATTTGTGAAGTTTTACGTGTTTGCATATACATGTGTGCATATGCATACACGAGCGGGTGTATCAGCATACGTGTGAGCATCACGTGAGGCGAGAGGGTTGGTTGAGTTCATTTGGACGGGTTAGAGGAACCCAAGTCATCGAAATCATCTCGAGGAGACTCTATACAAAAAAGAGTGTAATTCATATCAAAATTGGTTTCTGAATACTTAGGATACCACTTCTAAATTATCAACCAATGAACTCCAAAAGAGATCTTATGCGATGAAGGCAGGCTAAGGGAGCTAGCCAACTCATCGGGCAATGAGATAGAGAAGACAGAGCTCGAATCGGCAATTGGCGATACATTTTGTACCTGACCTGGGCTTTACTGCCCAAGTCTTGCTACCACCGATGGACCAATGGAGCCCCACCGGTCGACTAGTGGTGAACTAACCTTGGCAGTAAAGCCCATGTTAGGTGCAGATTTAAGCAGGGTTTCCCCAACTTTAGGTGTGGTTTTGCATGAGGCTTCAACTTGACTTCGGGTAGGCTTTGGGCTACTTGGGGAAGTGGAGCGCGCGATGAAACTCGGGATTCAAACACTAATGTAATATGATTTGTATGTGGTCAATATGATTGACAACGATCTGCCATGGGATCAGTATGGTGATTGGTTATAGGATCACATCTGATGAGCATGTATGATTGAACGAAGCGATCAACATCCCTTGGCTTCAGCCTTGGGTAAATATGTTTGGATATGTGGTATTGGTCTTATATTAGGGACCAAACGCGATGTTGTATTTGATGCACATGTATACTTATACGGCATCGATGTTCCTATGTTGTCCAGACAGCGTATTACATGAGACATGACCATCGTTCCCTTTATGATAGAGGTGTACATAAGTTATTTGAGAAATCCATGATGACTAGAAAGGGAAATGATGACGACCATTTACGAGTGGACTAGATGTCACCAAAGCTCGATGTAGAGGGTACATGTGGTTCACATAGGATGACGTCATTACGAGTGGGCTAAATGTCACCAAAGCTTGATGTAGAGGGTGCGGTATGGCTTACATAGATTTTAAATAAATAGAGTAGGTCATATATCACCAAAGCTTGCTTTAGAGGGCACGGTGATATTTATATGAACCGATCGCAGAGGATGTGGTTGGGGTTCTATGGTATAATTAGGTACTGACTCTATTTATTTGGAACCTCAAAGGAAATCATTGAATTGCGATTGATTTCCATAGTTGACTTCACCCACCAGTAATGACAGGTATTGATTTGTATTCTTTTGTTGTTTTTCTTTGTTATGTTGTATGTGTTATTAGTCTACTATTGTTGTTATTGCATTTATTATCATTATGTACTTTGCAATAGACTTATGTTATGATCACCCAACTTTTGAATGTTGGGTTACATTTATCATAGTACGTTGCTATGTTTCAGTCATATTATATTAGTTGTGTTGGCTCGTTGATTATAGGAGAAGAGCAGGTTATGGTATGATATACTATCTTTTGGATTGGTTCACTTTGCTTGTTTATGGACGGCCTGGATTGCCCCTGAGCTGCAACTGTGGAGAGGACCAATAGTACCTTGGTAGTTCCTATTTATTTGTAAATAGTTTTAATATACTATATTTTGAGATAGTTCCCCTCACACCAGGCTTTATGTTTGACCCGCGTTTTGTCTTTGTCTTTTTATGTCATGACAACTCTCAAGTACTCAATTGAGCAGTTTGGAAGTCAGATGCTTTTGTGAATATACTTTTAGGACAGTTAGAGCATTCTATGGAGGCGATGTCGATATTTCATATATATACTTGATACTATAGTATTACATGACAAATATGTATTTATATATAAGACTCGATGTATCAGATATTATATTCAAAACTATGTATGTATGGAGTTTGATATATTCTGAATTTCAGTATTAACATACATTTATTAGTTATTTTCTCTAGTGCGGTTATTTATATATATTATTTTCCTATTCTATTAATATATATTAAGTATATTATATGTTACCATTCTACTGTGAGATTCTATCGATATGCCTTAGTAAAATGTTTATTTTAATTTTCTTTCTCGACAATCTGTCTTTGGTGGTATTCGAAAGTCAGACAATTTCATTTGGTGCTGATTTTAGGGTATTACGAAGGACAGGTTGTTACATGACACTTAGTGACTCGTCTATTTATAGTCATTCTCCTATATGTCATATTATATTAGATAGATTTTTATTTTGTGTTATTTCGAGACTTTATCTTTGTTGGACGTTGTATGTACCATGGTTATTTTAAGACTGTATTACTCTGGATTATTTTTAGTATTTATGTTTATTTCCTTTCGTCGTAAGATCTAAAAGTGTAGAATGTCCTAAAATTTTACCTGTCTCTGTATTATGCAAAACTTTAAAACTTACAATTCATACTTCTTAGCACGACATGAGTTCAAATGCCAATTTTATTTTGATTGGTGTGTCTGAAGGTGCGGCTTGTTACATTTGGTATCAAAGCTTAGTTTCAGGATTCCTTAGGGATTAGGTGCGTATTGAGAGAACGTACTAGTATATTTTCAAAGCTATTATTTATAGATATAATATGAATACCCTCGTATTCCAGTAATGCTTAATACTATTTGAGAAAAGTTGCTAATAATTCCTATTTACAAATAAGTGAGAATGAGCAATCTAATTGGAAATAATTCTATTGAAGCAGCTATGGTTCCGGACATAAACGTCCTAATATAGTTCTGCTGGTATCTACAAGTAAGAGACCAAATTGAGCTTAACCCCAATGGAGGACATATGCACCAGCATATGAGGCAGCCTCAGCTCCTCCGCCTACTTTGGATTTCCTAAGTTGTATAGGGATTTCCAGAGTCTAGGTGGAATGAATTATCTTGGGACTGAATCATTTGTTAAGATGCATTTATGGATAAGGAATTGTGATAGGATATTTGCTATGGTGGCCGCGGAGGATGAAATAAAGAGACAGTTAGCTTCGTGGCACTTGCAAGAAGAAGCCTTGAACTGGTGGGATATTTTCATTGCTGAGACGGATGAGGTTGGGATTACTTGGACTGATTTTAAGAGGCATTTTGTGACTAATTTTAAATTGAAGGTAGAATGGGGAGTGGAGTTAGAGAAGTCACCCACTTAGAGCAAGGAGACCGCAGCGTCATGGAGTATGTCAATGAACTTAATCAACTAGCAAAGTATAGTTTATACCTCATTAATACAATGGTGAAAAACACAACAAAGTTTGCTAAGGGGTTGAATCCATCTTTGAGAGATATTGCTTTGAGCCATGTACATGCTGGTGCTACCTTTGAAAGCTTGATTGAGATGACACTATTGAATTCAATTGCAAAGAACAGATCTAAGAAGGTAGAAGGGAAGTTGGTCTAGAAAATCAACGCAAGGGTGGAATGGAGGCTCATGGCAAGATAACGAAACAAGGGGCCAGATTTGGGAGATGTAACCACAAGGGGCATACGGTAAAGGATTGCGTGGTCAATCTTTCAAAAATTAAATGTACAATTGCAACCGGTTTGGGCATATAAGGAGGGAGTGTCCGAATGCACTTAAGGTTTCTACCCAGTGGTTCTATCTTATGCACTTGATGTTATTCCTAGCTCGCATAGCCTCAGATGTGGAAAAAGGAAAGAAAGCCATCGGTGAAGGTATGATAACCTTTTTTGATTTATTTATTTATAGTTTATTTAACACCGGAGTGTCACACTCATTTATTTTGAGTAAGCTAGTTAATAAATTACACTTAGAGACTAGCATAGTTATAGACCATGTTATAATGTCAGGCCCTGTTGGGTGATCGATCCCCTTATCTATGATCTATAAGGGTTTGAAATTGTTTATTTTGGGTGCTGAATCTGATTACGATGCTTTTATATTGGGATGTTTTAGGTTTGGTTTAATTTTGGGAAAGGACCGGATGGCTTTGTATGGAGCAGTACTTGATTACGATAGGAAAGGTTGTCCGTTTGGGTACTTGTAGTGGGCATAGCCTTAAGGTTTACCTTAAAAGTTTAGTTATGTTGAATTACATATATTCTCTTGACCTATCACGTGAAGAGTTGGCTTTCGTGCATATAGTTCATGATTACCCAAATGTCTTTTTCGAAGTTTCTGGTCTTCCTCTCCATCAGGAGATCAAATTTCAAATTCATCTAGAAGAGAATGTTGGACCCATTGCCTTACCCCTTATGTTAGGAAATCAAATTCATGATTTTAATGACAACAACTATACAATGAAAATCAAATGTACATATATATATATATACAAGAACTTGCTAGAATAACATCACTACAAAGACAAGAACAAGGCTTAAAGAACAATACAAGAAACGACAAGTCGATAGGATCAATGGAGCAATGACACAGATGCACATAAGCAACATACACAAGTTTCAGACGTCTGAAGACATTAGCCAGACGTCTAAAGAAATCCTCTGGAATATAAATCAGAAAGGATCAGACGTCTGGTTAATGAACTCAGACGTTTGAAAGGCTATTGCACAAAAAAAAATATCCAGACGTCTGAAATAATTACCAGACGTCTGGTCTGGTGCTAAACTCGGGTTTGAAAATTCAAATTACAACTGCTGCATTTGAATAGACGTCTTCGCTTCTCTTCGCTGCAACTCTTCATCATCAATAGAAGCGACTATAGAGCACTTGTTAATGGATGCAACTACTCAAGAAACCTCTCTACAGCTATATATATCATCAAGAACAAGAGAAAGAACACACCTGACTACCTTACAACTCGACTCTCTATCTTGATCATCTCTTGTTCTAATCATCCACTTGCTATACAATCTGAAAATCTGAGATCATACATTTCTATATTCTCTCGAACAATATTGTATTCAATCATCCAAGAGATATAGGAAGTTAAATTGTACTATATAGTCAAAATCCGTGTAATAGAGAACACACAGTTGACAAAGAAACTCTACTTTGTAAACTTGTTTCTCCGGATGAAGTGAGGGTTATTCGGTGAAAGGAAATTCCGAAGAGGAGCTTCGGGACTGGACGTGGGACGGGAGGTCCGAACCAGTATAAAATCCCTGGTGTGATTATTCTTATTTACATACTTTAATATTGTTACAATATAGTTTAAATTAGTCATATACTTGCCATTTGTATAATCGATCCACCCCCTATAGACTTTCAATTGGTATCAGAGCCTAGGATTCTAGAGATCGTAACAACATCCTAGAATAAATGGCTATAAAGAGATCTAGTCAAGGCAATAGAAAGAGGAAGAGCAATAAAGAAGAATCAAAGGAGAAAACAAACAATTGCTTCATGGCTAAACTCATATCACAATCGGTATGCTTAGATTCTTTATATAAAGATCTTCTGTTAGCACATGATGAATTATTAAAAGATTGTAAAACCTTGAATAAAGTTAATAGAATTGCTTTAGAAAAGTTAAAAGATTGTGAGCAAGAAAATTCCAGTTTAAAAGAGGAAAATAAATTTTTGATAAAACAAACTAAATGTTTTGAAAATACCGTAGAAGAACTTGTTTCACAAAAAGATTTCCTACGAAAAGAAAATGAGCAGTTAGAAGATAAAAACAATGATCTTTTAGAGAAAATCAATGTTTTGCAAAATAAAAATACTATCTTTGATAAAGAAAAGGAAACCTTTTCAAAAGAAATTACAGATTTGAAAAGACTAAATGATTTATTACAATCATCTTTAGATAATTCAGAATCCCGAATTTTTCTTTTCGAAAATGAGAACTGTACGATAAAAAGGGAGATTTCTGAATTAAACAAGCAAATTGATATTTTGAAAGACAGTAATATTTCTTTTGAAAATAATAATTTTGACTTCAAAGCTAAATATGATAAACTTAACACTGAAGTCACAAAATTTAATAAAGGTCAAAACGATTTAAACATGATTTTATCTAGTTCTAGACCTTTACATGACAAAAGTGGTTTAGGATATAATAAAACTAATCGTAGAAATAGCACTAGATACGCTTTCATGTATAGAAAAAATGTTAGTGCTAATACTAAATTTCGAGTAAAGTCTAGATCAAATACTACTATGGTCAATAATATTTATAATTTCTCTAGAAGTAAAAAATCATTGAACGGAAATATGAATAAAAATTATTTAAGTATTTGGGTTCCTGTTAATTGGAAAAATAGAGAAAAATACATTGATGGTTATTTTGATATGGTAGTTAATAATGAAAATTATATTTATAAAGGTTCAACCACACCCAAATGGGTATGGTTTCCAAATATCTAACCCCCCGGACCCTAACATAGTAAGTGGGTACCAAAAAATGATTTTTATTTATTACAGGTACTCGGAGAAACAAAAGAAAAGATTTTGGAATTTGCAAATATGATTCCTTCATTTTTTTTTGATAATGACAAAAGGGGAGAGATAATGGAAAGCACATATTCAGGGGGAGATTTATAAAAATTATATATAAGTACATTGTATAGTTGTCATCATCAAAAATGGGGAGATTGTTAGGAAATCAAATTCATGATTTTAATGACAACAACTATACAATGAAAATCAAATGTACATATATATATATATATACAAGAACTTGCTAGAATAACATCACTACAAAGACAAGAACAAGGCTCAAAGAACAATACAAGAAACGACAAGTCGATAGGATCAATGGAGCAATGACACAGATGCACATAAGCAACACACACAAGTTTCAAACGTCTGAAGACACTAGCCAGACGTCTGAAGAAATCCTCTGGAATATAAATCAGAAAGGATCAGATGTCTGGTTAACGAACTCAGATGTCTGAAAGGCTACTGCACAAAAAAAAATATCCAGACGTCTGAAATAATTACCAGACGTCCGGTCTGGTGCTGAACTCGGATTTGAAAATTCAAATTACAACTGCTGCATTTGAATAGACGTCTTCGCTTCTCTTCGCTGCAACTCTTCATCATCAACAGAAGCGACTATAGAGCACTTGTTAATGGATGCAACTACTCAAGAAACCTCTCTACAACTATATATATCATCAAGAATCAAGAGAAAGAACACACCTGACTACCTTATAACTCGACTCTCTATCTTGATCATCTCTTGTTCTAATCATCCGCTTGCTATACAATCTGAAAATCTGAGATCATACATTTCTATATTCTCTCGAACAATATTGTATTCAATCATCCAAGAGATATAGGAAGTTCAATTTTACTATGTAGTCAAAATCCGTGTAATAGAGAATACACAGTTGACAAAGAAACTCTACTATTGTAAACATGTTCCTCCGGGTGAAGTGAGGGTTATTCGGTGAAAGAAAATTCCGAAGAGGAGCTTCGAGACTGGACGTAGGACGGGAGGTCCGAACCAGTATAAAATCCCTAGTGCGATTATTCTTATTTACATACTTTAATATTGTTACAATATAGTTTAAATTAGTCATATACTTGCCATTTGTATAATCGATCCATCCCCTATAGACTTTCACCTTAAACATATGGCTTCTAGAGAAAGACATGAATTATAAAGAAAGTGAATGAATTATTAGAGAAAGGCTTTATTTGAAGAAGTATTTCAGAATGGGAACCACTAGTTATCTTTGCTACTAAAGCAAATCGCTCTTTAAGGATTTACGTCGATTATCGTGAGTTGAATAAGGTGACAAAGAAGAATAGTTATCCACTATCCCATATAGGCGATCTCTTTGATTAGTTAATTGGAGCAAAGGTATTCTATCAACTTGACTTGCCTACCGGATTCCATCTGTTGAGTGTGGTCGATGATAGTATTCAAAAAACCGTTTTTGTACACCTAATGGACTCTACGAGTAGCAGTCGTGTCATTTTGAATGATCAATGCACTAGCATATTTCGTCAACCTCATGAATCAAGTTTTTATAGGGTGGCTCAATATGTTCATGGTGGTATTTGTTGATGATATACTTGTTTATTCGAAAATCGAGGAAGAGCATGAGTTGCATTAAGAGGAGTGCTCAACATCCCCACGAGCATAAGTTGAAGGCAAAAATTTCAAAATGTCACTTTTAGCACAAGAAGGTTTGCTTTCTATGATTTTTTGTCTTCGAACATGGACTACCGATCGATCTTTGTAAAGTTGCTATAGTATAGGATTAGCACTTACCAAGAAATGCTACGAAGGTGAGAAGTTTTCTTGGTTTGGCTGGCTATTATAGGAAATTCATCGAGGACTTCACAAAAATTTCCGCACCATTGACACGCCTTTTACAAAAAAGATTTTTCTCATGGAACTCTAAATGCGAGGATGCTTTCATTAACCTGAAAGAGTTATTGACTAGTACACTTGTTTTAGTACTCCCCAATGGTTCGAGGACGTTTGCACTATATACCAATGCTTGTGGTATAGGGCTAAGCGATGTTTTGATGTAAGAGGGTAGAGTTTTTATTATGCTAGTCGATAATTGAAGGTGCACGAGAGAAACTTTCAATCTATAATCTTGAGTTGGCAGCTATTATCTTCGCCCTTAAATCATGGTGCCATTCACTTTTGAGGGAGCAATTTGAGTTATTCACAAATGATAACTCCCTAAAAGTATTTGTTCTCCTATAAAAGATTTGAATTTGAGGCAGCGGAAGTGGATGGAGTTCTTCGTGTCGTATGATTTCGAAATCTCATTACTTTAAGAAATGGCAATGTTGTAGTTGATACCTTGAGTAGAAAGCATGCAATATTAAGCTCTATGTTTTTAGTATGGAAGCACTTGGAGTTCATTTCTACATTTGATTTTCTGCCTTCATCGGACATTACACCATGGTGGTTAGCAGCTTTATATGTTCAGCCTTCACTTATGGACCATATTGGTTCAAATCAGAAGCACGGCATGAAGTTATTAGGTATTATTGAGAAGCTAAACAAAGGAGAGCATTTGAGTCATTTAGACTACTATTCCATTGATTCGAAAGGATGGTTATAAAGAGATGATAGGTTATGTGTTCCTCTTATTAACAAGTTGATTAACATGATACTAGTAGAGTCCCATCGTTCTAGGATAACCATTCATCCTGGTGGTGATAAAATGCATCGTGATACGAAGAGGGTGTTTTACTGACCTAGTATGAAGAGGAATGTAGGGGAGTATGTTTCCAAGTGTGTGACTTGTCATAGAGTAAAAGCGGAGCAAACAGAGCCCGGTGGATTGTTACAGTGATTAGATATTACACATCGGAAATGGGAGAATATATCTATGAATTTTGTTGATATGCTATTAATAAAAGAGGGGGAATGAGTGTATTTGGGTAATACTCGTTCGGTTGACCCAGTGTGCTCATTTTATTCCAATCAGAAGTATGATGACAGCTGCATCTCTGATGACTTTATACATAAGGGAGATAGTCCGTCTGCTTGGGGTTCCTTCTAGCATTTGATCGATATATACTTTGCACTGGTGAGTTTTGGTGGAGTCTTAAGAAGTCCTTGGGCACTTAACTAAATTTGAGTACTATGTATCACCCACAGACGGATGGGTAAACTGAGTGGGTGAATCAAGTATTAGAAAGGATTTTTTGTGGGTGTGTATTTTGGACTTTGGAGGTTCTTGGGAGGATCACTTGCCATTAGTAGAGTTTGCATATAATAACAACTATTAGACAAGTATAGGAATGGCATCATTCGAGGCATTGAAAGAGAGGTCATGTAAATCTCCATCTTGTTAGCAGGACACTATGGACAGAATCATTCTTGGACCAAACATGATTAGGGAGACTTTAGAGAAAGTAGATTTGATCTGCAAGAGGATGAAGGTTGCACGGGATAGGCAGAAATCGTACACTTATAGGAGGCACATAGAGTTGGAGTTCTCGCCACTTACGCGTTATGAGATTTGGTAGTTTAGCAAAGCTAGCGTCGAGGTTTGTAGGGCCTTTTCTGATCTTGGAGAGAGTAGAGAAGTTAGCTTATAGAGTTGATCTTCCTAAAAAACCGACGGGGTTCACGATGTTTTTCATATATCACACTTACAAAAGGGTCTACATGATTCAACTACTATGGTCGAGCTGAGTCAGTTAGAAGATTTCTAAGTACAGAGAGTTACTTATTCACCGTGCACCCACTCACATTATTGAGCATAGGACAAAGCGACTCCGCAATAAATTGATTAGACTGGTTAGAGTCCAATAGGGAGACAATCCAACTGAGAGGACTTAGGAGCCCAAGGAGAAAATCTAAGCTACCCAGCCAGAGCTTGTTTCCGGTACATTTCCATTTAAGTTAGTAATTACTTGTATACATAGTATTTAGCTTAGTATATTTCGTAGGTATGAGTGTTTGGATGCTAAGCATGTTTGTGAACGTATCATTAGGACATGTTTTGGATGATGGTTGCTAATTGATGTATTGTATTAATTAGTATTGTACATATGAGCTGCTATGTTCATGTTGTCCTACGACCCATATCACCTTATCTATTTTATTAAATCAATTATATACATAATGGTTGTTGTATTTTTGCATTTATGTTGAATGGTTGCTCAATCATATAGAATTGCAAGCATATAGACGTTGCATGCATTTTGGATAAATGGCATAAACACTTGCATTTTAGGAGGTTGACTAGTTTAGGAGACCACCTAATTTATGGTACTTATATGCTCATATGCTTTCCATACCTATATGTACATGCTACATTAGAAATTTAAAACTAAGGACAATGCTTCCAAATAGTTGATGGCCGAGTAGATGGTTTTAGATATTGGTTATACGAGCGAGATACATTTTTTTATTCGTGGAGATTTCGGGGACAAATTTTTTTTAGAGGGGATGGGAGGTGAATGTAACACCCTAAAATTTTAAATAATAAATTAAAATATTAATAAGGTTAAAAATATAATTTTACATAAAAGTACAAATTAGTAAATTTTTGCAAACATTGGAATTATGTCTGGGGACCTATATCCATCGTCCCTAGAATGTCATTTATAGTCAAAAAACATATATAACTTGCATAATTTAATAAAATCAGTCGAAATTAGCGAAAACTGAACCGATATCATTTCTGTGAATAGTGATTTTGGGAATTAGCTTGATAACCCTAACTTTCAACTATAAATATACATTTAACTCTCTCTTCTCTTCGTTTTAAACCTTAGCCGCCGTTTCTCTAATTCTGTACGTTCTTTATTTCTTCTTCCTACTTCAAACTTCTTAACCTAAACTTCAATTTCTTAAGTCTCTTCTTTAATTTCTAAAATAAAATAAAAATAAAAATAGATTAAAAAGAGAGAGAGAGAGAGAGAAGCAACAAATCAAAGAGTGTAGGATCCAAATTGAAGGAAGGAGAAACAAAATCAGCAAACGAAGCAAAGAAGAGAAGCATCAGATTCTATTTGAATTAGAAGAGGAATTTATCCAAGTGACTCTTCAAGGTGAGTGGAGTGATTATGATGTGTTACTATGATTAATAAGTAGTTAATTCTCTTTATATCTCTGCCTGAATTACAATTATGATTTTTTAATTTGGAATGATAATATCAATTTAGAGTCTATTAAATTAATAATTTTAATTATGAATCAATGAGGGTAGAAATGATGGAAAACCCCTAGGAGATAATTTAATAAAATTGTTATTGGAATATGGAAAAGGATAGACTAGCCCAATTCTTTTCTAATTATATATTTACAAATTTTATATGATAAGTAGGGATGATTTTTGATAAGTAAAAAGTAACTGAATGCACCTTTGTGATTACGTTAATTAATTCCATTAACCTTGAAATATACATAGATTGGTGATTTAAAATATGCGTGGATGATAGTTTGGAATGATATGTACAATTATAGACTAACTAATTGAAATCATGTATAAAAAAATAGAGTTTTACCCGAAACACTGTTAAAAATGAACCCTTGCTTCTATACATGAATCCGTGAAGAAGAAAACTAAAACAAATAAGCAAACTGACTTGGAAACATAAAGTGTGACATCAGAACTCCTGACCAGTCGCTTGAACCCTTGACTAGACGTTTAAATGGAGTACCAAACATCCAAATTTCAGAAATCATGAAACAGAAAGGAATCAATTCATTTCTGACTTGATTCAGATGTTTGTATTTATTTTCAAACGTCTGAAATCAAAGTTAGACGTTTGGAAATATGGCCAGACATCTGAATACCTTTGGCTAGATTTTTCTATAGGAGTTCAGACGTTAGAAACAAAATCAGACTTCTCAATGGCAGGGATAATGCCCTGGTCTAACCTGGACCTGGTGCACGCCCAATAGGGCAATCAGGGGATTTGTTCCTACTTCTTTGTATTTGGCAAGTCCATAGAACTAAATGGAGTCGTGGAACGAGATGCAAAAGTATCATACTTAGTGAGGTCCTTGGTTCGCACTTCATGAAGTTACAAGGCGTGGCACTTGACATGGCACGTGGTTCTATCATAATCGTATGCTTTAGAGCATATGACACTAACATGAGGTTATTCAACGTATTTTAGGGCAATTATTCTTATACATTGTTGTGTATGTCCGGTACTATGCATAGTTGCAGGCGCTGACAGGAGGTTATTCGATGCTTTTGGGGCAATTGGGACTGGGCATTATTGTATATGTCTGGGGTGGTGCACAAAGAATATATCAGGCACTAACGAGAGGTTACTCAATGTTCTTAAGGGAAATTAGGCCTAGACATTATTGTGTATGCTTGTGCATAGGGTAATAGAAGTTAACGATTGGGTTAAGATTTTAGGGCAAGTGGGCATAGCATTGTAGAATGTAGAGTATACTCAGTAGGGTATGTTGACCATTGAAATTGTACATTTGGGGTTTGTATTACACACATGTATACTCGATGTATTCATTTGGTGGTTCATTATGGAGGATGTTTATTTGGTGTTAAGTACGCTTAGGGTGATGATTCCATTTGGTATCAGGTTGTTGCATTTTAGTGTGTCGATTACCAGTTCTTTACATATATAGTCCACTAATACAAATGAACACCTTTGGTCATGTTGATTATAGATGAAGTTAATTACTTATGAACATCATACACTAGTAATATAATTCATTCATCGAACTTTCTCTGATTCCCTCCTTTCTTCCCTTTTTATACCCATTATAGAAAGACAGAGTGGTAGGTGAGTTAATTTGGGAAGGTGCGTAGAATTGGCGACATGACACTTGGACACTCATCTATTTATAGCTATTCTCCTATATATCATATTATATATATTAGAAAGACTTTTTATAATGTTGTTTGGAGATTTTATCTTTGTCGGACATTGTATGTACCACAGTTATTCTAAGACTATATTACTTTGGATTATTTTTAGTATTTATATTTTATTTACTACCAATGTGAGATCTAAAAATATAGAAATTCCTAAAATTTTATCTGCCTCTATATCATGCAAAACTTTAAAACTTACAACTTGTAATTCTTGGTATGATGCGAGTTAAAATTCCAGTTTTGGGCTTTGGATTGGTGTGTCCAAAGGGCGGGTTTTTACAAGGGGTGGGTTAGTTAAATCATGAAGATCCTGCCACTCGAGCTTCTTTATTTGCATTTAATGCATGCGACACGCGTCCACGCACTATTGGTTGGGATGATTCCTTTTTCAAAGCGATACTACACCGATTCAGTTCTAAGGGCGACTGATGTGACATCATCATTAATTACACTTGGATGTTTGGGATTTCTTTGCCTTTTGAATATGACAACTGTAATTGAGGGGGTAAATATTTAAATACCCCTCTCCTCCTTCCTTTTTATTCTTTACTCAGACTCTTCTCTACCGTTAAAAACCTTTTTATTCTCTTCAAAAATTTAGCACTTCCTTTTCTGAAAATAGTAAGTCTTACTCTCTTCGATGCTTCTTCGTCTATAAGTGAATTCGATTTGCTTTTGCCAAAAAAACATTTTTATTATGTGTGTTTTTATTTTGCTGTCTGAAAGCTTTTGGTTTTGAGTTGATTCTATGTTGTTGCTTGGCCGGAATTGATGTTTTCAAATCATTCTTTGGACTTCGATCGACCATTATTGTTGTCTCATTGGTGGTCGATCAATATTGGCCAAGTTTCCGATGACTTGCGAATTTTAGCAAATGCATTATTGCCCTGGGTCATATTTTTAGGCCCAAACCAGTAGCCTTGGGCTTTAACTCGGAAAAGGAGTAGTAGATATAAGCCACTTAGCCTATAATTTAACTTAGGGCTATAGATTGAGTGAAGCATCAACCTTCATGGGATGCTCGACACAGGCATGCCACGGAGTTAGTCATCTAATATTCTCCTAAGGGGGGTTAGCCTAAGGTTTTGCTAGACTTAGATGGGGTTGTTGTAGTTTAAATAGGCTACTTTTTTTTCAAAATGCTACTTCAGGATCTGGCTTGGCCGACATTTCTATCCTGAAAGCTTCTGAGATAGTCGAAGTAGTAGTGAACTTGGCTGAGTGCCTTGTTAGGAATAGATGCAATATTAAGATGGTAAGATTCCCACAGTTGCTAACCGACTGGATCACCCTACCCCATGCTACTTTGCTCTGTCCTTAAGCTACTTTAAAGTCGAGCACTTTCTTCCTATTCACCCTTTCTCATCTTTGTTCTTAATGCCTTTGAGATCGCCCTTGGTCAACTCAATACTAACAACTACCGGTTCTTATGTGAAGCATACGTTGCTTGCATGGACCTTTAGCTTCCTGAGCTGACTGCTCACTTGATCAACATGCTCTTTGGCTATAAAGGGTAGCGGGATACCAAATTGGCACCTACTTTCATTTTTAGGCTAACACTAAGCCAATTGTCTTTACGGGTATTCTATGCAAAGCTTCCCCAAGCTGGATGGGAAGTATTTGTTTATTCCTTATAGGGTCTACCCCTGTCTAAGGAACACTAGATTTGGAAACTGTAGTAAGTTTTCCTTGTTGTTCTTTTTCCTTCACCTTTCTCTTTTGTTTATCTTTCCTTCGATAGGGGCCTCTCTTAACTCCACCTATTCGACTTTGGGATGCTTAGTGAACACTTGGACATACTAAAGATGGGCCGACAACATCTGAAATCTAAAGGTCGCAATGCCAATGGGAACCTTCACCGTATCAGGATATTGAGGGCAACTCAAACAATGGTTGCAGAGAGGGTCACTCAAAAAAAGAAATTAGCTAAGAAGAATCAGTACCGCTTAAAGATCAAATTCTTGGACCCCAAAACCTTGTCTTTTTTGGCATTCTGTCGAAAATGGGAAAAGAAAGAGGGACGAGGAGGCAAGCCCTCGTCTTCTAAAGCCCATGTTCATTATGCCAGGCGGTTGGAACTTTTTGATCCAGATGGGCATGGCTGAAGGAGAAGTGGAAGTGCTGGTAGGGCATGTATCTTTGGAGATCCCACATGCCCAGGACCATGATAACCTAGACCGCTTGTTGAGGGCCTTCCAGCTCATGACCATAGAGTCCCTGTCATACACTCATCAGCTTTGATCTGGTTGGAACCAGCACCCTATAGAGGCCATGGTGAATGTGCACACCCAAGACGCTCTAATGGTAAGCTTTCAACCGTGAAGTTTATATTTTGCAAATTGTATTTTTCTAATATTTATTTTTCATGCTATGAAATGCACCATCTGCATCTGAGAAGAACTCCTAAGAATTCAAGAGGGTACCGAAGCCAAAGAAGTTGCCCAGACGGCAGCTGAGGAGGCTTTGTGTTATGGTAGAGGTTAAGGACGATGAGACAAAGGAGGCGGTAGAGGAGGCCAAGAAGGTGGCGAAGGATGTTGAGGCGAAAGAGAAGGTAGAGTCTAGGACGTCAAAGAGAACTTGGCGAAGGCTAAGAATTAGGTGAAACTCTATAGGACAACCTAAACTAGCATCTTACTAGATACCAGTCATCTGCAGATATGGAGGCTTCCAAGAAGCAGCAGGAGGACAAGTGGAGGAATTGGTTGAAGAATATGGTTAAGGCATTGTTTAAAGAAAATTACCACCTTTCAATTTCCCTAAGTAACTTTAATGCTGAGCCCGCCAAGACCCGGGTTAAAGTGGTAATCGAGAAGGAGGCAGTTGGGTTGGCCATGCTAGCCATTTGATATAGGAGCAGATAGAGTCCTTGACCTAGTCGGCTAATGGACTGACTTTGTAAATATTTTTCCTTCATTTTAAGCCCAGCAAGGCGGGCTTTGTTTACCGCATTTTTGGTGTGAATGAATAGAGGCATTTTTTGGCATGAATTTATCTAAGTACTTTTGTATTTATCCTTTCTTGCTTGTCTGTGCATGATTAGCAGGGCAACATACTTTAGGTAGTCAACATAGAAGCTATGTTATTTGCACTTGAATGTTTTCACAAGATAGATAAATAATAGTGTATGGTAATGAGACTGGCAGCGATTGTCGCTTGTTTACACGAAACATGTATTGAGTGCATTAAGTTGATCTTTCTTAATGGTGGGCCGAACTGGCATGTGAACTCAGATACAAGTGTTTTCTATGCGGCCCTATTGTGGTCAAAGGCCAAGGCAAGTGCACGGTTACCAAGCCTCTTTATATTGTTTGATGAGGTTGGGTGACCCGGCTCGAACCTAAGCTCCAAGGGGTTCAAGGGTGCTCTAGGGTGATACACGACAAGATGGAGTAGCGGGCGACTGGCATGAATCAGAATGCTAAGCGCCTCGAGGGTTCTCGTGACACATGGTAAGATTGAGTGGCAAGTAGTCCTGGAGCTATATGGCTCGAGAGTTCTCCTAGGTGATACGTGGTCAGTTGATATTGTGCCCAGTTTATTTTTATGTGGGTGCACTGCGAATGCCGGGCTTCGACTTCACTAGAAGCAACAACATCGGTCTCGACAATAGTGCCCCATCCCCCATAAGGGATGGATAACATCATGGGCGAGGGAATTGAGGCCGTAGTCGCGATATCCAGTTGTCAATGCACCCCAACATGAAGGGGAAATATGTCTCACCAATACTCAATGGGGAAAGTTAGTAGTCCCCAAACATGGAAGTGAGTGCATGGTAGTTCTTCCTCATTGGATAGCCTATCGAAAAGGAGGGGAGCATTGAATGGCTCACACAGTCCTTGGCATAAGAGGTCAATAGTCCTCAAACAAGGTAATAAGCACATGGTGATTCATCCTCATTGGATAGCCTATAGTAGCGGCAGTCCCTAAACAAGGAAGTGGATGTACGGAATTCACCCTTGTTGGATAGCCATGCGACAAGGAGAGGAGCGTAGAATGTCTTGCACGATCCTTGGTGGAAGAGGTCAGCATTCCCCAAACACAATAATGAGCACATAATAATTCATCCTCATTGGATAGCCTATAACATTGGTAGACCCCGACGTGGAAAAGTGGTGTGGCTCATCCTTACTAGATAACATTTGTTGTGTTAGACAGAATCGCCTTTGAATTCCTCATTATATTCTTCACAAAAGATTTCTACAATAGCCTTATAATTATGGCTCTCATATACGATAGACCGAAGGTTCTCTGTGTTCTAAGTGTGGTGTATGTGTGTTTCATCCGAGCGAGAGAGGCAATAAGCGCTATCTGATAAGGTTGGGCTGATGACATACGACCCTTCCCAGTTTGGGTCGAGCACTCCATCGGCCATATTCTTGGTGCTTGCGAACACCCGGCATTATACTGGATTGCCGATAATGAATTATAGAAGCTTTACACTGGAGTTGTCGTGCATGGTTATCCTCCTTTTATAGGCATCAGTGAAGAGTTTGGCTTCAGCATTTTTTTCTTTAGTGGTGTCGAGCCCGAGCTTGAGTAGCTCGTCGTTTTATTTAGGCTCATATGTGAGATGCTAGGGTAATGGGATGTCTACTTCAGTGGGTAGAATGGCTTCGTACCTATAGGAAAGCGAGAAGGGAATATGGCCGGTTGAAGTGTGGTTGGAAGTGCGGATAAGCAGTAATTCCTCGGCCTAATTTTCCTAGGCTTTTGCAAGTTGTTTCTTGAGTGTCGACTTGATGATTTTATTGACGGCTTATACCTAGTCATTTGCTTGAGGATATGCGATGGAAGAGAAGAACTTTTTAATCCCCTTATTTCACCAAAGTCTTGGAAGAGGCCGTTTTTGAACTAAATGTCGTCAGTGATGATCTTCTTTGGCAGGCCAAACCATAAGATAATATTTTTAAGGCAAAGTTTAGTATGTTGGTGGTGATCACCCTAGTTAGAGGCTCGGCCTCGACCCATTTAGTAAAGTAGTTGATAGTGACTATGACATGTGTAACGGACCGGGATTTTCGACCCTCGAAAATCAACATTAATACATCCACGGTATAAAATGCCGAGCAACCGAGTGCCGGAAATACCAGTTCATTAGGGGTGAAGATGAAAAGATAGAAGAAAAGAAACAGAACATCACAGAATCTCACAATCGCAGCTGAACAAAATATAATATGTAATAACATATTTTACATACAAGAACTATACTGTTAATATACATACCACTATCAGAGTACAAAAATTTAATACATCAATCTGGACAGTTTAATAACTCGTCCTGATATACATAACTCACACATCGGAAATAACCAAGTACGTGATATACGTCTGAACTCCTCCAGCTCGTCTTCTGAGCTCCATAGCATTCTAACTTGAATCTGTAATACTCGGTCTAACCCGAGTATTATAATAAAATAACACCCGAGTCAGTTTGGAAAACCAGCGTGAGAAAACACACTCAATTTGAATTATTAACCTTTTAAAATCCTTTGTTTTTCAAAGGTATCTCGTAAGACCACGTCACAAATAAACACAATGGGTTTTTTCCTTATGATAACCAAAACAATTTTTATCAAAATCATCTGATATTATAATAGTGTCTATAGAAAATAAATAGAAAATAGCTGAAATGCTTGCATCTCACGTTTCAGCATAGTTGGGCACAATCAAAACCGTATGACGCTTATTGGAGAATGGATTCCATCGAATGACTGGGCCACTGGGGTACCGCCACCATAGTACACCTCTAGAACAATGTACCGAGGACCACGTCGGGATCCTATGCTACACAAGACCGGCCTACCCCTAACCTGGATAGACCGAATATGTTATCACCCCGAGTGTTCCCATCCTTACCATCGAGCGCTTCTTCTTTCATGTGTACCCATATATAAGATAAATAGGGTTTCCGAGGACATCTAGAAAGGTGATAACATACCCTATTTGGTTGCGACCTACTTAGCCTTGCTGCATCTCCTCTATTTTAGTCATTCCCGGTTAATGAGGCTCGAGGCTAAGCGTTACCTTTCAAGTAACGATTTCTCTTAGAATGCTCATCGTCCTCCAATGACGATGTTCTGATAGCATTCATCCATACAAGTTGTCCTGGGTCTGGAAAAACCGAATCACCGTCTTCACCATCTTCACGGTATTCATTCGTAACGTTCAAACCTGATCGAAGTGGTTTTCGGATAATTAAATCTGATCCCAGTCTCTTCGAAACGATTAACGAAATTGGCCAAAATTGATAGTCGGTTATCTAACTTTCAATACACATCCATAAACAATCATCATGCCTTATTATAATTTTTTCCAAATTTATTCCAAAATATCTTTATAAGATATATATTTCCAGTACTTCAACATTTGAAAACATTTTTTTTCAAATCCTTATATTTCCAACGAAACATTTCTAACCCTTCCCAATACTTAGAATATTTTTTTCCACTTCATTTTATATTCAACACTTAGAAAGTATTCATTTTACTTCCTATTTCTTTTTCTAAAACCCATTTACAATTTTATTTGTAAATTCGTGGACTAGTTCATAACTAATTCTATAAATTCGGGAATTCTTTAATTAATTCCCCTTTAATATTCCAAAGCCAATTATATTCGTCTATAATTTCATATTCCGTTTGTACCTCTTTATTAATTCCATTTCATTCTTCGAAGTTCACTTTTATCAACTACTTCAGAAATTTCCTTACTTTTCCTCCAGATTCCACTTTAAGAATTTTCTTATAATCCCATCTACTGAATAACCCCACTTTCAGACTTCCGAGAAGTTTTATAAATAAGTTTAAAACATTTCAAACTCTATATATGTATATACATATGTAAATAAAAATAAGTATTTAAAGAAAATAATAATAATTTGTTTTTAAGACATATTCAAATAGTTATTTAAAATATTGAAAACACTTTCTTATAACATCACTTTTTCAAAGCTGGTTTAAACATTTAGGATTTTATTAAAATAGATATTAAGTATTTTAAAATTTTACTTCTGAAGTATTTCAATACTAACTAACTTTGAAATTTATATAGTTTAATAAATAAGAATTTTCCTTTTAAAATAAAAGTTTAACTTATCGATAAAATAAATTTTTACATCTCAATAACCAAATTTCAGTTTAAAAATCTTCTCAATTTCCATCACATTACTTCCATTCCGGTCTCCTTAACCATTTCATTTTAAAAATAGTATCTACTATTTTTCTCACCCTATTTCCATATTCAATATAAATTCTTTCTGTAAATTTATATTTCCAATTTATCACAAGATATCAATTTTTTCTTTATTTATAAACATCTTTTATAAATTTATATAACTCCTTTGAATTTCACTAAAATAATCTTATTTATAAAATTCCATTTTTATAAATTCAACTCCTTGTAAATTCCATTTATTTTTACCAATTTATTTTTAATATCGATTTCAATTTTCTTTCTATATTTTTCGAATTATCATTTTAAAAATCAAATCTTTTAAAAAATCTTTATATAATTTTTTTTAAATTCCCTATTTAAAATATTTTTTTGCATTATTTAATACGGTAAAAAATTCACCATTTCTTATTCAACCCAATCTCTTTTAAAATAATTCAATTTTTGATATACATATTTTTATATTAAAATCTCTTTTTAATTCCTTAAAAATTTAAAATAATATTTATGGTATTTAATATACCTAAAATTAATTTCCATGCCATTATAATATTTAAAAATTTACAACGCACAATAATCCAGCATTTTTTATATATATAAAAAATACTAATATGTATTTGAGGAATCCAATTGGATCCCTCTAACCTGTTTTCCCTGCATTCACAGATGTTAGACACCAATAAAAATATCAATCCCACTTCGAGGGGGATATCGCGGTATAAAGGGTCATCCGCTATTATGCGGGCGTATAGGGTCTCATCCGCTATAATATGCGGGAATATCACTCCAAATACTAGTATATATACTACTATATATATAGTCATCCAACAAATAAATTATAAATTTATCAATCAATCAAGCAATTAATAATTTAAATTTAAACATTTAAATTTAAATATGGTAATCCAAATGAGTGAGAAATTCTCACCTTGATTTTATTGAATTTGTTGACCGATCCACTTTTGTTTCATAGCTTGCATCATCACGAATACAACGTCTCCGTTTTTATGCGATTTCAACCTCGTGAGAGCACGATGTAATTTTTTGTTAACATTCGATTATAATTATCCAAAAAATTCAGATTTTAAAATTAACAAATAAGTAAACAAACCTAATTCCTCACCGCCGAAGCCGTGGCTGTAGCCGCTGCCATTGCGCACGTGAATCCTCCCTAGGCCACAAGCCTACTCATACCCACCGCATGCATCGCCCAGTCCCTATTTGAAACACGAAGACTCCATCGGTTGTCACCATCGCCGACTAGAACGCCTTCCAAACCACAGTCGAATGCCTCCGCCTCATCCCCAATCACGCGCGCCAGTTCCTACCCTCGACCACTCGACTACGACCTCCAATTTGAACAACCCTACCTTCATTAGCTCCTACCGCAACCCTACTCTAACCCAAACCTGCGGCTATAGGGCCGAATTCGACCTCACCTCCTAGCTTCGATCGACCGCAAGCCTCGCGCACCCAACTCGAGATCGAGTTCGTCGGCCATGAGCTCTGACAGTCCCCCTTTGAAGCACGACTTCACCATGCCCACGCGCCTGTGATTTCGATCGCGATGGTGATCGCGATTTTTAAATCGCCAGAATGTTTTTTTTTCTGATTCATTTTAGCATGGAAAGGCTGCGATTTTTAAATAAAAAAGGATGACGTGAATTGATTTGAACGAGAAAAGAAAGAAGAAAATACCGATTTGAACGAAGGGAAAGGGTAGGTCGCCTATGATTTTGACTTTGATTCGATTTTATAAAATTTTATTTAATTACGAATATCTCGTTTAATGTAACTTACAATTCTGATACCCTAGCGAGGCATGCCGCTGGGTGTTTATAATGTTATCCCCCTATTCTGAACGCAATGGAAAAGGTTTCGAGTCCTAATTCGATCATATGGAGAAGATAGCTTTTTGGACCCAATTATTATATTGAATTTCGATATTAATTTCAAAGCGTTTATATATCCTACGGCCAAACGATAACTCCAAACGCTACGGAATTTAAAATCCGATAATAATACATTATTACAGATCAAATGGAACTAGTTTCGTCGAGTTCCTAGACTGTGTCTCGGAAAGCTATTTTTAAATGTTAATTCGAACAAATTATTTTTTAAATTGAACAGATCACTTTTAAATTCAATTTAAAAACTTTTATTATCTTCATTATTATTAATATAAATTTTACAAGCCTTTAAATTATTTTTATCGAGCTTAAAACTCAAGATACAAAAATTTAACGAATATTCAATAATTAAATTATTCAATAAATCGCTAGTTTTAAATTCTGAATTTATTTTATAAATAAAAACCCAAATTTTCCATATTTAAAATCAATCTATAATCAAATTCAATATTTAAAATCATTTAAATATTCCAAATCAAACGTCGAAAAATCCGGGTCGTTACAACATGGTTATATCCTCCCTTAGCGTTTGGTAGGTTTCCTATCAAGTTAAATCCTCAAATGTCGATGGGCCATAGGGAGATCATAGGGCCAATTAGGGTAGGAAAGGATTTGGGAATCTTTGCGAGCCACTGACACTGATCACACTTCTTGACGTAATCCATTGAATTCTTGATCATAGTTGGCCAATAATAGCCTTGTCAGCGACTTTCTTTGTCTGGCACGGTCCTCACAAAATCCTTTATGTAGCTCTTTCAGTATCCAATCAACTTCATCTTTAATCATACACCGCTGAAGCGATGTAGAGTGCCCTCATACATAGAGCTTATTGTCAATGATTCTATATCGAAAAGCTTGATAGAGGACTTTTCGGGCTTCTTGTGGTTAGTAGAAGTTCTTCATTCATCAAATACTTGATCAGAGTGCCATTCAGTTGTCTATGGATGGCATATCAACTTCCATTGCTATTGCCCCCGACTCATAGAAAAGGTTGTCTTGGATTTCCAATGGAACCCCAAAGGGTGGCTTCTTCTTGGTTGCTCGCTACCTTGGCCAACTGGTCGACCTTGGCATCTTTCTCCTTTGGTATCTATTCTAGCTTGAACTCTGAGAAGGGGCTAATTATTCTTTTGGCCTCTATAACATACAAGGCAATTGTCTTGCCTTTGACTTAGAAGCGCCCGTCAATTTGATTAATGACTAGTGAAGAGTTTCTGAACATATAAACAAAATCTATGTGCAACTTCTTTACCATCCTAAGACCAGCAAGGAGAACCTCATAATTGGTTTCATTATTGGTTGCCTTGAAAGTGAGGCAAATCGCAAAACAAAGTACTCTTCCTTCAGGGGTGACAAGTACCATACCGACCCCTGCCCCTTCTTATTTGCTGTCATAGTAAATTGATCGTTGAGCCTTCTCGTCTTCTCCAATTAATGTAGCACTGATCATGTGGTCAGTCACTACAAGATATAGGTACAAGTCCTCCCAGTTGATGGGCTTGGATAGTATCGAGGGAGTAGCCACGTGCTGCTTCAATTCTTCAAACACCTTAGTGTACTCGTTGTTCCAAGCAAACGTCTTTCCCTTCTTAGGGAGGTCAAAGAAGGGAAGACACTGGTCGATAGCCTTAGATGCGAACTGTAATGACCCGTAATTTTCGATAATTAAAAATATTAAATTAAATATGATTTTGAAATTTAATATTGAGAGAAATTAAAATTTATGATTTATTAATGAGAAAATAATTAGAATATGATTTAATAAGGTTGTTTGAATGTTATTGATAACTATTTTAATGTAATTTCAATCAATTGAAACAATTGTAAAGTTAATTTGGTTAAATTTGTTAATAAGGAATAAAATAATTGTGGAATCTATTACTGGAATTTAATGTAATTAAATACTGCAGTTAATATGAGTCAAGATGATAACTGTAGAATAAGAAGGTAATAAAATGTAAACTAGTGTCAAATGGATTTATACGGTATTGGATGATTGAATAATAAGAATGAAAATCCAAATAAAAGAATTTGATTAAAATTTAATATAATTAACTGGGATTTTATTTCAATTGTAAATTGAACGCTATAATTAGTGTAATATTTAAATAGTGGATTTAACATGGAAAATTTATTTTAAAAGATTATAATTTCCGTGTAATCAAGAATGATGAAAATTGTTAATTATTAAATTTGAATTTAATAGTGATTAAATTGATTTTATTAATAATTTATTTAATTAACGTAGAAAGTAGCCTTTTTGGCCATTGTCTTGGATTTCGATGAAACTTGTTTCATCGGATCTATTACAGTGAATTATTGCAGGATTTCAAGTTTCGTAGCGATCAGACTTATCGTTTGATCGTGCGAGCTCGAAACGCGCAGAAATCAATTAATAGAATTTAAATGAATATAATTTGATTTTTAAAGCTAACTTCTATATACATTCGAATTGGGGTTTGAAACTAGTTCTATTGAGTTTAAAAATATCGAAAACATATATTTCGATATATAGGATGACCTACTTTCGTTACGGGAATGAAACGGGCTTTTCGGGTCATTGTTATTGTTTCGACCCAAATTGATCTGTCCATCCATTCTTATCCATCTCTGCCTATATATAGGCTATTATAAACCCTAGCATTCTTATTTTTTATATTGTTTGTACATACATTTCTTTCTCATCCCCTCCTTCCCAATGGCAGACAATTCAAAACCCTAGTTTCTATTTCAAATCAAAATCAAAAATTCAAATTCATCAAACCCTGTCATATTATATATCATTTGGAAGCTCTCGACGAACGCAATCCTCTGGTGCAATTTATTTTTCGATTCGAGTTACGGTTTGGCCATAAATCATCGATTTATCCTCAGCCTTCCGTTGCTAGGGTTTTCATTCGACGGTGGATCTTCGACTATAAGACGATCAGATGTTGCTGCGACGTAGAGGAGGCTTAGGCGAGCAGATCCATGTGGTTAGTTGGTCGAAACAGTTAACGATTTTACTAGAATTGGGCGTAGAAGAGCGGCGGCGGCGTGGGTATGAGGAGACGCTGGAGGTCGCCGCTCGACTCTAGGTGAGGCGCTTGGACGTGCGGAGGAGGATGGCGGTCCTGGATCTGGCAATTGACGATTGTGGTTAGGGCTGTCAATGGATACCCAAAAAATCTAAAATCCGTCCGCATCCGTATCCGAAAATACGAATATTATCCGATATCCGAAAAGCGGATGCGGATATGAGTATATCCCTATCCGAAAAATATCTGTCTGATCCAAAACTTGGTATGTTTCTAATAATTATTATTTTAAGTAGACGGCTAATTTAAATTTAAAAAGCTATGGTGGATGGAAGAAGGAACAAATTTTATCTATTGTTTTGGTTTGTTTTTGTTTATTAAAATTGTTGTAATAGCGTATGAACTTGTTTGACAATATGTATGTTGTTATTTTATCATTTGAATTGTTGTAATATCGTATGAACTTGTTTGACATTATGTGTGTTGCTATTTTGTCATTTGAAAAACTGATTAGTATTGTAGTTTGTGTGTATTGTTATTTGAGAAAGTGATTGTTCTAGCTGTGATGTTTTAGTTCAAAAATATTAGTATAATAAAAATCTTATTCAATTTCGGATGCGGATATTTCAGATATTTTCGAATATCCAGAATTATCCGCTTTTTATTTTCAGATGCGAATATTTTTGGATATCCGAAAAATATCTACGGATGTGGATACAGATGTTAATTCTCCGATATCCATGGATATCGGATGCAGATTCAGATGCGAATTTAAATTTTCGGATGCGGATGCGGATATAGCCATATCCGCATCCGTTTGCATCCGTTGACAGCCCTAATTGTGGTGGCGTCGTAATTGATTGGAAAGGTGGCGGCGGTGGGTAACGAGCGTGCTCGAGTCTGTTATGGTTAGGGTTTCTTGAGGTGGCATGTTATTTTCTATTTTAACCTTTATTTTATTATTTAATTGAAAATTTAAACTTCTAACTATCATAACTTTCTCATACGAGCTCGGATTCGCGCGCGGTTTTCTCTGTTACGATCGTATCATAATTTCGGACAATATGGAACAAGTTTGGCTACATTATGAGACTGTTAAAATTTTGGGCTTTATTTGGATTTTAAATCGACAATAAATTAAATGTGAGTGTTTTAACCCACTCTCGAATACTAAATCATCTTATGTTAGTAAAATTAAATTTACAATGTGATTAGAAATTTATTGATTGCTTTTTGGTATTTTAAATTGTCATTTAAGTTTAATTTGAATTTATATTGAATTAAATTGTCATTTAAGTTAATATTGAATTTATATTGTTCGTTAATACCTGATATTGATAACCAGTTAATTATTGTGATTTATAGGTTGATGTGAATGATGATTGTGATAGATGCTTAATTATTGACATTTTGGATGATTTGACATTATATTTATTTTATATGTTGTTATCACACTGCAAATTCCCTTAGTTATTGTTAGGAAAATCATTATGGGTTGAAATGATACATACCCGAACAATCTTATAGATTAGGGAAAAATCGTTATGGGTTGAAATGATAAACCTGAGCGATTTTATGGATTTGGAAATTTGTGATTCGGGATACAGGTTGAAATGATATATATATCCGGAAATTTAAATTTATTGTGGGTTGAAATGATATATATCCATATCACTTTGCCGCAGGATAGAAAATTTTATACGGACACCGGATTGGTTAAATTAAATGGTTTAAAATCTTGAATTTGGATTTTGGTTAAATGTTATCGTTTTAAAGGAAATAAATTATAGATTTATATAAATTTAATTGTTTTCTAATTCAAGCTTTGAAAGTTGAAATTGAAATGGTTAAAAAGAAATTGTTTAAAAATTAAATTGGGAATGTAAAGTTAAAATCAATATATGACTTTAATTCGGAAAGTTGAATTATTTTGAAGATTTGGATCTTAAATTTTGAACAATGAAGTTAAATTTGATTTAAGTGGTTTAAATAAGTAAATTGAAATTGGGCTTGAAATTGATATGAACTGAAATGGTTTAAAATAAGAATGGAATTGAATTTGAATTATTGATTTGAATTATTGAAATCGAAATTGAAGTAAAAAATGAAAGTTTTCGGAAGTTTAAGTTATTTCGAATTGAAATTGAATCACATTGATTTGGAATTAAATTGAAATCGAGTCATTTGAATTGAAACATTAAAATTGAGTTTTGTTAATTTGAAATCTGGATATGGTCTAGATTTGGTTAAATGGAAGAAACCGTTTGATTTGATACTATTTTCAAAGTAAAATTATTTTAATATAAACTGTTAAAAAATTTATTATTTTAAAATTCAGATTATTTAGATTTTCAAAACTATTTACTATATAAACCATTTCCAATAATCAAACCATTTTATATTTACTATTTTAATTATTTTAAAATCCTTAAACTAATTTAAAATATTAAAACTAATTTAAATTATTAAAACTATTTTATATTATTAAAACTATTTTGAATTACTAAAACTATTATAAACTATTATAAACTATTTTTAAACTATTTTTTACCATTTTAAACTATTTATAACTACCAAACTATTTTCTAAAATTCAAACTGTGCAAGGTTGAATTGTTTATATTTAAATCCTTGATTTGAAGGCGAATATGGTTAAATGATGTTATAACCTACGTTGGAATTTGAAATGATATTTTCTAGTGAAATGACATATTTTGAGTAAATATGATGGTTTTGAAATGAAGGATATTTTGAATTGAATATGATATTTTGATATCAAATATGAATCAGTTATGGAAATGTAAAAGAACCAACCGGTGTGAAATAAGCGTTTGGTTGTTAAAGAAACCGAGGTCGGATATTGTCATACTCTATGTCAATACCGAAACCACTTTAACAACTGTGCACGTGGTGGAGAATCCAGAATGAAGTAGGATGGTTTGGCGAATGCTACTGGAATGAAGTAAGAGAACGATGATGGATAGCCTTGACTTTCGGATCATAATTAAATTGACTAAAACAGGAGCTATACATGGGTCAAGTGGGGTCGCTCCCCCTATCGAGCATGCTTCTTCGAAACCATATCTATTACTTTGTGATTTGATTTGGTGGCCACCCTTTGATTTGATTATGGGAGTGTGTCTCGAGGTGGGCGGTAGTAGCTGATATGCGTTACCACCAGCCCGGTTTTGCAAAACGGTTGTATCCTACCCTGGGCATTGCCTTGTGTGCCTTGTCATACTTATCCTAATCCCACCTACTACGAGTTTGGTTTGTGTCGTACCTATGGAGTGCTCCCTGATAGCCTACCGGTTTGGTGGAGTTTAAAGTATTGTATAGACTACGACATTTAAAAAAAACGTGTTAAGGGGGATATGGGTAACGCCTTAACGCTATTTTAATACTTTACTTTATTGTAGACTTATTATAATAGTGTATTGTATTATATATGTAGATAGTTTAACGGATCCTTAGGAGATTTAATCCCGAACATCTCTTAAGTCATTGCATGCACGTTAGATACTGGATAGGAGATGTAAAATCCCGTAAACATCTCTGAAGCCGTTACACTCATATTTACGTATTTTGATTTAACTTACATAAGATCTTTTAGTTCCGACTTGGGTGTTTTGTCTTTTCATCACGCTCGGGTCAGTCTGAGTTTTTCAGTATATTGAAGATCATTTTATTTAGAGGATGAAGACGGAGATTAGTCTACTATTTATTATATTTATTTCACTACATCATGTTGTTCCACTGCATTATCTTATTATACCTGCTGTATGTATAACTCTGATTGTATTGTAAAAGTGTAATCAAATGTTATTGGTAAAACGGCTTCATGAACTATTTATTTGATTATTATATTTTGTCATTCTACTGTGAGATTTTGTGTTTTGTTTTCTTCTTTTCTCTTCTTTTCTTATTTACCCCATTCACAATCCTCTTTTTTGAATGGTTTGAGTTGACATATGTGGTTTATTATCGATTTTAAACCGTCTAAAAAGGTGGGTCGTTATAGTTGGTATCAGAGCTTTGGTTTAGCGATAACCTTAGCTTTGTGGGGTTTAACTCATTAGAGATAGGGTTATCAATACCCTAGAATGAGTTGAGAGTATATATATGAGAACACGTACTTGTTAGTGTTATAAAATGTTTTATATTGTGTTAATTTGTTCTATTTAGTATTTATAATTTTTGGTCGATACATAGGATGCTATGGCATCGATAGAGATTTCTAAACACTTAATAGGGCAGACTAACACAATATTGTTTTGAAATATAGGTAAATGAAATAATTTTTCCTAGTATTATATTTTGTATATAAAAGAATAATTTTTTTATAAGTGGATATAGTTGTATGTGATATGTTATTTAGTGAAATTTTATAAATATTGGTTGAGAAATAGGATTTGCAAATAAAGTGAATATGAATTGGAAATTTGAGAACTTAAGTTCCGGAGTTTTGAAATTTGTTTTCAAAGATTTTGGAATATAATATTAGTATTATTTGGGAGTATTTTCTGATATGAATATTTTCAATGCGATTTGAAAGAAATATTTTAAAGAAATTTTAAAAGGAAATAAGTGTTGTACTTCCCTCTTCTGTCATTGGAAAATAGTTTCGATGATGACGACCGCATCATCGACATTAATTTTCGAGTCTCAAAGTGGGGGAGGCCACTTAGTAGCTTTGCTAAACATTTTATTTTATTTTGTTAAATATGATTTGGTGTATATATATAAAGATAAGGATATATATTATTTAAAAAATGATTTGAATGAAACCCAGTATTTAGTTTTTAAAATTTTCTGATAATTAGTGGTTTTCAGTTATTGTAATAGAACGGAATCTTGACTATTTTAATAAGATTGGAAACATCCAACTTGAAATCTAAATTAAGAGATAATTGTTTAATACAAATATAAAGAGATTGGAGATTTGTAACTTGTAATTTAAAAGATAATGAAAATTAAGAAGATGTAAACTATTGAACAGTTTGCTAACTAAATAAGATAAAATTTGTATGACATTCTATTTCATTCTTAAAACGTATATATAACTTACCAGAAATGTTTAAAAGTTGAAATGTTAATATGGATATGTAATAGAATATTATACAAGTAAAAGCTTAATAACAAAAATGCTTCAAAATGAACATATGTTATAAATGAAAAACTAGGATGTACAATGAATGTTATAAACTTAAGATAATATTTTGAAATGCTTGATAATTAAACTGAATAAAAGAAAATGTGAATACTATTTAAGTAGATGATTATAAACTTAAGAAATTGATGGAATGATTCATAAATATATTTAGTATTAAATGATACTATATGTGAAGGAATGAATGTAAATGTAAAAGTTAAGAAAACTTAAGTATGAATTTATTCACTAATGAAATATTAATATTAAATGGAAATCAAGTTTTATAAGTAAATAATAATTGTAAATTAAATCTGCAAAGAAACTTGTATAATATTTTAAGAATTGATTATTGATGTTATAAATAATTGAATGGGGAATAAATTTTGTAAGAAATAAATGTAAATTAATAAAAGATGACCTTGTATGAATGAATGAGAATTGAAATAAACGGGAAGTAAATGATGAAAAAAAGGACAAAAGAACAAACTTAAATAACATTTAAACTCTATGTTGTTTGGCTTATGGGATGTTTGGGAAAGGATGCTTCTAATTGTTTGAGGTTGTATGAATAATCTATTAAGTAATTATCTAAGGCAGTTGAGCATAGGGTACACTTGATAGTTTATTTATAACCCTTGAATGATGAGAGGTTCTAAACCTGAACAAACCATTAGTTTTTGGTTGCTATGGATGTATGATTGATTTCTTTGTCGCATATGATGGTCATGCTGTTTTGTTTGCATATGTTTTGTGTTGATTTGCTTTTGTACTAATTGAAACAACTAAATATTTCTCTTGTACATATTTCTCACTCTTTTGGATTATATAAGTGAAATACAGGTTTATGGAAGCAATAACAACCGCTTTTGGTTTCATAAATAAAGTTGCAAATAGGTACGTTTTCGGATTACGGTTTTGCAACGATATTTATTTATTTTTCCTTGGTTTAGGATGTTTATTATTGATATATGATATATATATATATATTGTAATTATTGATATTATTTTTTTTTCGGATTTAACCGTACAAAGGAGACTCTGCCGAAATTTTTCGTGAATTTAGGACTTAGAATTTTTTTTGTGAAAGTGAAAATATTTTCAAATTTTTATTAAACTTGAATATGAAAGATTTAATTATTTATAAATTGATATATTTTATTTAAAATACATAATTATGTAAGTTTAAAGTGTTTATAAATTGATTATTCTGGAAAAAAAAATATTAGTTTCTTAATTCCTTCTTGTTCCTTTTCGAGGACGAAAAGTTTTGAGTGGGGGAGAGTATAATGGCCCGTAATTTTCAATAATTAAAAATATTAAATTAAATAAGTTTTTGAAATTTAATGTTAAGAGAAATTAAAATTTATGATTTATTGATGAGAAAATAATTAGAATATGATTCAATAAGATTGTTTGAATGTTAATGTAACTATTTTAATGTAATTTCAATCAATTGAAACAATTGTGAAGTTAATTTTGTTAAATTTGTTAATAAGGAATAAAATAATTGTGGAATCTATCATTGGAATTTAATGTAATTAAATATTGTAGTTAAGATGATAACTATAGAATAAGAAGGTAATAAAATGTAAACTAGTGTCAAATGGATTCATATGGTATTGGATGATTGAATAATAAGAGTGAAAATCCAAATAAAAGAATTTGATTGAATTTAAATATAATTAACTGGGATTTTATTTCAGTTGTAAATTGAATGCTGTAATTAGTGTAATATTTGGCCACTGTCTCGGATTTCGATGAAACCAAATTCATCAGATCCGTAACAGTGAATTATTGCAGGATTTCAAGTTTCGTAGCGATCGGACTTATCGTTCGATCGTGCGAGCTCAAAACGCGCAGAAATCAATTAATATAATTTAAATGAATATAATTTGATTTTGAAAGCTAACTTTTGTATACAATGGAATTGGGGTTTGAAACTAGTTCCATTAAGTTTAAAAATATCGAAAACATATGTTTCGATATATAGGATGACCTACATTCGTTTCGGGAACGAAACGGTCTGTCTTTTCGGGTCATTGTTATCGTTTCGACCCAAATTGATATGCCCATCCATTCTTATCCATCTATGTCTATATATAGACTGCTATAAACCCTAGCAGCCTTTTATTTTATATTGTCCGTATGTACATTTCTTTCTCATTCCCTCCTTCCCAATGACAGACAATTCAAAACCCTAGTTTCTATTACAAATCAAAATCAAAAATTCAAATTCATCAAACCCTGTCATATTATATATCCCTGGGAAGCTCTCGATGAACGCAATCCTCTGCTGCAATTCATTTTTCGATTTGAGTCACGGTTTGGCCATAAATCATCGATTTATCCTCGGTCGTCCGTTGCTAGGGTTTTTAATTCGACAACAGATCTTCGACTATAGGACGATCAGATGTTGCTGTGACGTAGAGGAGGCTTAGGAGAGCAAATCCATATGGTTAATTGGTCGAAACAGTCAATCATTTCGCCAGAATTGGGCGTAGAAGTGTGACGACCGCCCATGACCCCTGCACCGAACCTAGAGATAGTGCGCTGTAAAGTGTGCCAGGCGACCATGGATGATTGCCAGGGTAAATTAAAACAACAGAATCTATCGTATTACTCACAGCGCATGGACAAAATACAATAGAATATATATATAGTGAAGCTTCACAGAATAGAATCTCATCAATAATACTTCATAATAGTTGAATACAAACATCTGAACAGTCAATATATCAAGCCTCACTACATAACACTCAGAGAATATATAAGCAGCGGAACATCCAGTACATATAGTAAGAAGGTAATACGCAAGCCTCCAGCTCGTCTTCGACATCAGCATCGTGGAAAGCAAGAACAGCACCTGTCACCTGCTACCTAGTCTGCCCGTCCCAAAATGGACGAACAGCCCAAGGCAATAAGAGTTAAAACATAAAGCCTTGAGTCAGACAACAGTCTTAGTGAGCGGTAAATTAACTAACAACATACCAAAAGAGCATAAAGGAAAAGGAATAGGAATACAACCCTCCCACTCCACCTCTTTCTACAGTGATAGCCCCCAGACACACACTAAGTAGAAGCAAACATAGCAGAGCATACAATTTAAAGTAAAGCAATTATCACTCGAGTCAAGGGCGATGTTTTCCAAGTACAAACCGCCAAGGCCTAAACCAAGATCAGATAAGCACCCAGAAAATACCGCTCTTGAGACCGAATGATGATACAACCAAACATCCATGACTCTGGCTATCACTGTTATCATTGCTTCGATATCATCGTTAATTGAATGACCGGCTCTTTATTTCATCCGTCCATCAAGGGCTAATGGAAACCCCGGTTCTAGACATAACTCCGCACGTCATCGTGACCCGTGCCTAGGACTATCGAATCTGCCCAGAGTACTTGACTACCAATCAGTAGCCTTCAGGGACTATCGAATCTGCCCAACGTACTCTTGCTTTGAGCATGCTAGAACCTTCAACAACGATGATATCTCAGCCTTCTAGTCATCCTCCTCGATGACTATTTCCATACTAGCTCAAGCGCCTCTCGAGCAAACCATTATCCTTAAACCCGAACCATATCACCGAGTTATCAATCTGCTTGGAATGATCCCGTCTGGATTAGACCAAGGCTATCTCATATCATACTTCGCCTCATCATCATCATAGCAAAGCTTCATCTCAACATCATCATCAAATCTATCCATATGAGCTTCATCATCCGCTACATATGCCACGAGCAGTTTTTCCAATTCAAGAGCCTTTCCCTTAGCTTTTGAATCATCTTCGGTCTAAATCAAATCATCAATCATCTAATTCATAACAATCAATCAAATCAAACATTAATCCAAGTAAACAAGTATTCAAATATGATCTAAATAGACAATTATAACAATAATGGCAATTTCGTAATTAAAGAGTCAAAAGTCTAACAAGCATGAAAACATGAGCAATATCTCTATAATCTTGATGAATGAACTTGCATAGGTTAACATGTAGTAAAATGGATGCCAAATCATTATGAACAATGGATCTATATGGATCTATACTTAGGATTAGAAAAATGCATGGAAATCACTACTTTAACTCAAAATCAAGCCAACGATCCGATATACTCCTTTGGATCCGTGTGAGAGATAATCACCACTCACCAAATCACCTAAACACCTTAAAAGAAACCCACTTCAGATCTGGACAGCAAAGGATCTAACTTGATCTATCACAAATCCGCTTTAAACGATGAAATCTCTCTTCGATGGATGAAGATCTTCAATCTAAGCTATTGAATCTTCAATTTGATCTTCAATTTGGATGGAAGGAATCACTAGATTAGAGTGGAGAAAAGAAGTGAAGAAGTGTAGAAGTCGAGCTCTCAAAATGGCAGCACTTCGTCGCTTCAAAATCCGGATCCCAAAAGTGAAGTAAAACCCTCCTATTTATAGGCTGAAATACCCCTTAGGTCGTCTGCTCGCAATTAGGTCGTCCACGACCTACGACCTAAAAACCCACGACCTAACAACGCGCCTCTACGACCTACGACCTACGACCTAGCGCAAGCGCACGACTTATAGATCCAACGACCTAACACATGCGCGCTTATACGACCTAACGACTTAGCATATGCGCGCTTCCTCGCGACCTACGACCTAACGAGGATGCAGCCTAGCGACCTAACACAGACCGCTTCTACGACCTAACACTCCTGCGACCTAACACAGACACACTTCCTCGCGACCTAACAATGCCACGACCTAACGACCTAACAAACCTACGACTTAACACACACACGCGACCTAACACTTAGCCAGGTTACGACCTAACTCCTTAGGTCGTCTAACGACCTAACTACGCTAACTCGCTAACTCTCTTAGGTCGCTGCCTATCCTTAAGTCGCTCACTCTCTTAGGTCGCCAACTTCCTATAGGTCACTAATTCCTATAGGTCGCTCACTCTCTTAGGTCGCCGACCGACCTATCCCTTAGGTCGTTAACTCGCCCCATCTCTTAAGTCGCTTACTAACTTAAGTCGCCTATTTCCTTAAGTCGTCTACGACCTAACCTACTCCACGACCTAAGTCACCACATGACTTATCTCCTATACGACCTAACTCTCACACGACCTAACTTCTTAGGTCGTTCCAATACTTAGGTCGCTCCACTTCACTAAGCCGCCTACCCCTTAACTCGCCAACTTCCTTAGGTCGCTCCAAACTCTCATACGACCTAAGACTTAGACTCTGGACGACTTATCAACAATGCGACCAAATGTCAACTGTTTTACGATGTTTCGATCCGTAAAAATACGGGTCATTACATTCTCTCCCCCTTAGGAATTTCGCCCCCGAAATTCCAAACAAACAGAGCAATCAAAGACTATTCTGCATGCCTACCATCCATAGCAATCAACAACCATGCATCCAATTCTAGCTTAGCATGCAGAATTCTAAAACTTAGAACAAGTTACAATGTCGTTAGATGACACGACACTTTAGGGCCATACCTTGAAGAGTTCAGGATGAGCTGGTTTCATCCTCTCTTCCACCTCCCATGTACAGTCGTTATCATCATCACTCCATTGTATCTTGAGCAACTTAACTACCTTCCTCCTAAGCTGTTTCATGTCGGTTTCCACAACACGAAGTGGCTTACGAGGTCTCCTATCGACTGGATCAACATCAAAATCTTCACAGCTATCAGCAGAAATCACTGAATTCGAGTCGTGCACATACTTCCGTAGATATGATACGTGAAAAACATTGTGCACACCCGACATCTTCTCTGGTAACTCCAATCTATAGGCGAGCTTTCCAATTCGCTCGGTGATCGGGAATGGTCCAACAAATCTCGGAGTCAATTTTCCTTTCTTCCCGAATCGAATAACATTCTTCAGAGGAGAAATCTTCACAAAAACCATATCACCTACGTCGAACTCCAAATCCTTATGACGCTTATCGGCATAACTTTTCTGACAGTCTTGGGCTGCCTTCATTCGTTGCCGAATGATCTCTATACAATCTGAAGTCTGTCGAATCATCTCTGGCCCAAGCATCAGCTTTTCTCCTGTCTCTAACCAACATGTCGGAGAGTTACACGGTCTTCCATACAATGCCTCATACGGTGCCATACCAATGCTTGACTGGTAACTGTTATTATACGAAAATTCCACCAAATGAAGGTGATCTTCCCATGATCCTCCAAAATCCAAAACAGAAGCTCTGAGGAGATCTTCCAAAACTCGGTTGACTCTCTCGGTCTGACCATCTGTTTGAGGGTGATAAGCTGTACTCAAACACAACTCGGTTCCCAAAACTTCCTGGAAGCTCTTCCAAAATCCACTAGTGAACAATGGATCTCGATCGCTCACTATACTCTTCGGAATACCATGGAATCGAACTATCCACTTAACATATAACTCAACCAACTTTGATGCAGTCCTAGTCGGTCGAACAGGAATGAATCTTGCACTCTTAGTCAGACGATCTACAATGACCCAAATCCCTTCATTTCCCGTTCTTGTTCTAGGTAACCCATCAATAAAATCCATCGATACTTGCTCCCACTTCCATGTAGGAACTTCTAACGGCTGAAGCAATCCACTTGGCTTCTTCTGTTCGGCTTTTACCAACTGGCAGTTCATACACTTGGAAATAAAATTTCCAACATCCTTCTTCATACCTTCCCAGTAATAGGTTCTCTTCATATCCCGATACATCTTATTTCCACCTGGATGAATTGTCAGCTTCGAGTGATGACTTTCCTTCAGAACTTCACTTCTCAATTCATCTATATCGGGAACAACTAGTCGTCCTTGCTTCCGAAGCCAACCCTCTCGATCAACCTCGAATCCTTTATCCTTTTCCGGATCCAATCCAGATTCCAAATCACGAATAATCCTGACAAGCTTATCATCTCACTTTTGGCTCTCGCCAATCCTTTCCACAAGAGTCGGTCTTATCGATAAGTTTGCCAACATTTCAGGTTCCAATTCACATCTAGGCTTGAAGTCAAATCCAGCTAAATACTCGAGATTCTTCCATTCTGAAAACATGGCTCCCAATCCTGCATGTCTTCGACTTAACGCATCTGCCACTGCGTTACCCTTTCCCAGAGTATAAGCTATACCAAAATCATATGATGCCAAAAACTCTAGCCATCGCTGCTGCCGAAGATTCAAATCCTTTTGGGAGAAAAGATACTTCAACGACTTATGATCTGTAAACAACTCAAATCGAACTCCCAATAGATAATGTCTCCACATCTTCAGAGCAAATACAATCGCCGCCAACTCCAAATCATGAGTCGGATAATTCATTTCATGCGGCTTCAGTTGTCGACTTGCATACGCAACAACTTTATCCCTCTGCATCAGCACTGCTCCAAGTCCAGTACCACATGCGTCGGTGTAAACCACCATCTCATCATTCCCACTAGGAATAGTCAAAACAGGAGCGCTTGTCAATCGCTCTTTCAGGATTCCGAAAGCTTGCTCACACTTAGCATCCCATCTGAATAGTAGATTCTTTTTTGTCAATCCTGTTAACGGTGCAGCTACCTTGGAGAAGTCTTTGATAAACCGTCGATAATATCCTGCTAATCCAAGAAAACTTCTCACATCAGATGCATTCTTAGGTCTACCCCAATCCTGGATTGCTGCCACCTTAGCGGGATCAACCGCTATTCCATTTCCAGAGATAACGTGGCCTAAGAACCTCACTTCACTCTTCCAGAAGTGACACTTCGAAAACTTAGCCTTCAGCTGATGTTTCCGCAAGATTTCCAAAACAATACGCAAGTGCGTCTTGTGCTCTTCTTCAATTCTGGAATAAATCAGAATATCATCCACGAACACTAGCACGAACTTACTCAACTGATCTCTGAACACTCTATTCATAAGATCCACAAAATATGCTGGCGCATTAGTCAATCCAAACGGCATTAGCAGCCACTCAAAGAAACCGGATGGTGTCCTAAAAGCAGTCTTCGGCACACTATCCTTAGCCACTCTCAACTGGTGAAATCCCGTTGCCAAATCCATCTGAGAAAACACCTTAGCTTCATGAAGCTGATCAAACAAGTCATCTATTCTCGGCATTGGATACTTGTTCTTCTTAGTCACCTTATTCAGCTCACGATAATCCACACACAACCTCAATGATCCATCAGCTTTGGTTGCGAACACCACTGGTGCACCCCATTCGGACACACTACGCCGAATGAATCCTTTCTGCAAAAGGTCATCAACCTGCACCCTCAACTCTTGCTGCTCCCTAGGCGCCATCCGCCTAAGAGGCATCACAACAGGTCTGGCTCCTTCAACTAGATCTATACTAAACTTGATCTCTCTATGCGGCGGTAACCCTTTGACCTCGTCAAAGACATCCTCAAATCCATTAGCGATTGGCACAGATGACAGTCCATCCCGTGGAACAACCAGCGAATACATGAAGCTCATGAAGACGCCTTCTTCATGCTTACATCGTATCACAATCTTTCACCCCTCCACATTCTCGACTGTCACCTCCAACCTTTCACAATCAACCTTTGCCGCATATCTCCTAAGCCAGTCCATACCCAAAATAATTCCGAACCCCGCAAAGTTCAAAACAAAGCAATCAGAAACAAAAGAGCAATCATGACTCGATACAATCAGACCACGGCATAACATACACAAACAAGACGAACCCCCAACTGGATTAGTCACAACTAATGGCCTATCAACGATATCCGGTTCTAAACCCAACCGGCCTACAAGTTCATTACAAACAAAAGAATGCGACGCCCCAGTATCAAATAGAACTCTAACTGGAACACCACATATGGAAATAGTACCTTGAACCACCACACTCTTTCCTTTCTCTTCAGCGGTAGGAGCTTTCGAAGACGATGGAACGGCTCCCAAAGCATAAGCTTGCACAATCTGCTTGTCCTTCTGCGGTTCTGGACAATTCCTTTTAACATGCCCCATCTTGTCACAGTTGTGGCACTTCACCGACACCTTCGGATTCTTGCAATCCCTGGAGAAATGGCCCTTCCGTTGACAATTGAAGCAAGTCACTTCGCCCTTCGGCTTCTTCTGGCCATCCTTTCCCTTCTGCTGCTGCCGCTAGCTGCTTCCTCTTCTTGTTTCCACCCTGCTGTGGTTTAAACTCTTCCTTGGTCACAGCAACAACAGATCCCTCTTTAGGAAACAGATTCTCGTGCCTGAGAGCTTTCTCTACAAGCTTCTCAAATAGATCGTCCAAATGATCCACCAACTGCCTCCCAAGATAACTGTCCAAGCCTGTCACAAACTTCTCATTCTTCTGATACGAAGACTCAATATACGACCGGGCATACTTGGACAAAGCTTCAAACTCAGAAACATACTCAAGAACTGATCTTCCACCTTGCTTGAGCTCCACAAACTTCTTGAACAGAACAGACTTCTAAGCTGTAGAAATGAACTTAGCTTCAAATCTGACTTGGAATTACTCCCAAGTAATCTCTTCCTCCGGAGTATCAATGGTGATAGAGTTCCACCAATCAGAAGCTCTTCCTTGAAGCTGTCTTAATGCTAACTTCCTCTTAGTTGCATCCTCAATTCCCAAATCACTAAAGATCCTTCTACAAGCATCTATCCACCTCTAGACTTCAATGGTTGATTCTGTTCCCAAGAAAACCTTTCCTCCAAGAGCAGTGTAGTCCTTACACAGCTTAGCAAAATCCACCGGTCTTGGAGTTTGAACTTGAACTCCAACATCCACCGATGGCCCCGGAGCTGGCATCCTTCTCATGATCGAAGTCATCATAGCTTCGAACATAGCAGCATAATCAGCAGCCCCTTCAGTAGCACGGCCTTCCCTAGCAGCTGGTCTCCCTCTTCGACTCATCCTTAATATCTATAAAAAGGAATGATTAGCACACCTAGAGAAACAACTGCATAAAGGACTCAAACTCTACTAAGCTACTATATTATATATAGTAATCATCCATCACAATACAATTACGTCTCTCATACGTAGTTACGTCAGCGAGCGTTGGGTAAAATCGATTAACCAAAGCTCCGATACCAAATGTGACGACCGCCCATGACCCCTGCACCGAACCTAGAGATAGTGCGCTGTAAAGTGTGCCAGGCGACCATGGATGATTGCCAGGGTAAATTAAAACAACAGAATCTATCGTATTACTCACAACGCATGGACAAAATACAATAGAATATATATATAATGAAGCTTCACAGAATAGAATCTCATCAATAATACTTCATAATAGTTGAATACAAACATCTGAACAGTCAATACATCAAGCCTCACTACATAACACTCAGAGAATATACAAGCAGCGGAACATCCAGTACATATAGTAAGAAGGTAATACGCAAGCCTCCAGCTCGTCTTCGACATCAGCATCGTGGAAAGCAAGAACAGCACCTGTCACCTGCTACCTAGTCTGCCCGTCCCAAAATGGACGAACAGCCCAAGGCAATAAGAGTTAAAACATAAAGCCTTGAGTCAGACAACAGTCTTAGTGAGCGGTAAATTAACTAACAACATACCAAAAGAGCATAAAGGAAAAGGAATAGGAATACAACCCTCCCACTCCACCTCTTTCTACAGTGATATCCCCCAGACACACACTAAGTAGAAGCAAACATAGCAGAGCATACAATTTAAAGTAAAGCAATTATCACTCGAGTCAAGGGCGATGTTTTCCAAGTACAAACCGCCAAGGCCTAAACCAAGATCAAATAAGCACCCAGAAAATACCGCTCTTGAGACCGAATGATGATACAACCAAACATCCATGACTCTGGCTATCACTGTTATCATTGCTTCGATATCATCGTTAATTGAATGACCGGCTCTTTATTTCATCCGTCCATCAAGGGCTAATGGAAACCCCGGTTCTAGACATAACCCCGCACGTCATCGTGACCCGTGCCTAGGACTATCGAATCTGCCCAGAGTACTTGACTACCAATCAGTAGCCTTCAGGGACTATCGAATCTGCCCAACGTACTCTTGCTTTGAGCATGCTAGAACCTTCAACAATGATGATATCTCAGCCTTCTAGTCATCCTCCTCGATGACTATTTCCATACTAGCTCAAGCGCCTCTCGAGCAAACCATTATCCTCAAACCCGAACCATATCACCGAGTTATCAATCTGCTTGGAATGATCCCGTCTGGATTAGACCAAGGCTATCTCATATCATACTTCACCTCATCATCATCATAGCAAAGCTTCATCTCAACATCATCATCAAATCTATCCATATGAGCTTCATCATCCGCTACATATGCCACGAGCAGCTTTTCCAATTCAAGAGCCTTTCCCTTAGCTTTTGAATCATCTTCGGTCTAAATCAAATCATCAATCATCTAATTCATAGCAATCAATCAAATCAAACATTAATCCAAGTAAACAAGTATTCAAATATGATCTAAATAGACAATTATAACAATAATGACAATTTCGTAATTAAAGAGTCAAATGTCTAACAAGCATGAAAACATGAGCAATATCTCTATAATCTTGATGAATGAACTTGCATAGGTTAACATGTAGTAAAATGGATGCCAAATCATTATGAACAATGGATCTATATGGATCTATACTTAGGATTAGAAAAATGCATGGAAATCACTACTTTAACTCTCAAAATCAAGCCAACGATCCGATATACTCCTTTGGATCCGTGTGAGAGATAATCACCACTCACCAAATCACCTAAACACCTTAAAAGAAACCCACTTCAGATCTGGACAACAAAGGATCTAACTTGATCTATCACAAATCCGCTTCAAACGATGAAATCTCTCTTCGATGGATGAAGATCTTCAATCTAAGCTCTTGAATCTTCAATTTGATATTCAATTTGGATGGAAGGAATCACTAGATTAGAGTGGAGAAAAGAAGTGAAGAAGTGTAGAAGTCGAGCTCTCAAAATGGCAGCACTTCGTCGCTTCAAAATCCGGATCCCAAAAGTGAAGAAAAACCCTCCTATTTATAGGCTGAAATACCCCTTAGGTCGTCTGCTCGCAATTAGGTCGTCCACGACCTACGACCTAAAAACCCACGACCTAACAACGCGCCTCTACGACCTACGACCTAGCGCAAGCGCGCGACTTATAGATCCAACGACCTAACACATGCGCGCTTATACGACCTAACGACTTAGCATATGCGCGCTTCCTCGCGACCTACGACCTAACGAGGATGCAGCCTAGCGACCTAACACAGACCGCTTCTACGACCTAACACTCTTGCGACCTAACACAGACACGCTTCCTCGCGACCTAACAATGCCACGACCTAATGACCTAACAAACCTACGACTTAACACACACACGCGACCTAACACTTAGCCAGGTTACGACCTAACTCCTTAGGTCGTCTAACGACCTAACTACGCTAACTCGCTAACTCTCTTAGGTTGCTGCCTATCCTTAAGTCGCTCACTCTCTTAGGTCGCCAACTTCCTATAGGTCGCTAATTCCTATAGGTCGCTCACTCTCTTAGGTCGCCGACCGACCTATCCCTTAGGTCGTTAACTTGCCCCATCTCTTAAGTCGCTTACTAACTTAAGTCGCCTATTTCCTTAAGTCGTCTACGACCTAACCTACTCCACGACCTAAGTCACCACACGACTTATCTCCTATATGACCTAACTCTCACATGACCTAACTTCTTAGGTTGTTCCAATACTTAGGTCGCTCCACTTCACTAAGCCGCCTACTCCTTAACTCGCCAACTTCCTTAGGTCGCTCCAAACTCTCATACGACCTAAGACTTAGACTCTGGACGACTTATCAACAATGCGACCAAATGTCAACTGTTTTACGATGTTTCGATACGTAAAAATATGGGTCGTTACAAGAAGAGTGGCGGCGGTGTGGGCATGAGGAGACGCCGGAGGTAGCCACTCGACTCTAGGCGAGGCGCCTGAACGTGCGCAGGAGGATGGTGGTCCTGGATCTGGCCAATGATGATCGTGGCAGTGGCGTAATTGGCAGGAAAGGCGGCGGTGGTGGGTAACGAGCGTGCTCGAGTCTGTTGTGGTTAGGGTTTCATGAGGTGACGTGTTATTTTCTATTTTGACCTTTATTTTATTATTTAATTGAAAACTTAAGCTTATAACTATCATAACTTTCTCATACGTGCTCAGATTCATGCGCGATTTTCTTCGTTGCGATCCTATTGAAATTTCGGACGAGATGGAACTTGTTTGGCTGCATTCAATTTTGGGCTTTATTTGAATTTTAAATCGACAATAAATCAAAGGTGGGTGTTTTAACCCACTCACGAATACTAAATCATCTTATGTTTGTTAAATTAAATTAATGATGTGATTAGAAATTTATTGAGTGCTGTTTGGTATTTTAAATTGTCATTTAAATTTAATTTGAATTTATATTGAATTAAATTGCCATTTAAATTAATACTGAATTTAAATTGTTCGTTAATACCTGATATTGGTAACCAGTTAATTGTTGTGATTTATTGGTTAATGTGAATGATGATTGTGATGGATGCTTAATTGTTGACATTTTGGATGATTTGACATTACATTTATTTTATATATTGTTATCACACTGCAAATTCCCTTAGTTATCGTTAGGAAAATCAATATGGGTTGAAATGATACATACCCGAACAATCTTATAGATTAGGGAAAAATCGTTATGGAATGAAATGATAAACCTGAGCGATTTTATTGATTTGAAATTTGTGATTCGGGATACGGGATGAAATGATATATATCCGGAAATTTAAATTTATTGTGGGTTGAAATGATATATATCCGTATCACTTTGCCATAGGATAGAAAATTTTATACGGACACCGGATTGGTTAAATTAAATGGTTTAAAATCTTGAATTTGGATTTGGTTAAATGTTATCGTTTTAAAGGAAATAAATTATAGATTTATATAAATTTAATTATTTTCTAATTCAAGCCTTGAAAGTTGAAATTGAAATGGTTAAAAGAAATTGTTTAAAAATTAAATTGGGAATGGAAAGTTAAAATCGGTATATGACTTTAATTCGGAAACTTGAATTATTTTGAAGATTTAGATCTTAAATTTTACCAATGAAGTTAAATTTAATTTAAGTGGTTTAAATAAGTAAATTGAAATTGGGCTTGAAATTGATATGTGTAACGACCCAGAATTTCCGTCATTTGAAATTCAGATATTTAATTGATTTTAAATATTGACAAGTAAGATTTGTAAGTCGAATAAATTATATTTTGAATATAGAGATTTAATTGTTTAATTAAATCGATAATTTAATATTTGAAATTTCAGAAATAATTGGAAATTAGGTTTAATGTGATTAAAAATGATTTATAAAGTTATATTAAATCATATTGGAGTTAGAATGATGTTATGGAACTTTTAAAATTGAATTAAAAGTTAAATTGTAGAAATTGAATATTTTAATATTAATTAACTAGTAAAAATAGTCATTTTTCAAACAGTCTCGGATTTCGACGAAACTAGTTTCATCAGATCCATAATGTTATATTATTGTAAGATTTCAAATTTCGTGTCAATCGGATTTACGGTTTGTCCGGGGCAAGCCAAAACGCATAGAAATCGTTTTAATCGATTTAATTTTAAATTGATCGTTTAATTCCGTAACTCGCACAAATGACCGAATTAGCTCCCGAAACATGTTCCATTGTGTTCGGAATGCGTGTTAAACCCTAGAAACGCCAGGCGGCACGTTTGATTTCGAGTTCGAAAATTTTCGAGATGAATAGTGTTTTGCAATTTCCTATAAAAGGACCCCATTATCTTCATTTTCATTAAACCCTACTTCAGCTAGGTCTGGCCGCCACCTCCAATTCAATGGCCGAAATTTGCTTATCTTCTCCTCTAGATCTCTGCAAATCCACTCAGTTTTAAGAAAAACTTTCTAAAGAGAAAATGAAGAGGACGGTGAGAGCTTCGATATGAACGGTGGCGATCGAAAATGGTGGAGTCGATCGATGGGTAATCGCGTGTAAAGATGCAACGTTTGCGCATGTTTTTCAGGGTGCTGGAGGGGCTGAGCTACATGTGTTCAAGGCCGAAGGAGATGCTCGTGATGGGCTTTCAAACTATGGTCCCCGATCGTCGTCTCGATTAGTGTAGTAGGCGCGTTAATTCAAAGAACTTTGGCGGCCAATGGGCTCTTTCGTTCGAAGCAAACCTGGGAAGAAGGAGAAGCCAATGCGCAGCCCTGATTGAAGAAAGAAAATGAACGGTTGTGATTGGATCTAGGTTTAAAATTAAATAAAAAAATGTGTAAAATTATATAATATAAATTCGTATAAACTTCTAAAAATCATAACTTTGTCATACGAGGTCCGTTTCTGACGAAACGAATTGCCTCAGGTTTGTTTTGTCGAGCATTATGCAATGGAGCTTGATTGGAATTAATTGGAGCCAGTGATAATTTCGGGTAAAATTAAAAGCGTGTTTAATTTTATTCGAAACAAAACACTACAACTATTTTGGAAGCAAGGTGAGAACTCCTTACTCAATCGAATTTTGTTTCGATTTAAATTTTAAATAGTTGAATTTAAAATTGCTTGATTGTGTGAATTGAATGATGATTGTTATCTATTGTATTGAAATAGACTCTATACGCCGCATATTAAGCGGAGGTTATTATGTTAAAAACATATACCGCGATAATCCACCTTGAAGTGGAATTGGTATTATATATGTATTTGGAGTTGATTTCCCGCATTATATAGCGGATGAGACCCTATTGCGCCGCATAATAGCGAATAATATTTTATAAATCCCATATACCGCGATATTCCACCTCGAAGTGGAATTGGTATTGTGCTAACATCTATGGATGCAGGGAAACAGGTTGGAGGGATCCAACTGGATTCCTCAAACATTTGAAATTATTTCATATGTTGTGTGTTGATTATTTATAATCTTTGTGTGATTATCTTTGTGATTGAAATTGTTGAACACTATAGGTTAGCCGAATATATTTTGGTATCCTTGGATACCGAAAATAAATAAAATTTGGATTTTTAAAATTCACGTTGAAAGTTTATTTTAAAACTTATTTTTGAGAATTGGATAAATTAAAACGGAGTTTTAAAAAGATAAAGTTATTTTTTTAACCAAACTGAATAAAATTTCAAATTTCGGAAAAAAAGGGCTTAATAAATGGATTTCGAAAATATTATTTATAAGTTGAAGAATTTATTTAAAATTTGGATCTTTAAATAGATTTGAATCGTATGGATGTTTGAATCATATTGGATGTTGAATTATTTGATATCCCAAATATGTGATGCTTTGTGATATATCATGTTCTGTGTTGTGATTTGTGATCCATTTATCTATGATATGAATATCTGTGATCTGTGAATTAAAGATAAGCGTTATAGTTTATACAGCTTATCAACTATATTTCTGTGTTTCGATCTGTGATGGTTGGATGTTGTTGCACTATTGTGTTAAACCCTTGGACTACACAATACACACACCAATGTGGATTTCACGTGGAAATTGGTTAAGTCACAGATTTTTAACAATCCTAAAGATTGAATTTTTGAATCCAAATTAGTTTTGGAAATTGGAATTGAAAGTTTTTGAAAATGAGTTTCAAAAATAAGAGTTATTTTAAATAACTTAATAAAATTGAAATTTAAATCATTTGATTTAAATTTTGAATTCAATACTTGAAATTGAATTCAATGATTTGGGAGCTATGGTCTAAAAGATTGTACAAGTTATAAAAGTTGTTTATATGGGTTTTTAACCATTTAAAATATGGTTTTGGAAATTTAAGTTTAAATCCAAGTTTTATACTTGGATGGCTTTAACCTGTGTAATTGTAACCAGTTTTTCCCAAAACAAAAACTATATGTTTTCAAATAATAATAGCTTTCATAAAGTGAAAAGATTTCTAATTTGTATCAAAACATTTCAAGTTGAAATGAAATTGTGAATAGTTTGGAAAAAAACTATGAATTAACCTTTGTGAAGATGATTAAGCTTTATCTTGAAATCAAAGAAGATTTTAAAAGGTGTATCTTTTATATTATAAAAGACTTGAATTGTGAATAGTTTTGAAAGCTATAAGTTAAATCTTAATTTAAAGATTTAATGGGTTAATCCAATTGAAATGGAAATTGATTTGGGAATCTGGGAATGAATCTTTGTGAAATTGGGTGAACTTTGTGAAGTAAATCTTTTTGTTTAAAGATTTAAAATGGTAATTTGTTTAAACCATTTAAAGGAAAGGATTTGGGTAATAAGTTGTGACTTAATTTAAGTCCCTATATAAATATGTTTTAAATATTGTGCTCACTATTCGGTTTAGCCAGGAAAGGACCTTTGTGTCATATAACCCATTCCGAATAAGTGATATGATGATATGGATCGCATTGAAGACCGGTGGTGAAGACCAGGTCTTTGTGAAAACGATAGGATGACCTATCGATTGTCTCTGCACCATTAGCTATGGTACAGAGATTTCCTTTATGATGGGAAGTTTGATCGGGATTGTGAATACCCGGATTGCAAGGGCTTCTTCGGAAGTGCCTTCGGTTCTGTTCGAACCCGGAACAGACTTGTATGGTTACATATCTGACATTACATTTTGAGATATAAAGCTGATTTCTTTCAAATACATTTCTGTTTGGTGGCGGAGAATTTATTCTCTTAGCTTAACACCCTTCTCTGAGACGTACGAGCTCAGAGGTTTTGTAGTTGAAAGTTATCAGTGATATACTCCCAATTTGGTAGTGTGGCATGCTGAGTGTTGCTTAGTGATGATTATTTATTGATCATTTGTTGATCAAAGCGTGGCTTTGTGAAAATGTATAGCTTTGTGGATGAGACCTCTTCGGACCTCACAACCCGGAAATGGTCGAAACAGGAATGATGCGGCAAGGTTATGAGGGTCGCTCCCTTTAGGGTATGTCATTTCCTTCTGGAAAAGGGTGGTATCAGGTATGGAGCCCTGGTATTTAACCTATGTGGTTGCTCCAATCTCATTTACTATGTGATTGTTGCTGTATGATCGAGGCGCCTCGGATAAAGGTCCCAAAGGACCGGGGTGGCATATTCGTGTAGTAGTTACCTAGTGTAAGAGGTAACCCGGTCTTGTGTTGGCAGAGAGCAGGTTGACACTCGGGACGTCCCGCCAGAGGCGTACCCATTGGCAGTAGTAAGTTCCTTAGCCTGACCATTTGTTGGAAAATCCAAAGAAACAATACGAGCCCTTTACGATTGCAGTTGTATAACCTGTCTCCTCTAGCGGCAGCTATAACAGGCATAATATAATGATACCTATGCTGGCTAAGATTAATATTGTAATTTCGAAAGAATTTTCACACTATGCACTAGTAATAATATCAAAAGAGTTTTCTTTTGCATAGTAAGCATGTTTGACGATCATAAGAAGAAATCTCCCCCAAGTCTGTGATTGCATTGTGTGTGTGGTGGGAGGTCTTATGGTAGTTTCATTTTCTAAAAGCATTGCGGATTTCAATGTTAAAAATTCTTTTGTTGTTTGTTTTAAAGATAAACTGTTTTAAGTTCTCACACCAGTCCCATGACTGACCTGGAGTTTATTGTTCCTTTCCTAAACTCTGGGTGCCCATAATTTTCCACACGGGCAGCCTAGAGTCAGGTTATCAGGATATTCTGGATTCAGGAGATGCTGTGGAGCTCAGTGGCGAGCTGGATGGCGAGGCATATCACTTGTATATGATATTATTATTCCGCTGTGTATTCTGTATGAGGACAAGTTTGTATAACTGTCCATTGATGTATTGTGTGTATATTGACTCTGATGATGTAATGTATAAACTGATATAGTTCTTTGATTTAAGATTATTCATTTATCTAATATATGTTGTTCCGCTGCGAATGTGAGATTCTGATATTGTTTCTGTTTTTTCTTCTTTATTTCTTTCTGTCTTCTTCTACCTTTTCTTTTTAACCATAACAATTCGATTTTCCGGCATTCGATTGCTCGGCAGTTGATACAGTGGACGTATTAATGTCGATTTTCGGAAGTCGAAAATCTCGAATCGTTACATCTGATATTTTTTCCCTTCGGGATGCCTCATTACTTGATGAGATGTATATTTGTGATATATATATATATATATATTGTCATTTTTTTCCAGATCGAACCGTGCAAAGGAGGCTATGGCGATTTTTTCTGAAAATTTAAGGCGTTAGAAAATTTTCGGGAAATTTTGAAAATTTTGTGAAAACTAAATTTTGGATTTAGAGTGTTAAACGATATAGTTTGTTTTGGAAAGTATAACTAAGTATAGATTTGAAAAACTTAGTAAAGTTTTTGAAAGAGTTTAACTATTAGATTTTGGGGATGTTGCACACTTAAGTGATTTTGAAATCTAATTTGAACGAAGTGGATTTTTGAAAAGTTAATGGACTTGGGGCATTTTTCTTACTTGGCAATTTCGAGGACGAAATTCTTTTAAGGGGGGAAGATTGTAACGACCCAGAATTTCTGTCATTTGAAATTCAGATATTTAATTGATTTTAAATATTAAGAAGTAAGATTTGTAAGTCGAATAAATTATATTTCGAATATAGAGATTTAATTGTTTAATTAAATCGATAATTTAATATTTGAAATTTCTAAAATAATTGGAAATTGGGTTTAATGTGATTAAAAATGATTTATAAAGTTATATTAAATCATATTGGAGTTAGAATGATGTTATGGAACTTTTAAAATTGAATTAAAAGTTAAATTGTAGAAATTGAATATTTTAATATTTAATTGACTAGTAAAAATAGTCATTTTTCAAATAGTCTTGGGTTTCAACGAAACTAGTTCCATCGTATCCATAATGTTATATTATTGTAAGATTTCAAATTTCGTGTCAATCAGATTTACGGTTTGTCCGGGGCAAGCCAAAACGCATAGAAATCGTTTTAATCGATTTAATTTTAAATTGATCGTTTAATTCCGTAACTCACACATATGACCGAATTAGCTCCCGAAACACGTTCCATTGTGTTCGGAACGCGGGTTAAACCTTAGAAATTCCAGGCGACACGTTTGATTTCGAGTTCGAAAATTTTCGAGATGAATAGTGTTTTGCAATTTTCTATAAAAGGACCCCATTATCTTCATTTTCATTAAACCCTACTTCAGCTAGGTCTGGCCGCCACCTCCAATTCAATGGCCGAAATTTTCTTATCTTCTCCTCTCGATCTCTGCAAATCCACTCAGTATTAAGAAAAACTTTCTAAAGAGAAAATGAAGAGGACGATGAGAGCTTCGATATGAACGGTGGCGATCGAAAATGGTGGAGTCGATCGATGGGAAATCGCGTGTAAAGACGCGATGTTTGCGCACGTTTTTCAGGGTGCTAGAGGGGCTGAGCTACACGTGTTCAAGGCCGAAGGAGATGCTCGCGATGGGCTTTCAAACTATGGTCCCCGATCGTCGTCTCGATTAGTGTAGTAGGCGCGTTAATTCAAAGAACTTTGGCGGCCAATGGGCTCTTTCGTTCGAAGCAAACCTGGGAAGAAGGAGAAGCCAATGCGCAGCCCTGATTGAAGAAAGAAAATGAACGGTTGTGATTGGATCTAGGTTTAAAATTAAATAAAAAAATGTGTAAAATTATATAATATAAATTCGTATAAACTTCTAAAAATCATAACTTTGTCATACGAGGTCCGTTTCTGACGAAACGAATTGCATCGGGTTCGTTTTGTTGAGCATTATGCAATGGAGCTGGATTGGAATTAATTGGAGCTAGTGGTAATTTCGGGTAAAATTAAACGCGTGTTTAATTTTATTCAAAACAAAACACTACAACTATTTTGGAAGCAAGGTGAGAACTCCTCACTCAATCGAATTTTGTTTTGATTTAAATTTTAAATAGTTGAATTTAAAATTGCTTGATTGTGTGAATTGAATGATGGTTGTTATCTATTGTATTGAAATAGACCCTATACGCCGCATATTAAGCGAAGGTTATTATATTAAAAACATATACCGCGATATTCCACCTTGAAGTGGAATTGGTATTATATATGTATTTGGAGTTGATTTCCCGCATTATATAGTGGATGAGACCCTATTGCGCCGCATAATAGCGGATAATATTTTATAAATCCCATATACCGCGATATTCCACCTCGAAGTGGAATTGGTATTGTGCTAACATCTGTGGATGCAGGGAAACAGGTTGGAGGGATCCAACTAGATTCCTCAAACATTTGAAATTATTTCATATGTTGTGTGTTGATTATTTATAATCTCTGTGTGATTATCTTTGTGATTGAAATTGTTGAAGGCTATAGGTTAGCCGAATATATTTTGGTATCCTTGGATACCGAAAATAAATAAAATTTGGATTTTTAAAATTCAAGTTGAAAGTTTATTTTAAAACTTATTTTTGAGAATTGGATAAATTAAAACGGAGTTTTAAAAAGATAAAGTTATTTTTTTAACCATATTGAATAAAATTTCAAATTTCGGAAAAAATGGCTTAATAAATGGATTTCGAAAATATTATTTATAAGTTGAAGAATTTATTTAAAATTTAGATTTTTAAATAGATTTGAATCGTATGGATGTTTGAATCGTATTGGATGTTGAATTATTTGATATCCCAAATATGTGATGCTTTGTGATATATCCTGTTCTGTGTTGTGATTTGTGATCCATTTATCTATGATATGAATTTCTGTGATCTGTGAATTAAAGATAAGCGTTATAGTTTATACCACTTATCAACTATATTTCTGTGTTCCGATCTGTGATGGTTGGATGTTGTTGCACTATTGTGTTAAACCCTTGGACTACATAATACACACACAATGTGGATTTCACGTGGAAATCGGTTAAGTCACAGATTTTTAACAATCCTAAAGATTGAATTTTTGAATCCAAATTAGTTTTGGAAATTGGAATTGAAAGTTTTTGAAAATGAGTTTCAAAAATAAGAGTTATTTTAAATAACTTAATAAAATTGAAATTTAAATCATTTGATTTAAATTTTGAATTCAATACTTGAAATTGAATTCAATGATTTGGGACTATGGTCTAAAAGATTGTACAAGTTATAAAAGGTGTTTATATGGGGTTTTTTAACCATTTAAAATATGGTTTTGGAAATTTAAATTTAAATCCAAGTTTTATACTTGGATGGCTTTAACCTGTGTAATTGTAACCAGTTTTTCCCAAAACAAAAACTATCTGTTTTCAAATAATAATAGCTTTCATAAAGTGAAAAGATTTCCAATTTGTATCGAAACATTTCAAGTTGAAATGAAATTGTGAATAGTTTGGAAAATACTATGAATTAACCTTTGTGAAGATGATTAAGCTTTATTTTGAAATCAAAGAAGATTTTAAAAGGTGTATCTTTTATATTATAGAAGACTTGAATTGTGAATAGTTTTGAAAGCTATAAGTTAAATCTTAATTTAAAGATTTAATGGGTTAATCCAATTGAAATGGAAATTGATTTGGGAATCTGTGAATGAATCTTTGTGAAATTTGGTGAACTTTGTGAAGTAAATATTTTTGTTTAAAGATTTAAAATGGTAATTTGTTTAAACCATTTAAAGGAAAGGATTTGGGTAATAAGTTGTGACTTAATTGAAATTTCAATATCCATATGTTTTAAATATTGTGCTCACTATTCGGTTTAGCCGGGAAAGGACCTTTATGTCATATAACCCATTCCGAATAAGTGATATGACGATATGGATCGCATTGAAGACCGGTGGTAAAGACCGGGTATTTGTGAAAACGATAGGATGACCTATCGATTGTCTCTGCACTGTTAGCTACGGTATAGATATTTCCTTTGTGATGGGAAGTTTGATCGGGATTGTGAATACCCGGATTGCAAGGGCTTCTTCGGAAGTGCCTTCGGTTCTATTCGAACCCGGAACAGACTTGTATGGTTACATGTCTGACATTACATTTTGAGATATAAAGCTGATTTCTTTCAAATACATTTCTGTTTGGTGGTGGAGAATTTATTCTCTTAGCTTAACACCCTTCTCTGAGACGTACGAGCTCAGAGGTTATGTAGTTGAAAGTTATCAGTGATATACTCCCAATTTGGTAGTGTGGCATGCTGAGTGTTGCTGTGTGATGATTATTTATTGATCATTTGTTGATCAAAGCGTGGCTTTTTGAAAAAGCATAGCTTTGTGGACGAGACCTCTTCGGACCTAACAACCCGGAAATGGTCGAAACAGGAATGATGCGGCAAGGTTATGAGGGTCGCTCCCTTTAGGGTATGTCATTTCCTTCTGGAAAAGGGTGGTATCAGGTATGGAGCCCTGGTATTTAACCTATGTGGTTGCTCCAATCTCATTTACCGTGTTATTGTTGCTGTGTGATCGAGGCGCCTCGGATAAAGGTCCCAAAGGACCGGGGGTGACATTTTCGTGTAGTAGTTACCTAGTGTAAGAGGTAACCCGACCTTGTGTTGGCAGAGAGCAGGTTGACTCTCGGGACGTCCCGCCAGAGGCGTACCCATTGGCAGTAGGAAGTTCCTTAGCCTGACCATTTGTTGGAAAATCCAAAGAAACAATACGAGCCCTTTACGATTGCAGTTGTATAACCTGTCTCCTCAGGCAGCAGCTATAGCAGGCATAATATAATGGTACCTATGCTGGCTAAGATTAATATTGTAATTTCGAAAGAATTTTCACACTATGCACTAGTAATAATATCAAAAGAGTTTTCTTTTGCGTAGTAAGCATGTTTGACGATCATAAGAAGAAATCTTCTCCAAGTCTGCGATTGCATTGTGTGTGTGGTGGGAGGTCTTATGGTAGTTTCATTTTCCAAAAGCATTGCGGATTTCAATGTTAAAAATTCTTTTGTTGTTTGTTTTAAAGATAAACTGTTTTAAGTTCTCACACCAGTCCCATGACTGACCTAGAGTTTATTGTTCCTTTCCTAAACTCTGGGTGCCCATAATTTTCCACACGGACAGCCTAGAGTCAGGTTATCAGGATATTCTGGTTTCAGGAGATGCTGTGGAGCTCAGTGGCGAGCTGGATGGCAAGGTGTATCACTTGTATATGATATTATTATTCCGCTGTGTATTCTGTATGAGGACAAGTTTGTATAACTGTCCATTAATGTATTGTGTGTATATTGACTCTGATGATGTAATGTATAAACTGATATAGTTCTTTGATTTAAGATTATTCATTTATCTAATATATGTTGTTCCGCTGCGAATGTGAGATTCTGATATTGTTTCTGTTGTTTCTTCTTTCTTTCTTTCTTTCTTTCTGTCTTCTTCTACCTCTTCTTTTTAACCATAACAATTTTGTTTTCCGGCATTCGATTGCTCGGCAGTTGATATAGCGGACGTATTAATGTCGATTTTTGGAAGTCGAAAACCTCGAATCGTTACAATATGAATTGAAATGGTTTAAAATAAGAATGGAATTGAATTTAAATCATTAATTTAATTTATTGAAATCGAAATTGAAGTTAAAAATGAATGTTTTTGGAAATTTAATTTATTTCGAATTGAAATTGAAATCACATTGATTTGGAATTAAATCAAAATCGAGTCATTTGAATTGAAAGATTAAAATTGAGTTTTGTTAATTTGAAATCTGGATATGGTCCAGATTTGGTTAAATGGAAGAAACAGTTTGATTTGATACTATTTTCAAAGTAAAATTATTTTAATACAAACTGTTAAAAAATTTATTATTTTAAAATTCAGATTATTTAGATTTTCAAAACTATTTACTATATAAACCATTTCCAATAATCAAACCATTTTATATTTACTATTTTAACTGTTTAAAATCCTTAAACTAATTTAAACTATTAAAACTAATTTAAATTATTAAAACTATTTTAAATTATTAAAACTATTTTGAATTACTAAAACTATTTTAAACTATTAAAACTATTCTTAACCATTTTAAACTATTTATAACTACCAAACTATTTTCTAAAATTCAAACCGTGCAAGGTTGAATTGTTTATAATTAAATCCTTGATTTGCAGGCGAATATGGTTAAATGATGTTGTAACATACATTGGAATTTGAAATGATATTTTCTAGTGAAATTGTAACAACCCGAGGTTTCATATCGATTGATCATCGTCATTAGACGATTGAATTGGTAGCTAATTACTGTTGGTATTTTAAATCGGTTGAATTCATTTAAAAGAAAAAAAAAATAATAAAAATAAAAATTTAATAAATTATGGTTGGGCTTTAAAAATTAATTTCGGCCCATATTTTTATTCGATACCGTTCCCTTCTTATTGCAGTGCGACCGTCCCCTTTTCCCCATTATTCATTTTCTAAACCCTAGAATAAATCGAACGAATGAAAATAAATGGTGGCGCTCGTTCTCTTCTTCGTCCCTCTGTGAAAAGCTTGGGCTTTGTGACATTCATGATCGCTGCTTGCTGTGGATCGATCAAAGGAGGTTTCTCATTGCTTGCTTATCTCGATCGAGAGTGCTGGCGATCGGTATTTCCTTCGCATCGTGCTCGTTCAAGATTTCTCCGAGTCGCGGCGAAAAAGGTGAGTTTGCTCACATCTATTTCATACTTCAGATGTTTGATTTTCTCGACTATTCGATTTCGTTTGAATATTGGGGCTGATTTCTGGGTTGTTCACTCATTTCGATGTTGATGATTTCGTTCTCTGTCTATTGCTTACTGCTTTGTTCTGATAATGTCTTCGACATTTTAAAAGTGGCTTCGGCTCTTGATATTGTTCGTTTTTGGTAAACTTGTTTCGATGTATGTTGCTACTTGAGATTTATCTGACATCTCCTGGTTTGTTTTGCCTCTGGTTAACTTCGCTAATATACTTGTGGCCCCGATCCCTCTGATTTGTGGCCATTCGTTTTGGTTTGATGTTGATAAATTGCTTTGATATAACATTGATTCCCTGGTTCACCTGGTTCTAAATTCGGGCAATTGATTTATGCTGGCTTCGGCATTTCTGACTGAGGCCATGGTGACTTGTGATGATATCTTGTTTTCTACGTGACTTTGATTTTTGAACTGCGTATTTTGTTTTGGTTTTAACTTTGCAACATTTTTCATTCCCCTGTCCACTTTGGGTTGAAACAGCAGTCCTATTATTTCGGTGGCACACCGTGGCATAGCCTCATATATATATATATGCATTCATGTGATATATGTATATGATTATGTCGCACTGTTTCATATATACAGGTGTTTTTGTCTCCTATACTTAGAATTTTGAACTGGTTCTACTTGAATCTTGTGATAATATATCATTGATTTATATTCCCTGTTTTGATCAAAACTGCTACTTGTTTGCTTGCACTAGCTTGTCGCAATTTGTCGAGTTCTCAGGGGCATTTGTTCCAGTCAGATGCACTTCACTTATACTCGAGCCTGGTCATATTGATGATGAGGCTTTCTTTTTATTGTCTTTTGTTTGCATTGTCGAGTTTTTCCATTCTTCATACCTATAGTGTTTGTGCCTTACTGTTTATTTTCAGTATACATACAAGTATGTACGTATGTTACTGCATTGACGCGAGTTGTTTTTTTTGTCGGTCTGCAACTTTAATCAAGTTGGCACTATTCTCTGGTCTGTTGGTCTTACTACCCTCATACAATTGCAGTTTCTTGTGTTGTAGTGGGACTTTATTCATGTATGTTTCATTTAGAATCTGCAGTGTTTTGAGTGCATGTATCATCCCTTGCATATGTGCCTCTCTACTGTTGCATTATGTGTACCTGTTGGTCATGACACTCCTTATATTTGTAATTCACTTCCACATGAAGTGGTAGCCTATATGCTCGAGTCTGATACTTGCATGATCCAATTTCACAGTTGTATACCACATGTCGCCATTACGGCTGTTGCAGTTCCAATTTACAGCGTGGTTCCAATTAGTCATGGTTCCTATAAGGTCGTAGTTGTATTGAGTATATGGGTCCAGTTTGGTTGACCTTGCATTCACATGCTTATGTTGGTTCATATATATTTCATCTTTGCCATACCTATATTGCTGTGTGTTGCCATTTAGTTCTGTTGCTCCAGGTTGCTTTTGTACAGGTCGTGCCATATATTGGATTGTATATCCAAGTCATGCATTGAGATATTTGATGTTGTTAAGTCATTGGCTTGCCCTTTTGCATTTTATTTGGGGGTCGATGCTAATTTGCTTCCACACTGATCCATTGATCTTCTGTGTTGTTTTGAGTTGCGGTTGCTTTATATCTGGACTTCCTCTGGTTCATTTTTCTATAGTTGTGTTGAGTCTCATTAGCCGCGACTTGACCTTTGCAATTTCGACGTACGGTAGTGGCGAGGCAGTGCACGCGTGCGTGTACTGCAGCCACACCGAGATTTAATTTGATCTGATGTCATCTGTTTCTGTTTTATTAAGCGTATTTTGAAATGGTTCATTTTGATTTGTGTTGGATTTATTGACTTTCAGATTCATTGATCTTCTGAGTATTTGATACACTATATTGGCGAGGCAGTATACGTTAGCGTGTACTGCAGCCAATCAGCACTGTTGTTTTAAATTGACATTTCAATTGTTTAAATCGATTTGGATTGCTGATTTACTGTTTAACACTGTTTAGTGTTATATCTTCCGTTATCCAATTCTCGTATCGAGAGTTGGATATACGAGGTTCTGTGATTGTCGTCTATTTGATGTTTGATTATTATTGCTTCTATGCACTAATAACTGAGTTTGAATTAGACTGACCCGTGTATTATTTTCTTTTGAATTTAATACTCGGGTCAGACCCGAGTTATTTCAGGTTGTAGATTTTCTTCTTTGAGTTGCTGTTCAGGATATGAAGACTTTTCACATCTTCTGAAGTTGTCAGTGTCATTTTGTAGTAGTCGTGTCATTATATAGAATGATATGTATTCATGTATATTAGTCGATAATGTACTTGTATATATAACTTCTAGAGTCGACAGTTGTAGTTGTATCATATGTATTGTGTCAACTATGTATTAACTGACATCAGTTATATATATATGAGACTTTTGTTTTTATCTGTGTTCCGCATTTATATTATCTGTGTTATTGTTATATCTAATGTCCTAAACTATTATGAACCATCGTAGTTCGTTTTATACTAGTATTGGGTGTGTCGATGGGAGTTAATAAATAATAGATGAAAAATAAAAAGTATATACTACTTCTATCGAGATAACCAATATTAGTGTAAGGCCAATTACGGATGGTCGCTCCTATCCAGCCTTATTCTTCGTAATAATAGACATTATTCCTTTTAATACTCTTTGTTATTATGAGCATAGAGGTGGGGCGTTACATTTGGTATCAGAGCTTGGGGTTTATGGACATAATATAAAACATAACTTAGATGGAACATATGTTACAACTATTAGTCGATGTTTTATTTGTGATTTGAGTCAAAACTAAAGTTTTGAAATTTCGATGAAATTTTTAAATATCTTTATTTAAAAATAAAAGGTGAATTTGTGTTCTGATGATTTAATTGATTTGAGTACTGTTTATCAGAGTGCGCAGCGGAAACAGTGAAACTGTCTTTGCTGAGTACAACTGATAATCTATTTGATTCAGAAATTGAAATAAATTTCATTGGTTGTTTACATAGCTGTGATTATTTTGTTTCTTTGAGAATTTCGAATCCGAATTGAGGATTCGAAGAAATTACAGTTATGTGATTTTTGTCGAAATTTCCGCTGGCTTTCTTTTGTACTAATCATCTATTGATTAGATTTTTGCTGTTTTGAATTATCTTCATTGAAGACACATTTGAATGATTTCTTTGTTCATTTTGTAGTACGTGCAAAAATTTGAATTGCACGTTATTGCATTTATTTTACGTTGAACCGATGCTTGGTTATGAAACGTAATTGTTGCCGTTATTTTTATAACGGGATTTTACACCAATCCTATATTTTGAAGTACGGTGTTTTGTGGCATTTTGATGAATGAAAATTCACTGATACTACATTTTGATGTAAATTGTTTTGATGTGATTTTGACGCTTTAAAATTACTGTCGCTTTGGCTTCAGTAACCGTCATGTTTTAAAAAGTGGATTTTCAAGCGGTTATTCCGCAATGCTGAGTTTGAGATACGATTTTTCGGTATTTTGAGAAGTACAATTTCCTTATCGAAATTGTTACTGATTTGCTGCTTTAATCACGTGATTGGAAAATCGTTTTAAAATGAAAATTGTTTTATAAAATTTTAGCAGTTTGCGTTTTCAAAAGAATGAGAAAGCGACTTAAACGATTCAGCAAAATCGAGAATTATGACCCCTTTCTTTTACTGTTTCGCTTAACTCCGGACTTGTTCAGTTGAGAATGTAAAGTGTATTTTTACAAAATACACAATTTTGCACTTTCAAGGAAACGATGAAGTGATTTAAACGATTTAGCAAAAGTGCGGAGTATGGAACCACACTTTTACTATTTCGGTTAATTCCGGACTCGTTAATTGAATATCTGTTGTTTTGATTATTTTGATGAATTTTACACTTTCAAGGAAACGATGAAGAAAATTAAACAATTTAGTAAAACTCGTGGTTATGGGACATGTGCGTTTACTATTTTGGTTAATTCCGGACTCGTTAATTGAAATATTTTGATGCTTTCGTGTGCTTTCGAGCCACTATGTTGGACCTTCGGGTCATATGTTGGACCTTCGAGTCAATACCAGTACTAGACCTTCGGGTCATTTGTTGGACCTTCGGATCATTTGTTGGGCGCCAAAATTATGTTGAGTACTTGGTAGGCTTCGGCCATTTGTTGATGCACGTGCGGCGAATTAAAAACTCGCCATCTGATGGGATCGATCCAAGCTTTTATGTTGATTTTCTAGTCTTCTTAATTGATTTCTAGATATTTGTTGTTTCCAATTATCTGCAGGTAATTGGATATTTGTTGATATGAGTTCTGATTATCGTTTTTGATAATCAGATATTTGTTGTTTCTAATTATCGCTTATGATAATTAGATATTTGTTGATATGAGTTCTGATTATCGTTTTTGATAATCAGATATTTGTTGTTTCTAATTATCGCTTATGATGATTAGATATTTGTTGATATGAGTTCTGATTATCGTTTTTGATAATCAGATATTTGTTGTTTCTAATTATCGCTTATGATGATTAGATATTTGTTGATATGAGTTCTGATTATCGTTTTTGATAATCAGATATTTGTTGTTTTAATTATCGCTTCAGATAATTAAATATTTGTTGATTTTAGATTTAATTATCGCTGTTAGATAATTAAATATTTGTTGATTCGAGATTTAATTATCGTCTTTGATAATTAAATATTTGCTGATTTGAGATTTAATTATCGCTGTTAGATAATTAAATATTCGTTGATTTGAGATTTAATTATCGCTGTTAGATAATTAAATATTTGCTGATTTGAGATTTAATTATCGCTGTTAGATAATTAAATATTTGCTGATTTGAGATTTAATTATCGCTGTTAGATAATTAAATATTCGTTGATTTGAGATTTAATTATCGCTGTTAGATAATTAATTATTTGCTGATTTGAGATTTAATTATCGCTTTTGATAATTAAATATTTGTTGAATTTGAAATTTGATTATCGCTTGAGATAATCAAATATTTATTGAATTTGAAATTGGATTATCGCTTTAGATAATCGAATATTTGTTGATTTGAAATTTGATTATCGTCTTTGATAATTTGATATTTGATGAATTGTTTTCTGAGTATCAACTGGATAACTAGATATTTGCAGTTTGCAATTTGTGATTTGTGTTTCATAATTATCTTTGTTGATAATTAGATTTGTTGTTTTCTAATTATCGTATCGATAATTAGATATTGCTGTTTTATGATTTCTGTATCTCTGAATATCTAATTGGTAATTGAATATTGCTGATAATTGCATTTATTCAGCTTTGTGTTTTCAGATTATCTAATTGATAATTAGATTTTGTTGAGAATTTGTGAATTTCTTTATTAGAATTAAAAGATTTCTTTGGCGTTGGTGTTCTTGACTTTTATTTCTCTAGCTTAACCAGTTATGTTACAGAAATAATTGTTATTGACGACCTTAATTATGAAAATTGCGAGGATGCAATTTTTATAAGGAGGGGAGTCTGTAACAACCCGAGGTTTCATATCGATTGATCATCGTCATTAGACGATTGAATTGGTAGCTAATTACTGTTGGTATTTTAAATCGGTTGAATTCATTTAAAAGAAAAAAAAAATAATAAAAATAAAAATTTAATAAATTATGGTTGGGCTTTAAAAATTAATTTCGGCCCATATTTTTATTCGATACCGTTCCCTTCTTATTGCAGTGCGACCGTCCCCTTTTCCCCATTATTCATTTTCTAAACCCTAGAATAAATCGAACGAATGAAAATAAATGGTGGCGCTCGTTCTCTTCTTCGTCCCTCTGTGAAAAGCTAGGGCTTTGTGACATTCATGATCGCCGCTTGCTGTGGATCGATCAAAGGAGGTTTCTCATTGCTTGCTTATCTCGATCGAGAGTGCTGGCGATCGGTATTTCCTTCGCATCGTGCTCTTTCAAGATTTCTCCGAGTCGCGGCGAAAAAGGTGAGTTTGCTCACATCTATTTCATACTTCAGATGTTTGATTTTCTCGACTATTCGATTTCGTTTGAATATTGGGGCTGATTTCTGGGTTGTTCACTCGTTTCGATGTTGATGATTTCGTTCTCTGTCTATTGCTTACTGCTTTGTTCTGATAATGTCTTCGACATTTTAAAAGTGGCTTCGGCTCTTGATATTGTTCGTTTTTGGTAAACTTGTTTCGATGTATGTTGCTACTTGAGATTTATCTGACATCTCCTGGTTTGTTTTGCCTCTGGTTAACTTCGCTAATATACTTGTGGCCCCGATCCCTCTGATTTGTGGCCATTCGTTTTGGTTTGATGCTGATAAATTGCTTTGATATAACATTGATTCCCTGGTTCACCTGGTTCTAAATTCGGGCAATTGATTTATGCTGGCTTCGGCATTTCTGACTGAGGCCATGGTGACTTGTGATGATATCTTGTTTTCTACGTGACTTTGATTTTTGAACTGCGTATTTTGTTTTGGTTTTAACTTTGCAACATTTTTCATTCCCCTGTCCACTTTGGGTTGAAACAGCAGTCCTATTATTTCAGTGGCACACCGTGGCATAGCCTCATATATATATATATATATGCATTCATGTGATATATATATATGATTATGTCGCACTGTTTCATATATACAGGTGTTTTTGTCTCCTATACTTAGAATTTTGAACTGGTTCTACTTGAATCTTGTGATAATATATCATTGATTTATATTCCCTGTTTTGATCAAAACTGCTACTTGTTTGCTTGCACTAGCTTGTCGCAATTTGTCGAGTTCTCAGGGGCATTTGTTCCAGTCAGATGCACTTCACTTATACTCGAGCCTGGTCATATTGATGATGAGGCTTTCTTTTTATTGTCTTTTGTTTGCATTGTCGACTTTTTCCATTCTTCATACCTATAGTGTTTGTGCCTTACTGTTTATTTTCAGTATACATACAAGTATGTACGTATGTTACTGCATTGACGCGAGTTGTTTTTTTTGTCGGTCTGCAACTTTAATCAAGTTGGCACTATTCTCTGGTCTGTTGGTCTTACTACCCTCATACAATTGCAGTTTCTTGTGTTGTAGTGGGACTTTATTCATGTATGTTTCATTTAGAATCTGCAGTGTTTTGAGTGCATGTATCATCCCTTGCATATGTGCCTCTCTACTGTTGCATTATGTGTACCTGTTGGTCATGACACTCCTTATATTTGTAATTCACTTCCACATGAAGTGGTAGCCTATATGCTCGAGTCTGATACTTGCATGATCCAATTTCACAGTTGTATACCACATGTCGCCATTACGGCTGTTGCAGTTCCAATTTACAGCGTGGTTCCAATTAGTCATGGTTCCTATAAGGTCGTAGTTGTATTGAGTATATGGGTCCAGTTTGGTTGACCTTGCATTCACATGCTTATGTTGGTTCATATATATTTCATCTTTGCCATACCTATATTGCTGTGTGTTGCCATTTAGTTCTGTTGCTCCAGGTTGCTTTTGTACAGGTCGTGCCATATATTGGATTGTATATCCAAGTCATGCATTGAGATATTTGATGTTGTTAAGTCATTGGCTTGCCCTTTTGCATTTTATTTGGGGGTCGATGCTAATTTGCTTCCACACTGATCCATTGATCTTCTGTGTTGTTTTAAGTTGCGGTTGCTTTATATCTGGACTTCCTCTGGTTCATTTTTCTGTAGTTGTGTTGAGTCTCATTAGCCGCGACTTGACCTTTGCAATTTCGACGTACGGTAGTGGCGAGGCAGTGCACGCGTGCGTGTACTGCAGCCACACCGAGATTTAATTTGATCTGATGTCATCTGTTTCTGTTTTATTAAGCGTATTTTGAAATGGTTCATTTTGATTTGTGTTGGATTTATTGACTTTCAGATTCATTGATCTTCTGAGTATTTGATACACTATATTGGCGAGGCAGTATACATTAGCGTGTACTGCAGCCAATCAGCACTGTTGTTTTAAATTGACATTTCAATTGTTTAAATCGATTTGGATTGCTGATTTACTGTTTAACACTGTTTAGTGTTATATCTTCCGTTATCCAATTCTCGTATCGAGAGTTGGATATACGAGGTTCTGTGATTGTCGTCTATTTGATGTTTGATTATTATTGCTTCTATGCACTAATAACTGAGTTTGAATTAGACTGACCCGTGTATTATTTTCTTTTGAATTTAATACTCGGGTCAGACCCGAGTTATTTCAGGTTGTAGATTTTCTTCTTTGAGTTGCTGTTCAGGATATGAAGACTTTTCACATCTTCTGAAGTTGTCAGTGTCATTCTGTAGTAGTCGTGTCATTATATAGAATGATATGTATTCATGTATATTAGTCGATAATGTACTTGTATATATAACTTCTAGAGTCGACAGTTGTAGTTGTATCATATGTATTGTGTCAACTATGTATTAACTGACATCAGTTATATATATATGAGACTTTTGTTTTTATCTGTGTTCCGCATTTATATTATCTGTGTTATTGTTATATCTAATGTCCTAAACTATTATGAACCATCGTAGTTCGTTTTATACTAGTATTGGGTGTGTCGATGGGAGTTAATAAATAATAGATGAAAAATAAAAAGTATATACTACTTCTATCGAGATAACCAATATTAGTGTAAGGCCAATTACGGATGGTCGCTCCTATCCAGCCTTATTCTTCGTAATAATAGACATTATTCCTTTTAATACTCTTTGTTATTATGAGCATAGAGGTGGGGCGTTACAGAAATGCCATATTTTGAGTCAATATGATGGTTTTGAAATGAAGGATATTTTGAATTGAATATGATATTTTAACATCAAATATGAACCGGTTTTGGAAATGTAAAAGAACCAACCGGTTTGAAATAAGTGTTTGGTTGTTAAAGAGACCAGGATCAGATGTTGTCATACTCTCTGTCAATACCGAAACCACTTTAATAACTGTGCACATGGTGGAGAATCCATAATGAAGTAGGATGGTTTGACGAACACTACTGGAATGAAGTAAGAGAACGATGATGGATAGCCTTGTCTTTCAGGTCATAATTAAAATGACTTAAACAGGAGCTATACCTAGGCCAAGTAGGGTCGCTCCCCTTTTCGTGCATGCTTTTTCGCAACCATATCTGTTGATTTGTGATTTGATTTGGTGGCCACCATTTAATTTGAATTGATTATGGGAGTGTGTCTCGAGGTGGGTGGTAGTAGCTGCTATGCGTTACCACCAGCCCGGTTCTGCAAAACAGTAGTATCCTACCCTGGGCATTGCCTCGTGTGCCTTGTCATATTTATCCTAATCGCACCCACTGCGAGTTTGGTTTGTGTCGTACCTATGGAGTGCTCCCTGATAGCCCACCAGTTTGGTGGAGTTTACAGTACCGTATAGACTACGACATTTATAAAAATGTGTTAAGGGAGATATGGGTAACACCTTAATGCTATTTTAATACTTTACTTTACTGTAGACATATTATAATAGCGTATTGCATTATATATGTAGATAGTTTAATGGATCCTTAGGAAATGGAATCCAGAATATCTCTTAAGTTATTGCACACACGTTAGACACTGGATAGGAGATGTAAAATCCCGTAAACATCTCTGAAGCCATTACACTCAAGAATAAGATCGATGTGGAATTCCGAGGTAAATCGACATTCGATCTCAAGAAATAGAACTCAGGTATTGCAGGAGATAGATAGCATCGTAAAACCGAGGATACAGAAATCTCCATTAAATCAATGCCTATTGTAAAGGAGTTTCACCCCTTACAAATCATTCGAAGTTTGGCGATACCACCGATTCATTATAAGGGTTATTCGAAGAGGAGTTATGTGATGCTCCAGAATTGAAAGAAGACGAATAGTGAGGGACACGAATGAATTTTTGGAACCGCAGGGAACGTTCCAACATTCAAAGGAATCGAGTCAAAAGGAAGAGATTGAAACTCGAATGAGAGTGATTCTGTAAATACATTTACCCTATATGCTAAGTTTTTCCTAGAGCTACCAAAGCTCTGATACCAACTATAACGACCCGCTATTTTGCACCATTTGCATCCGTACATGTCGGACTTGAATAATTCAAAATACCGAATTGTTAATTTAAATTTGGCAAAACTGAACATATACAGTAAATAAAATAATCACAGATCATAGACACAGAGTAATAAATGCAGCGGAAACAAAAGATAGTAGTTCATGAAGCTACTATATACATATCAGAGTTAAATAAGGTACAACAGAAGTCTCGAATACAATAGTCAAATACAATAACAGAATACATCACTGGAATCAACTGAATATCTGAAAGCTGGATAGATGGTTGGATCTTCAAGCGAAGCTCCAACTCCAAAGGTGAGTCTCGAATACTGGTACACTCAGTCTGACCCGAGCGTAAAGCAAAACACAAAACACTCGAGTCAGGATTAACATTCTTATATCAATAAATCCAACTCAAGTGAAATAGCAATTGAAATACAAGTAACTCAAAGGATGTTTGGAATAACCATCCTTTAAGGATCCGTTAAACTATCTACTATGTAGTAGTGTACGATAAGTAGATAATGTCTATCAGTAATATAAAGTATCAAGATAGTGTTAAGGCGTTACCATTATCCCCCTTAACACATTTTATATAAGCGTTATAGTCTATACAACACTGTAAACTCCACCGTAAACTAGTGGGATATCAGGGAGTACTCCATAGGTATAACGCAAAACAAATCGTAGTGGTCGCGTATAAAGGGATACAAGTATGACAAGGCACATGAGGCAATACCCAAGGTAGTGAAACTACCGTTTGCCTGATCCGGACTGGTGAGAACGCATCGCCGCAGCGATCACAACACCACGAAACAACACTCCCAAAATCAAGGGTGCACCAATCGATAACAAGTAATGAGTAGTTTTCGAAGAAGTGTGTTCGCTCGAGGTAGCTAACCCCCATTTGGCCCGGCACGGCTCCTGTTTTAGTCATTTCCAATTTAACACAAGTGTCAAGGCTATCCATTATCGTTCTCTTTCTTCAGTCATCACGTACATCATTCCAACCACTTCATTCTAGATCACACTCCGCGTATAGTTATTAAAGTGGTTTTCGGTTTAGACAGTGAGTATGTTCCTAACCGATTCCGGTCTCTTTAATAACTTCCGTGATTATTACACCGATTGGTCGTTTATTTATTTCAAAACCAAATCAATTTCAATCTCAATTAGAATTTGCAAACCAACATTTCATTTGTCTCTCTAAATCAATTTCCAAAATTTACGTTTCGAAACTTCCAAATCACCAATTCAAAATCTTATAATTCAATTTAATTTTTTATTTAAACAATTCAAATATTGATTCAGGTTCGCATATAAGTTTCATTTCGAAAATCATTTAAATTAATTTAATTCAACATTCAAATCAATTTAAATTCATTTATCGATTTCATTCAATATTCGTTAAGTAAATTTTCATTTAAAACAATTTCTATTTAATTTCCAATTCATTAAAACAATTACTTAAGTTCAACGCCATTATATCAAACTTACAAATTGCATTAAATCAAATTCATCAAATCCAATTCTTTACATTTCAAGTCTTACATTTATTTCAATAAAACACATTTTATTTCTTATTAGAGAAATTCAATTTCACTGATTTAATTTTAGTTACAAGTTTCAAAACTCAATTAAATAAAGAAACTTAATTTCACTTATTCAAGAAGTTCAATTTCACTAAATAAATAATTCAATTTTATTTAATTATTAAATAATTCAATCTTATTGAATTATTAAATAATTTCAAAACTTAACTATTTTAAAATTTCAAAACTTAATTATTAATAATTTCAAACTTAATTCAATCATTTCTCAAATTAAACCACGTTCTTTCATCAATTACATTGTTAATAATTTGTTTCATATTTTTAAATATTAACATTTTCCTTTCATTAAAATTCAAATTTCAACTTCATTTCAAAACCTTATTATTTAATCAAATAAAATCTATATTTTATCTTCAAATTATTGACCAATCGGGTTTTTATTTAATTCTCTATCCAAAGTCAAAGTTTAATTTGGGTATTTATCATTTCAACCCGATTCCAATTAAATTCAAAATCAAAGCATAGCAAAGGGAACTTGCAGTGTGATAACTGGGATGGTGTCAAAGTAAATAAACAAGCAATGACACAACCAATATCAATCCAATAATCAATTCAAATAATCCTGAAATAATCGTATTAATTCACATTGTTGTTTGTGCAAATTAATATAATTATTTCTAGAATCTACACTATCATTTCATGTAGATTAAAGATTATTCCACTAATATTAAAACGGTTCTTCATTTGTCTATCATTATTCAATTTTCTACTACATAAATTATTCAACATACATTCAATGGTTCAAAGTGTAGTTAACACTATTCTACGTGTCACTTTATTTAACATTTAAAAGGGGTCATATTTAACTATTCAAATGCAACATATAAATCCATTTTAATTGTTAACTATCTTATAATAAATTCAATTGCATACTATCTATCACTTTAACATTTTCAATTAACGTCCAATTTCAACATAATGCAACAATCATTTATCAACCAAACTTGTATAATCATCGCATAAGTAACAAATAATGGTGTCAGATGTCACAGGTGAACTGATACAGTTAATAGCATATATAACAGTGTAATTAACTAACAGCAGCATATTTCGATTGTTGTTTCAATTGAAATCAAATTTAATAAATAAAAGAACGTTAATCGTGAGTGATTGCTCACCTTTCGAGGCTAGAGAGATGAACGGGATGAGATGAGTTATGGATCCAAGTGCAAATTTCGAAGCAAAGCAAGATGGATTCGAGTTCGACGGACAATGCTGATAACAGGAATTGATGAAAATAAATCAGAAGTGCTTGATGTAGACTGAAGCGAAACATATATATTATGCTGTTGTATTATTTTCTTAACCAATATTAATTTTTGAAACTCATTAAAATTATATATATATATATATTTATATAAAAAAAACTTATATAGATATATACATAAACGTATCACAAGTATGCATAAAATCTAAAACAAAATCTTATATAAACTTTTAATATCTAGTAGAGTATACTCATACTTATAAACGATATATATATATAACTACAAAATATTAATACTTCAAACATACATATACAAACATATCACTTTATATATATATACTACATGAATCCACAATATATATAACCCTTTTGATTTAAATCTATAAATATTTCAAAATTAAAGTAACCATATATGTAAAACATACTCAGACTTACATTATATATCATATAATTGTTATACTTAACCGATATATACAGTACACATAAACTAGAACGTAATTTTCTCAACTCCTTTTAAAATCTATAAAACCCAAAAAGGTTTGCAAATATTAACATCAATATTCTCTCAGACAATATCAGTTATCAACAAAATTCTGTATGAATATATATATAACCAGTTATGTAAACGTAACCCATCTGCTTCACATACTATAGGATATAATAAAATTATATATCTGTATACTAAGTTCGAAAGAAAACTGCAATGCCCACCCTTATATATAACATCATGTGCATATTATACTTTAATCAATACCTATATATTATATGTATCAATTCATCTAGTTGAAACTTCTTCATGTCTTCATCTGCATTTAAATGAAATTTTTATGATTGTAGTTAATATCTGTGGGGACACGTTTTTCGATTATAAGCCAAATGCTCACGTATTTGGACATCGCATATCTTCTAATTGCGCTAATTGAGAAGTTCTTCTTTTCTGTTTTATACGTCCCATCCTTTTCTTTCCAGTTGGGTCTTTTTTTTATGTCCTAATACATACATATATATATATATATTCCAAGGTACTACATAACCATGTACATTCAGGCACATCGAATTTATACCAAAGCTGTGAACATATATATACAGTATCTTTTATATATGACTTATATAACTAAACTGGAATACAAGCTCTAATATGCCATTTATATTCAAAATATTGTTATGTTAATAATGATTTCCAAATCTACTCAAATAAAATATATGTACATTTTATATAAACAGCAAATGAAAGTGTGCTAACAATTTATACTTAGATATATATATATATATACACATATAAAAATCTAGCATATAACTTACAGCAAAATATGAATACGAAACAACAACAAAAAAAATCTACCTGTAGAGTTATATATATGTACGCACGCATCTATGTAATAGCCGCTATTAGGTCACGTGCTCACGGAAGTGGTGGGGCCCGATGAGGTTGAAGAAGATGGTGGGTCGGGTTGCCTGGAGCTACTGGTCTGGTGGGGGCGAATCGCGGCAGTTAATGGAGGGAGGTCGGAGGTGAAGGGAATGTCGTTCGGGTTTAAAGCGGAGGTGATGCATAGGCGGGTGAGGGGCTGCGGAGTGGGTTCGGGCAAGGATGTGTTGCAGCCAGAAGGAGGAGAACGCGGGCGTAGGTTGAAGGTCAGGCGGAAGGGCTCGAAGTGGTTTAAACGATACAGGGTTCACCCATTTTTCTTTTTTTCTTTTTTATAACTTTTCGGATGAAACTGGTACCAAATAGTAGATACAGGAGCCTATAGAAATGCAAATCAACAAAATTTGAAAAGGCAGAATGATGACCGGTTGGAATGATAAAAGTCGCATTGGATTCTGAGAAGAAATAAAAGCAAACAGTTGTGGACAACGAGGGGTCACCAAAAATATAAAAGGCTAAATTGGGTATCAATACGGTTATCCGACGTTTTACAGATTCCGTCGCGTACCAGAATTCAAAACACAGAATTGAATACACCGCAGAGATCAGTATGACGAGACGATTAAAACGGTATACAGATATCGGTGGTATGATTGAATTATTAAAATCCGAATTTTCTACTAGCGGAAAATGCAGCAAAAACGTAGAAAAATAAGATCGACGGAGCTAAAGAAGTCCGAATTTGGAAAAACGAGAAATGACGTTTGCTCAAAAGATGGTTTAGAATTTTCTATGTAAAAATATTTAGGTTCCGAAAACATTTTATTTTCATCGCTTTTTAACTGATTAAATTGAAGTAAATTCACGCGCGAAATAAACTTTCGTATTTTCGGACGAAAATTTACCAGTTGCTATGTTTAACTAGACGCATTCCAAATATCAAATTTATATTTCAAAATTTTATCGTTTTAAAATTTCGCAAAATTTCAATTAATAACGTTATTAAAACTAGTTAAATTTACGGGTCGTTACAGAGTTAGTAGAGTTCTTGAGGATTTGTTGAGGATGTGCATTCTTGATTTTGGAGGGACTTGGGAGGAGCACCTTCCTTTAGTGGAATTCACATATAACAAGTTTTCAGGCTAGCATTAAGATGGCTCCTTTTGAAGCTCTTTATGGAAGACCTACAAGTCGCCTTCTTGTTGGTTGGTGTCTACAGAAAGATTGCTACTTGGTCTCGACATGGTTAGAGAGACTTCAGAAAAGATTGATTTGATTAGAAGAAGAATGAAGATGAACCAAGATAGACAGAAATCCTATGCAGATATGTGGAGAAGGGATATTGAGTTTGAGGTAGGAGACTTGGTTTTCATTAAGGTATCTCTGCTAAGAAAGGTAGTGAGGTTTGGATCAAGTGGGAAACTTGCTCCCAGATTTGTAGGACCATTCCCCATTGTGGAAAGGGTAGGGAAGATGGCGTATCAGATAAAGCTACCATAGAGGCTCGCGGGAGTTCATGATGTTTTTCATGTTTCGCACTTGAGAAAGTACTTACATGATTCAGCGGAGGTAGTATAACCTAGTCAACTTGAGGAAGTTTAAGTGGAGAGAGAAGCATCGGTTTGTTGCATTCCTACCAAGATCGTTGGACATGATATCAAGAAGCTTAGGAATAAGGAAGTCCCATTGGTTAAGGTGTAGCGGGGAGATAGTGTTGAAGACGCTACGTGAGAGGCCGAAGAGAAAATATGTACCTCTTATCCGCATCTCTTCGATAATACATCTTGAATTTCCTATTTCCATATTTAGTTTTGAATAGGTTCTTTCCTTTAGTATCCTTTGGGAGGGTAGATCTTAGGATTTAACCTATGGATGGTAGGACTGAATGTAAACATGTTACTAGAACATATTATGTATGATGGACGCTAGTGGATGCAAATGTTTACTAGTGGATGCTATTGGACGCATATACACACACTAGGCACTATTATCTCTAAGGGATCGGCCTAACTAGGTCACTAAAGCATATGCATATGGATGTGTATGCACTTGCATTTTTATTTTATTTCATGGTTGCTATAATGTGTGATTATCAGATGATTGTTGCATTTGGATGATGATTGTAGCACACATGTAGAACTAGCAGTCATCATTAGGAAATTTGCATTCATTCGGATACATGGCACATACATGATTGCATAAAAAGGAGGTTGACTGAATCAGTAGACCGCCTAATCTTTTGCATTAGTTAGCGACATCGACACTATACTATTGCATATACCATAAATTGCATTAGAAAGCTTAAGGGCAATGGATGATGGTTGAATATGTGGTTGTAGAATTTGGATGAAAGTATTTATTTCATTCTTCTGTCCTTGGAGATTTCGGGGACGAAATCCCTTAAGGAGGGGAGAATGTAACAACCCAAAATTTGAGCTATAATAATTAATTAAAAAATTAATTAAATAATAAAATAAGTTTGTAAAAATTTTAGAATCGAGCTACGGGAGTTGCACCATTGGGTCCGTGGCGATTTTCTGATCAATTTCCATATATAACTTGTCAAAATCGGAGTCAGTACGAAGAAGATACGAGAGAAACAAGAAATCAACTAAAACGAAAAGAAAAAAAATTTGCAAGGCATGGGTCGACCCATGCCAATGGTCAGGTCGACCCCCATTATACATAGGTCGACCTTAGGGTCGACCCCATAGAAGCTTGGTCGACCCGCCTTAGTTAATGAACGTAGATTCGTCCAGATCGAAGCATACACGTCATAACTTGATTTTTCTCAAATCCTGTGCGTTCGTGCTTCCATCCGACGGTTCCTAGAGAGCCTATGACATGGTTGCACCAGATTCAATCTTCAAATCCGACGGTATGAGATCCTTAAGCTACACTATAAATAGAACCCTAGGCCTAGCTATTTTTCTCATTCAGATTTTCTCCTATTTGGGTTCATTGCCTGAGGCTGGACCCTAAATAGAAATTTTTTCTAGGGAGGAGATCTTTTTGATAAAAATATTATACGCCCTAGAAGTGGATCTGAGAAGGCCAAGGACTAGAGCTAAGGACCACATGTGAGTGTTTTGTAATTATTTTAGATTTTAAAGTAATTTAAAATAATAGGGTTCTCAATAGTTGTAGTTTTTCTACAATTTTGAGGTAGTTTTTATATAAGTTATTTACAGTTAACTTGTAATCAGGAGTTCTTTTTAGTCTATTTTATTCAGCTATTTTTATTCAGTTATTTTATTCAGTTATTTATAGTTACTTACAGTTATTTACTTCTGTTTTAAGTTGGAATTTAGCCTGTAAATGTTTGTTTCTTTTTATTCCTTTTTACGTGAATAAAATATTAAAAAGAAGAAGAATTCACAAATATGGATTAAAATAGAAAAACACTAAATTTACAGAAATCAGATGTAAAATGAGAAAAACTGAAATAAAAATAGAGATGGACTGAAATAGGAAAATTTAAGATATTTGCAAGCATAATTATAACAAGTGGTTATAACTAAAAAGGGAAAATAGAAGAATAATAGTTGCATGAACAATTATAACACATGGTATAATTAGAAAGAGACAACAAAAGAGGCTTATTTTAAAACTTAGACCTTGGATTAACTTAATAAGCAAATATAGCAGAAATAACAGAAGAGGCTTATTTTAAAACTTATACCTTGGATTAAGTTAATAAGCAAATATAGCAGAAATGACAAAAGAGGCTTATTTTAAAACTTAGATCATGGATTAAGTTAATAAGAAAATATAGCAGAGATAACAGAAGAGGCTTATTTTAAAGCTTATACCTTGGATTAAGTTAATAAGCAAATATAACATAAATGACAAAAGCAGCTTATTTTAAAACTTAGATCTTAGATTAAGTTAATAAGAAAATATAGCAGAGATAACAGAAGAGGCTTATTTTAAAACTTAGATTTTGCATTAAGTTAATAAGCAAACATAGAAGTAGGGCCCATACCGGCAACATTCCCTTTCAGTCAGGAACTGATGGTCTCACAATAGTTAGGTGAGGCTGGGACACGCTTATGCTGATTAAGGTAAATAAGTGGCCAATGGATAGAGACTCAAATCTGGGGATTTGGGCAAGGGGAGCAAATTAGAATTTGTTTATTAGGACCAGTAACGGCAGCATTCCCTTTCAGGACTAGGACCGATGGTCTCACAACAGCTAGGTGAGGCTGGGCAGCATTCCCTTTCAGGTCTAGGACTGATGGTCTCACAACTGTTAGGTGAGGCAGGGAACGCTTATGCTGATTAAGGTAAATAAGAGGTCACAACAGGGGGCAACAGTCAGTGTGTACCGGCGATGACCGAGCGTGCATCATCGATTAGGGTAAATAATTCGCTACTGCGTTCCAAGCGCTAAGCGGTGTCTTTTGCTGTGGGACCAACTAGATTGGATCGGCTCATAGTGGCACAACAGAGATAGAACAGGCCGATCAACGGGTAGAATTAGGATTTTAGCCTAATCAAGCTAGCAATTGAGATAGGATTAGGGTTTCAGCCTAATCACAACAGTTTAAGAAAAGTGCAAACAATCACAATCAAACGATCAAAGCAAACAGTCAAACAGAATCAGAAACAGTATTTTATCCGAATTTTATCTTTTCTGTATTTTCCTTTCAAGCTAGAACTATTGCTTAGTCTATTATCTTTACCTTGCTTAGAAACGCTAGTAATTACTTTCACTCGCCAGACTTATAGTCTGACATACTCCTCTATTTCCCCCTTTTCCCCCAATAGACCAGCAGAGTTGAGTTGATTCAGGTTGCTTGGAGATTCATTCCAGGAGTTTTCTCATTTCAGATGTATTTTTCTACTTTTCATCCTTTTCATTTGGCTTATGATGGATTGGCACTTGTGAGAGGGATTATGATTATTATTGTTACTTTTGTACTCTGATTTTATGAGATTGAGATGTATTTTCATGAGACATGAATTTGAGATATTTTCAGTTTTTGAGACATGTTATGTTTTTATGACTTATTTTGAAGTTTAATGATAAGTTATTATTTAAATGTTTCCGCTGTTTTTATTTATTTGTCTTGTGAATCTTAGTCTCTGTGATGCTTTAGCTATACCTATAACGCACCACATTCTTTGGTGTACCCTTTTTGGGTATATTAATGGGTGCAGAGTGTTTCACTAATACTAGGCTTAAAAATGGAAAATGAGGAGTATATGAACAAATAAAGTAAATGACACAAGGTGTGGAGTGGTTCGACTAAGTAAATGTCATCCATTATGAAGTTTTATTACTATATTGATCTATTACAATTATAAGGAGTTATAAAAGAATAATAAGAAATTAAGCACTTAAGATTACAATACTACTAAAATTAAGAGCTTTTGTATTTTTCTTGGTGGAAATATCAATTCTAAGCATAAAAATCAAGCTAGGTGAAGCTGTATGGCAAGAGTATTTATAATAGTTGATGTTGGTCGTTAGATAGTTGAAACTGCGTTGTAAATAGGGAGGAATACATCTTGGTCATGGATCTGGTCACTTCGGCTAATGGAGGACGGTTGGAAAGGTAGTGGGAATATGTGGTTGAAATGCCTACCAACTGTTATTTCGTACTAGTGGCGTGCTTCATGATGAGAAAGGCGACATGACATAGGAGTGGGTGCACTTTTGGCAAACATGGCACAATAGTTGGTGTAGTAGGCTGTACTTTTTGTTGTATTGCATATTTTTCTAAAGGATAAGGCAGGAGAGAAGCTTCTTGTGAGAGTAACTATCGGTTGCTTATTACCAAAGATTATTTAGAACAAAGCTGAATATTGCTAAGGATGAAGCTGAAGGGAATGAGCCGAGCCAATCGCGTGGTGATGAGATGGGTTGTATAAGGCTGGCCGTAGACGGGCTGAGATGGAGTCGGGCCAAAGACTGGTCGCTTTTGAGCCAGGTCAAGTCAAACGAGTTGGCAGTGGGTCATCTTGAGTCGAGTCGGGCGGCTGTATCCCTGGCGTGTTATTGAATTGAATGGCTTGTATCGGGTCGGGTTTGGAAGTGCTAGCCAGCTTGGATTAAGTTGGGCTTAGAAGAGTTGATCGGCTTATCATTAACAGTTTTTTGACTGTGTAATAGATTTATTTAGACCAGGCTAGGCTAATGAGTGTTGGCCAACTAATCTTTTACCTAGGAGAAAATTGAGCAACAATTATTGTTTTACGAAATTTGTTAATGTTTATTATAAATTTAATTGATTTCCTACCTTTAGTCAGTCTCTTCTACCAATTTAACATTGATGGTGTACAATCAAATATTTTTCCTTAAGCCAAAAACTCTTTATTTTTTTAGTCGTCATTTTCAATTATGCTATTTTCCATACACTACAACAAACAGGACCTTTAACAGCGTTTTAAAAATGCTATAAAAGCTATTAACATTGTTTTTACATACGCTGTATATCGACATGCAGTTATATGTTAGAGATATACAATGACAAGAAATAAACGCTGTTAAATGTCCTTTTTAACAGCGTTTCCCTGGTGTCATGAAATCATTTAACAGCGTTTGGTTGGGTGCAGTTAGAGATCTTTCTTAGCGTTTGTTTCATGCTAAGATAAGATTTTATAGCGTTTTTTCAATGCGGTGATATTTATTTACAACGTTTCCTTGTTGCAATAGATACAATTTAACGGCATTTTTAAAACGCTGTTAAAACTTTCAACGGCATTTTAAAAACACTGTGGAATGTTTTAACAGCGTTTTAAAAACGCCGTGGAATGTTTTAATTGCATTTCAATAAACATCCGCCACAATGTGTGTATATACCACATTTCAAAATTAGCATATTATATCAGTATCACATTTCAAAATCAACATATTGTATCAATACCACATTTTGGACACATATTTGATAACCAATGTATGAAATTTCATAATCAAAATACACAATATTCTTACACCAAACATAAATAGTTTGTCATAAATAGTTCAAAAACAAAATATAGAACAAGTAGCAATAGCAAAACAAAAGCAAGTAGTACATACGTTAAAACCAAAAAGTAATTCTAGCAGCAAAAATAATTTCGATCCATAACTCGTTGCAACCTTTTTTTGCATCACAGTCATCTATCTACCTGTAAAGGAAAAGTAATGCTTGAGAATCAATTCATCAGAAAAGTGTACACAAAGTAGGTTTTGTTGTAGTGATGCTTGATCTTCGCAATTACTAACAAGATCATATTTAATAAACGAGAAATCTGAAGCTTGACCTTCACCAGTACTAACAAGATCGTATTTAAAAAATGAGAAATCTGAAGTGTGGACAAGAGGAGTTTGGTATAATAGAGCACCAAGATCTGGGCCATCTGTTGTAGGACAAGAATTATTTAGCTTGGAAAAGGTAGTATTTTCACTTGAGTCTGTTGATGCTTCATTCAATGGATCTATGTGGGAAACATTTGGAGTATCTAGTTCATTTTGGTTATCCAAAGAAGCAGGTAGTGATGATGAGATGCATTTTACAAAATTGCCTACGTCAACCTAATCTTTACATGTAGGTTCTTCATTGTTTAAAGGCACATAAGATGGAGGAACTGAAGCCAGTAGACTATTATAGAATGAAGAGCCTGGTTGTATAGCAGGAAATCAATATGAACAGTAAGCATTTTATGTCAACCGTAGATATGATTTAATATATTTGATGAAGGAAACAAATAAGAGGTAATTTATTCGTCTCTATCGTATCAACCTGTGTTAATGTGATTTATTTATTGTTTTTGTCTATTTCTTCATCTTCTTGCATTATTAAACCAAGATATTCAAACTATCTTTCTTGTTAATCATCTGCTCTTCTACCTTAATTGTATTGTTAACTCTAGTTCCTTAGTGAACTTGCATGCCACATACTCAGTTTGATTCTAGTAGGGTTTTTAACCCTTTTGACTCAATGTATTTCCTTATTTTTCTAAATTTTGTTCTTTTTTATTTTGAGGTAACAACTAGAATAATATCATATGCAAACATCATATACCTTGATACATCCTTTTGATTATTTTTTTCCCTTTTTTCCTTCATTTTTTATCCCGGACCAATCAGGTAGATATGGACCTAGAGTCGATCTTTGATGTAATCTTACTTTTACCGAAAACTCACTAGTCCCCCCGCACATAACCCGTACTTTATCTTAGAGTTTTCATTGATATGTTGATTGATTGTTTGATTGATTTTCCCAAAAGTCAGCCCATCTATCAGAAAACCAAGATGAGAATTAGGTGACAGGTTCTTCAAAGCTTAATGACAACATTAATCTTTTTGTTGGTTTCTTGAAATTTGGGGCTTTTGACACATCTCCCTATGATTTTATAGGCCTAGCATGGTTTTCCTTAGTTCTACAAAAGCAATCATAGTGCTATATTGTAAATTCTAACCTTCCAGGTAGTAACTTGGCTATTTCTGCCCACTTGTTTCCGAGCACATCATGAGCATGAATTAGTGTTATCTCATCCTCTTGAGTCCATGGCTTCTTGTTTATTGAAGGATTGAGATGATTATGCCACCTTAAGACACGTATAAGCAGATTGATAAAATTAAAATCGTCTAGTTCTAATTTGAAAAAAAGTTGAAGTAACATTAATGATATCATAATCGGGATAAACATTTATTTATATTTGTACATAGTTAATATAAGCAGTTCAATGTTCTCTGACAAAGAATATTGATGATGTTTTGATTCAGTAAGCAAAGAAATAATAATAGTACCAACAGGGTTTAGTTGGTTGGTGTTTCAGACCAAAGATCATGAGTTCGGTCTCCAAAACCGACACCTATTGGCACTAGTTAACCATGTTAAAAAAATTTAAGAAGTACATCAATTTGTTTAAATCTTCAGAGTGGTTAAATTTTGTTTACTGATTTGTTTAATAATTATCGCATTTGTAAGTACAGTGCAAACTTTGTAAATAAAAGAATAACAGCTTTGTAAATAGAACCAAGCATATATAAAAACCTATGTTACAAATAGACTTAATATGCGAATATACTAGTCAAGATTTGAAATTCCGTCTTTAGTTTTCATTCCGGTCATTGGAAAATTCTAAATTTTCGGTCCTGTTTCGAAAATTCCCCTTTGATTCGGGTTTCTAAATTCTAGTACAATTTTTCTAAATATGCTAACAAATATGCAATATTAATACTAGACAAAATTTATACAAATTATGTTAAATTGTTATAAAACTTAATTGTTTCTTGTATATTAAGTTTTTTTTATATAACTTAGTTTACTTGTTATATTTTATATTTTTATATACTTAGTTAATTTTTGTAAATTAAACGTGTTAACTTTTATAAAACTCGGTTAAATTAGTTAAAATTTTATAATACTTATTTAATTTTTATAAACTTATTTAATATTTATAAATATTAGTTGACTTAGTATAATTATTATTATTGTTATTATTATTATTATAGAAGATTTAGTTTTATATATTTTATAATTTAATTTGATGAAAGAAATGTTGCATTGCAAACATAGGGTGAATTATTTCCTTTGATACCAAATATGATCAACTTTAAATTAATTTCTTAATCCTTTAATACCAAATAAATTTATACAAATACCATTAAACTATCATGTCCAATTGTATTTAGAATACAAGCATAAATTACTTTCACTGTGATTTACTTTATACTTTATTCCTTTTAATTTGGGAGAAAATATTTATGACAATAGTATTTTTTTTCCTTTTAATATTAAAGCCACATTACAATTTATACTTTAATTATCAAGAAAAGACTTTGAACTAAAACAGTGAAAAGGTGTAATTAGAAGAAGAAAACTTACAGTCGAATATTATAAAATAGCATTCAAAACCATTAATATTTTCTTTAGACTCTATTGAATACCTATACACTGGTCATGGCCGTTGAATCAACATTCTCCCCATCAGCATCCTATCTCACTATCTAGCGGTATCGCACTGCATATGGTGTCTCTATAGCGCACTCACTTGAACACTGGTCCCAGGTCATACAACCATAATTCTGTACATCTCAATGTCGCTCTTTCATATACTACAGCCTGCAAGGATTCCATCACTTGCTCAACATACTTTTATCTAGACTTTCATTGCATACTCAACATCGCAGCCTCACTCATTCATGTGCAGTTACTCCATATATGCATGTTCTCCCACTCACTGTCACCTGCTCAACATTCCAGATCTGCTGGTCTATACACACAAATATACTTATATATAGTTGAGCCAACCTACAAGGATTACCTAAGTTCCCGTGGGCATTTCTTAATTGCAGCCAATTCATTTGGTGACACCATCTCATGTAAGGTCTGCACCACTTCCCACCAAAAACTGCAACATCGTGCACTAAGATTACTTCCTATTAAATAACATCGAACTAAGATTAAAAAAAAATTAAAGTGCATATGTAAAAAAATAATGAAAGCTTGTAATAAACGGAATTACCTCAATTTCCCAACATAAGTCTTGTTCGATCGAGATATACTGTCAACGTTCATAGAGATTACATAATCGATACTTGTAGTGCGACGAACTCGCTTGGCAGAAAGGAGGAATTTTCGATTTTCAATAAGCACGACTGCATAATCGAACGACATGTTAAGACTTAAAAAAGAAGTTTAATAATTTTCAAATGCTGGTGTAATTTTGATCACACCAACTGTATCATAATGGCTGACGTCCCCTCCACAAATTTATTGAATATAACAAAACAATACATGAGAGATCTCTCATGCAATGTTAGTCAATTTTGTTGCATCAAGTTTATGTGTTGATAATGTAGTTATTGTGTAGTTGGTTTGCATTTAGAGATTTTTAATTCATTTACTTTAGAATATTTCAAGATTTTATACCAACTCCTGGACAAGTTGCAATGAATCAAACAGATGCAGCCATTGAGATGTAAGTTGACAAATAATAAAAATAATTAAATGTTACTAAAATTAAGAGGAGACTAGATTTGAAGTACTTGAAGATGTAATGTAAAAGAATAAGCTAAAGAAATCTTACTAGGAGTAAGACATAGATATAAATGATAAGTTAACTTCGATTTATCCCTCTTAATGAAACACTGAATCATACCATCTCGAGGCTCTGGCTGCCAAATGAAATTAAGAAGTTTAGACAACAATGATTGAAATTTGGGATTATGCTGACTACTGATGTTTCGTTATTAAAAATTTAGGTATAAAATGAGCAAGTTCTATTAGAGGATATTTCACAAAATTTCCTTAACCATAAGGCACGAGGTATAAATGGGCAAGGGACTGTCACCAAAAGCGTAATCTTCTTTTTGTAATGATTAGATATAATGGTGCTGCTTGAGAAGGTAAATGCTTCACCATAATAACAATATATGCAAGTTTTTCTATATCAAATAAATAAAAGTTAGGCAAGTAATTGTATGCAATTAATGGTCCATATATGTTATCTAATCCAGTTTTATTTCTTTTCATATATGTTCTTGTTCTAAAACAATCTATACTTAAATAAGAAACTTTGAATCTTAAAACCATTAAAAGGTATTTCAGATGCATGGTATTCTTTCTAAATTGACAAAATATACAAATAAGGGAGGACCCTAAAGATATTTATTTGAACTTTGGCAAAAAATTGACTTGAATTATAAGGATATTAAATACATAACTCCTCACACTCTAAGCACACTAAAAAAGAAACATGACTCAACTATCACAAAGGTTAGCACCATTGTCTGCTCGTGATATTCCCTGCTATGTAAACCAAATAATACAAAAGGTATTATTGGAACATATTATTCAAACATTTTGCATTGAGCAAGATAAAGTTAGGCACTAATCGAATCTAAAAACCCATATCTGTAGACGTTGCGCACAACAGACATTTTCCATAAGATGTAGAAATATAAATGGGAAAAGAAGAAGAGATACTAATTAACATCTGATGTGTTCAAACAAAACATGCATAGTTTACACGCCTGGATACAGAGACAGATTCGAAAGGTATATCCGTGGAATGAAAACTAAGGTTGTGTAAAGGTGAAATACTTACGTCGATAAATATTCCCCTTCTACCAGCATTTTTCGCAGGCATAGCTTCCACTCGAGTTTTAGACTTGGCAGTTGGACTTTGATCCACAATCTGTTCAAATCAATAACTCATTGAAGTATAGAATTAGTTTATGTACTATTTTACCGAATAGAAAATGCAAACAATAAAAGCTCACAACATGCTTTCCTTTGGAAATGGAGTCTGGAGGTGTGTGCAAAGTGTGGTCGCTTGAAATGTTCTCAACGGTTATTCTTTATTGGGCGCTTGGAGTGGTACTCTAAAATAATCAAAAATATTAGTGACAGGATTTAAAGAAAATAAGTGGCAGTGATTTGAGAAAAAAAGCAAGGATAGGAAGCCATTGGCCATAAAGTTTAACATACCCGACAGTTTGCTGCCCTGACATCGTCTAGGACTAGGAGATGTCTGATGGTTGCCTGAATAGTTTCGACCTCCACCGATTCTTTACCACTTGAATTGTTGTTTTTAAGTATTAATTTTCTAGTCTTGGAGTACACAGATCTGGGTAAAATATTCACAATAACATATACAGTAAAATAGGATGCTCTATGTATGAAAACAACAGTTAGGAAGCTAGTACCTGTCAAAAACATCTTCAACTTATGGAATATTGATATCTAGATACACCTTTGTTGCTTTAGTGGAGTAACAAGTGAAAGAACCTAGAGCAGAACATAGTATTAGCCATAAATTAAGGAGTAAAACTTTATGCTGTAATCATACCTGCAAAAACAGACACAGTCAATGATGCAACAACAACGGGAATGGGATGAACATGTATCAAGCAAAGTCTCGTCCCGCATCTTTTTATCTGACCACAAAGATACAACAACCGTTGTTCTACGTTCAAAAAATTGAATTCAGTACATACCTTTTAAGATTAAAAGAAAGTTAGGAATAAGAAAAGTAAAGAGAGAAACCTGATTGTTTCAAGATACGGCTCTCTCTTAACAGTTTGAATTCCAGCCCTTGTTGTAATGTGAAGAATGCCGAACATAGGATACCACCTACATCTAAATAGTTTATGGTAAAAAAGTGTTAGAAACTGGGAACATAAAATGAACATCACCAAAGATTATGTATTTTAAACAGGAGTTAACTCATACCAGTAAGTTATCAACCCCAAAATATAACACACTTTCATCAACAAAGCCAAACTTGTACCGAGGAATACTTCTAACCTTGAAGAGACTTCTTCTCTATTCTCATCAGGGAAGCAATGATGAAATAAGGACTGCAAGAAATACCAATGCATTTTACTTGCAAATTCTACACAACCCACATGATGAAAAATTGATAAGTGAATACAAGCAAAGTGTTGAGTAGTTGTAGGCAATGTCACATACTGAAGCAGTATAAAATATTTAAAAATAAAAAGTGAAATGGCTTACTCAAGGAGATTAACCCATAAAGTTTTATCATGTTATGATGTCAACAAGAAGTAAAACAAACACAAGTGGTCAGCTGAATGAAAACGGGGAAAACACAAAAAATACAAAAAACTTGACAGAGGAGGATATCTATTATTCCAAGCATTCGTATAACTCGGTATAAATTAAAAACAGATTTCAGAATATTGTTTGCAAAAAAATCATAACCGAAGAAGCAAAAAAGGAAACTTTTGAAGCTGTTGATATATAGGAAATGAGGAAAGCTGCATTTCAAATAGATGGTAATAGTAGTCCGGGTATAGATGGGTTCAACGCACAATTTTGCAAATTCATTGGGATGAAATTAAAGAGGAGCTTTTTCAGGCTATCTCTCATGCTTTCAGTTTAGGGAAGCCCACAAAAGAGATAAGTCACACATTTATCACTTTAGAGCCTAAATCCTCTAATGCGAGTTCAATTTATGAATTTAGACCTATATCCTATTGCAAGGTTTTACACAAAATACTTCTATGTCATTTGCAACAGGATGAAAGTACTTGTGAATGTTCACAGTTCTTGCAATCAAACTGCTTTTATTTAGGAAGAAATATACCAGTGAATTCTCTGCTAGCCTATGTAATGACAAGAAGCTTTAATGAAAATCAAGCAGAAGCATGCAACAATCTTAATATAACTTATTAACATACAACAATCTTAATAAACTCGTTAACATCAATTTACTAACTAAATCGATCCAACAAATTTTGATTTAGGGTAATCGATGAAACACGTACTAAAATAACAAAATCCAAATTGATGAATGATTAAACTAATTGAAGAACCCATTTTAAACCTAAATAAAATCGACGAATAGTTAAAAATAAGTACCTGTAGAGAGAGTAGCTAGCGGTGATGATTTGGATTCGAAATCGAAAGAATGGTGAAGGGAGATGTTTGAACGATGAAGCGGAAGTGATGAAGATGAATTTCGGTGACGGGAAGAGAGGTTTAATTCAGTTTTAGGTGATGGAGGCGTTAATGAGATGAAAGGCAGAGAAAAGTAAATAGGCGAAGTGAAAAATGAGGCGACAAAGTTATATTATTTAGGTTTTCTCAGCATTCACACGTAAAAAATTTCCTTCCAGATTTTGGTCAACCGCATTTAAGGGAGAAACGCTGAGAATAGCTGCTGCCAAAGGTGTTTTTTCTTGTAGTGATATCGACCCATGTTTTTTTGATGCAAAATATATATATTCCCTACTTTCTGTACTTTTTATTGATTTTAATTAAAAAAGCCAATTTTATTGTTATTGGCCGTAAAATACCTTACTTGATGGAGATTTTAGTCAAACAATCTTTCATTACCGCATATTTTTTCAATAGGTTGATATTTATTAGAGTACTTCAATGTGTGCATAGTATTGTCTATTAAGTGTTTTTTTTTCAAAGTATAGCCAAGAGTGACAATTAGTGCCATTGGGACAGATCCAGACTCAACCTAATGGGTATTGATTCCTGACTGGTCATATTTTGTTGGGTATAAAATATACATTTTGAAACCTGTACCCGATCTGACTCGGGGTTTGATTTGGGTCAGGTCAGGTCGGTACTGGTCTAATTAGGTGATTACAATTTAAATACACATATTTTTATGTTTCTTTGTTAGGTTTTCAGGGTCAGGTTTGATTGTTTTTTTCATCACCTAGACCCGACTCGAGACACATCGGGGTTCTTCTTAGTTGTCTCCATTCAAGTTCGCAGGTCTTGGTTTAATTGTCAGCCCTAAGTATAGCGAAAGGTAGCTTAGACTTTTGGTTGTCAAATTAAAGATTGTTTTGATATTATACGACCCACAAAGTCGACACATTTAATATTAATTAATTATCAACATCTATTTAAATTTAACTGATGATAAAAGATAATTTTGACTAAATCTTTTTAAAATTTTAATATTTCCATTGCAATTGGAATGTTTGAGAAACAAATTTTGATATATAATATTTTAGGGTTTGGATGCATTGGTTGAAATAGGTACTTTAAGATCTGGAATTGCTTTAGACCCAAAATATCCAAAAATTTGCTACAAGTACTAGTTTACCCTAACCCTAGCCTCCACCACTTCAGTTCCCCCCCCGATAATCTCAAAAATTTTCTTGATAATATTTTAATGGCCGAAAATTTCTTTAATTACAAACTATTCTAAAATTTAAAATGCCGAAGCCCCATCAAATAATATATCAAATTGATTATCTTAATGAGTTGAAGAGACGTCAAGTATTCATTTTTTGAGATAGAACTCAAGATGATTGAAAATTGGTGGACAAATCTGGACCATCCATTTTGGCGTTTCACCAACGACGTTGAAAGGTGATGCCATTAGTGTTATCCCACCTTTTGACAAGGCCGTGACACCAAGGACTTGACTGGTAACCAAGGACAACATGTCTCGAAGATCGATTATACACAAGTTCAATATGGATATTGGTAAATATTGTCCGAGTCTGGATCGAGCTACAATCGATATGGTATGACAAGCAAAGCCATAAAAGCCCACATTCCTAACTGCGAGCCAATCAGAGTTCGTATGCTCAAGATATGGATCGATCAAGATCCACATTGAAGACACCAATTCGTATCCCTCGGTTCGTATCCATCAAGTGCTAAAGGAAAAAAAATGTTCGTATCCATATCATTCGTAGCCATCGAATCTCAGGCAAAACATGACTGGTTCGTTTCCATGGGAAGCAACACCACGTTCGTATCCATGAAAGGTTGTCTCGTTCGTATCCACCTTACTCCTACGATTTGTATTCATCACATAAGCTCAGCCTCGTATCGATCGGCCCAAAGGCGCTTCGTATCGTTTCCTCATTATACCATTCGCATCGCTTAGATCCCCCGACAACTCGTATCAATTGACCAGAGAATCGATACGATTGATACAAACCTCGAGCGATACAAAGGCATCTTTCCTCCATCATTACGCAGTGAACAAGAATGTATCGATACAAAGTGATCTCGATACGGAACCATCGATACGAGATGAGGTGTGGTCGATGGATGCGAATGAGCCCACACAGATGGATACGAACGAGGCCCACGAAGAAGGGAGACTCGGTCACTCGGCATGAAAAGTGGATCGATCCTGGAAGATAGTGCCATGTCACCTAGCAAGCATGTGCCTAGAAGCGATACGAATGGGATCGATACGAATGTATCGATACGAGTTCAACCAGCTTACAACAAATCCATACTTGCATTGATCATAAATCAAAATCTACAAGTCCAAATGCCACCAAATTTTCACAGGAGCTTGCCTACAACTTCAAGTATGTACCAGATCAATTTCAGCAAAAAGGATCAATTCTTGATCGATACGAATTCCATTTGTATCGCTCTGATATCGAGTCGAAACCACCTTAACTCGATCCCGTGGGCCCACCCATATGAGAGAAGAAGTCCTCCGAGATCCGGGTGAGATATTTGCTGCTTATGCCTATAAATAGTGACCCTAGACCTATAGAAAAGGGACTTTTGGCTTCTTTACGTCGATACTCTGCCGAAATTGCTATTGTACTTTGATTGTACTGTTGTAATCCACTTGTAACCAACGAGCTATAATCAATAAACATCAATCATTTCATAGTGGACGTAGGCCATACGCCGAACCATTCTAAATTTGTGTGTTTTTGCACTTTTTCTTATCTGTTGATTGGTGTGTTTGTTAGATTGCCTCATTTTACATTTACTTTCTTCAATTTATCTCTTCAAACACATCTGAAGAGTGTTGTACCCAATTTTAGTACAAACACTTTGGTGCTTTCATTGAGAAACCCAGCTTTTCTCCTGCTCATTGGATCTACTGCTAAGATCGGATTGCAAGAATCTAAGGAGAAGATCCAGATCTCAAGCCTAGAATTTCTCCCATCCTATTCAGATTTGTCCAAGTCTAGGAGAGAACTTCGCTATTCACCATGGTCGCTACTAAGACTACCTCAACCGCTGCAGATCCAGAAGGACGGGATAGGCAGAACCCTGCACAACTTCCCTCTGTAGACCAGAACCTTGCTGGACCATCGAATCCAGAAGGCCCTGTCACCAGGGAGGAGTTCCAACTACTAATGCAAGAACTGACTCAAAGCCGCCAGCAGCTTACCCAGCAGCTCCGTGCCAACACGGAGTTAACCAACCATCTGAACCGAGAAAGACGAAGGAGATCCAGAAGGGATCAAGCTTCCAACTCATATACTGAAAGTTTAGCTTCCTCTAATCACAATCACAGATCCACGCGCCAATGGCTGGATGGAAGCTATTCACAGGCTACCGGACATCAGCGCACTTTGAATATTGGAAAAGCGAGAGTTGTTCCATCAACTAGCCATCAGACCGGACCCTACTCCTGAGGAGGGACGATTCCCTATCACACTACTGACAACCGCACTGCTGCCGCTGCCATCGAGTTGGAAGCTGACACTCTAAACCGAACAGATCTGAATCGTCGCCAACGTGATTATTGTCCTGAGCCTTATGTTCTCGAAGACCTAGAGCCAAGGAGGCGAGATATGGATCGTCGACTGCGCCCGGGCCATCCTCGCATTGTGGAACCCGACAACACCTTAGCCCAGCATGCCCACAATGTCCAGATGCCAGACATCCTGACAATGATCCGCCGGATGATCCGTGAGAGCCAGCCTCACCAATGATGACTGGGGAATCTCCTGGAGTCATACCCCTTTCACCGATGACATCCTCTATGATGAACCACCTCGGCGATTCAGAATGCCAACTCTACCTGTTTATGAAGGGAGCTCTGACCCTAACTAGCACATTTGAAAGTATGAATGGTTGATGAATGCCGCACGGGCTGGTGATGCGGTTAAATACCAAAGTTTCCCAATCTACCTAGGGGGCATCACGACTATGTGGTTTACTCGCCTACCACCTCGATCTATTTCTTGTTTTGACCAGTTAGCTACAAAGTTTGTCGAGTAGTTTCGCATGCATGTCACAAGGCCCAAAGATGTTAATACCTTGTCCAGTGTCACTTAAGCTCCCGGAGAGACACTTAGACGTTACCTGGAGTGGTTCCACGCTGCATGCGCTGAGATTAGTAACCCTAATGACAATTCCATTCTGATGGCACTGACTAAGGGAATCGATCCCGATTCCGAATTTGGCAATTGGTTGGCTGGAAAATCCCCTGCGTCATTGGACCGTTTCTATTCCAAAGTAGCTCAGTTCTTAAGAAGAGAGGATGCGAAACAGTCTAGGAAAAAGGATGACGTGGGGCCCAGTGTGGAATGTATCCAAACCAATGTCGCTGTGAAACAAACCGGGGAGAGTTCCAGAAAGGTGCAGTTAAATATACAGAATAAGCAGAATCAGCAGAAAGGTGATGGAAGTCAAGGTAAGAAGCGGGATCAGAATCACGGACCGCGACATAGAGCTCCCATGTTTGACACCTATACTCCTTTAAATACATCCCTGGAAAATGTGTACTTGCAAACTTGTAATACTATCCAATATAAGAAACCTGCTCCGAAGCAATCGTTAGAGAAACAGATTCAAACTGGGAAGTTTTGTAGATTTCACAATAGTTATGGCCACAACACGAACGAGCGTCATCATCTACAAGATATTATCGAGAAGTTGATCCGAGAAAGAAAGTTGGAGCAGTTCGTTCGGGCGCCGCAGGCTGGAGGTGCAGGCCCATCAAATCAAAATCAAATACCAAATCATGTTAAACCGGAGGAACCCGCATGTACTAGCGGGAGGTTAGTGATTAACACTGTTAGTGGTGGTCCTCATCCAACGGATCAGAGCTGGAGGGAAATGGAGTCGTCTGTCAGCTCTATTAGGCATGCGAGCTTCGAATGTTGCAGTAACTTGGAAGACGGGGCTTCGGCCAAACAGCAGAAGACGATGGCAGACGACATCATTTTTCGAGACAGGGATGTCGACAGAATCGAAGCCCCTACCATTGATCCACTAGTCATTTCAGCTTAGATAGGTCCTGCTTGGATGAAGAGGATCTTAGTGCAGTGGAAGTTCAATGAACATACTCTTGAAGCGAGCCTATGATCAAATGAAGACGGAAGCGAAAGGTTTGAAGCCTTGTCAGTCTTGTATTTACGGCTTCAATGGAAGTGCGACTATACCCACTGGGATGGTGGAGCTACCAGTGGAGTTGGGAATTGGGGAACGCCGAAGAGTCCGGATGTTGCAGTTTATCGTATTAGATATTGACTTGCCGTACAACGCTTTCTTGGGCCAACCGGCCCTAGCTGAGTTCAGGGCTGCTATCGCCCCTTGGTGTCTGACTTTGAAAATCCCCTACCGACAATGGAGTCAGAGTTGTTCAGGGAGACCATGCTACTGGATGGGCCTGTTATGTTGCTGAGCTACGGGAGGCGCATCGAAAAGAGAAGGGAAAGGGCGTAGAGGAATCTCCCTGCATCCCCTTTACAGATAATTAACAGCTAGCGCCTGGGCCTAGGCCCGGGCACCACAACCAATTCCCGAGAGATCTTGACCCAAGAGATAATGAAAGCGAGGACAAAGTCAAAGACAGTCAGGCTTCTCCGGCAGAGCTGACGATTGATGTTCCGATCGATAATGATGACGATTCTAGAATGATAAAGATTAGATCTCAGCTAAGCCAACAGATGAAGGAGGAATTGGTTGAATTTCTCCAGGCAAACTTCGATGTGTTTGCCTAGACACACTCTAACACGTGTGGGATCTTTTCGGACATCGCGAGCCACACCTTGAATATTGATCCGCGGCATGTCCCGGTCAAGCAAAAAAGGCATGGTATGGATCCAGAGAGATCTACCACCCTAAAGGAAGAGGTAGATAAACTCAAGTCGAACGGGTTTATCCGAGATGTGCTATATCAAAAATGGGTGTCTGACCCTGTACTTGTCAGAAAACCTAACGGGAAATGGAGGACTTGCATTGACTACTCAGACTTAAATAAAGTTGGCCCCAGAGACAGTTTTCCACTTCACCGGATTAATCAACTTGTAGACCCCACAACCGGACACAAGCTCTTATCCTTCATGGATGCATATTTCGGCTACAATCAGATTCCCATGCACCTGCCCGATCAGGAGCCTACTAGCTTCGTCACCGATCTAGGACTTTACTGCTACAAAGTCATGCTGTTTAGACTCAAAAATGCTGGAGCAACTTACCAACGGCTAGTTAATCGAATGTTTGCTAACCAGATCGGAAAAACTATGGAGGTATATATGGACAACATGCTTGTAAAGTCATGATTCTCCACCAGTCATATCAGAGACTTGGAAATGATGTTCAACATCCTTCGGGAGTATAGAATGAAGCTCAACCCATTAAAGTGTCACTATGGGGTCGCGTCCGGAAAGTTCCTTGGGTTCATCGTTAATGCTCGGGGAATCGAAGCCAATCCCGAGAAGATCTGGGCAATTAGGAATCTTGAGACTCCGAGGACCATAAAACAAGTTCAGATCCTCAATAGGAAGGTAGCAACGCTGAGCAGGTTCATCTCAAAGTCCACCGACAAATGCATCCCCTTCTTCGAGCTAATCGGGAAAGGAAAATGGAACTTTGAATGGACTACATAATGTGAAGGTGCATTCCGAGCACTGGTTCAACACCTATCCACACCATCTATTCTGTCAAAGCCTATTGATCACAAGAGATTGTACATCTACTTGGCGGTGTCAGAAAACACAATCAATGCTGTTTTGATTCGGGAGGAGGATCGGATACAACAACCAGTCTATTACATCAGCAAACGACTGACTGGAGCAGAGAGAAGTTATCCAAAATTGGAGAAGATAGCTTACTGTCTTATCATTGCCTCGAGGAAGCTTCGCCCATATTTCCAGGCTCATCCTATCACTATCTACACCGACCAGCCGTTACGACAGGTCCTTATGCAGCTTAAGACGTCCGGTAGGTTACTTAAGTGGAATATCGAGTTGACTCAGTTCAACATTACTTACACACCAAGGCGAGCTATTCAAGGACAAGTCCTAGCGGACTTCATCGCCGAATTCACTATCCCAGAGGACTTGCTCGAAGCTAATGAATCTCCCAAATATGTCTGGAAGCTGCATAATGATGGCGCATCAAATGACCGCTGCTCAGGCGCTGGAAATGTGCTCGATACTCTTGAAGGCCGATCTATATGCTATGCTTTGAAGTTTGATTTTCATGCTACCAACAATGAGGCCGAATATGAAGCTTTACTTGCCGAACTTAGACTTGCCAGAGACTTGAAAATTATTGCTGTGGAGATTTACTGTGATTCACAATTGGTCGTGTGCCAAGTTCGGGGGGAATACCAGGCCAGAGACTGGCTACTTATCTTGCTCGGGTCCAGGAAATATTGAATCAGTTCGATTATTATGCCATCTATTGCATACCCTGAGAACACAATTAGAAGGCCGATTCCTTGGCAAAGTTAGCCAGCACCGGTGAGGCACAACAAATGGGACTCATTCCCGTTGAGACACTATCTTCCCCGAGTATTGATAAAATGGAGACCGATTGGGTACATGAAGTCATACCCGACAAGGAATCATGGATGATTCCGTTCAGGAACTATCTTGAGCATGGGACCCTGCCAGAGCGCAGGAGTGAGAAAAGACAAGTTCTTCGAAAGGCTTCGCGATTTACTATTCAGAATGGAGTCATGTATAGAAGAGGATACTCTATTCCTTTACTTCGGTGTATTGCCCACGATGAAATTAAGTGAGTATTACATGATGCGCACGAAGGAGAATGTGGAGATCACACCGGGGCGCAAGCTCTTGCTAAGAAAGTGCTCCGATATGGTTATTATTGGCCGACTGTAAATCGCGACGCATCAGATTATGCCAGGAAATGTGATAGATGTCAGAAGCATGCTCGGATTTCAAGAGCCCCGCCTACCGAAATAACTCAAATGGTCAGTCCATGGCCGTTCACAATATGGGACATCGATATTATTGGGTCTCTACCTCTAGCTAAAGGTGGCACGAAGTACGCCATCGTTGCAGTTGATTACTTTACCAAATGGGCGGAAGTCGAACCCCTTGCTACTATCACGACGAAGAAAGTGATCAACTTTGTGATGCTCAGCATTATCTGTCGATTTGGTCTCCCACATACCATCATCATTGACAACATAGCCCAATTCAATAGTATCGAGTTCAAGAATTTCTGTTAGCGATTCCATGTCCAAAAGAAGATCGCTGCAGTTGCACACCCTCAAGCGAACGGACAGGTCGAAGCTGTTAACAAAGTTATAAAGTCCATTCTAAAGAAACGATTGGAAAAAGCCGAGGGCAAATGGGTCGATGAACTTCCTATGGCCTTATGGGCATATCGAACAACCTACAAGTCCACGACCGACCACACTCTATTTTCACTTTCCTACGGCTCAGAAGCCGTTATTCCAGTCGAGTTGGAAGTACCTTATCATCGTGTGACTTACTATGATCTGAAGACAAATGCTATTTTACTTGCCGAATCTCTAGACTTATTAGATGAGAAGCGTAAAGAGGCTGATTTGAGGGCAGCCGCGCACCGAAGTCGAGTCGCCCGATTGTACAATGCTAAAGTCTGACCCCGAACCTTTGAACTTGGCGATCTCATCCTCAACAGGATTTACCCGATCCCTACGCATATGAAACCAACATGGGATGGACCGTATTTTATTGAACGAAGACTCGGAGATGGCACATTTAAATTATTGACCGTTGATGGTCTCACTTTGCCAAGAGCCTAGAACATCGAGAGTCTTCGTCGCTACTACAAATAATAGGCTTTGTTTATTCATTCAGTCCGCTTTTCATTTGCAATTTGTTTATGCGTTTCGAAATTTGCATTTGTAATAAGGAAACTGATTTTGCCATACTTTCTTATTTCAGCAATAAAATGCAATCGCTTCGAGCCAGAGCAGTGATTCTTAAAATGCGTCATACGACCATCACAATGCACGAAAAGCTAAGTTCCATCCTATGGTGGGACTTATTCAAATAGAGAGTGACAGTGATACGACCAGTCATTCGCTAAGTGAAACCGAGCTCGAGGGCAAGCTATCACACTGAAGCCAAAAAGGATTGATACACGACAATCCTCTAACTAATTCGAGCTCCTAGAGTGTGAGATGGAGTATAAACTTGCAAATGTAGGCTCGAAGAGGGTGGATTCGTCCACCTAATGACTTCACCCGTATTTAATCCAAGCCCGAGGAGGATGGATCCGTCCATCTAACGACCTCGCTTGTTAACTCAGGGTGGATGTGACCTGACCATCCACTATCCTGATAAACCTGCGAATGAAATTTTAAAACATAAAACAGATGTGATCGACCATCTGTTGACTAACTCAAAGTCCCCAGAGCGCAGACTGGAGTATAAACTTTAACCGGGTGTGACTGACCACCCACAACTAACTCTACATCCCCGGAGCATGGACAGGAGTATAAACTTCGACTGGGTGTGACTGACTGCCCACAATTCAATCTAAGTCCCCAGAGTGTGGATGCAATTCCGATTACTAAAAAACGGGTGTGACTGACCACCCGAAAAACAACTGAAGTCCCCGGAGTGTGGGCATAACTTTAAATATTAAGCAGGCGTGACCGACCTCCCGCACGCGAGTTCAATCCCTAGAGTGTGGATGCGATTGTCAATAAGTGAGCGAGTGTATCCTGACCACTCGAATTCATCTCTCTACCACTCCATTCCAACTGAGTGAAGCTAAAAATGTTGAAGGTGAAAAGCAACCACTGTTCAACCACTTCGACTGATTCCTAGGACTGAGGGTATGACTCTAGCACCAACTACTAATCGAGACAGTACGACGTTGAAGAGCGACTTGACGTTTGGTTATGACTCGAAGCCATGACTCCGGAACTTAACAACTGAGCACAAGTCTGATTCAGAGGCTAATGCTTCGCAAGTATGTCGAGAGAAAACTCGAATAATGCAACACTTAAACAAATAAACTCGGAGTTGTGCAAAGAACAAAAGAAAATTCTATTTTATTTATACTCTAAAAGCAAAATAGATACAAGGAATCTATGCCAAAAAATCCTACTAGCAGGGGCCGAACCCACATCTATACACAGTCTGTGAGAACGAAAAGAAAGTTTCTAACTATCTACCAAAAAAGGGATACCAAGATTCATTCCTGCACTTGGGGCTTCTTCTTCTTATGCTTCTTTTCCTTTGGAGTCGACCCACCGGAGCTGCCACTATGATGCCGCTTCGAGCTTTTTCCTTTACTAGGCTTGTCCCCGGCCGAGGGAAGTATCATGGTCTCCTCCTCCGAACTCACTGGAATCAGGATGCTTTCCGAGTGCATGGTCGGAGGGACTGGGGCACTTTCCATGTAAGAAGATACGGGGGGAACCCCAATAACGATAATCGTGCCACCCGGAGAGATCATGAGTAAAGGGGCCGGGCCAGGTCCTGCCATTCCACCTCCTGTGGTGCTACCCATTGTTGCGCCCGCCATCTCAGCGTTAATTTTCACCATTATTACGTCGCCATAAGCTGCTTGAGTATCAGGCAAAACACTGGCAGTCGGAGCCGAAGAGCTGGCCGCGATCGCACTTTCACTCATAACAAATGGCAAGTCAGAAAGTGAATCGTTGTGGGTGCCTAGAAGCTCATCCATCATTTGCTCATAAAAGGTGAAAGCGTTCACATAAAATTCCCCGACCGTAGTAGTAGTGGTGGTCGTTGTAGCCTCCATTGTGATAGCCTCATGCTCTTGATTTTGTTCTCGGGTTGCAAGGGCCATGGTCAGTGTTGCTTCTATAACTGAATGGAGATAAGAGAAAATGTTAGAAATTTCCTTGGATAGTACTCCAGACTTTGAATGAGTTTGAGAAGTGTTTGAAGTACCTTCCTCAGGTTGGCTCGCGGCGGGGGCCGGAGTTCCTCCTGACACGTGCTTGCGGGCTAGAGATAGCCGTGGCTGATGTTTGCACAAAAAATGGACAAACACCTCAAAGTCGTATGATTTAGTTGATTTTATGTTGTTCTCAATGGTTTGGGTTATCTGTGCAAATATGTAAAAAGTAAGGGCTAAACTGTAAAAGACACACATGTTTATAGTGGTTCGGCCAGAACGTGCCTACGTCCACTTTATATGTTATTTCTCCTTTTATGTTCAGATTACAAGTACAAAGCTCCGATACCAGTAAAAGAAAGTTGTTTGAAAGTCCTCTTCGTGCTTGAGCTCTCAAACTTGTGTCCCCATTGTTGTACCCCTGCCCCTCTATTTATAGAGTGAGGCTGAGGGTAGGGGTCTTGGATGTACATAGCTGCTTGTGGGCCTGGGCTGATGTAATCTGGCCTGGTAGCGTTTTGGTCCGGAAGCACTTTGGTTCGGCTATGCATGGAAGTGGGGTTTGGACCGGTAGTGATGTTGGACCGGTAGGTGAGGTTGGACCGGTAGGTGATGGTATGCTGTTTGGACCGGTAATGGGTGGAGTGTGTGTTGGTTCGGTAGGAGGTGGTTGGATCGGTAGGTGAGGTTGGACCGGTAGGTGATGGTATGCTGTTTGGACCGATAATGGGTGGAGTGTGTGTTGGTTCGGTAGGAGGTGGTTCGGCATCCCTGGTCTGGGGTGATGGTTCGGTAGTCACGAGGAAAGTGATGGTTCGGTAGAGGCTCCTTGCTTCGATTCGGCATGCAGTGGAACAAGGACTGGTTCGGCTCTGTGTGGGAAGAGTGTTGGATCGCTAGGAGACGGAAACACGCCCAACATTTGCCCCCCAAAGTGGGGCATATGTCAGCATATGTCGCGCTTTGTTTGAGGCCAGTTAGCTTGGAGGAATTCTTATCCGGTTCTGTGTGCCGAACCCATCGGTCCGGTTGTTGGTATTGGCCTATAAGTAGGGGCTTCAAGTTATGGTTCATTCCTTACCAAGAGGGATAGTCGAATCGGATTTCCTTGCCGAATCAAACCTACTGCCGAACCATGTTAGAATACCAAATCAGGTGATTTAGCCTTCCCTCGCCGAATGGCTCTCTCTTTTTTTTTTACCGAATGAGCAAGTACCGGATGAATGATGACCTTGATTTACCGAATGGGCTTATGTTTCTAACCATAAGTTAAACTCCAGACGTTATACACTTGCTTGTTTATATCTCTACATCCTTATTCTAACAATGTACTCTTTTGTGTTGCGGATAATGTCTCATAAAGTTGAAACCCGTTCTGATAAGAAGAAGTCTAAGGACCAAGGAGAGTCCTCCATAGTGCCCCCAGTTCAGGCAGCACCAGAACGTCATGGACCAACCCCGAGATCGCTAGTAGACGTGTATGGTCCTCAAGAGCTCCTGAACTCACCGCCTGACTGCTTTCCTAGCTCCCTCAAAGATGAGCAGCTCGATGCTATTTCTCGCTCTTTTTGGGATTGATAGAACGCTTATGCTGTTGCCGATGGAAGGAGGTAGGTGTGCAAGTAGAAGATGATGATCAAGACGATCAAGGAGCAGATGCTGGTAAGTCCTCCCTTTAGTCTTTCTGTTAACTTGGTTGTTTATCACTAATGAATTCTTTCCTTGATCGGATAGGCGGTCAACAGGACAAGGGTAAAGCTCCGATGTAGCCGGCTCCTTGACTTGACCTGGATATCTTTTTGCTCACTGAACATTGTTGTATATGTTAGTCTCAAAATAGTAACGTAACTTTTAGGTCGTAATTAAGTTACTTGTAATAAACAACATTATCTTTGGCGTGTAATTTTTAAACTTAAGCTGATTGTGTCGTATTTGAATGCTTTTGTTATTTTGCCATGTTGTATGAGAAATATAGCTATGCATATGCTTGTAATTCAGTTGTGTTTGATGTCAAGTTCTTGCTTAAAACATAATTTCATGCCTTGCAATGCTAGTGTGATGTATGAATAAATTATAGCCATGTATTTGTACACAAAAGAAGAAAATACCGCCTTTCATGTTCTAATTGTAGATGGCAGTTTTGAATGTCTTGTGTGACTGAGTGTGGAATGCGGCCTAGTGTCCCGTTGTGGGTTCCGACTCCCATTAGCGAATGTCTCCTATTCCGTGTCCTGTACTTTAGGGATTGTTATAGAGGATAGGAGAAAAGTTTTTCAAATAAAATTGAAATATGAGAAATAGTAAAACTTCCAATCACGGAAGGCCTTCGATGTGCTTAAGTTCGTGGCAAACGGGCTTTGTAGTCACTTTCCCTAGCTGTGGGTCTTGGAGACATTTGTCACCCATCTTACGCCTCTGCGGGGAGTTAATTCTTTTTTACCATAGCCGCACTTAAGACACATCAGAGCCGAGATCGCGCATAGTAACTACCCGGGCCATTATGGCCCGTAATCGCGGGTATTATTCGATTTACTGTGGCCGGCTAGCGTGCGTGCCGATCGTCAACCGTGAACTGCCCCTGGCTGGCCACACCTTATGTTGGGGCTTATAGTCGGTTCACAGTTGCCGGCGAGCCGAACACCGTAATGAGCTACCTCGGCTATAGTCGGCCTTCTCAGTGGCTTATAATCGGCTCATTACAGTTGGTTTCGAGGGCCGTCGCGAGCAATGAGTTAACCCGCAGTAGAGGGATGCCGGAGCAAAAGTGTCTCATTGGCGAGGGCATAGATTCGTATAGTACCTGTTAGGTCTTGTCCAGGAGAAGTCGCACTGTGGAGCGTCTTGAATGGAAATGCTATTTGCACAGGATTTTGTTCAACAGAAAAGGATAAAGTTAACAAGCAGCCAAGATATAAAGGAACAAGTTAAAAAAGAGACAAGGTTTTTTAAAGTGGTTCGGCACGAAAATGCCTACGTCCACTGATTCACTTTGTTAATTTGCTTCATATGGGTAGTGCAAGTTAAGTAAAGTATCGACGAAGGTGTTGGATGTTCCATGCCCTCTGGAACACCTCCCCGTCCACTGTTGACAAAATATAAGCTCCATTGTGGAGATCTTTATGAATTACATATGGTCCATCCCAGATTGGATCTAGTGCTCCGGGGCGAGGGAAGATTCGCTTGAGGACAAGATCCCCTTCTTGTAAGGTACAATGCTTGACTTTGGAGTTGTATTGTGCTGCCACTTTTTGCTTGTGGGCTGCTGCTTTGAGGACTGCATCATTTCTTCTCTCCTCAATTAGATCCAAAGACACGTGAAGGAGTTCTTCGTTCTCTTCTGGGTTATAGTGGATCCTACGGTGGGAAGGCACGATGGTTTCAACTGGGAGCATAGCCTCCGATCCGTATGCCAAAGAGAAAGGAGTATGTCCTGTTGATGTTCTGAAAGATGTGCGATAAGCCCACAGTGCCGTAGGGAGTTCATCCACCCAAGCGCCCTTTGACTTTCGAGTTTCTTTTTTATTAGAGTTTTCAGAATTTTGTTGACGGCTTTGACTTGTCCGTTTGCCTGGGGATACGCTACGGATGAGAAGCTTTTGTGAATTCCGTTCTCTTGGCACTAGTTGGCGAATTCCTCGCTGTCAAATTGAAGTCCATTGTCTGATATGATTTTGAATGGGACTCCGTACCTGCACAGAACATTTTTGATCAAGAAATTAATAACTTTTGCAGAAGATACTTTATTCAGGGGTTCTGCTTCCACCCATTTGGTGAAATAGTCGACTGCCACTATAGCATATTTGGTCCCGCCTCGGCCCATTGGTAGTTCGCTGATTAAGTCAATTCCCCATACTGCAAAGGGCCATGGGCTGGTCATTTGAGTAATCTCAGTTGTTGGTAGCCGCGGAATCTTAGCAAACTTCTGGCATCTGTCACATTTTCTGACGAAATCTATGGCGTCCTTGCTTAAGGTGGGCCAGAAATATCCATATCGAAGTATCTTTTTTGCTAAAGATTGCCCTCCGGTGTGATCTCCGCAGCTTCCTTGATGAATGTTGGATAATATTTCCTTGGCTTCCCTTCCAGCGACACACCTTAATAGGGGGTTAGAGAATCCGCGCCGATAGAGGGTGTCCTCGTGTATTGTGTAGCGGGAAGCTTTCCTTAAGATTTTCTTGACTTCGTTACGCCCGTTGGGTAGTGTGCCACTTTGTAAGTAGTCTCGGATGGGAGTCGTCCAAGTTGCTTCTTCGGTTGCAGCTATCAGATTCACTTGCTCAAAACTTGGGGTCAGTTGCTTCGAGATGGCTACTGCTATGGAAATATCGCCGTCTCTCATGCTTGCTTGCTTCGCCAATTCGTCGGCCTCTCGGTTCTCTTCCCGAGGGATGTGTTTGACTAAGTAGTGGTCCAATCGACTGAGAAGTAACTTGGTCTTCTTTAAATATGCTATGAGTCATTCTTCTCGAGCCTGGAATTCTCCTAGTATTTGATTAACATTAAGTTGAGAATCGCTATGAAGACACAAAGAATTGGCTCCGATTTCCAAGGCAAGTTCTAATCCAGCTATCACTGCTTCATACTCTGCATCGTTGTTGGTGGCAGCGAACTCCAACCTTATAGCATAGTGCAGCTTATTTCCCCTAGGAGTGATTATTACCACACCTACCCCCGAGCCTTGTTCGTTTGACGCACCATCCACGAAGAGATTCCACTTGATGTCTTCTGCTATTTCCGATTGGTCCTTACTTTCGTTGGTAGTGAATTCTGCAATGAAATCGGCCATGGCTTGTCCCTTGATAGCGGTGCGAGGGTGATAGGTGATATTATACTGACTTAGTTCAATGCACCATTTAAGTAGTCACCCAGAAGTGTCGGGACGATGGAGTACCTGTCTCAGTGGTTGGTCGGTCAGAACTTTGATGGAATGGGACTGGAAGTAGTGACGCAGTTTTCATGATGTGATTAGTAAACAGTATGCTAGCTTCTCAAGTTTAGTATGTGGCATGCTATGTCAGGGGAGATTCCGGTCATGTCAGCATGTGACCATGCAAATACATCCAAGTTGTGGCGGAGAAAGTCAATGAGTCGTTCCTTCAACTCTGTTTTTAGTTGGGACCTGATTTTCAATAGTCTACTCGAGTCATGTTTGTCTATAGATACAAATTCCATAGCCTCTGCAGGATCGGCGGTGGCCTCCTCCTCCCTGTCCCTGGGGTCTAATTCATTGAAGGGATCGCTGGTATATCGAAGAGGAGGGGCTTTCTTTAGTTGCTATGCTTCCAAACTTTTTGTGCAGAGGGCAACCTCTACACTCTTCCCTTTATCCTTCCTGTGGTTATTGCGAAGTTCAGTTACATAGCAGTCTCGAGCAATGTCCTGGTCTCCCTCTACTTCCCACACTCCATTGTCCGTTGGAAATTTCATCTTTAGGAACTATAGGGCCAGGACAATTTGGAAGTCAGACAGGGCTGGCCTTCCCAAGAAAGCGTTGTAGTTTCTTCCTTCTGATGTGTTCTTCAATCAAGTCCCGGAGATGATGGCATTCATTGGTATCATGCCCATGAGATTCGTGGAAGCGGTAGAACTTTCCAGACTTCTGTGCGTTATCTGATTCCTTTTTGTACGGTGGGCGTTCGTATCTAACTTCGACTTGGGTGGCAATAAAGATGTTTTTCGATGGTTTCATTCAAAAGAGTGTAAGTGTCGAATCTCGGTCCTGGCCGATATAGGCGCTTTTCTCCCTTCTTGCCCCCAGCATTGTCTCTAGAATCATTTCTTCGAACGTCCTTTGCTACAGCGGGCGTGTTGCTGTGAGTTGCCTTATTTTGTTACCCTAACTGCCCCTCAGTGGCAGCGTCTTCAAGCCTCATATATTTCCCGGCTTCATGGAAGAAATCGGGTAAAGTAGCTGGTTTTTCTTTTTGTTAGTCTTCTAGCGAATTTAGTATCCGGATGCACACCACTACAGAGGGCCATTTAGACAAGCTTCTCATCGGCATCTTGGACTGCGGCCGCTGCGGCATTGAATCGGGTTAAATATTGCTGTAGCTTGTCTCCAGGTTTCTGTTTGATATTGGATAAGGAATAAGCGTCCTTGGGTTGTTCCACATGAATGCGGAACTGGCTGATAAACATTTCTTTCAACATCTCCCACGAGCTGATGGATCCTTGGGGTAGATGGCAGAACCAGGAGGTAGCTAGATCTGCTAAGAATAGTGGAAAGCATTTGCATAGTACTCCCTCTGTTGCTCCACTCATGAGCATATGCTGTGTGTATCTCTGTAAGTGTACAACGGGGTCGGAGGTTCCTTTGTAAGGTTCCATTGTTGGCATCTCCCACTCTCGGGGGGTGATAGCAATTTCGATATTGCGGGCGAAAGGGCTGGTTACCCTAGCGCCTATCCGTCGATCTCTTTGATCCCGTTGGACGCACTCTCTGAACAAGCGTGCCATCCTTTCATCAGAATTTGGAGCAGATAGAAATGAGTTTGGTTCTGTTCTGTGGGATTGATTCCGTCCAGATGACCTGTAGGGATGGTACCATCTATCATTCCTCATATTTTCCAGTGGCTGCCTTTGGTCTTCTGGGAGCATGCTAGGGTCAGCTACAGTTGGCCCTTGCCTTGATCTTCCCCTGCTGGGTTCTGATCTAAGCACTTCCTCGGGTCCAACTTCGGGCTGGATTCTAGCTCGGCCCCGTTCATTGGCGTTTCCGTGGTTAGGCAGTACGACCGGCTCAGCTACAGTTGACCTCCGCCCGGTACCTCCCCCGTTGGGTTCGGTTTCAAGCGTTTCCTCAGGCCTAACTTCGGGTTGTGCTCGATCTCGGCTCCTACCATGGCTGCTTCTGCCGTTAGCTCCTTCGAAGAAGGAAGATCTTTGTTGTCTCTGAGATCCTCCAGACTGGGATTCACCCCATGATTCAGTGTTGCGGTTGGATTCTTCAGCGTCCCTTAAGCGTTACATGAGATGGTCCACCAAGGCTTCCTGCTGGGATGTGAAGCGGTTAGTTACTTCAACCACAACTCTGTCCAAATCTTCCCTAGTAATGGCTGCAGGCTGTTCTGTGGCAGGAGTGGTTGGGTTAGCCCGTCCTTCATTTGTTACTGCTGCCGGAGGAGGACGATTTACTTGATTCGTGACAGCTGGATCTGGAAGACTGCTGGATGCGATGTTTTTTCCTTTGTTAACATCTTTTCTCTGTTTGGGAGGCATGTTTTCCAAGTAGCGAACGATGCTGTTAGGAAAACTGTTAAGTGGATGAAGCTGAAGCTTCGAGCTTCTAGCTCTCAGTGAAAGCACCAAAAATGTTTGCACAAAAAATGGACAAACACCTCAAAGTCGTATGATTTAGTTGATTTTATGTTGTTCTCAATGGTTTGGGTTATCTATGCAAATATGTAAAAAGTAAGGGCTAAACTGTAAAAGACACACAGGTTTATAGTGGTTCGGACAGAACGTGCCTACGTCCACTTTATATGTTATTTCTCCTTTTATGTTCAGATTACAAGTACAAAGCTCCGATACCAGTAAAAGAAAGTTGTTTGAAAGTCATCTCCGTGTTTGAGCTCTCAAACTTGTGTCCCCATTGTTGTACCCCTGCCCCTCTATTTATAGAGTGAGGCTAAGGGCAGGGGTCTTGGATGTACATAGCTGCTTGTGGGCCTGGGCTGATGTAATCTGGCCTGGTAGCGTTTTGGTCCGGAAGCACTTTGGTTCGGCTATGCATGGAAGTGGGGTTTGGACCGGTAGTGATGTTGGACCGGTAGGTGAGGTTGGACCGGTAGGTGATGGTATGCTGTTTGGACCGGTAATGGGTGGAGTGTGTGTTGGTTCGGTAGGAGGTGGTTGGATCGGTAGGCGAGGTTGGACCGGTAGGTGATGGTATGCTATTTGGACCGGTAATGGGTGGAGTGTGTGTTGGTTCGGTAAGAGGTGGTTCGGCATCCCTGGTCTGGGGTGATGGTTCGGTAGTCACGAGGAAAGTGATGGTTCGGTAGAGGCTCCTTGCTCCGATTCGGCATGCAGTGGAACAAGGACTGGTTCGGCTCTGTGTGGGAAGAGTGTTGGATCGCTAGGAGACGGAAACACGCCCAACAGCTGATCTAGATCATAGGCCGGCACAGGTAGATGATCAACTGTAGAAGTGGATTCAGGCTGGGTTGACACAGGGATCTCAGAGCTTGTATCATGATGCTCAATACCAGAGCCCTCTCCAACCTCCGAGTGCTAAGTAGCGAGCTTCTCTTTCTCAAATGTGACAGTTGTGTCATGGAGAATTCTCCTCTCTTCCTCATTCAACACTCGGTTTTCCAAGTCAAATTCATCAAGGGATTCAGTATGATGCTTTGCCTTCTCATCGGCCAAGAAATGGCGCCAAGCACTATGTAGGTGAGTTGGATAGTCGTTAAGCCAGATCAAATCATGGTATCTCAGAACGTTGACATTGTAGGTAACTAAAAGATCTTCAATGTCACTCTCAAGTCTGGCCTCCGCTACCCTGGCCTCAACCTCAACCCTAGTCTCAGCCTCCTGAGCTTTCAACTTCGCCGCATCCCGCTTGTTCCGAGTCTCCACAGTTTGGTCGCAGGCCTCCTGAGCGATCTTGTTAGCTTCATCTTTTACCTTAACGACTTCATCGTATTTAGCTTTAAGCTCCGCCAGCTCTTGGAGTGCTTTATCTTTTTCAGCAGTGACTATGGCATTCCTGTGGCCCATATCATCGACGAACTTTAGATGCGCCTGCCTCATCCGCTCCAACTCCCTATTGGCCTCATCAACCTTTTTTAGGGCCTCCGTTTCATAACTCCTTAAAGTATCATTCTCTCTAGTGAGCACTGTGATGATCCGATCCTTCTGGGTGATGGTTTCTTGAAGCTCTTCAATTTTATTCGCCTGCTCAAACGCCACAGCTGAACTTTCTCGGCGGTTTTCTTCCACTCTCGGTATTGGCCAAAAGCGTGATAGATATGATTATGAATGATTTTTTCTGCTCCATCTAGAAGCACCATCAAATTTGGAGGAAAATGGAAGCCATCGAAGCACATGTTTGGAAAATCTCTCTTCAATTGAGCTATCCAAGCGGCTCCCTCACCTGTCGACTCTATAACCACCGAAGTAGCTGCAACAGAGGTGTCCGCCCCGGTCATACGGCAATGTTTGCTGGGCCTTGGAATTACCGAGGCACTGGTTGGTGCGAAGTCGCAACTGTCTATGTCCCTAAACTGGGAGGTCGCAACGAACTCCTGGGTGGAGGGGAGCATGATCGGGAACGGTGTCTATCTCACCTCTCTTTTTCTCTTTCTTGTTCCCTCTCCCTTTCCTTGGCTCTATCTCTATCGTAATATTCCCTCTCTTGACTAGAGCGGCGGCGTTCATAGTCAGAGTCATGCCTATGAGATTCCCTGTAAGAACTGTAAGATTCGCATGCTGTGCGGAGACTACCGAGCATAGATGGTTTCTTCGACATCGTATCTGCAAAATTAAAAGAAAGGCAAAGTTAGTTATCTTCGGCGATTGGACAAATCGTGAATAATGAGTGTGTGATGTCGTGAAGTGTATGCGTGTATGTGTTAACCCCACGATCAATCGGTTATGTCGGCCGTACTCAAAGGAGTGGACTCACCTAAATCTAAAGTGCTTTGGTGCCCTTCCAATCCGGTATCTTGTTGGAGTGACATATAGTCCGAGATTGGAATATCTGTAAGTCCTTCAAAGGGGTTATCCATGTGTGAGGAGGGAGCCTCCGAAATTACAACACCGGCAGCTGGCAAAGACACAACCACGGATTTCTGTCTCGTAGATTTGTGGAGTTTACGAGCAACCACCTTGCCTTTCCTTATCCTTTCTGGGTGTCGTGGGCTATCTGAAGGCCCGGCTACGGGTTCGTCTTCGGTGGGCACATTCTCTTTGCCACCATGCTCAGCGATTACAATTCAAGGTGGTCTTCGTCTAGCTTGTTTTGCTGGAGCTGCCCTGAGAGATCCTTCGAGCCCTATGCTCTGATCTCCGTCAATCAGCCCAACGGCCCCCAGGTTTTCATCCGTGAGCACCACTTCAATCTCTCTAAACTCACCCGGCACCTCTTGAAGGATCCTGATGATTTCCTTAAATTGAGCGCCTTCGGGTCGAGGAATTGAAGTAGTAAAGAGGAAATAACATTAAGCTTTGTATCAATGGAGATTAACCAATTAGTTGCCGAAGGAGTTGAAACACTTATGTCTATCCAGCCGCCGTCTAGCAAATCCTGGAGGGCACCGAATGTAGAACCACTCGGTTTTGAAGTAGCTGAGTTTGGTCCAAGTCCCAATCACGATTTGATAGTTTCTGACTCCCTTTAAGAATGTGAATGGGGGATTATCTCCCCGACTCTTTACAGTGAACAAGAATCTGACTTCCTCTGAAGTCGGGGGCCGGAATAGGTGCTCCATGAAGATGATAAATAGGCTGTTCAGCAGAGCGTACCCATTCGGATGCAACTGTGACGAGGCAATCCCTAAGTAAGATAACACTTCTCGGATGTATTGAATGGAGGAAGTGTCCCAGTTGCGCACGAGAACCTGTTAAAAGCAGTGTACCCTTCTGGAGGAGTGTGTGGCCAATCGTTTAGTCCAGGTAATAGGACGTCATTCAATGATAGCCCGTGCCTTAAACAAATCCTTCCTAACATTTCTTCAGAAACATTAGACGGAACCGAGTCTTAAGGATTCTCAATGAAAACTGCTCCCGGTAGCTCCTCTGGAGCAGGACTTATAACTTCGGCAGCGATAGCCGACATCTCTATTATTGGAAGGGGTGGGCTCTAAGCCTTTTGTTGTTGTGAGCTTCCGGGCTCCATAGCTAATCAACTTAGTAAAAACCATCGTTAGGTGAAAATAATCCTGTGTTTTCCCAAAGTGAAGTGCATGAGTGTGTTGTGCGATGCAATGCTGTATGATACTCAAGAAAATTCTACAAGGATTAGCGAAGGATTAGCAAAGTATTTAAATCGATCCAAGTTGAGATTCATTAAATATTGTCAAGTTATAGTTCCATCGATGAGCTTCAAAAGGCAGTCAAAAATGCGGTAAAAATGACTAGGTCCCATTATGCAAGGCAGAAGCTCGTCGGAATCAGATTTTTGAATATGCAAAGGATTTCATCTCCATCAAATTCAAATTTTAGATCGATCTTCACGTGGACAACTCGTATCAATGAGAGAACGGAACAATTTGTATCGGTCATCTGTGCTTCAATTCAAGTCGATCAAAGAACCCAAGTTCGTATCGATCACATTACGAAGTTCATATCAATCATAGTACGGAATTTCGTATCGATCGCCTCATGAGGTTTCGTATCGATCACCAAAACCACTTTCGTATCGATCACCTTTGCATTGCTTCGTATCGACCCAGGCATTGGCAAAAGATCGATACGAGACAGCGTGAATCCAAAAGCAATACAAATCTTCTCCTCATAACCCTCGGCTACCGATCGATACGAATCTCCCTTGGCGGAACGATACAAACATGCCTTCTCCCATCGATATGAGTTCGAAGCCAGATAACTCTTCCACAAGCTCCTTCATATCCCTCTGCCTTCTTCCCCAAATGATGTAAACACCATTCCTTTCTCCCTCGACCTCGCTCCGGCCATTCACGGCCTCAACGTCATCAGAATCGGCCATAAACTTGATTAGATGGCGAATAAACTCGAATCTAGTCGGTTTTAATGTGAATTAACTAGCTAATTACCTAATTTAGGCAGATGGTTCAAAGGAGTAGTGGTTCGATGTTAACGAAGGCAGTTTTCAATTCTCGAGTTTCTGATCGACATGCAGGCAAATGGCAATTGTGAAAGCAAGTAAAAAAAAAATTTCTAAGTACAAAATGGTATTTATATGGTTCGACCCCCCTAGGCGATGACGATTCGTATCCCAGTAACTTTGACCGGCTAAAAGCAATTTCACTTCCCATTGATACGAAGTGATGTGTTCGAATCCATTCGCCATCGATCCAGAACTCGGCCATTCGTATCCATGCGTTGTCTATCTGAAGTAACCATGTTTCGTATCCATTCGAAGCCTGCTACCGTATACTTTTCCATCGATGCGAAGCAAGTTCCCTAAGGTTGTGTTGACATATATCGATGCTCATCAACACGAAATCTGGTGAATGATCGAGTTTGAGCCGCGTATCTCTATCGATACGAGTTACTCATTTCGTATCCATCCATAACTGACCCAGAAAAAAACTCTGCGTATCCATCCGACCATCGATATGAAGAACCATGTACTAACTATATATCATCGATACGAATTGCTTATTTCATATCCATCAGCTTGAAGACCGAAAGTGACCATGTATCCATCAATACACAACACTTTCAAAAACAAAACTAACTATTTATTTCGTATCGATAGCTATCGATGCGCACCAGGCATTCCAACTTCTCAAATCGATCCAGGAGAGGACGAAGGGCTGATTTAAAAGTAACCATCAAACATGGTCACTATTCGAACTTCGCATTGATCCAGGAGAGGACTAATACAGAATTCGATACAAGAAAACTGACAATGACTCGTGAATGTGCGAACATTAACGGGAGTCAGGTTAACATGCATTTATGTGTGTGATGGATTAACGTTAAATTTTTAAAATTCGCAGGAATTGAATGCTCACATGGTTACAATCACAACAATGAATGATAGATTTCTGACACTCAACACTCAGTTACAACAATGCATAGTACAATCATCGGCAGGCAACAGTTCAGTATTTATATCGCCAAGAAACAATCAAGGTTACATCTTTTGACGAAATGACAACAACTATACATCGAATCAAATAGAACTTCTCAGGCAGAAGGTTGCAACTTTTCAAAGCACGTCATGTCCACACAAGACGTACTTTGGGGGGCAAACGTTATCCTCCTTTTGGCAAGGCCGTGACACCAAGGACTTGATAAGTAACCAAGGACAATCTGTCTCGAAGATCGGTTACACACAGGTTCAATATGGATACTGGTAAATTTTGTCCGAGTCCGGATCGAGCTACAATCAATATGGTATGACAAGCAAATCCATGAAAGCCCACATTCCAAATTGCGAGTCAATCGGAGTTTGTATGCTCAAGATATGGATCGATCAAGATCCACTTGGAAGACACCAATTCGTATCCCTCAGTTCATATTCATCAAGTGCTAAAGGAAAAACAACGTTCGTATCCATGTCATTCGTAACCAACGAATCTCAGGCAAAACATGACTGGTTCGTATCCATGGGAAGCAACATCGCGTTCGTATCCATGAAAGGTTGCCTCGTTCGTATCCACCTCACTCCTACGATTCATATCCATCACATAAGCTCAGCCTCATATCGATCGGCCTAGAGGCGCTTCGTATCGTCCCCTCATTATACCATTCATATCGCTCAGATCCCCCAACAACTCGTATCGATTGACTAAAGAATTGATACGATTGATACAAACCTCGAACGATATGAAGGCATCTTTCCTCCATCGTTACGAAGTGAACAAGAACGTATCGGTACGAAGTGGTCTCGATATGGAACCATCGATATGAGGTGAGGTGTGGTCGATGGATACGAATGAGCCTACACAGATGGATACGAACGAGGCCTACGAAGAAGGGAGACTCGGTCACTCGACATGAAAAGTGGATCGATCTTGGAAGATAGCACCACGTCACCTAGCAAGCATGTGCTTAGAAGCGACACGAATGTATCGATACGAGTTCAAATAGCTTACAGCAAATCCAAACTTGCATCGATCATAACTCAAAATCTACAAGTCCAAATGATACCAAATTTTCACAGGAGATTGCCTACAACATCAAGAATGTACCAGATCAATTTTAGCCAGTGTTAGCACCAAAATTAGTCACTAACACCCTTTTAGAAAGATTATGTAGAGAGATTAATGAAGAAAGTAAATTAAAATAGAGAATTGTATGCTAAGTTAAATGCAAAGACAAGAACACCAGATTTATAATGGTTCGGCGTATCTGCCTACGTCCACTTTGAAGTTAGTCTTTATTGCTTTACTCAACGGTTGATTATAGATACAATCCGTATATCAACTACTTGAATACAATTGCTAAGTAAAAAGAATGAGTCTCGAAAGCGGCAGAGTCTCCCCAGTGTTCTCGAAAAAAGGTCCATTTCACTGTGCCCCTGCCCCTCTATTTATAGACGAAGATGGGTTGGACTTCCCTCTTGGGCCCATGAGTGAGATACTTCGGCCCGTGATGAGTGACTTCTGTGTGCCGAGCCACAAATGCCGAACGACAAATGCCGAACAAGGTCTCCAAACCGAACGAGGCAGTGTGTTAGTGAGACGTGTAGGCTGAATGAGACTCAATGCCGAATGAGGGGAGATGCCGAGCGAGGCATGAATGCCGGTCGAGGCTGAATGCCAAACGACCTTTGAATGCCGAATGAGGCTTTCGATGCCGGTCGATCTTTGAACGCCGAACGAGGCTGAATGCCAGACGAGGTTGAATGACGAACGAGCCTGATTGCTGGTCGAAGCTCGAATGCCGAACGAGGTTGAATGCCGGACGAGGTTGGATGCCGAGCAAGGTTCGTGCCGAACGACTCTGCTATGCCGAGCGAGGTCTCCAAACCGAACGAGGTAGTGTGTTAGTGAGACGTGTAGGCTGAATGAGGCTCAATGCCGAACGAGGGGAGATGCCGAGCGAGGCATGAATGCCGGTCGAGGCTGAATGCCAAACGACCTCTGAATGCCGAACGAGGCTTCCGATGCCGGTCGACCTTTGAACGCCGAACGAGGCTGAATGTCGGATGAGGTTGAATGACGAACGAGCCTGAATGCTGGTCGAAGCTCGAATGCCGAACGAGGTTGAATGCAGGACAAGGTTGAATGCCGAGCGAGGTTCATGCCGAATGACTCTGCTATGCCGACCGGGGCTCTATGCCAAACGAGGCTGGAATGCCGGTCGAGGCTGGAATGCCGAGTGGTGCTAGATGTCGGTCGAGGCTGGAATGCCGAACGAGCCTGGATGCCGAACGGTGCTAGTTGCTGGTCGAGCTAGTTGTGCCGATCGACCTACCTGTGCCGAACGGGCTTTCCACATCAGGTCTCTGTTCTCCTGGTCAAGCCACTGGGTAACAGCCAAAAAGGATCAATTCTTGATCGATACGAATTCCATTCGTATCGCTCTAATATCGAGTCAAAACCACCGGAACTCGGTCCCGTGGGCCCACCCACGTGAGAGAAGAAGTCCTCCGAGATCTGGGCGACATATTTCCTGCCTACGCCTATAAATAGTGACCCTGGAGCTACAAAAAAGGGACTTTTGGCTTCTTTACGTCAATACTCTACCAAAATTGCTACTGTACTTTGATTGTACTATTGTAATCCACTTGTAACCAGCGAGCTATAATCAATAAACATCAATCATTTCATAGTGGACGTAGGCCGTACGCCAAACCACTCTAAATTTGTGCGTTTCTGCACTTTTTCTTATCTATTGATTGGTGTGTTTGTTAGATCTGCCTCATTTTACATTTACTTTCTTAATTTTATCTCTTCAAACACATCCGAAAAGTGTTGTGCCCAATTTTGGTACAAACAATTAGTAATTGTGTATCGGCGATAGAGAGGGAAGTTCATAAGTGAAGTTCGATCGGGTCGGAGATGCTTGGATTAGCCGTGGAGATTGAATTCGGTTTAGTGAAGGGGCGGCGGCGGCGAATTCGGGTATCAGGTGGTGCCGAAGTTGATTGGGATAAGGAAGGAAAGGATGTGCGGTGATGATGGCAGTGTCCGTTATGGGTCCAGTGCCACTATTTGGTGGCAGTGGACGTTGGAAGTTGTGAATTTGGGTTGGGTACGAGGTATAAAAGGGTACATTAGCATGAGATTTTTTTATTATATTAATTATTGAATCACTAATTGCCTCTGCACTTCTAACTCGAATAACTTTTGCATAGGATCTTTGTTTCGTAGTTTGCTTTGTTTGGGTTTGTGGCGAGGTTATGGACATTTCACATATGGTTTGCTAGCTTTGGAGCCAATTGTGAAAGCACCTTGGCAGGATGCAATGGTCGTAAGTATTTACATTTTAACATGATAAATAGATATTCACCGATATACATACATATATATACACTTGTTGAGATATATTATTCCCCTTTTGATGATTGTTTAATCTTTTATGATATTTTAATATGATATATGTTCTGCTACGATTGTTTATCCATTAATTATTGTATTGTTGGATTATTGATGTTTTATAATAATTATTCATATATTTGGAAAAATAATTAATTAATGAAAGATAAATAAAAATGTGTAATATGGAGTAAATAAGATTATTTATGAATTTTAGATGATAGTTATTGATAATCGTAACAGGTAGTTTGTACTATAATTAACATGCAAATTTTAATAGGGCTATTCTTTATGAATTTCTAGAAAAATTCATAAAAAATAATAAAAAATCTATTTTAAAGTGAATTTAAAGAATTTATTATTATTTATAAAGTAAATAAAATTCAACAAATAATAATATGAATTTTGGGAAGACTGTATTTTTGTGTAAATAATAATACGATTATTTTATGGAGTTTATGGGAATATGATATTACTACTATTTTCTAAATTAATAATAATGGGGGATACATTGAGAATAATAATAAAGATGTGGCTTTTAGATGTATTTTGGTTTAAACTATTATCATTTTTTCTATGAATAAGAATAAAGGGATTTTTGAGATTTAATGCATATTATTATTATTATTATTGAGTTAAAGAGTAATAAAGTAGCCGTGAAAGATAATTTGAAAATTTGAATAATTTTTTTATTTTGACAGAAAGTAATAATATTATTGATTTTGAATGTAGTTGGACTAAATTATTGTTTTTGATTAAACAACGATGTTTTGCGACATTTCAAGTAATATTTTGACAATAAAAGATTTTTAAAGTATATTATCATTGGAGAAATATTATTGTTTTGAGATAATAGAAATACATTTATAGTGAACAATAAAACGAAAACTTATACTAAAGTGGAAATAATATATGTGGATACACCATTTTGGATTATGTGACATAAATGTTAATTGTTAGTTAAAAGTATCATATATGTTTGTTGTGCTGAGATGGAATCACATTAGGGTGAGTTATGCGATGTTTATCCCTTACTACTACATGGACATTATGTAGTTTATTGTGGTTTTGTTCTGCTGATGACGTTGATGTTTGTGTTACTAATATTAAGAAGTTAGTACACATTTGATGAGTTTGATGTTTTTGTTACTAATATAGAGCAATTGGTACACATTTGATGAGTTTGATGTCATGTTACTTAATACACATTTGGTGGATTTATATTTGCATTTATTTTATTTATGTTGTGCCGCTAATGATGTTTGATCGGTACACATAGGACGATATTTAATTTTGTTGATTTGTTTGATACTTTGGATTGACATTGAGCATTATTAAATTTGTGTAATGTTTGATGGTTGTGTATGAAAGTTAAGAGAGTATGCCTCATGGGCAATTATGTAATTTGTTATATATCCTAACTTTGAAACTAATCTCGTTCAGAATAAGTATGCTTTTGGTGTTTGTTTTCTACTATATACAATGTTATATTATGATATAAAAAATAATATAATTTAAGGCATATGCACGTAGGCTAAAGCAATTGCAGGTAACACTCAAATTAATAGTGAGGTCAAACAATTTGACAGGGCAATTGATGAAGAGGGAGAATTTGCTGATCTGGACGACATGGTGTTTGATGATGCGAGAAAAATGTGGAATACTTCTATCTATGTCTATATGGTTGGTAGGAGGCTGTATTATGTGCATTTAAATGCTTACATAAAGAGAGAATGGAACCAACATGAACATAGGATGCTTTTGCTCGGGATAATGGCTTCTACCATATTAAATTTGCTAATGAAATTAATTGTAAGAAGTCTTAAATGGAGGGCCTTGGTTCATGGACAACAAACTAATTTTCACAAAAAAATGGGAACCTAATCTAAGACTGGAAAGGGATATGCTTGCATATCACCCAGTCCGGGTTAGAAGTTAAAGATTTATCCTCATGGAACGCCAGAGGAATTAGTAAGCTAGCTAGCTTGATAGGCACACCGTTTTTCATTGATGATTATACAAGAAATATTAAGAGACTAAAGCATGCTGGAGTCTTAATTGATGTTAAGGCTAGTGATGCTTTGAAAAACAAGTGAGAGCACAATACAGTAAGGGCAATGTTTACGTGCAGGACATCGAGTATGAATTTATACCTCCGATTTGTAAGCAATGCAATTGCTTTGGACATTCAGATGCGCAATGCTCCACCATAGTTCCACCTGTTAAGAAAGTATAGAGGAAGAAAGAAACATAGATACAAGAAAGTAGTAGTTCTGATTGTAGAATATGTACATCAAATATTAGTCAGGACAAAAACAAGTTCCCTACATCAAAGAACTTACAGACCACTAATAACACACCCAAAAACCACAACACCCTATATACACAGGAAGTCCACATCAACAATAACAAGGTCACATACCAAGAGGGAGATTTTGAGCAACCGAAGGAAAAGGTTGGTGCAGAGTAGGACCGGGATGAGACACCTATTGGTACCTTGGGGGAGAAAGCAATCCAAATCCCAGCTGAAGAGGATAGTGACTCTGTAACGACCTGCATTTTCGACCCTTGAATGTCGACACTAATACGTCCGTGGTATTCATGTGCCGAGCACCCAAGTGCCGGAAAGATGAAAAGTTATGGTGAAATAAAAAGAAAAAGAACAAGGAAGAGGGAACACAATATTAGAATCTCACAACGGAATGATCATATATAATATCAAAAGATGGTATAAATAGTCATTCTTTGATACAAAGTTTTTAGAGTTATAGAAATCATCCTGGACAGTTATAACAACCCGTCCTCACAAATGCTGATGATACACACAAAGTTATAGAACTCCAACTATTCTCTAAAAGCTCTAAAGTATCCAAAGCTAAATATAGAAACATACGTGAGGCTAATCCGAGCATTATAAGAAAATAACACTCGGATTAGTCTTGTAAACCAACATGAGAAACACAAATCAAATAGATTCTTAGCGTTACAAAAACCTTTCAAAATAAAGGTATCTTGTAAGACCATGCCGCCAATAAACACAAATGAGTTTTTACCTTACGATAACCAAACCATTTATAGAGAATCCAGTGATATTATAATAATGTATAAGATTCAAAATAAATATTAATCATAGTCGAAATGGTTACATTGATTACGTTCCAGCATAATAGGAATACAACCAAAATCGGTAAGGAACATTTGCATAATGGATTTTCCACAGAGATCTCTTCGGGGAAGCCGAATCCAGTCCCTTGCACAAGGGTCAGAAAGTACCTTTCAAGTGCCGTATATCTCTAGATAAAATATACCGTAAAGGTAAACACAAGAGGCCATCGTACGAACATAAACATTGACAACGTGAACCAAATACATTAGCTCCTTTCGACCAACAATCGATGAGTATTTCTAGATATGGAGTCGATAACATCCTGATGCGGGTCGCTAAACCCCAGGTTGTGCATCTTACTATGCTTTTGGCCATTTTTGATGTGGAGATTACGTTCAACATCTTTCACTCGAGTCTTCATTACTCGAACAGAACACAAATCCCCAATTCCCATATCTCGAATAGATCACGAATCACTACATGGATTCGAGCATCTTGAGTAGATCTCGAATCTCCACATAGATTCCTTTTCTTCAACCGCTTCCAAAATAGGAACTCGTATACTAGTTTTGAAGTGGTATTCGATAAGTAGAACACTTACTATTAACCCACTTTTTCCAAGGCAGTATACAGGTGGATTTAACCTAATAGACTTCACGATTATCAAGGCCGATGAGTGTAGAGTGATGATTGTAGGGCCCAGAAATCAGGTGCAGATGATTACATGAAGTTGGGATTGAATGAAATTGATAAGAATGCAAGGCAGAATGTTCGAAGTATGGAGTATAGCTTAGCAAATGGAAGGGATCGACATGCTCAATCTAGAGGGATCAATATACTTCAACAGCTTAGCAAATGGAAGGGATCAACATGCTCAATCTAGAGGGATCAGCATACTTCAGTAGCTTAGCAAATGAAAGGGATCAGCATTCTCAATCTAGAGGGGTCGGTATACTTTAATAGCTTAGCAAGATGGAGGGATTGGCATTTTAGATGGATCGGTATGCTTCAACTCACAGGAAGGGATCGGTATACTTTCCAGGCTACATCAAGAAGGGGTCGGCATGCTTTGTTTAGTCGAATTGGTATGGATATGCTTGATTAAGAGGGTTTGGCATACTTCATTCCAGAGAGGAGGGCTTGGCTTAGTTGGTTAAGATGGCTCGGCATACTTCGACTCACAGAAAGGGGTCGGCATGATTAGTTGCATTAGATCGGCGTACTTCATTGGATAGGGTCGGCGTTCATCAATGCCCAAGTACATTCTCGCATACAATAGTCAATATCTCAAAATTTATAAGTCCGAAGTATATGGAATTTGGAGAGCAAGGCATATGGACCCTAGATAACATACCATAGGGATTGCACATCAGATGGCCAAAGATGGAGGGATCGATATTAACCTTATGAGAGGGGTCACAGAAGGCAGTTCACAAGCAATACCGATTCAAGGATCATGTGATAACTCAGGCTCCTTTGGTCCAAATGATATGGGATTTGAAGGGCTAACATATTTGAGCATACAGAGGCCACCATAGGGATCACTGCCCAAAAATCAACCAATGAAGGGATCGGTACTGATCTCTCTTCATTGGGGCCTAGCGACCCCTATGGTCGGTCCATGTGGGTTAGAAGGTCCTTTAGCCAAAGTTTTAGAGAGATTGGTGGTCGTCATCCCCTATAAATACAACAAGCATGACATCAGAAAAGGGATCTTCTTTCTACTTCTCTTCATCTTCTACCTAGGCTATATTCTGCCAGTTTTATTCTTGAATTTCAAGGATTTGTAACTATAATCGGTAGTATAAACTAATAAAAGGAAAATCTTTGGAGTGGACGTAAGCCAGAGTTAGCCGAACCACTATATATCCGTGTCTCTATTTAATTGCTTTCTAATAGTTTTAATTTGGTTCTTCATTTATTTCTCTTCATTTTTCTGTGATTGGATTGGATATTGGTGCTTTCACATAACCGGGTGCTGGTGATCAATTTTTATGCTGACACTTACCGATGCCGGGCTCTTCAGAACTAATCGATGAATTTCTGGTTAACTCAATTTCGGTTCTCTCAGAAGTAAGTGAAAGCTAGAGACGTTTCGTACCAATGCTCCTTCCCAGGGGTTCTTATTGATATGAAATTGTGAAGCCTTTTGATGACTTCCTAAGTCAATATTTAGTGATAGTCGACTAATCGACTATCTAGTATAAGATAGATGTTTCTAAATGGAAACCAAGTTTCATTTACTTTCCATAAACGAGTAAACACACAAAACACTATCATCATCCAAAATATAATCAAGCTACACAAAGTATGATTAAGTTACTTAAGAAACTTCTAATCCTTTCCATTTAATTAATCCTTTTATTTATTAAAACTCCTTTATTGGTAAACTTCATTTACCTAATAAACTTATATTTTTCTATCCTTTTTCCAAAAGATTCCATCACTTATTATTTCCTTCAAAATATCCATTTTAAGGATCTAAGTACTTTAACAAATCCATTCAAAAGGCTTAACACGAATGTTACATAAACACTGTCACTACAAATCCAAAACCATTTCGCTTTTGCTTAACTTTAAATCATTCTTTTAATGATTTATTTACATTTCAAAAGTATAATCAAAATAGGTTGAAGATGAATGTTATTAACACATTGTCACAACAAACCCAAAACCATTTTATACTCGTTATTCTCTTTAAAACTCCATTTTAAAGATCTAAGTGTTTATCCAAACCATTTAACAACATTTTTACCACTTTAAAATATTATTCAAGGTTTAAAAAAAATGTTACTAACACATTGTTTATGATAAAACTAAAACACTTTTCTATCCCATTATCTTTAAAACTCCATTTTAAAGGTCCAATCGCTTTCGAAAGTACAGTTGGATGGGCTAAAATAAATGTTGCACAAACGCCGTTACTATAAACCCAAACTCACTTTTATACTTTTCATTTACTTTAAAACATCCCTTTAAACTTATAAGTTCAAGTTCAGTCAAGTTCAATATGTACTATCAAGTTCTAAAGACGATTGCTTATACAAATCATGATTTGTACGCTTAACTCATTTCCAACGTTCTCAATTTCACCATTCCTCATTCAAAGTGAAGCTAGCTAAGTTTGGTACCGGTTGCTCCAAGCCTTGCCTAGACACCTCATTCTTAAATCTCATAAATATATAAGTCTATCTCGTCGGTTTTTAGTATTAAGTATAGTATTAATGGTCTCCATAAACAATAAGAAATCAACTTGATTAACACATTTCCAACATTTTCCACTTATCTATTCCTCGAGTAAGAGAAAAGCCCGGTAGGTTAGAGCTCTATCGCTCCGTGCCTATTCGACATCAATCTTAACTCTCACAAATAGATAAGATTACTTCGTTGGCTTATTAGTGTTAAGATTAATTACTTTTCTAATAAGAAATTAAACAGTTTAACCATTTGGCCATTAAGCAATTACTAACCCCTTTCTAAAACTTTTGTTTTATAATCTAAAATAAGATACTTGTATAAGATATTTTAAAGATATTTATATAAATTTTTTTCCAAGATATTTATATAAAATATTTCTAAGATATTTATATAAGATATTTATACTCTAGAATACTTATAATATGTTTTAAAATATTCCTTTAAAATATCACATAAAAATAACTAGTTTGAAAAATCATTAGAAACTTGAAAACGACATGTTTTAACAAAATATCTCTTTTCTGTAAATTCACAACTAATTCTCATAAATTCATAAAAATATCAAACCACTTTTAAAATAATCTAAAAACAGTTATGGAATACTTTTAAAAAGAATGAAACAAAATGACTAAACTTAAAGTCCTTTTTGAAACATTTGAAGTCCAAAAATCAAGGTTAAACGGGACAGTTTTACACTAGTGATATTTTAGCCATTTTCGAGATGTTACTTAACCTTTTCCTATTCAAGCGTTTAATAGCAACAAACATACATATATAAATATGGTGAGAAATCCCTATGCATCTCCCTGCAAAGTTCCATAACGATCGCCAATAACAAGGTAATTCCAAACTGCTTCTATAGCGACTATCGCTATAAGTGCACTTCTAAATCCGAGTCTGATCTAAACCAAAGTCCAATTATAACCTATGTGCTTTGTTTAAGGTCTAGTCATATAGTTCCATTCAAGTTCATTCCAAGATGTTCAAGTCCATGTATATGGATCACATATGTCATTTACTTTTAAAGTAGGAAGTTACAAACATTATTTTCAACATTTGTTAACAACAGTTCAAACAAGTTTCAGACAACAAAATATAATCATATGGGTTATATTATCAATCCAAGTGGTGAGTTAGCTCACCTTATCCACTCAAAAAACCAATATCTAAAGACCAAAGCAAAGCCTCCACCTTGCAACACCTTTCCACCTCCTCCTTCTTACCTTCACCTTGCTTATTTCCTCCTCCCCTTTAAGAATTTCTCACGTCCTCTCCCCCCATGGGAAGCATGGTTTTTATTCTTCCACTTATAACTAGGTAAAAGGTCATCTAATATATTACTAAGCCTTATGGAAAAGTTTGAAGTGGTTTGGAGTTGATTTGAATACGATTTGAGAAAGTTAGAGAGGTAGAGAAAGCGATGAAGAAGCCATTAAAGGAGCTTGGTTTTGCATAGGAATTTTGTGATTATCTCCTAAAGGTAAGCCTTCTCTTATATAGATGTAACGACCCGATATTTTGGACCATTCGCATCCATTATAAGTGTATAGGTAGACACTCATGCCGGAGTTGAATTGCTCAAAATACCGCGTTGTTAGTTTAAATTTGGCAAAACTGAACATATACAGTAAATAAATAATCACAGATCATAGACACAGAGTAATAAATGCAGTGGAAATAAAAGAGATAGTAGTTCATGAAGCTACTATATAAATGTATAAGTTACATCAGAGTTAAACTAGATACAACGGAAGAGTAATACGATACATCAGATACAAATCAGAATACATCACTGGAATCATCGAATACTGAAAGCAGAATAGATGGCTGGATCTTCAAGCAAAGCTCCAACTTCAAAGGTGAGTCTCGAATACTGGTACACTCAATCTGACCCGAGCGTAAAGAAAAATACAAAACACTCGAGTCAGGATTAACATTCTTATATTAATAAATCCAACTCAAGTGAAATAGCAATTGAAATACAAGTAACTCAAAGGATGTTTGGAATAACCATCCTTTAAGGATCCGTTAAACTATCTACTAGGTAGTAATATACGCTAAGTAGATAATGTCTATCAGTAATAATAAGATATCAAAATAGTGTTAAGTCATGACCCATTCCACCCTTAACACATTTTTATTCCCAAAAGCATATACAAGACCGTAGTTTCCCCAAAACCGGAAGTCACCAGAGGGCAATCCATATACTAAAGGTACAAAACAAATTCGTAGTGGTCGCGAATAAAGGGATACAAGTATGACAAGGCACATGAAGCAATACCCAAGGTAGTGATACTACCGTTCGCCTGATCTGGACTGGTGAGAACGCAACGCCGCAGCGCCCGTAAGACCGTGAAACAACACTCCCAAAATCAAGGGTGCACCAATCGACAACAAGTAATGAGTAGTTCGAAGAAGTGTGTCCACTTGAGGTAGCTAATCCTCCATTGGCCCGGCACGGCTCCTGTTTTAGTCATTTCCAATTTGACACAAGTGTCAAGGCTATCCATTATCGTTCTCTTTCTTCAGTCATCACGTACATCATTCCAACCACTTCATTCTGGATCATCACTCCGCGTATAGTTATTAAAGTGGTTTCCAGTTTAGATAGAGAGTATATCCATAACCGATTATGGTCTCTTTAATAACTTTCGTGATTATTACACCGATTGGTCGTTTAATATTTCAAAACCAAATCAATTACAATTTCAATTAGAATTTGTAAACCAACATTTCATTCCTCTTTCGAAATCAATTTACAAAATTTACGTTTCAAAACTTCCAAATTCATAATTTCAAAATCTTATAATTCAATTTCAATCTTTATTTAAACGATTCACATATCAATTTAAATTCGTATATAAGATTCATTCCGAATAAATCAATTTAATTTAACATTTAAATCAATTTAAATTTATTTATCGATTTCATTCAATATTCGTTAAGTAAATCTGTCATTCAAACAATTTCTATTAAAATTCCAATTCATTAAATCCATTATTTAAATTCAACTTCCTTATTTCAAAACTTACAAATTAAATTAAATTCAATTCATCAAATCAAATTCTTTAATTTCAGGTCTTACATCAATTTCAATAAATCACATTTTTTTCTTGTTAAAGAAATTCAAAATTCACTTATTTACTTACTTAAATAATTTTCCAAAACTTAATAAATAAAGTAACTCAATTTCAATTATTTACGAAGTAAAAATTTACTTATTAAAAGTTCAATTTCACTTATTAAAGAATTCAATTCAATTTAATCATTAAATAATTCAACCTTATTTAATTATTAAATAATTCAAAACTTAATTATTAAATAATTTCAAAGTTTAATAATTTCAAACTTAATTGTAATTTCAAACTTAATTATTAAATCATTTCAAACTTAATTCAATCATTTCTCAAATTAAACAACATTCTTTCATCAATTACATTGTTTATATTTTGTTTCAGATTATTAAATATTAACATTTTCCTTTCATAAAAATTCAAATTTCAACTTCATTTCAAAACCATATTATTTATTCAAATAAAATCTTTGTTTTATTTTAAATCAAATTATTGACCAATCGGGTTTTTATTTAATTCTCTACCCTAAGTCAAAGTTTAATTTGGGTATTTATCATTTCAACCCGATTCCAATTCAATTCAAAATCATAGCATATCAAAGGGAACTTGCAGTGTGATAACTGGGATGGTGTCAAAGTAAATAAACAAGCAATAACAACAACCAATATCAATCCAATAATCAATTCAAATAATCCCGAAATAACCGTATTAATTCGCATTGTTATTTGTACGAATTAATATAATTATTTCTAGAATCTACACTATCATTTCATGTAGATTAAAGATTATTACATTACGGTTTCACTTGTTATCTATTTACAATTTCATACATCATCAATTTGACAACATACATTCAGTGGTTCAAGGTGTAATTAAGCAAATCATACGTGTCAATAGATTTAACAGTAAAAGGGGTCATATTATACAAATTTAACTAATCAATTTTAAACATTTAACTATTCTATATCGAGTTCAATTGCATACCATTTATCAATTTACATTAACAGTTTAACGTCCAATATAAACATCAACAATCAAACAATTATCAGCCAAACAGTATTATCATTGCATAAATAATTAACAGATAATGGTGTCAGATGTCATAGGTGAACTGATACAGGTAATAGCATATAAAACAGTGTAATTAACTAACAGCAGCATATTTCAATTGTCGTTTCAATTGAAATCAAATCTAATAAATAAAAGAACGTTAATTGTGAGTGAGTGCTCACCTTTCGAGGCTAGAGATTCGACGATGAGAGTAGTTACAACCCAAGCACGAATTCCAAAACGAAGCACGATTTGAACGTGAATTTGACGACAAAGCTGAAAAGGAATGGACGAAAACTAATCAGGCTCGGGTCGATGATGATAAGCGGTTTAATTGAACTAATAAAGATACAACATATAAAGTTATATATATATACCAAAATCATCTTCTAAACTTCAACACATATTAAATTATATATATATAATACGTAACTATATATTTAACCCACTTGATATGTAAACACGTATATATGCAGACTGTATATGAATTACACATTGAATATATACATGCAACTACACCTCAACATAAAATATATGTAACTGTATTTATACATTCTGCAAATATACATATGCGGTTAACCAGACTTACATGCAAGCTATTTTTTTTACCTATAATAAAACGTATGCTGATGTCATACTAAATTCCTTCTATAATATAATAAGATGCAGATCTAACTTAAATATATATATATATATATATATATATATATCAACTGGCTCACATTATACAACAACAAAATATCTATATATAATAATATACGGCTGGTGACTGTATCTACAATTATATATATAGGTATGCTTAAAATCAATACTTATATTTAAATAACTTAACAATGTATTCATAAATATAAAATACTACCCTATACATTTCACAATAAGACTAACAGGTTATAGACATCCTTACAAAATGCTCCTTTATACTGCTGCAACACTATATAAATACATATATACGATTTTAACAACTACCTACCTAATCTGTAACATATCAAGCTCTCATACAATCTGTATTGTAAGCATATATAACTCGTATACTCATATATATGTAGATTTTTATAATATACGAACAAAAGAAACTAAAATGTATACTTTATAACTATACAACTTTATAACATTACATACCTATATAAAGCCGATAGTTGTATATATTACTTTATAACACCAAATAAATACTAGTATACAACTTATATTTTCTCTGATATGAACTAGAAATTTATAATACACCTTCCAAAACACACAGATCCTAGTTATAATATATACCTATCTATACTGCAGTAAACATCTGTAAATAACTAACATATTATATAAGTATATATTACTAACAGACTATTATATATATAAACATGTAAGAGGAAAGTGAGGCTACCCGAGATAGTTCTGAGCAAAGCATAAAAGAGAGAAGTCGGAGGGTTATGCGGAGGCCGGTGAACTGCCCGATGGAAGTGGCGAACGAGTGGAAGAGTAGGGCCACGACCATGATGGCATCGGCTAGGCGTTTGCTCCGGCGGAGTGGAGAAGTGATGGTGCTTTGGTCAGAGAAGATAGGCTTCGGCGTGGATGGGTTGAAGGCCAGAGGAGGCAGATCCAAGGAAGGAGAGGCCGAGTGGTCAGGGCGGAGGAACAGGGGTTTGCCGAGGTCGAAGTGGCAAAGGCTGAAGGGACGGTTGCGAGCTGCTGCTTCGTCAAGGCGGAGCACGGGGAGGAGGGGTTGGTCGTGGGATGATGGTTGTGTTGGAGAAAAGAGGACGTGGGCGCATGGCGTGAGATCGAGGGAGTGGTGGCGACGAGGCTTGGGACTATGCTCGGCATATGGTGAAGGGCGATAGTCGTAGTGAGGTTGAGTGTAAGTGCTGCGGCAAATCTAGAGCAACCAGAGGTAGAGTTAGAGCAGGATGCAACAGCGATTTTGATGGAGTCGGAGTTGGAGGAAGGCGGTAGTGGAATTCGAGCAGCAGGGATTTGACGGGGCGGTAGGCCGCACGTGGTGGTAGGAGTTGCACTCGGCTGTGCTCGGTGGTTGTCTCGCATGGAAGGTGGAGGCACAGATTAGAGAGATGATAGGGAGAGAGTGAACATGAACAAGTGGGAGGATGCAAAATGAAAACAGCAGTGAATTGAAAGGGAGATGAAGGATGTGTCTCTGAATTATCAATTAAAGTTATAAATGCAAAGTTGGATGGTCAAAAGTCACACCTTGGGATTCAAGAATAATAAAAGAAAGTGGCTGTTTGATGTATACGGTAGAAAATGAATGGACGCAAAGAATTAAAAAGGCTTGAAACGTACCGATATGGTAAACCGTTTCATAGATTCCGTTGTCCACCGGACGTCGAAACAAACAAATGAATATACCGTGGAGATCAACACGACGAGACGAACAAAACGGTATACAAATATCAGTGGTACGATTGAATTATAAAATTTCAAATTTTCCACTACGGAAAATGCAAGAAAAACGCGGAAGAATAAGATCGATGGAGCCAAAGATGTCCGAATTTGGAAAAACGACAAACTGACATCTTGCTTAGAAGATGGTTTAGAATTTTTCTATGTAAAATATTTAGGTTTCGGAAACATTTTATTTTCATCGCTTTTTAACTGATTAAATTGAAGTAAATTTACGCGTGAAATAAACTTCATATTTTCGGACGAAAATTTACCAGTTGCTATGTTTAATTAGACGCATTTCAAATATCAAATTTTTATTTCAAATTTTATCATTTAAAATTTCACAAAATTTCAACTAATTACGTTATTAAAACAGTCGAAATTTACGGGTCGTTACACTCTCCCCCACTCAAAACTTTTCGTCCCCGAAAAGGAACGAGGTAGGAGAATAGAAACAACCAGAAAGGAAAACAGATTTGAAATACAGAATAACAATTAATTTAAACCATATAAATTCAAATTTAAATTAATTGATATCAATAATTGATTTAATCCATTTGATTTCACTAAAATCAATCTCAACTATTTCTAAATTCATTATCTTATTATCCTATTTTTTTCAATTTACAATTTCTAAAACCATAAATTTGAATAGACTTTTATTATAATCATATTATATTTTCAACAATTTTAAATTCTTCTTTATTCCAAATTACTGTTAAATTTATTATACTTAATGTATCTACTCACATATATTTAACCCATATAAATTAATTTAAAACATAAAAGTTTCGATTTAAATTAATTTACATCTATTAATTTCTTTTAAATTCAAGGTATTTTCATATGTTGATCAAATTTCAATTTTATTAATTTTTCAAAACAAATTTATTAATTCTTTCAAACAAATTTTATTTCATCATTAACTGAGCTTTACTTATTATCCTATCTAACTCTATTAACATCTTTATAATCAAAATTTAGTGTATAACATTTATTATAAACACTCAAATTTTATTTATAAATTCAATTTATCTTATATATTATCCAATTACATATTCAACTTCTGAATGATTTAGGTAAGTTGTATTAGAATGCATTTGAACAATATACAAATAAAATTTTCCAAATTCAATTATTCAAGTTTAAATATTTATTCCAAATTTTGGTTTTATTTATAATTAAAATCATCCCTTAACAACATGTAAGAATTAGATTTTCGATTAACTTAAACAATTTAGAGTTATATATCATGTATTTATATCAATCAAATTAAATTTTAAAATAAGATACTTATATATATATAAATCAAATTATACTAAAGAAATTCAAATCAAAATATTTTTCAAAACAAAACCGTAGCAAAGCTACAGAATAGTATCTCCGCTTCGAAACTCGAAAATGAATGTCGATGATGCGGCCGCCATCACCGAAATTATTTTCCAGCGACAAAGAGAAGAGCACTGATATCCATATTTTAAAATTCTTTGAAAACGGTTTCTATTTGAAAATACGTTCAATAATATACATTTTAAAGTTTTAAAACCAAAGCTTGAAATTTTAGGAAATTAAATTCTCCAATTTCTGAATTAAATTCATTTCAAATTCCAAATCAATTTATAAACCGTATTTATAAATTTATTTAGAACAATAAATGATAATCAAATATTATCATTTCAAACAAACAATTTAATTAACCTATTAAATTTTTAGAAAATTTTACTTATAAATATTTATAGTAAAATCATACAATTTCATTTATCAAATTTAAAAAATAATATTGTGTCAGTTTGCTCTGTTCAAGTGTTTTGGAAATCCCATCGATAGCGTTGATCAGACGAATCGATCAGAAACCCAAATCAGCATCAACAACTCAAACAACACAATATATATTACAACATTTTTAAATATAAATTTGCAAATACACTTCCTCGCTCGACGATACAAGAATTGATTTCAAAGCAAGGATAAAGATTCAAATTTTGATAGACTCAAACCAAGGAGAATTCTGATTTGAAGATAAGTTCGAAACAGAAGAAAGGATGATTAAATAACGAATTAAGAAGATGGATAGGTTTATGTAAATCGCGGGCAACCTTAACCGGGTCGATCGTGACTTCAAGAATAAGATCGTTGTAGAATTCCGAGGTAAATCGACATTCGATCTCAAGAGATGGAATTCAGGTATAGCTGGGAATAGGTAGCATAGTAAACCGAGGATACAGAAATCTCCGGTAAATCGATGCCTATTATAAAGGAGTTTTGCTCCTTTACGAATCATTCGAAGATTGGCGAGATTGCCGATCTATTATAGATATCATTCAAAATGGAGTTATGGGGTGCTCCAGAATTGAAAGAAGACGAATAGTGAAGGACACAAATGAATTTCGGAACCGAGGGGAACGTTCCAAAATTCAAAAGAATTGAGTCAAAAGGAAGAGATTGAAACTCGAATGAGAGCGATTCTGTAAATACATTTACCCTATATGTTAAGTTTTGCCTAGAGCTACCAAAGCTCTGATACCAACTGTAACGACCCGATATTTTGGACCATTCGCATCCATTATAAGTGTATAGGTAGACACTCATGCCGGAGTTGAATTGCTCAAAATACCGCGTTGTTAATTTAAATTTGGCAAAACTAAACATATACAGTAAATAAATAATCACAGATCACAGACACAGAGTAATAAATGCAGCGGAAATAAAAGAGATAGTAGTTCATGAAGCTACTATATAAATGTATAAGTTACATCAGAGTTAAACCAGATACAACGGAAGAGTAATACGATACATCAAATACAAATCAGAATACATCACTGGAATCATCGAATACTGAAAGCAGAATAGATGGCTGGATCTTCAAGCAAAGCTCCAACTTCAAAGGTGAGTCTCGAATACTGGTACACTCAGTCTGACCCGAGCGTAAAGCAAAATACAAAACACTCGAGTCAGGATTAACATTCTTATATTAATAAATCCAACTCAAGTGAAATAGCAATTGAAATACAAGTAACTTAAAGGATGTTTGGAATAACCATCCTTTAAGGATCCGTTAAACTATCTACTAGGTAGTAATATACGCTAAGTAGATAAAGTGTAACGACCCATAAATTTTAACTATTTTAATAACGTAATTAGTTGAAATTTTGTGAAATTTTAAACGATAAAATTTTGAAATAAAAATTTTATATTTGGAATACGTCTAGTTAAACATAGCGACTGGTAAATTTTCGTCCGAAAATATGAAAGTTTATTTCGCGCGTAAATTTACTTCAATTTAATCAGTTAAAAAGCGATGAAAATAAAATGTTTCCGAAACCTAAATATTTTTACATAGAAAAATTTTAAACCATCTTCTGAGCAAGATGTCAGTTTGTCGTTTTTCCAAATTCGGACATCTTTGGCTCCGTCGATTTTATTTTTCAGTGTTTTTCTTGCATTTTCCCCCAGTAGAAAAATTTGAATTTTTATAATTCAATCATACCACTGATATCTTTATACCGTTTTGATCGTCTCGACGTGACGATCTCAACAGTATATTCGTTTGCGTGTTTTGAAGATCGGTACTCGACAAAAATCGATAAAACGATTTATCGTACCGGTACTCAATTTTAACTTTTTGGGTTCTTTGTGCCTTTTATTTTTTTACCGTACAAACCCATTAGTCACTAGCATTTATTATCTGCCAAACCAATGGCCAGCTGTTTTCAATGCATTTATGGTTCGTTTTGGAAATATAAATTTTTTTGTATCGGGCTGTTCACTGCTCTTCATGCTCTGTTCTCGTTTTTATTAAATATAATATTGTATATCAAAGTTTAGTCTCCAGAGAATTTTGTTTGTTCATTTTCGTTTTCAAACCCCTGTTCACCATTTTTCCTATTGCAAACATTATGCCTCCCTTGCTGCCATTATAGGCGCTCCTAGGCTCGGCCGCCTTGACAACCTCCTCATCGAATTGCATCTCCTCTTCCCCACCGATTCCACCTCCCTGACACGACTCCGGCTGGACAACCACCTCCATTCTTTTGAACTTCCCCTGCCGAGCCCAAGCAGCCGCAACCCGCGCCTCAACTTCGACAGCCACTCCGGCCTCTCTCAACTCAACGCCTCTGCAACCAATAGCCGAAACTCCACAACACCTTGGTCCGCCTCAGATTTCAGCAGCACCCACAATCGTACCCACCACTTGCCTCCCACATCCACGCAGAGACCATCCTCCTCCCTCCAACGCTCACGCACGCCTCCTCAACCTGAGATCCCATTCCTCGCCATCACCTACTCCTATAAACGCCAGCCTACTTCTCCTCCTCATCACTTTCCTGACATCGAACAGCTTGGCCGAGATCAAGTATTGATATATGGAGTGTGCGCGTGTTTGTGTAGGTAGGTTCGTATATTTATCACTGTGCCATTTATACATATATATAAGTTATATTTTTCGGTTTGTGCACTTGGGTTCGGTTATTCATGATATAGGTTGTATATGTTTCGGTCTGTCTATGTATCTATTTTACTATAGTATATCATATTATTAGTTTCAGTGTGAAGTTTTATTGTATAAAATTTTAAAGTTTACATTATTATATATATACTGTTGTAGTTTTTATATAAGTCAGTCGAAATGTTTCATGGTTATATCAGGCGTATTTATGAGGAAGAGAGTAGATGTATATGGTTCGGTTTTCTAAAAATAGGTAAGGTTATGTTTTATAAAATAGTATAGCTACTGTATACTATTTGATGAGTTATACAAAGAAGGACATGTTATACACATATATTACATTTTATTTATATTTGGCAATGTACCTATAATGTTACGTACACAGTAACAATGCTTGTTAAACTTATAGTGTTATATATACTTAATAGTGTTTGGTTATAAAACTTATACTTATAGAGTTTTGTTATAACATATAAAGTTATGTACTCATTTTATAGAAGAATTATTATTTTACTGGAAAAAAAAAATTCTTTTATAAAGGTAAATGTTGGATTCTGTTCATTTAACATGTCAGTTTATATTTGTTATACAATATGTATCGTTGATTTTAAAGTATGGGTGTATATAAGTTTATAATATTATCGATTGGAAATAAATGAATGGATATATATTTAATTTAGTACATGTTTGAAGTTAAAATAGGATTTCTACATATATAGTGGTATATCAGTTCAGCTATTCCAATTTATCTTCATCGATCTCGTTCTAATGTGTTCCATCGATTTCTGTTATTAGCTTTGATCATTTAATTCGTGCCGATTTGCTTTGCTTGGATTTGTAACTCAAGTCAGGGTCCGTATCAGTGTGCGTATTTGTATCATCTTCGCTATCCTCTAGCCTCGAAAGGTGAGCACTCACTCACGATTAACGTTCTTTTATTTATTAAATTTGATTTCAATTGAAACGACAATTGAAATATGCTGCTGTTAGTTAATTACACTGTTATATATGCTATTGCCTGTATCAGTTCACCTGTGACATCTGACACCATTATCTGTTAATTATTTATGCGATGATAATACAGTTTGGCTGATATTGATTTATTGTTGATGTTTCTATTGGACGTTAAAATTGTTAATGTTAAAATGATAAATAGTATGCAATTGACTTGATATAGGATAGTTAAAATGTTAAATTTGATTAACTGACTTTTGTATAATATGACCCCTTTAACTGTAAAATTTATTGACACGTAGGATTTGTTTAATTACACTTTGAACCACTAAATGTATGTTGTTAAATTGATGATGTATGAAATTGTAATGGATGACAAGTGAAAACCGTAATGTAATAATCTTTAATCTACATGAAATGATAGTGTAGATTCTAGAAATAATTAAATTAATTCGTACAAATAACAATGCGAATTAATACGTTTATTTCGGGATTATTTGAATTGATTATTGGATTGTTATTGTTTGTTGTTATTGCTTGTTTATTTACTTTGACACCATCCCAGTTATCACACTGCAAGTTCCCTTTGTTATGTTTTGATTTTGAATTGAATTGGAATCGGGTTGAAATGATAAATACCCAAATTGAACTTTGACCTAGGATAGAAAATTAAATAAAACCCGATTGGTCAATAAATTTGATTTAAAAAAAAAACGAAGATTTTATTTGAATAAATAATATGGTTTTGAAATGAAGTTGAAATTTGAATTTAACGAAAGGAAAATGTTAATATTTAAAAATATGAAATAAAATATTAACAATGTAATTGATGTAAGAATGTTGTTTAATTTGAGAAATTATTGAATTAAGTTTGAAATTGTAATTAAGTTTGAAATTGTTAAACTTTGAAATGATTTAATAATCAAGTTTGAAATTATAATTAAGTTTGAAATTATTAAACTTTGAAATTATTAAGTTTGAATTATTTAATAATTAAATAAGATTGAATTTTTAATGATTAAATTGAATTGAAACTCTTTAATAAGTAAAATTGAACTTTTGAATAAGTGAATTTTACTTCGTAAATAATTGAAATTGAGTTTCTTTATTAATTAAGTTTTGGAAAATTATTTAAGTAATTAAAAAGGTGAAATTGAATTTCTTTAACAAGAAATAAAATGTGATTTATTGAAATTAATGTAAGACTTGAAATTTAAAGAATTTGGTTTGACGAATTTAATTTAATTCAATTTGTAAGTTTTGATATAATGAAGTTGTACTTAAGTAGTTGATTTAATGAATTGAAAATTTTAAAAGGAATTGTTTTGAATGATAAATTTACTTAACGAATATTGAATGAAATTGATAAATGAGTTTAAATTGATTTGAATGTTAAATTAAATTTATTTAAGTGATTTCGGAATGAAACTTGTTTGCGAACTTGAATCAATATTTGAATTGTTTTAAATAAAGATTGAAATTGAATTATAAGATTTTGAAATTGTGAATTTGGAAGTTTTGAAACGTAAATATTGGAAATTGGTTTAGAAAGACAAATGAAATGTTGATTTACGAATTCTAATTGAATTGAAATTGATTTGGTTTTGAAATATATAAACGACCAATCGGTGTAATAATTACGAAAGTTATTAAAGAGACCGGGATCGGTAATGGATATACTCTCTATCTGAACCGAAACCACTTTAATAACTATGCGCGGAGTGATGATCCAGAATGAAGTGGTTGGAATGATGTACGTGTTGACTGAAGAAAGAGAACGATGATGGATAGCCTTGACACTTGTGTCAAATTGGAAATGACTAAAACAGAAGCTGTGTCGGGCCAATGGAGGATTAGCTACCTCAAGTGGACACACTTCTTCGAACTACTTATTACTTGTTGTCGATTGGTGCACCCTTGATTTTGGGAGTGTTGTTTCACGGTGTTGCGGGCGCTGCGGCGTTGCGTTCTCACCAGTCCGGATCAGGCGAACGGTAGTATCACTACCTTGGGTATTGCCTCATGTGCCTTGTCATACTTGTATTCCATTTATTCGCAACCACTACGATTTTGATTTGTACCTTTAGTATATGGATTGCCCTCTGGTGACTTCCGGTTTTGGGGAAACTACGGTCTTGTATATGCTTTTGGGAATAAAAATGTGTTAAGGGTGGAATGGGCCATGACTTAACACTATTTTGATATCTTATTATTACTGATAGACATTATCTACTTAGCGTACATTACTACCTAGTAGATAGTTTAACGGATCCTTAAAGGATGGTTATTCCAAACATCCTTTGAGTTACTTGTTTTTCAATTGCTATTTCACTTGAGTTGGATTTATTAATATAAGAATGTTAATCCTGACTCGAGTGTTTTGTGTTTTGCTTTACGCTCGGGTCAGACTGAGTGTACCAGTATTCGAGACTCACCTTTGAAGTTGGAGCTTTGCTTGAAGATCCAGCCATCTATTCTGTTTCCAGTATTCGATGATTCCAGTGATGCATTCTGATTTGTATCTGATGTATCGTATTACTCTTCTGTTGTAAACTTTGATGTATTTTATATATTCATATAGTAGCTTCATGAACTACTATCTCTTTTATTTCCGCTGCACTTATTCTCTGTGTCTGTGATCTGTGATTTTATTTATTTACTGTATATGTTCAGTTTTGCCAAATTTAAATTAACAACGCGGTATTTTGAGCAATTCAACTCCGGCATGAGTGTCTACCTATACACTTATAATGGATGTGAATGGTCCAAAATGGCGGGTCGTTACAGATAATGTCTATCAGTAATAATAAGATATCAAAATAGTGTTAAGTCATGGCCCATTCCACCCTTAACACATTTTTATTCCCAAAAGCATATACAAGACCGTAGTTTCCCCAAAACCGGAAGTCACCAGAGGGCAATCCATATACTAAAGGTACAAAACAAATTCGTAGTGGTCGCGAATAAAGGGATACAAGTATGACAAGGCACATGAGGCAATACCCAAGGTAGTGATACTACCGTTCGCCTGATCCGAACTGGTGAGAACGCAACGCCGCAGCGCCCGCAACACCGTGAAACAACACACCCAAAATCAAGGGTGCACCAATCGACAACAAGTAATGAGTAGTTCGAAGAAGTGTGTCCACTTGAGGTAGCTAATCCTCCATTGGCCCGACACGGCTCCTGTTTTAGTCATTTCCAATTTGACACAAGTGTCAAGGCTATCCATTATCGTTCTCTTTCTTCAGTCATCACGTATATCATTCCAACCACTTCATTCTGGATCATCACTCCGCGTATAGTTATTAAAGTGGTTTCCGGTTTAGATAGAGAGTATATCCATAACCGATTCCGGTCTCTTTAATAACTTTCGTGATTATTACACCGATTGGTCGTTTAATATTTCAAAACCAAATCAATTACAATTTCAATTAGAATTTGTAAACCAACATTTCATTCCTCTTTCGAAATCAATTTCCAAAATTTACGTTTCAAAACTTCCAAATTCATAATTTCAAAATCTTATAATTCAATTTCAATCTTTATTTAAACGATTCACATATCAATTTAAATTCGTATATAAGATTCATTCCGAATAAATCAATTTAATTTAACATTTAAATCAATTTAAATTCATTTATCGATTTCATTCAATATTCGTTAAGTAAATCTGTCATTCAAATAATTTCTATTAAAATTCCAATTCATTAAATCCATTATTTAAATTCAACTTCCTTATTTCAAAACTTACAAATTAAATTAAATTCAATTCATCAAATCAAATTCTTTAATTTCAGGTCTTACATCAATTTCAATAAATCACATTTTTTTCTTGTTAAAGAAATTCAAAATTCACTTATTTACTTACTTAAATAATTTTCCAAAACTTAATAAATAAAGTAACTCAATTTCAATTATTTACGAAGTAAAAATTTACTTATTAAAAGTTCAATTTCACTTATTAAAGAATTCAATTCAATTTAATCATTAAATAATTCAACCTTATTTAATTATTAAATAATTCAAAACTTAATTATTAAATAATTTCAAAGTTTAATAATTTCAAACTTAATTGTAATTTCAAACTTAATTATTAAATCATTTCAAACTTAATTCAATCATTTCTCAAATTAAACAACATTCTTTCATCAATTACATTGTTTATATTTTGTTTTAGATTATTAAATATTAACATTTTCCTTTCATAAAAATTCAAATTTCAACTTCATTTCAAAACCATATTATTTATTCAAATAAAATCTTTGTTTTATTTTAAATCAAATTATTGACCAATCGGGTTTTTATTTAATTCTCTACCCTAAGTCAAAGTTTAATTTGGGTATTTATCATTTCAACCCGATTCCAATTCAATTCAAAATCATAGCATATCAAAGGGAACTTGCAGTGTGATAACTGGGATGGTGTCAAAGTAAATAAACAAGCAATAACAACAACCAATATCAATCCAATAATCAATTCAAATAATCCCGAAATAACCGTATTAATTCGCATTGTTATTTATACGAATTAATATAATTATTTCTAGAATCTACACTATCATTTCATGTAGATTAAAGATTATTACATTACGGTTTCACTTGTTATCTATTTACAATTTCATACATCATCAATTTAACAACATACATTCAGTGGTTCAAGGTGTAATTAAGCAAATCATATGTGTCAATAGATTTAACAGTAAAAGGGGTCATATTATACAAATTTAACTAATCAATTTTAAACATTTAACTATTCTATATCGAGTTCAATTGCATACCATTTATCAATTTACATTAACAGTTTAACGTCCAATATAAACATCAACAATCAAACAATTATCAGCCAAACAGTATTATCATTGCATAAATAATTAACAGATAATGGTGTCAGATGTCATAGGTGAACTGATACAGGTAATAGCATATAAAACAGTGTAATTAACTAACAGCAGCATATTTCAATTGTCGTTTCAATTGAAATCAAATCTAATAAATAAAAGAACGTTAATCGTGAGTGAGTGCTCACCTTTCGAGGCTAGAGATTCGACGATGAGAGTAGTTACAACCCAAGCACGAATTCCAAAACGAAGCACGATTTGAACGTGAATTTGACGACAAAGCTGAAAAGGAATGGACGAAAACTAATCAGGCTCGGGTCGATGATGATAAGCGGTATAATTGAACTAATAAAGATACAACATGTAAAGTTATATATATATATACCAAAATCATCTTCTAAACTTCAACACATATTAAATTATATATATATAATACGTAACTATATATTTAACCCACTTGATATGTAAACACGTATATATGCAGACTGTATATGAATTACACATTGAATATATACATGCAACTACACCTCAACATAAAATATATGTAACTGTATTTATACATTCTCCAAATATACATATGCGGTTAACCAGACTTACATGCAAGCTATTTTTTTTTACCTATAATAAAACGTATGCTGATGTCATACTAAATTCCTTCTATAATATAATAAGATGCAGATCTAACTTAAATATATATATATATATATATATATATATATATATATATCAACTGGCTCACATTATACAACAACAAAATATCTATATATAATAATATACGGCTGGTGACTGTATCTACAATTATATATATAGGTATGTTTAAAATCAATACTTATATTTAAATAACTTAACAATGTATTCATAAATATAAAATACTACCCTATACATTTCACAATAAGACTAACAGGTTATAGACATCCTTACAAAATGCTCCTTTATACTGCTGCAACACTATATAAATATATATATACGATTTTAACAACTACCTACCTAATCTGTAACATATCAAGCTCTCATACAATCTGTATTGTAAGCATATATAACTCGTATACTCATATATATGTAGATTTTTATAATATACGAACAAAAGAAACTAAAATGTATACTTTATAACTATACAACTTTATAACATTACATACCTATATAAAGCCGATAGTTGTATATATTACTTTATAACACCAAATAAATACTAGTATACAACTTATATTTTCTCTGATATGAACTAGAAATTTATAATACACCTTCCAAAACACACAGATCCTAGTTATAATATATACCTATCTATACTGCAGTAAACATCTGTAAATAACTAACATATTATATAAGTATATATTACTAACAGACTATTATATATATAAAACATGTAAGAGGAAAGTGAGGCTACCCGAGATAGTTCTGAGCAAAGCATGAAAGAGAGAAGTCGGAGGGTTATGCGGAGGCCGGTGAACTGCCCGATGGAAGTGGCAAACGAGTGGAAGAGTAGGGCCACGACCATGATGGCATCGGCTAGGCGTTTGCTCCGGCGGAGTGGAGAAGTGATGGTGCTTCGGTCAGAGAAGATAGGCTTCGACGTGGATGGGTTGAAGGCCAGAGGAGGCGGATCCAGGGAAGGAGAGGCCGAGTGGTCAGGGCGGAGGAACAGGGGTTTGCCGAGGTCGAAGTGGCAAAGGCTGAAGGGACGGTTGCGAGCTGTTGCTTCGTCAAGGCGGAGCACGGGGAGGAGGGGTTGGTCGTGGGATGATGGTTGTGTTGGAGAAAAGAGGACGTGGGCGCGTGGCGTGAGATCGAGGGAGTGGTGGCGACGAGGCTTGGGATTGTGCTCGGCATATGGTGAAGGGCGACAGTCGTGGTGAGGTTGAGTGTAAGTGCTGCGGCAAATCTAGAGCAACCAGAGGTAGAGTTAGAGCAGGACGCAGCAGCGATTTTAATGGAGTCGGAGTTGGAGGAAGGCGGCAGTGGAATTCGAGCAGCAGGGATTTGACGGGGCGGTAGACCGCACATGGTGGTAGGAGTTGCACTCGGCTGTGCTCGGTGGTTGTCTCGCATGGAAGGTGGAGGCACAGATTAGAGAGATGATAGGGAGAGAGTGAACGTGAACAAGTGGGAGGATGCAAAATGAAAACAGTAGTGAATTGAAAGGGAGATGAAGGATGTGTCTCTGAATTATCAATTAAAGTTAAAAAACAAAGTTGGATGGTCAAAAGTCACACCTTGGGATTCAAGAATAATAAAAGAAAGTGGATGTTTGATGTATACGGTAGAAAATGAATGGACGCAAAGAATTAAAAAGGCTTGAAACGTACCGATATGGTAAACCGTTTCATAGATTCCGTTGTCCACCGGACGTCGAAACAAACAAATGAATATACCGTGGAGATCAACACGACGAGATGAAAAAAACGGTATACAAATATCAGTGGTACGATTGAATTATAAAATTTCAAATTTTCCACTACGGAAAATGCAAGAAAAACGCGGAAGAATAAGATCGACGGAGCCAAAGATGTCCGAATTTGGAAAAACGACAAACTGACATCTTGCTTAGAAGATGGTTTAGAATTTTTCTATGTAAAATATTTAGGTTTCGGAAACATTTTATTTTCATCGCTTTTTAACTGATTAAATTGAAGTAAATTTACGCGTGAAATAAACTTCATATTTTCGGACGAAAATTTACCAGTTGCTATGTTTAATTAGACGCATTTCAAATATCAAATTTTTATTTCAAATTTTATCGTTTAAAATTTCACAAAATTTCAACTAATTACGTTATTAAAACAGTCGAAATTTACGGGTCATTACAATAGATATGAGGATGGTGATGGGAGAAGACCAAAAGCCCTCAAAACCCTAATGCATAACATCTCCCATCATTTCAAACTTTACACCATATAGCTTCATTTCAAGTATTACCATTTATGCTCATTTTCTACTTTATGTCATATCTCCTTTATCGGTAATTACTCTTATACCCCTTTCATAATATCTATTATCCTATAGGAAGCTTCTAGAATCTTACAAGATTGTATGAAGAGGAGAGCGTTTAATTAGTGGCTAATGTGTTCGTTAGATCATTTTCTTAAGAGTTAATTATTTCCCGATGACATCATCAAAAAATTTACATACTAGAAATGGAAAAAAGATTTTTATCTCAATATATGGTCCCCTTATGTAATAAGTGTATGTAAGAAAAACCGTTCACAACTTCTGACAGTTAAAAAGCTGTTTGTCGATAAAACGATTTTCGGTCACATTATCGATATTTTTCCAATGAATATATTTTTGTAAATATTTTTCCAAAACAAGTTTTCCATCATTATTTATGATTAAAAAGAGGGTTAAAAAGCTTATTATATCATTTTAATAACATTTAATCTATGATACCAATTTTTAAATAGTTTAAATATTTAAATATGAAGTGTCCGAAATTACGGGTCGTTACATTCTGCTCCACTTAGAATATTTCATCCTCAAAATTTCAACACGAGCAACCAAAGACACAATAACACATCAATACTTAATAGTATCTAATAACTAGCAACAAAACTCACAGATTGCTCAAGTTCAAAACCTTCTCATCGCACAAGGATGATAAATGATATACTAAGTGTACCTTACGCTTAACGGCCTCGGGTTATTACCCAGTCGATGATTTACAATACCTCATAACAAATTGAAGTGTTATCACCTAAAATCTCCACAAGCCAATAGAAACATAATATACAAACATACTAAAGCCCGTACGATGCACATAGACCATTCGTACGCAATATCAATTCCGATCACTTGTTTAATCACATATATTTCCCTTCCCAACTAGTATAGTTCACTTGACCTCTCCAGTGTGGACTCCGATAAGGTTCCTTGATTAGAAACCTCTGTTCTCCTTACATAGCTATATACTATGATAGAAAACCTCGGGATCATATCAAGAATCCGTATCCAGTATTCGCCATTAAGAATCAAGTGAAAAATCCTTGTTCTGACCGGTGTAAATCACCTCGAAATTATGTACTCGAATACTAGATCAAGAACGGTCGTGTGAATAAAATGATCTATGTATATTTATCATATTGGTTTAAACTACACTAATATCTTTTTAATCACATTCATTTATTCAAATATTATATCTTTTTAATACTAAATCATTTACAAGTCATTTCATAAATCATAACTTCAAGTATATAAACATTTTATAACTTAAGTTCATACTCATATAATATTCCATTATATCCTAAGAGAATATACAAAAATCAAATTTGTTTTACTTAACAAGTATGTTCAACAAATTTAAACTTGCTATCTTCTCAGTTCAAGTGTTATATAAACTTAACTTTATATCTTCAAAACACTTAATTACAAGTTCTATAACCATTTGGAAGTTCCCGACTATCCAAAGTCGTCGAAAATCCCATTTCATTTCAAAAAATGAAAACTACCAAACAACATATCATATTTATGATGCACGTCCGAACTTTCCTAATGCATAAGCTACATGAGTCAATAAAATAACTTAAATTTTTTTAGTAATTTATTAAACACACTTTACCAAAAAAGGGAAAAGCCGAAAAGTTGCACTCTAAATATAAAAAATTTCTAAATAAAAAGGTTCACATCAAATCTCTTTCCAAAGAAAACTTTAGAACTAAACACCGGCTTTTGTTCAAATCATTTTGAAATAATATATACATATAACTTTTGTACATCAAATCTTACTCTGTTATTTAATCAAAATCTATTTTACCAAAACAACTTTGTAGCATCCAACTCTTAGAAACCTGAAAATGAATGCTGACGATGTTGATGTCATCACCATAATTATTTTCAAGCGACATGAGTGAGTTCAGCACATCCAATTGATGCCTTTCGGACTTAACCAAAATCATTTCAAATGGTATCAAATACTTTGTAAATGTTACTAAGTACCATGATCTCAATTTCATAGACTAATTACTCAAATACTTATTTTCAAATAATACTACTATTATTTTCTCTAAAATTTTGAAAAACATTTTCAAAGATTACCATAATTCAAGTTCTCAAATTCTCTATTTAAATCCTTTTTGTTTATAAACTATGTTTCATAAACTCTACTTATATGAAATCACATTCTTGTATAAAGTTGCTTCTTTATCAAAATCATTTCACAAATGTATATCTTTATTTAGATTATGAGAAATAACTCATGTTAAAATTCAATTTTAACCCAATAATATCATTGAACGCCTTATAGTCAAACTGTGAAATTTAACTCACAAGGTGTTCATATTTAATGTTTCCATAAATTTTAATATCTACCCAACCCATGTTGTAAGAAGGTAAATTTCTTATAAATCAACAAACTATAGCAAATGCTCATAAACTGGCCGAGCACCACTGACTATACAATAAATGATAACAATTCAATATTATCATTTTCTAACAACCAACACATCATAAATAACTATATCAATTTATGAAAATTGTATATTTTTATATAAATATAATCCTTGGTAAAATTATTTCATTTACCAATTTTGAAAACAATACTGTGTTACTTTGCTCTGTTCGAGTGTTCAGAAATCCCTATCGATACCATGGCATCCCATGTACCGACCAGAATTCATAAACCACTCATCTGACCAATAAACACAATATAAAATATTTTCATGGTACTAACAAATACGCTTTTATTTTTATAATAATCTCAACTCATGTTAGGGCATTCCATTACCCTATCACTTAATGAGTCATACCCAACAAAGCCAAAGTTCTCGCTTGACCTCGCTTTGATACCAAGTGTAACGACCAGCCTTTTTGACCCTCGAATGTCAACACTAATACATCCATGGTATTCACGTGCCGAGCACCTAAGTGCCGGAAAGACGAAAAGTTATGGTGAAATAAAAAGAAAAAGAACAAGGAAGAGGGAACGCAATATTAGAATCTCACAACAGAATGATCATATATAATATCAAAAGACAGTATAGACTATCATTCTAAGATACAAAGTTTTTTAGAGTTACAGTAATCATCTTGGACAGTTATAATAACCTGTCCTCACAAATACTAATGATACACACAAAGTAATGCAGCAAATATAAATACTACAATAGGTAGAACTCCAACTCTTCTTCAAAAGCTACAAAGCATCTAAAGCTAAACCCAAAAACATACACGAGGCTGAACCGAGCATTATAAGAAAATAACACCTGGATCAGTTTGGTAAACCAGCGTGTGAAACACAGATCAAATAGATTTTTAGCTTCATAAAAACCTTTCCAAATAAAGGTATCTCATAAGACCACGCCACTAATAGACACGGATGAGTTTTTACCTTACGATAACCAAACCATTTATAGGGATTCCAAGATATTATAATAATGTTTAAGATTCAAAATAAATATTAATCATAGCCGAAATGGTTACATTGATTACATTCCAGCATAATAGGGATACAACCAAAATCGATAGGAACGTTCGCATAATGGATATTCCACGAAGATCTCTTCGAGGAAGCCTAATCCAATCCCCTACACAAGAGTCAGAAAGTACCTTCTGAGCATCATATATCTCTAGATAAAGTATATCGTAAAGGTAAACACAGGAGGCCATCATTCGAACATAAATACGAACAACGTGAACAAAATATCATCAACTCCTGCCAGCCAACAATCGATAAGTATCTCTAGATATGGAGTTGATAACATCCTTACATGGGTCGCTAACCCCAGGTTGTGCATTCTACTCTGTTTTAGCCATTTTCGATGTTGAGGTTACATTCAAAATCTTTCACTCGAGTCTTCATTACTCGAGTAGAACACGAATCCCCAATTGGATTCTCATAACTTGAACAGACCACGAATAACTACATGGATTCAAGCATCCTGAACAGATCTTGAATCCCCATTCAGATTCCTTTTCTTCAATCACTTCCAGAACATAGAACTCGTATACTAGTTTTGAAATGGTATTTGGTAAGTAGAACACTTACCTATCCCGGACTGTTCAAAAATAATCAATGAATTTCCGGTTAACTCAATTTTGGTTCCCTCAGAAATAAGTGAAAGCTAGAGACATTTCGTACCAATGCTCCTCCTCGGAGGTTCTCATTGATATGAAATCGTGAAGCCTTTTGATAACTTCCTAAGTAAATATTTGGTCAATTTCGGTAGTCGACTAATCAACTATCTAGTATAAGATAGACGCTTCTAAGTGGAAACCAAGTTTCTTTTACTTTCCATAAACGAATAAACACATAAAACACTATCAACATCCAAAATACAATCCAACCACACAAATTATGATTTAGTTACTTAAGCAACTCCTAATCCTTTCCATTTAATTAATCCTTTTATTAATTAAAACTCCTTTATTAGTAAACTTCAGTTACCTAATAAACTTCTACTTTTCTATCCTTTTCCAAAAGATTCCATCACTTATTATTTCCTTCAAAATATCCATTTTAAGGATCTAAGTACTTTCACAAACCCATTCAAAAGGTTTAAGATGAATGTTACTTAACCATTGTCACTACAAACCCAAAACCATTTCGCTTTTGCTTATCTTTAAATCATTCTTTTAAAGATTTATTTACATTTCAAAAGTATAATTAAAATGGGTTAAGACGGATGTTACTAATACATTGTCACAACAAACCCAAAAACATTTTATACTTGTTGTTCTCTTTAGAACTCCATTTTAAAGATCAAATTATTTAGCCAAATCTTTTAACAACATTTTTACCACTTAAAAATATTACTCAATGATTTAAAAACAAATGTTACCAACATGTTGTCATGACAAAACCAAAACACTTTTCTATCCCATTATCTTTAAAACCCCATTTTAAAGATCCAATCACTTTCAAAAGTATAGTTAGATGGGTCAAAACAAATGTTGCATGAACGCCGTTACTATAAACTCAAAATCACTTTTATACCTGTCATTTACTTTAAAACATCCCTTTAAAGTTCTATGTTCTAGTTCAGTCAAGTTCAATATGGACTATCGAGTTCTAAAGATGATTGCATATACAAATCACAATTCGTACGCTTAACTCATTTTCAACTTTTTTAACTTAACCATTCCTCATTCAAGAGTGAAGCAGGGTAAGTTTGGGCACTGGCTGCTCCAATCCTTGCATAGACACCTCATTCTTAAATCTCATAAATGGATAATTCTACCTCACCGGCTTTTAGTGTTAAGTATAGTATTAATGATTTCCATAAACAATAAGAAATCAACTTGATTAACATGTTTCCGACATTTTCCACTTACTTATTCCTTGGTTAAGAGGGATGCCCGATAGGTTAGCGCTCTATTACTCTGTTCCTACACGGCATCAATATTATCTCTCATAACTAGATAAGATTACTTTATCAATTTATTAGTGTTAAGCATAGTTAATTACTTTTCTAATGAGCAATTAAACAATTTAACCATTTTTCCATTAAGAAATTGCTATCCCCTTTCTAAACCTTTTGTTTTATATTCTAAAACAAGATATTTATTTAAGATATTTCAAAGATATTTATATAAGATATTTCCAAGACATTTATATAAGATATTTATACTGCAAAACACTTATAATATGTTTTAAAATATTCCTTTAAAATATCACTTGAAAATAACAAGTTTGAAAAATCATTAGAAACTTGAAAACGACATGTTTTAACAAAATATCTCTTCTTTGAAAAGTCACAACTAATTCTTATAAATTAACATAAATCTCAAACCACTTTTAAAATACTTTGAAAAAGTTGGGGAATACTTTTAAAAAGAATGAAACAAAGTGCTTAAACTAAATTTCTTTTCAAAATATTTGAAGTCCAAAAATCAAGGCTAAACGGGACAGTTTTGCACTAGTGATATTTTAGCCATTTTCGAGATATTGCTTAACTTTTTCCTATTTAAGATTTTAATAGGAACAAACATACATATATAAAAATATATAAATATGGTGAGAAATCCCTATGGATCTCTCTGCAAAGTTCCATAACGATCGCCAAAAACAAGGCAATTCCAAACTGCTTCTATAGCGATTATCGCTCTAAGTGCACTTCTAAATCCGAGTCCGATCTAAACCAAAGTCCAACTATAACCTATGTGCTTTGTTCAAGGTCTAGTCATATGTCACTTACTTTTAAAGTAAGAAGTTACGAACATTGTTTTCAACATAAGTTAACAACAATTCAAACAAGTTTAACACAACAAAATATAATCATATATGAATTATATTATCAATCTAAGTGGTGAGTTAGCTCACCTTAACCACCTAAATAACCAAGATCTAAGAACCAAATCCAAGCCTCCACCTTGCAACACCTTTCCTCCTCCTCCTCCTCATCCTTTCCTTCACCTTGCTTATTTCCTCCTCCCCTTTAAGAATTGCTCATAGCCTCCCACCCCATGGGAAGCATGGCTTTGCTTCTTCCACTTATAACTAGGTAGAAGGTCTTCTAATATATTACCAAGCCTTGTGGCAAAGTTTGAAGTGATTTGGAATTGATTTGAATATGATTTGAGAAAGTTAGAGAGGTAGAGAAAGCAATGAAGAAGCTGTTAAAGGAGCTTGGTTTTGCTTAGAAATTTTGTGATTGTCTCCTAAGGTTATGCCTTCTCTTATATAGGTATGAGGATGGTGATGGGAAAAGACCAAAAGCCCTCAAACCCTAATGCATAATATCTCCCATCATTTCAAACTTTACACCAAATAGCTTTATTTCAAGTATTACCATTTATGCTCATTTTCTACTTTATGTCATATCTCCTTTATGGCTAGTTACTCTTATACCCCTTTCATAATATCTCTTATCCTATAAAAAGCTTCTAGAACCTTCCTAGCTTGTATGAAGATGAGAGTGTATAATTAGTGGCTAATATGTTCATTAGATCATTAGCTTAAGAGTTAATTATTTCCTGATGACATCACCCATGACATCATCAAAAAATTTACTTACCATAAATGGAAAAATATTTTTATCTCAAGTTAAGGTCCCCTTAAGTAAATAAGTGTTTGTAAAAAAATGTTCATAATTTTTGACGGTTAAAAAGCTGTTTATCAATAAAACGATTTTTGGTCACATTATCGATATTTTTCCAAAGAATATATTTTTGTAAACATTTTTCCAAAACAAGTTTCCCATCATTAGTTATGATTAAAAAGGGTTAAAAAGCTTATTAAATATTTTTAATAACATTTAATTTATGTTACCAATATTGAAATAGTTCAGATATTTAAATACGAAGTGTCCGAAATTCCGGGTCGTTAGAGACCCGTTCCATGAAATAATAACATAGTTAAACAATTTGAATATTGAGTTGCAACATGTGGAAGAAGAGAAAGAAATTGAGAATGGTTCTAAATCATTCATCAAGCCAAATCAGAATTATGATAAGCAATTCAAAGAAACTAAATTTATAAGTAAGGCGAGCACTTCGCAAGGGGATTCTCCTAGAAAATTGAGCAGTAGATCCTTAGCTCTAAATATCTATAATCAGTTAGAAGTTGAGAGGCCTAAACAGTGAATCCGTTAGTTAAACCTCTATAATTTAAGAAGTACTTATCTGCTTTTTATAATGGGTATATTATAATATAAGTTTAATGGTAATAGCCTAAACTTTTTCTCTGTCTCTATGGGTAATGACGGGGAGTTTATCCATAACAATTGTAACAACCCGTATATTTGGACCATTTAAATTGACAATAATCCACACATGTCAACTTAAATAATACAAAACACGAATCATTATGGGATTATAAATACATAAATGTAATATGAGAATCAATACAACATCACAGAACAGTCATAGAATAATGCAGCGGAAAATACATCGTCATAATAGCAGTTCATGAAGCCACTATATAATATACAACAATGTCTCAACATCAAGTGACTAGTACCAAAAATGTCCAACAGACTAGGACATCAATACAAGAATATAAATAGACTGATAAAGATAAATGCTAAGCCTTCAGCATCTTCTACCAACCTTGATCAGCAACTGGATAGCTTCAGACTGACCCGAGCATATGCAAAAGAAACACTCGAGTCAGGACTCAAAATCTTATACAATTAAATCAAGTGCAAGGTAATAGTTCATAACTTAAAGATGGGTGAAATAACATCTCTAAGGATCCGATAAACTATCTATATATACAATAGAATACGATAGGTAGATAACGTCTAATCAGTAAAGTACGATATTAAAATAGTGTTAAGTCATGGCCCATACCACCCTTAACACATTTTAATTCCCAAGAGCATATACAAGACCGTAGTTTCCCCAAAACCGGAAGTCACCAGAGGGCAATCCATATACTAAGGTACAAATCAAAACGTAGTGGTCGCGAATAGGATAATCAGTATGACAAGGTACATGAGGCGATACCAACTAGGATACTAGTAGTTGCGTGATCCGGACTGATGTTGAGCATAGCAGCTACTATCTCAACACCGCGAAACAACACTCCCAAATCAAGGAGTGCACCCAAATCGAATCACAAAAGTAATAGATATGGTATCGAAGAAGTGCGTCCGCTAGAGGTAGCGAACCTCAATGGCCCGGCGCGGCTCCTGTTTTAGTCATGTCAGGGGTCGTCCAATATCCTTCTCTTTCTTCAGTCAACGCGATCACCAAACCATCCACTTCATTCTGGATCAACACTTCGCGTGTAATAGTTATTAAAGTGGTTTTCGGTATCGACAGAGAGTATGTCCATATCCGATCCCGGACTCTTTAATAACTACGTATTTATTACCCAATGGTCATTTAAGTTAAAGTTTAAAACAAATCAAAGTCCGAAAGTCAAGGTGCAAATTTGACTTCCAAAATTTGACATTTCACGATTCAATTTATTTCGGATATTTAAAATCATATTTCCAAATGAAATCTGTAGTTCAACATTTAATTAACAATATAGTTAAGTATTCAAGTTCAATTTAATAACTCTCTTATTAAATTTAGTTCAAAATCAATTTATCCAAATTTACCGGTCAATTAAGTTCGAATCGTTAGATCAAATTCTATTTATCTCAATTCATGTTTACATTCATCGTTACATTAAATATAATCATAAATTTGATTAAATCGATTTCATTAGATTTAAAATCATTTTACATTTAAATTATCGCTAAATTAAATCCATAAAACTTTAGTTAGTTTCGTATTCCATTTTAAGTCAAAATTTCCTAAATCTAAATTATTATTTATGACAAGTTCAAATCTATTTAATTTAAAACTCAGTCTAAATCTAAATCTACCAATTTAATAAATTAAATTATTAAATTTTAAAACTCACTTGTTTTAAATCTTATTTCAATCAAATTCTCCAATTCATTTTCTTCAATTAAATAGATTTATTAATCCGTTTCAATTTAATCCATTAATTTATTTCAAATAAATCCATTAATTTATTTCAATTAAATCAATTTATTTATTTCAATTAAATCCATTAAGTCATTACTTGATTTCCAAACAATTTAATAAGTTCATTTCTTAATTTCAAATAGATTTCAATTTCAAAATAATTTCGTTGACCAATCGGGTTTCTTATTTTTAATTGTCTATCCTAGGCCAAGTTATTTAAGTGGGTATTTATCATTTCAACCCGATATCATTCAATATAAAACAAATCATAACAAAGGGAACTTGCAGTGTGATAACTGGGATGGTGTCAAAGTAAATAAACAAGCAATAGCAACCATACATAACAAATTAACAATTTATTCAAATAATCCCGAAATAACCATATTAACTTACATTCGTTATTATGCAAATTAATACAATTATTCCTAGAATCCTACGGATTAAAGATTATCACATTTATATTTTTACTTGGTGTCCGTTATCAAATTTCTACATCCATCGTACTTATCAATTTTAATGTCACTATTATTTACTCTAATTAACATCGTATTACAGTTCAACATGTTTAAACAATATATGGCGTCAACTTTTAGAAATTAACAATTCATTTCAACCAAATTTTAACAATCAACAATTTAATATCCAGATTTAATATTAACAACAATTATCACTTGATTATCATAGCATAATAGATTGAGTCGTGAATATAAAATATTCACCTTGCGAGGTTGGAGAAGATGGCGCGGCACGAAGAAAAATAGACAAAATAGACCCTAATAGGCACGACGCTAAAAGAACACAAACTGCAATCAAACAATAATTTATCAATAATTCGTTTATTGCCATATATATGTCGATTGAATATATATAAAAACCATACCAACGACGAAGCAAGATAGATTCAACAAGTCAGATAAAGCCTAGGACTCGGATCTCGGATCAGCAGCTGCAAACCAATAAAATACTGTACGTAAGCAACTATTCCAAGCAAATATTTGACAGTTCCATTCATATAATTATATGCAACCGAAGTGCACTAGACACAGGCAGCCAAGGCGAGGCACAGTAGCGCCGGCGGGCAGGGGATGTCGCGATGGTTGGCGGGTTCGGGTTCGGCTGGTCTGGGGTTCGGAGGCGGTCGGTGGTGGGCTGCCGTGGCGCGAGTAGTGCGACAGTGGGTGTGCGGTTGGGGCGGGTTGTGGGCAGCACTGGGCGCGGACTGACTGGGTGGAGCTGGGGTTCGGGTGGGATACAGGGTGGAGCACATGGGCTACTGGGCTGCATGGGGCTGCTGGGCGGAGGGTGGGGACATGGGCGAAGCGGGCGAGGGAGTGGGTGGCAGGTGTGGGGACGCGGGTGGCTTGGCTGGAGGGCAGGGTTGGGGCTGGACGCGGGGGAGGTGGCAGTGATTAGGTGGGTGGCGAGGTGGACGTGGGTGCGGAAGAGCTGGGGCAGGGGCGGGGCGGCACGCGCGGAGGCGGAGGTGGGGAGTTGGGCTGGTGGCGTGGACGGGGTGGGACAGCGGAGGGCAGGGGCGGTAGTGGCAGAGGGGAGTGGGACTGGGGTGGGCAGGCGTGTTGGCGGTGGGGCTGAGGGCGGACAGGGGCGGAGGGGTGGACGTGGGTGCTGGGTGCGGTGACTGGGCTGGCGGGGTAGGCTGGCAGGCGGTTGCACGGGCAGGGTGGAGTGTGCTGACGCGGAGCTGGTAGGGCGGAGGTGGTGGGGTGGTGGTTGGCTGTGACGAGCTGGGCCGGGTGGTGGCGGAGGTAGCTGGGGCGCGGTGCTGGGGAGTGGCCGCAGGCGGAGCCAGGGGGTCTGGGTGGTATATTTTCTTTCTTTTGCAAAAATTCTAACAGAGAAGGAAATAGAAAAGGGAGAAAGAAATAAAGGGAAGAGGAATAAAGATGAATGGAAGAGTGGGTACCTGTAGACGTGAGAGTGGAGCAAAATGAAATGAAGGTATGAGCTGTTGGCTCTGCGTGCTGTGGAGTATAAAATAAAGAATAGGGAGGGAGAGAATAGAATTGCAGAAGGCAGAGGAGGCAGCTGTCACATGAAGTGAACCAACGAAATTAATGAACCCGAATGTAGGCAGAGGTGCACAGTAAAAGCAATGATGCATTTGACAGTGGTGGCTATTTGTCTTCCCAAGACAGCTGAAAGGCTCTCAATTTTAAATATTGAAATGTTGGGTACCGGTTTGCGCTGCGTAACGGACCGGTGTGTGCTCCGTTAACAATTATAATTTGCAATGCCGAACTCCGATTGACACAAACAAATATACCATTTTGATCAGCGCGACGAGGCGGACACAACGGTATGAAGATATTGGTGGTTTGACATTGTTTGTGAAGTGGCGAATCTTATTAACCCATTTGCACGAGTGAACATTTTAACTAACAATAAAAATCGAAATTTGACGAAACGAAATGCGCCGTTATGATCAGAATATTTTTCTTATGCAACATTGCGAAAAATATTAAAGTTCGGACAATAGAAAATTTTCACATAAAATTAAAACTACTATGTAAATTTGACGAGCGAAATTTACTACAATATTTTTCGACGAAATTTGGCGCACACCTATGTCTATCTAGGCATATTCCAAATGTGAAGTTTGAACGGTAACGGAAATCGTTTGAGAATATTTGAAACTTCCATTACGGAGAATGCAGTAAAACACCGAAGAATAAGATCGACGGAGCTAAAGATGTCCGAATTTTGAAAAACGAAAAATGACGCCTTTGTCAGAAAATGATTTAAAATTTTTCTATGTAAAAATATTTAGGTTCGGAAGATGAAATTTTCACGCTTTAAAATGAACTGATGTGCAGTAAAACGCGCACGAAGTTTACTGCGGTATTTTCCGACGAAACTTTACGCATATCTACAATCATCAAGGCGCAATTTAAAAACAAAGTTTGGACGTTGATTGAAATCGTACGTGAGTTTCACATTTTTTATTAAAATAACGGTTCTAAATTTTTTTAAATAGGGTCGGAATTTCAGGGTCGTTACATTCTCCCCTACTCAAGACTTTTCGTCCTCGAAAAGGAACAAAGTAAAGAGTGGAAGAACAGATAACCAAGATACAATGGATTTAGAATAGATCATTGAATATAGTAAAGAGTATAGAATGGAATTTTACCTTCAACAAACAACTCTGGATTAGAATCCCGGATACTCTCCTCGGTTTCCCAAGTGCAATCACGATCATCGGGACTCCATTGGACTTTGACTAGGCTAACCGACTTCCTTCTAAGTTGCTTTGTATCCCTATCAACAATACGAAGTGGTCTCCTCTCTATAGTCAAATCCGGCTCAATATTAACCTCATCTAACTGAGCAATAGGAATGGTCATGGATGGATCGTGTACAACTTTCCAAAGATGTGAAACATGGAAGACGTTGTGCACGCCCTCAAACTTCTCTGGTAGTGCAACTCTGTAGGCTAGTGTACCAATTCTCTTAGTGATAGTGAATGGTCCAACAAATCTAGGAGCGAGCTTCCCTCTACGACCAAATCGAATAACATTCTTTAAGGGTGATACCTTAAGGAATACCTTATCCCCAATCAGGAATTCTAAATCTCTTCTACGCCTATCAGCATAGCTCTTCTGTCTATCCTGTGTGGTCTTCATCTTTCTTCTGATTTCATTTACCTTCTCGGATGCTTCTATAATCATATCTGGGCCAAGAATCAATCGATCACCAGGCTCAATCCAACAAGCTGGCGATTTGCATGGCCGTCCATATAAAGCTTCGAACGGTGCCATGTCGATACTTGCCTGAATATAAAGGTGGTTAAATTTCAATTCAATTTTACTTATTCAAATTGAAATTTTGATTTACCTGATAACTATTATTATAAGTGAATTCAACCAAATGGAGATGGTCTTCCCAAGATCCACCGAAATCAATAATGCAGGCTCGGAGCAGATCTTCTAAAATCTGATTCACCCTTTCAGTTTGGCCATCTGTTTGAGGATGATAAGCTGTGCTCAGATTCAGTTTAGTGCCCAAGACGTCCTGAAATGCCTTCCAGAATTTACTAGTGAATAAAGGGTCTCTATCGCACACAATACTAGATGGAACCCCATGGAGTCTAACAATCTCTCTCATATATATCTCGGCCAAACTCAAAGCAGTACGAGTGGCCTTAACAGGAATAAAGTGAGCAGATTTTGTCAACCTATCAACAATCACCCATATACTCTCGTTACCTTTTCTGGTCCTCGGTAATCCATCAATGAAGTCCATAGAAATCTGATCCCATTTCCAACACGGAATCTCTAGGGGTTGAAGTAATCCTGCAGTCTTCTGGTGATCGGCCTTAACTTGTTGGCAAGTGGTGCATCTACTGACATATATAGAAATATCCCTCTTCATCCCACTCCACCAATATAAACGCTTCATATTTTGGTACATCTTAGTGACACCAGGATGAAATGAAAGTGATGACCGATGGTTTTCTCTAAGCACTTCTTGTCTCAATCCATCAACATTAGGAACGCAAATACGATTGTCAATCCTCAGAACTCCATTACTATCTATCTGTGCTCCCACTTTACTGTCGGTATTTCCAACTCTACCAAGCACTAACTCCTTCATGCGATAGAGCAAGGTGTCCTCATATTGTTTGTCCTTGATGCGATCCACAAGAGATGGGGAGATAACAAGCTGAAATAGCATGCCTTCTACAAGATTACAGCATGACAATGCTTTGCTACGGCTCAAAGCATCAGCTACAACATTTGCTTTCCCAGGAGTATAATTGATATCGAGATCGTATGCAGCTAAGAATTCAAGCCATCGAACTTGTCTCTGGTTCAAATCCTTCTGAGAAAAGATATACCTCAAGGACTTATGATCGGTGAATAATTCAAATTTAATTCCCAAAAGATGATGCCTCCACAGTTTCAAAGCAAATACAACTGCAAGAAGCTCTAGATCATGAGTTGCATAGTTTACTTCATGGATCTTCAACTGGCGGCCAGCATAAGCAATAACCTTTCCGCTTTGCATAAGAACAGCGCCTAAACCTTCTCGGAAAGCATCTGTATAGACAGTTAATTCTTCACTTCCATCGATTACCGCAAGAACTGGGGCTGAAGTTAACTTACGCTTCAATTCATTAAAAGCTGATTCGCACTTCTCACTCCAAATAAACTTGACATCCTTTCGGGTTAAAGCAGTGAGTGGGGCAGAAATCCGGACAAAGTGCTCAATAAATCTACGATAATAGCCGGCCAAGCCCAAGAAGCTACGGATATCAGTAGGAGTTTTGGGAGTCTCCCAATCCTGTAGATAAATTTCAAATTAGAAAGGGATAAGAGGAATTGGATAGAAATAGCGAATCGGATAGAACTTACATTGATTACGGCGATCTTAGCTGGATCGACCGAAATCCTATTTTCAGAAACTATGTGGCCCAGGAATCTCACTTCATCTCGCCAGAAGTGGCATTTAGAGAATTTGGCCTTAAGTTGATGATTTCGGAGAGTTTCCAAGACATAAGCAAGGTGTGTCTCGTGCTCCTTCTTGTCTTTGGAGAAGACGAGAATATCATCAATGAAAACAAGAACAAACTTGTTAAGAACATCGCGGAAGACTCGATTCATTAAGTCGACGAAATAAGCAGGTGCGTTGGTCAAACCGAAGGGCATAACCAACCATTCATAGAATCCGTTCTCGATACGGAAAGCTGACTTATGAATACTATCTTCTGCTACTCTGAGTTGGTGGAACCCAGTGGCAAGATCAAGTTGGGAGAAAACTTTAGCTCCATGGAGCTGATCGAATAAGTCATTGATGCGAGGCATCGGATAGCGGTTCTTGAGAGTGCGTTTGTTCAGTTCCCTATAATCAACACACATGCAAAGAGACCCATCCGATTTGGTGACAAATACAACTACGGCGCCCCATTCAGAACGACTTCTCCTAATCAAACCTTTAGCAAATAGATCATCAATTTGAGTTTTAAGTTCAGCTTTTTCTTTAGGAGCCATCCTTCTGTGAGGAAGAACTACGGGAGTAGCTCCTGGAATAAGGTCAATGCGAAAATCGATTTCCCGTTTAGGTGGTAGGGAGTTGACCTCTCCAAATACATCGGGAAATTTCTGAACAATAGGGGTAGTACTAAAATCATCCGGGTGAGCATCAAGAGAGAATATGAAGCTTCCGGCATATTTCTACGGTGATTTGCATTCAATGACAAGCGGTAGGCCCTTGTCATTGACTAGAGAAATAGAACGAGCCTTGCAAGAAATAACAGCATCGAATTTCCTTAACCAATCAGCACCTAACAAGATGTCAAATGCTGCGAAGCCAAGTACATAAAAATCCCAAGTGAATCGATATCTCCCATACAAGAGCACAACCTCTTTACAAATTCTGCTGAGGTTGGCAAGTCCTCCAATAGGGTTGGAGACGCATAAGGAAGTAGTAGCAAGAGTAGGTTCTAAGTTGAGCTTATTGCAAAGATCAATAGATATGAAGCTATGAGAAGCACCAGTATCGAATAATACCCTAATAGGTAAATCATGTAATGAAAAAGTACTTCGTAAGGTACCTTGGTCATCCTGAGAAGGCGGTGTAGGAGTGGTGATGGCAAAAACTCCAGATGGTGTGCCACGCTTGTACAGTGGGCAGTCTTTCTTGAAATGACCCGGTTGGAGGCAGACATAGCATAAGTCTTTCTTAGTCGTAGAAGGTGGTGGAACAGCAGCTCCTGAAGATGGCAACTATTAGCATAATGGCCCTTCTTATCGCATTTGAAGCAAGTGATATTAGCAAGGTCGATTGGGCTTTTCTGAGCATATCCCAATCCTGTAGTCTTCTGCCAAGATTTCTTTTGTTGATCAAAGTTCATCTTCCTCTTCCCGAGCTGACTAGAGGAGGGCTGAGTAGGAGCAGCCTTGGCAGTAGGTCCCCTAGGCTTTGCCTCATATCTAAGAGCATAGTCAACAAGCTCTGTGAAGGTGCAGTGAGTGTGGCCAGTAAGCAAGTCGTAATACTCTGGTCTAGCTCCCAGAATGAACTTCTCGTTCTTTAGAAGCGGTGTATCAATCAATCCTGGACCGAACTTGGAGAGTTCGTTGAATTTCCTCTCGTACTCAGAAAAAGTCATACTGCCCTGCTTAAGATCCATAAAAGCTCTATAAAGTTGGGTTTTCCCAGCAGCGGGCATCCATTGTGCCGAGAAAGTATCCCTAACCAAAAGATAGGCAAGATGAATAACATTTCAAGATTAAAAGAAGAATTTAGACTACGGAATCCAATTAAATTTTATACCTAAACTGGGCCCAAGTAATGGTGTTCTCCTCGATACGAGAAGTAACTGATTCCCACCAATCTTGCGCGGCATCCTGAAGTTGCCAGGCAGCAAGCTGACGCTTCTGAGCATCAGTGATCTCTAGACCAGAAAATATCTTCTCTAAGCCTTTAAGCCATTGCTGAGCCTCAATAATGTTCTCGGATCCAGAAAACTTAATACCTCCCAGCTGTGTATACTCCTTACTAAGAATGGTGAATTTGACAGGAGCTGGAGCGATGGGTGTAGCCTGAGCAGGACCATGGCCCCTTCCTCCCCTATGGTTTCCTCTGGTACCCATCCTGAAATACCAACGAGATTTGTTAAAGCCAAAGGATAGAAAATCATAGAAATTTAAGGAAAGTCTAATCAATGAATCAAACGAAGTTTGAAATGAAAGGATTTGGATATTGAACCGATTCTCCTCATTCTAGGGTATTGCTACCCTATCTCTAATGAGTTTATATATAATCCCAAACTAAGGTTTTTAGGGAAACCGATGCTCTGATACCAACTGTAACAACCCGTATATTTGGACCATTTAAATTGACAATAATCCACACATGTCAACTTAAATAATACAAAACACGAATCATTATGGGATTATAAATACATAAATGTAATATGAGAATCAATACAACATCACAGAACAGTCACAGAATAATGCAGCGGAAAATACATCGTCATAATAGCAGTTCATGAAGCCACTATATAATATACAACAATGTCTCAACATCAAGTGACTAGTACCAAAAATGTCCAACAGACTAGGACATCAATACAAGAATATAAATAAACTGATAAAGATAAATGCTAAGCCTTCAGCATCTTCAACCAACCTTGATCAGCAACTGGATAGCTTCAGACTGACCCGAGCATATGCAAAAGAAACACTCGAGTCAGGACTCAAAATCTTATACAATTAAATCAAGTGCAAGGTAATAGTTCATAACTTAAAGATGGGTGAAATAACATCTCTAAGGATCCGATAAACTATCTATATATACAATAGAATACGATAGGTAGATAACGTCTAATCAGTAAAGTACGATATTAAAATAGTGTTAAGTCATGGCCCATACCACCCTTAACACATTTTAATTCCCAAGAGCATATACAAGACCGTAGTTTCCCCAAAACCGGAAGTCACCAGAGGGCAATCCATATACTAAGGTACAAATCAAAACGTAGTGGTCGCGAATAGGATAATCAGTATGACAAGGTACATGAGGCGATACCAACTAGGATACTAGTAGTTGCGTGATCCGGACTGATGTTGAGCATAGCAGCTACTATCTCAACACCGCGAAACAACACTCCCAAATCAAGGGGTGCACCCAAATCGAATCACAAAAGTAATAGATATGGTATCGAAGAAGTGCGTCCGCTAGAGGTAGCGAACCTCAATGGCCCGGCGCGGCTCCTGTTTTAGTCATGTCAGGGGTCGTCCAATATCCTTCTCTTTCTTCAGTCAACGCGATCACCAAACCATCCACTTCATTCTGGATCAACACTTCGCGTGTAATAGTTATTAAAGTGGTTTTCGGTATCGACAGAGAGTATGTCCATATCCGATCCCGGACTCTTTAATAACTACGTATTTATTACCCAATGGTCATTTAAGTTAAAGTTTAAAACAAATCAAAGTCCGAAAGTCAAGGTGCAAATTTGACTTCCAAAATTTGACATTTCACGATTCAATTTATTTCGGATATTTAAAATCATATTTCCAAATGAAATCTGTAGTTCAACATTTAATTAACAATATAGTTAAGTATTCAAGTTCAATTTAATAACTCTCTTATTAAATTTAGTTCAAAATCAATTTATCCAAATTTACCGGTCAATTAAGTTCGAATCGTTAGATCAAATTCTATTTATCTCAATTCATGTTTACATTCATCGTTACATTAAATATAATCATAAATTTGATTAAATCGATTTCATTAGATTTAAAATCATTTTACATTTAAATTATCGCTAAATTAAATCCATAAAACTTTAGTTAGTTTCGTATTCCATTTTAAGTCAAAATTTCCTAAATCTAAATTATTATTTATGACAAGTTCAAATCTATTTAATTTAAAACTCAGTCTAAATCTAAATCTACCAATTTAATAAATTAAATTATTAAATTTTAAAACTCACTTGTTTTAAATCTTATTTCAATCAAATTCTCCAATTCATTTTCTTCAATTAAATAGATTTATTAATCCGTTTCAATTTAATCCATTAATTTATTTCAAATAAATCCATTAATTTATTTCAATTAAATCAATTTATTTATTTCAATTAAATCCATTAAGTCATTACTTGATTTCCAAACAATTTAATAAGTTCATTTCTTAATTTCAAATAGATTTCAATTTCAAAATAATTTCGTTGACCAATCGGGTTTCTTATTTTTAATTGTCTATCCTAGGCCAAGTTATTTAAGTGGGTATTTATCATTTCAACCCGATATCATTCAATATAAAACAAATCATAACAAAGGGAACTTGCAGTGTGATAACTGGGATGGTGTCAAAGTAAATAAACAAGCAATAGCAACCATACATAACAAATTAACAATTTATTCAAATAATCCCGAAATAACCATATTAACTTACATTCGTTATTATGCAAATTAATACAATTATTCCTAGAATCCTACGGATTAAAGATTATCACATTTATATTTTTACTTGGTGTCCGTTATCAAATTTCTACATCCATCGTACTTATCAATTTTAATGTCACTATTATTTACTCTAATTAACATCGTATTACAGTTCAACATGTTTAAACAATATATGGCGTCAACTTTTAGAAATTAACAATTCATTTCAACCAAATTTTAACAATCAACAATTTAATATCCAGATTTAATATTAACAACAATTATCACTTGATTATCATAGCATAATAGATTGAGTCGTGAATATAAAATATTCACCTTGCGAGGTTGGAGAAGATGGCGCGACACGAAGAAAAATAGACAAAATAGACCCTAATAGGCACGACGCTAAAAGAACACAAACTGCAATAAAACAATAATTTATCAATAATTCGTTTATTGCCATATATATGTCGATTGAATATATATAAAAACCATACCAACGACGAAGCAAGATAGATTCAACAAGTCAGATAAAGCCTAGGACTCGGATCTCGGATCAGCAGCTGCAAACCAATAAAATACTGTACGTAAGCAACTATTCCAAGCAAATATTTGACAGTTCCATTCATATAATTATATGCAACCGAAGTGCACTAGACACAGGCAGCCAAGGCGAGGCACAGTAGCGTCGGCGGGCAGGGGATGTCGCGATGGTTGGCGGGTTCGGGTTCGGCTGGTCTGGGGTTCGGAGGCGGTCGGTGGTGGGCTGCCGTGGTGCGAGTAGTGCGACAGTGGGTGTGCGGTTGGGGCGGGTTGTGGGCAGCACTGGGCGCGGACTGACTGAGTGGAGCTGGGGTTCGGGTGGGGTACAGGGTGGAGCACATGGGCTACTGGGCTGCATGGGGCTGCTGGGCGGAGGGTGGGGACATGGGCGAAGCGGGCGAGGGGGTGGGTGGCAGGTGTGGGGACGCGGGTGGCTTGACTGGAGGGCAGGGCTGGGGCTGGACGCGGGGGAGGTGGCAGTGATTAGGTGGGTGGCGACGTGGACGTGGGTGCGGAAGAGCTGGGGCAGGGGCGGGGCAGCACGCGCGGAGGCGGAGGTGGGGAGTTGGGCTGGTGGCGTGGATGGGGTGGGACAGCGGAGGGCAGGGGCGGTAGTGGCAGAGGGGAGTGGGACTGGGGTGGGCTGGGTGGTGGCGGGTTGCACGGCTGGGACGAAGTGGGTGGGGCAGGCGTGTTGGCGGTGGGGCTGAGGGCGGACAGGGGCGGAGGGGTGGACGTGGCTGGGGAGTGGCCGCAGGCGGAGCCAGGGGGTCTGGGTGGTATATTTTCTTTCTTTTGCAAAAATTCTAACAGAGAAGGAAATAGCAAAGGGAGAAAGAAATAAAGGGAAGAGGAATAAAGATGAATGGAAGAGTGGGTACCTGTAGACGTGAGAGTGGAGCAAAATGAAATGAAGGTATGAGCTGTTGGCTCTGCGTGCTGTGGAGTATAAAATAAAGAATAGGGAGGGAGAGAATAGAATTGCAGAAGGCAGAGGAGGCAGCTGTCACATGAAGTGAACCAACGAAATTAATGAACCCGAATGTAGGCAGAGGTGCACAGTAAAAGCAATGATGCATTTGACAGTGGTGGCTATTTGTCTTCCCAAGACAGCTGAAAGGCTCTCAATTTTAAATATTGAAATGTTGGGTACCGGTTTGCGCTGCGTAACGGACCGGTGTGTGCTCCGTTAACAATTATAATTTGCAATGCCGAACTCCGATTGACACAAACAAATATACCATTTTGATCAGCGCGACGAGGCGGACACAACGGTATGAAGATATTGGTGGTTTGACATTGTTTGTGAAGTGGCGAATCTTATTAACCCATTTGCACGAGTGAACATTTTAACTAACAATAAAAATCGAAATTTGACGAAACGAAATGCGCCGTTATGATCAGAATATTTTTCTTATGCAACATTGCGAAAAATATTAAAGTTCGGACAATAGAAAATTTTCACATAAAATTAAAACTACTATGTAAATTTGACGAGCGAAATTTACTACAATATTTTTCGACGAAATTTGGCGCACACCTATGTCTATCTAGGCATATTCCAAATGTGAAGTTTGAACGGTAACGGAAATCGTTTGAGAATATTTGAAACTTCCATTACGGAGAATGCAGTAAAACACCGAAGAATAAGATCGACGGAGCTAAAGATGTCCGAATTTTGAAAAACGAAAAACGACGCCTTTGTCAGAAAATGATTTAGAATTTTTCTATGTAAAAATATTTAGGTTCGGAAGATGAAATTTTCACGCTTTAAAATGAACTGATGTGCAGTAAAACGCGCACGAAGTTTACTGCGGTATTTTCCGACGAAACTTTACGCATATCTACAATCATCAAGGCGCAATTTAAAAACAAAGTTTGGACGTTGATTGAAATCGTACGTGAGTTTCACATTTTTTATTAAAATAACGGTTCTAAAATTTTTTAAATAGGGTCGGAATTTCAGGGTCGTTACAACAATGATCTTGGAAAAAAAGGTAAAATCTTACTTATGTTGTATAAAATTGTTTGGCAAATGAAAGTAATAGATAAAGATGAGCAACGGATTATAGTTAGTGCACAAAATACATGAGGTTTAACTTTATGTATAACCTGTGTCTATGCTAGCAATTTGTCGTCAAGTAGAACTACTTTATGGAATAAACTTAAAAGCATAACGGTGAATATACAATGTCCATGGATAGTTATGGGAGATTTTAATGTTGTTCTTAAAGCAGAGGAGAAACAAGGATGTCTTACATTGAAAGTTTTCCAGCTTATTGAATTTAATAATTGCATAGTTGCAGCGAGATTGATGGAGCCTGTCCATTCTGGCTTGAAATTCACATGGAGGAGCGGTGAGTGTAAGAAATTTCATGCAAACTGGATAGAGTTCTTATCAATTCAGAGTGTATTAATATGTTTTTAGATATAAAAGTGGATATTTTTCCAAACTCTACTAGTGACCATAGCCCTCTCTTTTTTTCGCTAATTGAGAAGACTAACTCTGAAAAGGGCAAGCCTTTCTATGATTGGTAGTTACAGGAAGGATATAATAAAGCTATTAATTTTGATTTATGTACGCACATAGAGGGATTTCATTTCTACAAACTCCTACATCTCCTTAAATTCACTAAGCTAAGGTTGAAGGATTGGAATAGGTAGGCTAAAGGACGATGACAAAATAAATCAGTTGCAGCATAAATCTGAGGGATATCTACATCAGATTGACACTGGACCAACCAATGATGAGATCTGGAAACTGTATTATGATGCCCAAAATCAACTCAAAGATGCATTGAGAATTATAGTCATGGAACTACAACAAAAGGCTAAGGAGAAGTGGCTTACCGAGGGGGACGAATGCACAAAATTTTTTTATACTAAAATGTCTATTAGGAAAAACATCAAGAATAATTTTCAATGCTTAGATATAAATGGAGTGACAACCAATAATTCTCAAAAGATGGAAGAAGAAGCTTTGAAATATTGTCATGATTAGTATAACGGGGCATGTGAAACAAACTACCCCATATTGAATGCAGGCGTACTATAAACTCCTGCGGCAGGAGGATGCTAAGCAGGAGGGTGTCCATAGATAAAGTTTGGGAGGCTTTGATTTCCATTTATGGGGACTCCAATCTAGGCCTGTCAGCGAATACTTTTGGATGCAGATAGTGCCATATTCATATCCACATCTGAAATTATTTTTTGATATCGGATATCCACATCCGTGGATACAGACGGATATCGGATAATTATCATATCCTCTAACGACCGATAAATCAAGAAACATAAATGAATTTTTAGTTTAACTTAAAACTTTTTCAATCCCATTGATTATTAAAGTATTAAAAATAAACAAAAATGATGATAATAAATAGTATTGAGCAGTTAACAAGCATTAAGTGCGTATAATATAAACTTCTAACTTAATAAAACAATAAATAAATTTATTTTATTATACTAAAATACACATAATTTAAACTGTAATCATGAAAAAAAATGAACAGATAATTTTTGGATGCAGACGTCTTCGTATTCGCATCTACATCCGTTTTTTGGATATCAGATATTTATCCACTTTTCGGATACATATACGGTTAGTTTTTGGATTTTTCGGGTATCAATCGACAGCCCTACTCCGTTCCTGGCCCAAACGGGTTGGGTTCCTCCTTCTTCAGAAAGCACCGGGATTACTTGAAAAATAACATGTTGTCGGCTCTTCACCAGTCCTCCCAATCTGGAAAAATTCTAAAAGAGGTTAATCACACTTTCATATGTCTTATTCCAAAGAATGATAATCCTTCTAGAATTGAAGATTATAGACCCATTGCTTGTTGTAATGTAATTTATAAAATTTAAGCAAGTCATATGTAATATAATGAAGAAATTTTTACCAGATATCATAGTTGAATGTTAAATCGCATTTATCAATGGAAGAAGCCTATCTGAAAACTCATTATTGGCACATGAGCTTATTAGAAATTTCAATCAACAAGGAGTTGACAAACTTTGTTTAAAGGTAGACCTCCACAAAGCATATGAAAAGATAAAACGACTCTTTATCCTCCACATGCTCAGATCAATGGGGTTCCTAAGTAAATTTGTGGATTTTGTTAGTGAATGTATTACCGCTCCTACATTCTCAATTCTGGTGAATGGTATCCCTCAAAGACCACATAAGCAGTAATAGAGGCATTATGCAAGGAGATCCCTTATCTCCTTACCTATTTGTTGTTGCAATGGAATATCTTACCCTCCAAATGGAGTTAGCAGCCCACAACAAGCTATTCCAGACTATACATAATTTCCAACCTAAGGTGAGCCATCCCTTATATGCTGACGACTTGATAATTTGCATAAAATCAAGTAATGAGGCAGTTAAAGCTATTAAAGACATTTTTCATAACTTGGAAGAGTATGTGGGACTCAAGCTGAATGAAACCAAAGCTAAATGTTATTTTAACAAGTTCTGTAGGAATAAGTCTAAAGTGCTAGATACTTGGGAGTTAAGGAAGGGAAACGTCTAGTGAAATATTTGGGGTACCTTTTTCTTCTAACAAAATAGCTGACAGAGAATGTGTGGAATTGGTAACCAAAATTAGAGATAAATTGCAGAGTTGGAGTTCAAGACTTTTACCGTTTAATGGTAGGATTGAGTTGGTTCACATGTTGAAGCTAAAGTAAATATTTGGTTGGAAACATTTCAACTCCCAGACACCTCAATAGACAAGATAGAGAAAGTGTGTGTGGATTTCATTTGGAAAGGAGGACTCCATAAAATAAAATATCAAGATCTGTGTAGGATTAAGGAGGAAGGGGGAGTGGGACTCAAAAATTTGAGAGATATGAGGGATGTGTTCACACTAAAGCAAGGTTGGAATATTATTAGCTCGAACGGGCTATGGGCTAGATGGATGAGGCAGAGATACATTAAGACCAAATTTTGGCAAATGGCTATAGCTAACAACTCGTCACCAACCAAGAAAGCTATTATGAAAATAAGGAATAAATTAGCACCAAACACAAGAGAGATTGCACGCAGTTGGGAGACGGACTTATGGCGAGACCCCTGAGTTAATAGTGAATCATTGATAGATATTCTGGGATGGGATACATACTTAGCCTACGATTGTCTTGAAAGGAAGGCGTAAGAAATTATTCAGGATAATTATTGGAATTGTGACTAGATTCCTTACAGTAGGGAACAGAAATAGAAATTCGAGGCAATGCCTCTGTTTACGAGTAGAGAAAATGATTTATGGGCATGGAAACATACCGCCAAAGAATTTACCACCAAAACTGCTAGGGAATCTACTAGAACGAAGAGCTAGATATTGTACGGAGTAATATAATTTAGGATAGATCAAATTTTCCTAAAATGGCTTTGACTTTCTACAAAGCTTTGAAGGGCAGGCTTCCTACTTGAGACAGATTATCGAAATGGGGTACAACGGAAGACAAAAATTGTGTTTTGTGCAATTTAAAAGAGGAGTGCCACATGCAACTATTTTTCAGGTGTAAATTTGCAAAAAGGATTGGGGAAAACCATAAACTTGCAACCAACTTAAAATTTTTGAGTAATAATCTAAGGAAGATTGTATATTACCTGGTTGAGAGACGACACATTGAAGACTTGAAAGCCAAAGTGTGGCATATTGCCTTGACAACCGTTGTTTGGAGTATTTGGAAGGAGCCGACCACCACATATTCCAAAAGAAGGAAAGGGGAGCAAGAGAAGTATGTAAATTAGTAATAATCAACATGAAATTAGTGAGCAAGAGAATAAGTGGCAAATACTATACCAGTAGCTTGGAACGAGGAGTATGCGAGTTTGAAGGAGCCGATCTGAGGCTGGCACAGGGAGAAATCCAAGAAACGAGCAATGCAAATTTTTGGCCGCCATGGTTGAGATCGAAGAAGAGAGAGAACGAGGCAGATCTGGAAAGTTTTACTTTAATTATTCTTTGTATTAGTTGCTTTAAAGTAAAAGTAGGTTTTGTATGTCTCTTTAGTTTGCGTGCGTTTGTTCTAGGCCGATCATTCTGGGATGAAAATGCCTAACAAAACTTTACCCAATTTCAAAAATAATAATAAAAAAACAATTTAATACAGAAAAATTGAAAGTCCTTAAATAAATTAGTATATGATTGTAGTTACAAATGTTGTTACCATGATTATCAAATCATAAGTCAAAATATTTTGTTTTAAATATTCATGGTTAAGATGTTTTGAGAAAAGGGTATCGTTACATCCATTGATATTAGAGTATGTAACGCTCTCCAAATGTTTGATGGTGTATTACACATGGGTGGTTGGGGAACCTAGAGATTACGTACATATAGTTTTTAGATGATTACAAAATGACTCGACTGAGAGTTTCTTATTGGTTGATAATAACCAAGGTCAAATTAGAAGTCTCGGTGTGATGATGTTACACTGTTCTTCCAACTTGAGAATACCGTGAAACTTCGCCATGAACGCTCCACATTGATTATAGTTAAATTTTGGTATGGTGACCATTGAATGACTATAGTTGGATTTGAGTTGAACCATAGGAAGCAAACACTACTAAATAAAGAGCTCGGCTCCTTCGTAACGAGAGGTCTATTTCACAGTCAATTGTAATCAACTCATATTCAAAAGTTTCCGATCGAGGTATATTGGTAAATAATAAATGTTATTATTGAATCAAATGCTTTTGAGATGGACTAAACAGCTATATACAAATAATGTTAGAGTTTAGACAATGACCAAACTTCAGGTACCAAAAGTGATATAGTGGTGACAAAGAGAATGTACGTATAATATATTATTGCTTAAAGATGCTATTTCTAACAACCAGCCTTTTTGACCCTCAAATGTCGACACTAACACATCCACGGTACTCTTATGCCGAGCATTTAAGTACCAAAAAGACATATTATTAGGGTAAAATAAAAGGAAAAGGAAAACAAAACTAGAAAGAAGAGAACACAATATCAGAAGCTCACGGCAGAACGATAACATACAATATCAGAAAACAGTACAGACTGTCACTCTAAGATACATAGCATTTCAGAGTTACAATTCTTACTACTATCATCAGCCTGGATAGATATAACAACCTATCTTCACAAATTTTGATACATACATAATAGTAATGCAACGGAAATAAGAATACTACGGTAGGTGAAACATCCAACTCGTCTTGTTGAGCTCCAAAGAATCTCAATGAAAACCTGCCTTTCTAGGACTATTCAAAAGAGCATATGAGGAATTTAGGGTAAACAAAAACCACTTGCCAAACATAAGTCTAATATGAGAAACTCAAGATATATTTAGCTATCATATAACAGTACTTTTGAGACAACACAAGATGTTGTAATGGATATCCCCTCAAAAGAACTATCATCTAATAAGTACATAAAGTGATATAATAGATAATATCTAGGGCGAAGAATATAAATTAGAAAATAGCTGTGATGCTTATATTGATCACCCTACAACAATATTGAGGGTACAATCAAAACCGCTAAGGTACTTATGTATATGGATTTTCTACGGAGATGCCTCAAATAAACTAAAGCGGATCTCCATGACAAGGATTAGAAACTACCTTCCGAGCGTCATTTATCTCTACATAGAACATACCATAAGGTAAACATAGCTGGCCTATAGCCTGAACATGTGAACTACATGGAACCAAGTATCAACAACTCCCACGCACAATATATCGATAAGCGTACTCTAGATTTGGAGTTGGCATACCCTCATGGGTTAGCTAAACCTAAGATCGTGCATCCTACTTTGTCTTTAGTCATTTACCGATCTCAAGATCACATTCGGCATCTCTCACACAAGTCTTCATCACTCAAACATAACATGAATCCCTAAATGGATCCCATCGTCTTGAACAGATCACGAATCTCTACATGGATTCCAACATAAGTCGTCCGACGAATGCTCACACTGACCTTTCCCTTGGACTTAACCTTAGAATAGACAGTTCAACTCTATAGCATTCCATTTCACAACTATTCCCAAAATATAGAACTTGTATATCATTTTTGAAGTGGTATTCGGTTGAAAAACATCTACCGATCCCGGTCTCTTCAAAAACTAAATCGATGAATTTCCGGTAGACTCAATTTTGGTTCTTTTAGAAGTAAGCAAACAATGTATAATAATGAGTTATCTCCATGGGATCTCATATACACAAGTTCTTAAAGCTAGAGATGTTTCATACCAATGCTCCTCCCTTGGGGTTCTCAAATCATATGAAACCATGAAGCTTTTAGACACTTCCCAAGTTAAGTTGGTCAAGTTCGATGGTCGGCTAAACGACTATCAGGTTCAAAATAGACGGTCACATATGGAAAGTAAGTCTTGTATACTTATCACGTTTCCAAACTTCTCAACTTATACTATCCCTTGGTCAAGGGTGAAGCTAGGTAAGTTAGAGCACTAGTTGCATCAAAGCCTTGCCTAAACACTTCATTCTCAACTCTCACAGATAAACAAGTCTACTTAGTCGGCTTTTATCGCTAAGTACACGACTAAATACTTTCCATAAACGAGTAAACATACAAAATACAACTAAGTCACACAAAGCACGATTAAGTCATATAAGTGACTTCTAATCCCTTTTATATTTAATTAATCCTTTTATTAATTAAAACCACTTTTATTAGTAAAACTTCTTTTATATAATAAAACTTTGTTTATCAATTTCTACTATTCATTTGTACTCTTCAATACTTCAAAAAGTATTCATATACTTACCTCAAGTGGTATAAGTATATTCATAAATCTTTAACAAGATTTCTTACTTTAAACCTTTACGTTTTAGATTTTTTTTCAAAAGATTCCATACTTTTATTACTTTCAAATATCCATTTAAGGTCTAAGCACATTCACAAATCTATTCAAAAAGCTTTAAGACTAATATTACTTAAACAATATCACCACAAACCCAAAATCATTTCACTTATGCTTATCTTTAAAGCATTCTTTTCAAAGATCTACTTACATTCATAAGTATAATAAAAAAGGGTTAAGGACAAATATTGTCAACACATTATCACAATAAAACCCAAAACCATTCCATATTTGTTATTACATTTGAAATACATTCTTTTAATATCGAAGTATGTCTTCATTTATTCAACAAGGTAATATACTTATTAGTAACTTTGCGAAACCATTTACTATAACATAAGTGTTATAATCCAAAACTATCTCTTATTCTTTTGTAAAATACCTAACTTACTTTTCCATTATACATATATATACACACTTTAAAAATACTTATAAATAGGTTTTAAATATCTATGTAAAATAATACTTGAAAAGAACTAATTTATAATTTAATGAAAATAAATAAAAAGCATGTTTTATAAAACACCTTTACTTTAAAAATTCATATATAATTATTAGAAATATATTTAAACTTCAAACCAACTTTAAAATACTGCAAAATATGTTAGAAAGCATCCCTAAAAAGATTAGGGAAAAATACAAAATTTAAATAGATACTTAAAACCTTAAACAACTTACTACAACATTTATAAATGCTGTTAAAATTCTTGCACAAAGAACGGCATAGGAAATCTTGAACTTTGCGACCAGTTTTCACCATTCAAATAAATGATTTAAGACTTGAAATTTTTACAGTAAGTACTACCCTTATGAGAAATAAAAACATGAAAATAAACACCAAAAGGCTATCTTTCAGTTTATTTAGAAAAATTTCCGAAAACAAGGTATATATTTCATAGTGTATTTATAACCATCTATTTGCTCTAACTTTAGCCCTTTTGTTTAACCAGTTCTAAAACCTATTAAACTTTGATTTTTTTTTCCAGTAATAAGTATACATATAATACTTATAAAAAATGCAAAGAAACCCTTAAGAATGCCTTTCACATTTTTCAAAGTAAGGTATTTCAAAGTACTCTTATATCAACCTTCTTTCCACTATAACTTTTTGCAACTTTGTTTCACAAGTTAATGGATGATTTAAACTTTCACATTTTTCCAGTAATAAATAAACCTATAGCACTTATCAAAAATTCAATAAAGATCCTACGGTGTCTTTTAAAGTTGATTTTGAAAATCCTCGAACATAAGGCATTTTCAAAGTGCATCCATAGCCACTTATTCACTTCTAACTTTCACAATTTCGTTTCATAATTTTTGTAACTTTCCAAATCATTTCTTTATTGTTACATACACCAAAACTTATGTAGAGAAACCAAATCAAATTATCCAAAGTTAAGATCATAAATATTCAATTTACACAAGTTCAAGTTAAGGGATATCGAAGTGCACCTATAACGATTATTCTCGCTTCAAACACTTTCAAACATACTTCAATCCAACACACAATCCAAACAACCATTTAACTATCTAGTTAAGTCCACTCTACATGTTATAGAAGGTAATAAGAGTGATGTTATACAATATAAAATTATCATTTGCGTTCAAAAGAAAGAGGTTCCAAAGTTTATAACTTTAATTAGTTAATTCTACTTTAACATTATGTTTCAAACATAAAAGAACCAAGAATCACTTCCTACCATCACCCAAAAGCATAAAGATCCAACCTATAACACATCCAAGCCAAGCCAAAAATCCCCCTCACCATCCATGCTCACGACCTTAACTATGATCCCCCTTTTCTTCCATCTTTTCCCACTTTTGACTTTAGATATTTGCTTCCTAAGGAGTTCTAAGGAGTTGGTGAAGTTTGGAAGAGATTTGAACTAATTAGAAAAAGATTAGTGAAGAATAAAGTGGATTAGTGCTAAACCACTTCCACCATTTTTTTTTATCTTTTTGATATTTTCAAGCTTTAGAATTTTATGAAGTGTTTAAAGACCCTAGAGCCCCTCTTTGGCCAGCCAAGGGTTTCCCCATGTTCCTTGCATGCTTTTAACTTTACACCTAATTTTCCTTAGAAAATTACCCTTTTACCCTTACATACAAAATATCTTCTATGACATCATACATGACATTATCATATTTTATTTTCCATAAATGGAAAAATATTTTTATTCATATTATTGATTTCCTAAGTTTTTTAGTGCATGTAAAAAAATTTGAGTAACTTCTGTCAAATAAAAAGCTGTTTATCGATAAACCGATTTTCCGTCACATTATTGATATTTCTTCAAAATATTTATTTTTGTAATATTTTTATAAAACAAGTTTACCATCATTAGTTACCATTTAAAAGGGGTTAACAAGGTTATTAAATCAATTTAATCATATTTAATCCACGATTCAAATATTTAAATAATTCAGATGTTTAAATACGAAGTGTCCAAAATTCTGGATCGTTACGTTCTCCCCAACTTAAAACATTTCTTCCTAAAAATTCCAACATGAGCAACAAAAGGAAACAATCACATAACACTACTTAATAGTATTCAAAATTACTAGCAAACATAGCTCATGGTTTGCTCAGGTTCACAAATCCTCTTATCGCACAAGGACGATAAACAATCTACTAAGCGTACGCTCAACAGCCTACGGTTACTACTTAGTCGATTATTCATGTACCTTATAACAAATCAAAGATTTATCACCTAAAAATCCATAAGCCAACAAAACTAATATACAAATATACTAAAGCCTATACAAAGCACATGTATCATTCGTACGCAATATCCAATCTGATCACTTGCTTGATCGCATATTTTCACCTCCAAACTAGTATAGATCACTTAACATCTCTAGTGCGGACTCCGAATAGGTTCCTTAATTAGAAACCCCCATTCTCTTTACATACCCATATACTATGATAGAAAACTGGGGATCATATCAAGAATCTGTATCAGATGTTTGTCGTCAAGAATTGAGTGAAAAATTCTTGTTCGGACTCACTCATGTGAATAAACGATCTACGTAGAACTTACTTATTTATCATATTAGTTTCTTAACTGCACCAATTGCTTTCTTTCACATTCTTTTACACAAATAGTATGTCTCATTAATACTAAAATCATTTATGAACCATTTTATAAAAATATAACTACAAGCTTATCAACATTTCATAACTTAAGCTCATACTCGTATAATACTCCACTACATCCTAAGAGTATATATACCAAACATCAAATTTATTTCACTTGACAAGGATGTTCAACAAATTCAAAACTTATTTTACTTTACTACCTACTCAATTCAAGAGTTACAATAACTCAACTTTTATATTTTCACAAAACACTTAACTCCATGTTATATACGATTCGGAAGTCTCTGTATCCAAAATTGCCTAAAATCCCGTTTCATTTGAATGGATATAAACTACCAACAAACACATCAAACATGATGGACATATCATACTGTCCTAATGCATAGGCTATATGTATATATAAAATAAAGTTCCGATTATTTATTAAACACACTTTACTAAAAAGAGAAACACAAAAGGTTTCTTAATCAGTTGGGTTATGTCACTACCACTCGGCCCCCCTACATAGTATACATATAAAACTTTTCTATACCAAAAAGTTCATATAAATTTTTGAAAGAAAAACTTTAGAACTAAACGCTCGGATTTTATCCCAAATTATTTTGAAGTAATAATACATACATATATCTTTTGTATATCAAATCATACTTTCAGGATTAAGCTAAAATCTATTTTTACAAAAATAACTGTGTAGCATCCCCTACTTTAAAACCCAAAAATGAACGCCGATGATGTTACAGTTATCACCAGAATTATGTTCAAGCGACAAAAGTGAGTTCAGTACATCCAAATCATGCCTTTCGGACTTAACCCAAAATCATTTTCAAAGCGATATCAAATACTTCGTAAATATTACTAAGTACCATGATCACAATTTCATAAACCAATTTTGCAAATATCAACTTTAAAAATAATACTATTATTATTTTTTGAAAATCTTGAAAAACATTTTCAAAGACACCGGGATTTGAGTTCTCAAAATATCTATTTAAATCCTCTTTGTTTATAAACCATACTTATATAGAATCACATTCTTATATAAAATCTATTCACAAATATTTATTCCAAATTATCTTGCTTTTCTTTTAGATTATAGTAAACATCTTTTACTAAATTTAACTTTTAACCCAACATTATCATAGAATGCTTTATAGTCAAACTGTAAAACTAAATTCATAAGGTGTTCGCTTCAATGCATCTACAAATACTATCTACCTACCCATGCAGTGAAAAGGTAAAACTGCTCATAAACTGATCGAGCACAATTAACAATCAATAACCAATAGTCAATGCCAAAAACTGAACGAGCATGACTAATCAATCGACAAATGATAAAAATTCTCATAAACTAGCTGAGCAATATTAAGCTAATAATTATACAAATGTTAATAATTCTTTTAAATTGGTCGAACATGTCAAAACATTCTACAAAGGATAACAATGCTCATAAACATGTCCGAGCATGGCTAAACTAATTAATGAGGGATAATAGATAAACATCATTAATCCCTGCATCAATTGAAATAAACTACCAACTTATACTAATATAAGTTACCTTATATGAGATCTTTAATTTTCATTATTGGAATTACCTTTAAGGCATGCATTTATGACAAATACAAATATGCCCTCATATGTATAATACACTAAACTCATGTTAAGGCATTCCATTACCATATCTCTTAATGAGTCATACCCAACCAAAGCTAATGTTCTTGCTTAACCTTCGGCTTTGATACCAGATATAACGACCGGCCTTTTCGACCCTCAAACATCAACACTAATACATCCATGATATTCTTGTACCGAGCATCTAAGTGTCAGAAATACAGTTTGTTTGGGTAAAATAAAAAGGAAACAGAATAAGAAGAAGAGAACACAATATCAGAATCTCACAGTGGAACAATAACATATAATACCAAAAGACAGTACAGACTGTCACTCTAAGATACATAGCATTTCAAAGTTACAATTCTAACTACTCATTAGCCTAGACAGTTATAACAACCTATCCTCACAAATGCTAATGCATACATAAAAGTAATGCAGCATAAATAAGAATACTACGGTAGGTGAAAAATCAAGCCTGTCTCCTTGAGCTCCAAAGAACATCAATAAAAACCACCTTTCTCATATTACTCGAAAGGGCACATGAGGTAGCGGTTATCCCCTCAAAAGAACTACCATCTAATAAGTACATAAGGTGATATAATAGATAATGTCTAGGGTGTAGAATATAAATAAGAAAATATCTGTGATGCCTACATTGATCAAACCACAACAATATTGAGGGTACAACCAAAACCGTTAAGGTACGTTAGCATTTAGATTTTCCAGGAAGACGCCTCTAGTAAACTGAAGCAGATCTCTATGACAAGAATCAGAAATTACCTTCCGGGTGTCGTATATATCTAAATAGAATATATACCATAAGGTAAACACAACTGGTCCATCGCCTGAACATGTGAACAACATGGAACCAAGTTTCAACAACTCCTGCGCATAACATATCGATAAGCATACTCCAGATTTGGAGTTGATATACCCTTATGGGTTAGCTAAACTAGAGATTGTGCATCCTACTCGGTCTTTAGTCATTTACCGATGTCGAGGTGATGTTCGTCGTCTCTCACACGAATCTTCATTATTCGAACAAAACACGAAACCCCAAATGGATTCCAAAATCTAGAACAGATCATGAATCTCTATATGGACTCTAGCATGAGTCTTCTGATAAATGCTAACTCCGACCTCTCCCTTGGACTTAACCTTAAGATAGATAGTTCAACTCTATAGCATTCCACTTCATAGCCGCTTTCAAAACATAGAACCTATATATCAGTTTTGAAGTGGTTTTCGATAAGTAAAACATTTACCGATCCCGGTCCCTTTGGAAACTAAATCGACAAATTTTTGGTAAACTCAATTCCGGTTCTTATAGAAGTAAGCGAACAATATATAAAGAGGAGTCCTCTCCATGGGATCTCAAATATACAAGTTCTTAAAGCTAGAGATGTTTCATACAATTGCTCCTCCTCGGGGGTTCTAAAATCGTATGAAACCGTGAAGCTTTTAAATACTTTCCAAGTTAATTTGGTCAAGTTCGGTAGTCGACTAATCGACTATCAAGTTCAAAATTGACGATCGCATATGGAAATTAAGCCTCATATACTGTAACGACCCGATATTTTCAACCATTCGCATCCATTATAAGTGTATAGGTAGACACTCATGCCGGAATTGAATTGCTCAAAATACCGCATTGTAAATAAAATTTGGCAAATCTCAGAATATACAGTAAATAAATATAATCACAGATCATAGACATAGAGTAAAATAATGTAGCGGAAGTAAAAGAAATAGTAGTTCATGAAGCTACTATATAAATATATCAGAGTTACATAAGATATAATAGAAGAAATAGAGTACAACAGAAGTCTCAATAAAATAACCAAGTACAAGCTGAGTAGAACAACAGAACTGAAATAGATAGGACACGACAAGCAGACAATCTCCAGCGATTCAAATCTCCAAGAGAGTGGAAATCCAAATCTGTGAATAACTCAAGCTGACCCGAGCGTAAAGCAAAACACAAAACACTCGAGTCAGGACAATATATACTTATATAATGTAAACCAACTCAAGTGAACTGTAATAAAGGTACAAGTAACTTAAAGAATGCTTGGGATCGCCCATTCTTTAAGGATCCGTTAAACTATCTACTATGTAGTAATATTCGCTATTATAATAATGTCTAATCATAAAATAAACATACTTTTAAATAGCGTTAAGGCTTTACATTTTCCACCTTAACACGTAATATGCCAATAGTCTACACAGTACCTGCATACCTCGCGAGGCTATGAGAAGATACCACATAGGTACGACACAAATAGAAACTCGTAGTAAAGCTCGATATGGTAGGTGACATGGCACACAAGGCAATGCCAGGGTAGATATACCAATTACGCATCCGGACTGGTGGTGACGCATAGCAGCCACTACCGCCCACCTCGAACAACACTCCCAAATCAAGGGTGGCCACCAAATCAATCACAAGTAATAGAATGGTATCGAAGAAGTGTGTCCGATAAGAGGTGCTACCTCCTTGGTCCGTCAATCGCTCCTGTTTTAGCCACCTTATGCCAACTCACGGGAGTTCGGTCCACGTATATACCTTAGGATCGTCGCCACCATCCTACTTCATTCTGGAAACTCCACCGCGTACACAGTTGTCAAAGTGGTTTTCGGTATCGACAGAGAGTATGTCCATATCCGATCCCGGTCTCTTTAACAACCAATCGTTATTATAACCCATGGTTATAATTTTAAAATAATATTTTATACTTCAAAATAGAATATCATTTCAAATCCAAATCTTTATCAAAATGAAGATTAAATCAATTCCAAACCATTTCAATATATTTAAAATAACATATCATTTCAAAACTTCATTTCAAATCATTTTAATATATCAAAATATCATATCTTTCCAAAACTTCATTTCAAATCATTTTAATATATCAAATATCAATCTTTCCAAATCTTCATTTCAAATCATTTTAATATAATAAAATATCATATCCTTACAAAACTTCATTTCAAATCATTTTAATATAATAAAATATCATATCCTTACAAAACTTCATTTCAAATCATTTTAATATAATAAAATATCCTATCAGTTCAAATCCAAATATTCAACTTTAAATACCTTTTAAATTCAAAGATATCGTTCATTTACTATCATTTCAAGTCACCTTTAAATAATTTATATTCCAACAAATTAATTCATTTAAATTCATTTAAAAGTGTAAGTATTATATTTCAAATCAAGTATTAAAATTTCCAAAGTTTCAATTCAATTCAATCATTTATTTCAATTAAATTTTCATAGACCATTTCGAATCTTATAAAATTTCAAATATAGATTTAATCCACAAAATAACTATTCAAATTATAAAATAAATTCCAACGCTTTATTATCCTATATTTCATAAGTCCAATATCTTTTAAATAGATTCAAATTACAAGTAAACCAAATATTTTTCATACTAATATAAACTTCAATTATTTATTCCAAGATTTAATATCATTTCAAATTCAAAATATCAAAATATCATTTCAAAACATCATCTATTTAATTTAAATTTAAATACCATTTAATCACATTTCAAAATAGCTGTATTTCCCAAATCAACTATTCCATTTAAATCATTTAAAGTCAATTCATTATATTTAATAATTAAATATTTAATTCCCAAAATTTGATCTTTTTCAAAGATCATTTATTCATTTGAATTTATTAAACAAAGAAAAATTCAACTTTCACAGAGCTTAGAAAATGCTACGAAATGTTATGTTTTTTAAATAGTTCATTAACAAAAGACAACACTTAAGTTCTGTAATAGGTTTCTTTTAATTTCAAGTAAACTTTAGTTAAATTAAACAACTATAGCACTTACAAAGTGCTATAGTAACCTTTAGTTCAAATTAGCCTTTTAGTTCATTTAAAACTACTACAGCATTTTAAAAATGCTGTAATATCTTTTACATTACATTTCAAGAATGCTGTCAAATCAAATTCAGAGTTTTATTTATAATTTCACACATAATTAACTTTTAATATAAATAATTTTAACTTATAAAATCATATATTTTCACATTTTAAAAACAATCATTTAAATACATTTATTTCTATGATTTTATAAAGTCAAATTTCCATACAAAGATCAAATTAAATAACAATTAAATTTTCATTTCTTTAATTAAATTCTTAACTTAACAACTAAGTTTAAATTTCCAAAATATAACTTATTTCCATTTATTTTACTTAATTAATATTTCACTTTTAAACAAATTCCACAAAAATTCAATTTAAGTTATATTTCCAAATTCAGCTTAAATATTCATTTATTTCATATTTTAAGTTATACAAAATCAATAACACTTTATAAAATCATTATTTCTTAATAAAATCATTAAATTCATTTTTAAATCAAATTTTTCATATATTCTTACTTTACATAAATTCCATTTGTAAATAAAATCATAAATTCCAAAATTAACTTATATTTCAAATTCTACTTCACCATTTACTTAATTCACTTATTTAATTTGTAGAAAATCACAAATATTTTATAGAAATCATTTTAATAAAGTTTAAATCAAAATATCATAATATTTACATTTTTTAAAATATTTTAAAAATTTTAGAAAAATAAATAAACCACGGGTCTATATACAATTTTCTAGCCTAGGTCAAGTGATACGGATATGTATCATTTCAATCCGTAGTTTACAAAGAAAAACCGGGTTCTATCATTTCAAACCCGCAATCCCAAGTTAAATAAAATAAATAAAAGGTCGCTCAGGCTTATCATTTCAGCCCATAACGATCTTTACCTATTCTAAAGTCCGTTCGGGTATGTATCATTTCAACCCATAGTGAACCTAATCTACAGGGAACTTGCAATGTGATAAACTGATAAAATAACAGAATAGCATGAAATAACAGTAATAGATGATATAACATATATAATAACAGGGGTAAACATTATATGATCATAATATAACAGTTATAACAGGATGATAAAATTTTACAGATTCAAATGGTGTCAGTTTACTAGTTATATAAGTACACATCGTCTGGTGAGAATTACTCACTGTTTTGAGCTGGAGACACAATAACGAATACACAACTGAGATCCACACAAGCACGATAACATGACACAGAGATGAGTGGAAGAGCCAAAGTATCAATTCCCTTGAATACAAGTCACACAAAACAATAATATACATAAGATTTTAATTTAAAGACTACTAAACTAGGCTAGAAATAACTGCATAAATCAAAGCTGAAATGCTTTGCACTTGCTTCCAACACACTCTAGGTTCAGCCATAAGGTATACTATGGGTCTAAGGTAAGATTTGGATCAGGTTTTGGTTGGGTATGGTCGGCTTAACATGGTTCGTTGATGGTGCAAAGGTATGAGTGCATGAAACTACGACTACAAGGCAAGCTACATGATTTCAAGGCAACTAAGGGTCACGGCCAAGGCTAACCTAGGCACGGCCATGGCTCAAGTGGGCTGGAGGTGACGTGGCAGAGGGTGTCAGGTCGGAATTTGCTGCTGGTGGTGGTGTAGGTGGCGGCCAAGGGGTGGTTTGAGGTGGTGGAATCATTTGGTGCTCGATTTGCATGATATAGGTGGAGTTTATATATTTAAGTGGATCTACATCAAGGGTGGCCACGGCTATGGCTTAGGGTTGGGCTGGAGGTGGTGGTGGCCTGATGTGGTGGTGGTGGAGGCGGCCACAGTGTTGGAGTGGGGAGGAGCCGATCCTAGAAGTGATGAAAGCAAGTGAAATTTGCATGAAAACAAGAGAAAAATATAGGAAAGAAGAAGAAATTTTTACCAACTCTTGAGATCAGAAATGGCCGACTATTTTGAGTGATGAGATGTTTTTCTTACGTGAAAATGAAGTGGAATGCAGCTGAAGAATGATAGGGTATGGCCAAAAAGAACTGAATGCAAGAGTTAATTGAATTCGAAAGGGTAAAGAAGGTGAAAAGTCTAAGGCATATAAAAGGTCAAAACTCTTCATATTTCTTTATTTCTTTATATAAGTTTAAATAACTGAAAATAATTATGAATTCGGTTTAAATTCGAAAATGTAACAAAAATATAAAATATAAATAAATAATTAATAATATATATGATTAAAAATAAGAAAATAGCACAAAAATGAAAACTAGGCTTTATAAATTGAAATAAATTCAAGTATACTTTAGAAAAATTATATTATCATTTTAAAAATATTAAAAGACATTAAATAACCTATTAACACATATTAAAACAAAATATGACAATAAAAATATAATTTATATGATTTAAAATAAATAATATTGCAAAATAAACAGTTTATACACAAAATTGAAAATTACATAACTTCTACAATTTAACTCCGTTTTCAACGAAACAAAAAGCGGTGTTCAAGTTATTACATCTATTTTCATAATAAAAGATAAAATTTAAGATTTTATATAATTTAAATTTGAAGTTTAAAAGTCAAAGATTGAACAGTTTGACCAGAATTTCACTTTTCAGTAAAATATTCAATTTATATTAGTTTGAAACTATAACTCACATAATAATCAACATTTATTTTTAAAAATGAAATGTTTGAAATCAACAAGTTTAAAATAGTTTCAAAATAAAAATAAAGTGAAATTTTAAAATACAGGCCAAAATCTAGGGTTGTTACATATACCTATCACATTTTCGAACTTCTCTACTTATACTAGCCCTCGGTCAAGAGTGAAGCAAAGTAAGTTAGAGCACTGGTTGCATCAAAGCCTTGCCTAGACACTTCATTCTCAACTCTCACAGATAGACAAGTCTACTTAGTCATCTTTTAGTGCTCAGTACACGACTAAATACTTCCCATAAACAAGTAAACATGCAAAGTACAATTAAGTCACACAAAGCATGATTAAGTCTCATAAGTGACATCTAATCTCCTTTTATTCAATTAATCCTTTTATTAATGAAAACCTCTTTTATTAGTAATAATTATTTTATCTAGTAAAACTTCGTTTATAAATTTCTAATATTCATTTATACTCTTCAATACTTTAACAAGTATTTATATACTTATCTCAAATGGTATAATTATTTTCACAAACCTTTGATATGATTTCTTACTTTAAACCTTTATTTTTTCTATCTTTTTCCAAATGATTTCATGCTTGTTATTACTTTCAAATATCCATTTAAGGATCTAAGTGCGTCCACAAATCTATTCAAAAAGGTTTAAGATTAATGTTTCTTAGATATTGTCACTACACACCCAAAACCATTTCACTATGCTTATCTTTAAGACATTCTTTTCAAAGATCTATTTGGATTCATAAGTATAATAAAAAAGGGTTAAAGTCAAATGTTGTTACCTCATTGTCACAACAAACCAAAAACCATTCCATACTTTTTATTACATTTAAAATACCTTCTTTTAAAGATCTAAGTATGTTTACATTTATTAAACAAGGTAACATACTTGTTAACAACTTTGCAAAACCATTTATTTTAATATAAGTGTTATAATCCAAAACTATGTATTATTCTTTTGTAAAATACCTAAATAACTTTTCCAAACTTATATATATATAAATACTTTAAAAATACTTATAAATAGGTTTTAAATATCTACATAAAATATTACTTGAAAACAATAATCTATAATTTGACGAAAATAAATAAAAAACGTGTTTTATATTATAAAACCCCGTTACTTTAAAATTCATATATAATTATTAAAAAAATATTTAAACTTCAAACCAACTTTGAAATATTAAAAAATATGTTAGAAAACATCGAAAAAAATATTAGGGAAAAATATTAAATTTAAATATCGTTTTAAATACTTAAAATCTCAAATAACTTACTACAACATTTATAAATGGGAAAGTTTCAAAATAATGGCACAGGTCCCTAATAAGTTTTTGTGTATTTTGAAACTTATTAGGGACCTGAGCCTAATATTCACTTTATAAATGCTATTAAAAGTCTTGTACAAAGAACAATATAGGAAAGCATGAACTGTGCGACCAGTTTCACCACTTAAAACAAATGATTTAAGACTTGAAAATTTTATAGTAAATACTACCCTTATGGGACTTAAAAATGATGGATAGAAACCTCTAGGTATATCTACTAAGTTATTTAGTAAAATCCCCGAAAACAAGGTGTATTTCATAGTGTATTTCTAACCACTCTTTTGCTCTAACTTTAGCCCTTTTGTTTGATCGGTTCTTAATTCTTTTAAACTTTGATTTTTATTCCAGTAATAAGTATGCATATAATATTTATTAAAAATGCAATGAAACCCCTAACAATGTCTTTCAAATTAATTACAAAATTTCCCAAAAGCAAGGTATTTCAAAGTTCTCATATAGCGACCTTCTTCTCGCTGTAACATTTGACAACTTTGATTCACAAGTTAATGGATGGTATAAACTTCTATATTTTTCCAGTAATAAGTACACTTATATTAATTATCAAAAATGTAATGAAGCCTATGTGATGTCTCTCAAAGTTGACTTTGAAAACCGTTGAGCACAATGCATTTTGAAAGTGCATCCACTACTACCTTTTCGCTTCTAACTTTCACAATTTTTTCTTGCAATTTCTAAAACTTTCCAAATTATTTGTCACAGTTATACACCAAAATATTTAGAGAGAATAACCAAATCAAATTATCCTAAGTTAAGATCATAAATCTTCCATTTACATGAGTTAAAGTCAAGGAATATCAAAGTGCACTTATAGTGACTATTCTCACTTCAAACACTTTCAAAATACTTCAATTCAACACATAATCCAAAAAACTATTTAACTACCAATTCACGGCCATGCCACATGTTATAGATGGTAATAGGTGTGATGTTTTATAGCATAAAGTTGTCATTTGCATTGAAAAGCAAGAGGGTTCAAAGTTTATAACTTTAATTAGTTAATATCACTTTAACTTTATGTTTGCACATACATATACACACACAAACACAATATATACAAACATGATAGTAAGATAACTTGCCCAGATCCAAGTATACAACAAGCTTAAACACACAAGAACCAAGAACCGCTTCCTACCATCACCCAAAAGCCTAAAAATCCAACCTTTAACACATCCAAGCTAAGCCAAACCTCCCCTTCACCATCCATGCGCACGATCTAAACCAAGATCCCTTTTTCTTCCATATTTTTCCACTTTTGACTTTAGATCCTTACTTTCTAAGGTATTCTAAGGTGTTGATGAAAGTTTGGTGAAGTTTAAAAGAGATTGGAACTAATTTGAGAAAGATTAGCGAAGAATAAGTGGTTTAGTGCTAATCCATTTCCACCATTTTTGACCTTTTTGACATTTTCAAGCTTTAAAATTTTATGAATTTTTTAAGGACTCTTATAACCCCCTTTAGCCAGCCAAGAGATCCCGCCTTGTGCCTTGCATGATTTTAACTTTACACCTCATTTTCCTCAGCAAATTACCCTTTTACCTTTACACACAAAATACCTTCCATGAAATCATGCATGACATCATCATATTTTATTTTCAATAAATGGAAAATATTTTTATTTTGTATTATTTGATTTCCTAAGTGTTTTAGTGTATGTAAAAAAGTTTGAATAACTTATGTAGAGTAAAAAGATGTTTATCGATAAACCGATTTTCGATCACATTATCGATATTTCTTCAAAGTGTTATTTTTCTAAACATTTTTCTAAAAAAAGTTTACAATCATTAGTTATCATTTAAAAGGGGGTTAATAAATTTATTAAACCAATTTAATCAAATTTAAACCAAGATTCAAATATTTAAATAATTCAGATATTTAAATATGAAGTGTCCAAAATTCCGGCCGTTACATTACTCAAATCGATCTAAAATATGACATTTCCAAAAACATATGTAAGTGATGAATTCAGCCAAACTATCATACCATCAACTAATGTGACGTCTGGATGTCAATATCTAAATTGTTCAATAGTAGTCGTTGACTGGATTCACACTCATGAGTCGCAAAATTGAATCTTCATGGTCTTTAAAATATCACATGATTTAATTAGTTATAATGTTTTATAAATTAATTAAATTAATTAATATGTAAGATATACTAATTATGAGTGTCTTTTATAGTTGGGTGCTATTAGCAAGTTAAGTAGATATTGGAATTTTTGAGGTGCCCTTAGTGATTATTTAGGTGTGTATATAAGCGTTATATATACACATTTAATGTTATGTGTAATGTTAATACATATTTAAAATGAGTTTAAATATGCAAATAATAAAGGAGGCTAGGGTTTAAAGGAGAAAAGTCACCATACTTGAGGGCCACATAAGGAGATAGGAGACTTTGATTTTGGCTTTAAAAGGAGAAATTACTAGAAAGTTACTTAACAGTGCGATTCTTTTACGAAATTGTGACGGCCCGCCCTTCTTACTTCGAAAGACGAGTCGTAATATAGAAAGAAATAGGTAGAAAAGAGAATAGATAGAAAGAAAAGGACTAAACAAATCACAACATCTCACAACGGAACGGATAATATATATTACAAGATATATCATTTAGTCACTAATACAATTCAACAGAGTCATAATTATACATACATCATATTTAGACAGTCGTAACGACCTATCCATTCATTACAAGCCAAAATACAGACATAGACACCAATACAGCGGAATTATAGATAGCTAGATACATTGAAGCCACCCGCTCCAACTCCTACTCCAAAATACGTCGAGAGCAAACATGGAATCACTTGGTTACTCATAAAAATTTGAGTACCCAAGAGTTTAGGGAAAACAGAAAATAAACTCTGGGTCAGACATGGGTCTGGTGTGAGTAAAACGGTTAAATCGTTTTAAATTGAAAACCATTTGAAAAAAAGGATATCTCGTAAGACCTCACCGCACATAAAAATGGACGGGTTTTTCCCTTACGATAACCAAAACATTTTCATAGGAAATCCAGTGATATTATAATAATGTATAGGGTTTTCAAATAAATTATTCACATAGCTGAAATTGTTACATTAATTAAATTCCAGCATAATAGGTATACAACTAAGACCGAAGGCACTTATTAGAGAATGGGTTCCATACAATGATTGGGCCATTGGGGTATCGCCCGTCATGGTGCATCTCTAGAAAAATAACATTGAGGGCCACGCTTGGACCCCTGCTACACAAGATCGGACTACCCCTAACCTGGATAGTCCGAATAAGATTACCCCACGGTTGGGATCATCAACCGCACCAAACATACCGAGTAAAAAAGGACTCTAGATAGGGGTAACCTTACCCTACTTGGGTGCGACCCACTTAGCCTTGCTGCATCTCCTCTATTTTAGTCATTCCCGGTTGATGAGGCTTGAGGCTACGATTACCTTTTAAGAACACATTCACTTGGAATGCTCATCGTCCTCCAATAACGATGTTCTGATAGCATTCGTCCATACAAGTATGTTCCGGGTCCGAACGGAACCGAAGGCACCATTTCCACTACACTCATATTGGAATCACCCACAGAGTTAGCGACAAATAGCCCTTGTACTCTGAAATCTTCATTCCGAATTCTCTAGTGGAATCTTCCCGGCCTAATCGTTTATTTTGGGTCGATGTGGTTTTCGGATAATATTGATATCCGATCCCGGTCTCATCGAATCCAAACGACAGATTTTTACAAGGCCAAGTTGTTTTTAATAGACAATTCAATTCGGAATGCCACAACTACAAAGGGAAATTTAATTACATATGTCTATTTCCAATAAAACGTGTCAACGTTTATATTTTTAACTGTTCAATTTATTAGGGTACTTTATGTCACAGGCACAGAACAACTGAAATGAATACACAAGAGAAATCAAGTCAAATCAAATATCATGAACTATTTTAACGATTTATAGCCAATATTAACCAATCACAATCATCGTCTAGTTAATTCAAAAATAAAATTAATTATTTTTCTAACCCTGCTTATTTATAATTAAAATTACTTATAAGACTATTTATTCTTAATTTAATTAAATTTAGAAATTCATTAATAACTATCTTATATAAATTAACTTAGGATTTATCAATTAAAGGTTTAAATTGTTTATTAACTTTAATTATTAAAATTTATTTAATTCCATATTACCAAAAACTTAACAAAGTAAATTAGGCATGAATGTTTTGGTAATAGGATAAAAAAATACAAGTTTCCATATTGTTTTGAATTTAGATAAAAAGAAAATGAATTTCAAAAAGGTTAAGAGGTTTTTAATTGAAAACATTTGATAATACTTTTATCCCTTTTTTTATTTATTTAAACACAACAAAGCCCATGACCGTTCGGCCCAACAACACACAACCCAGACCTCTCCTTCTCCCCCATTCTTTCCTCTGCTTCCCTTCCTTCTTCATTTCCTTGGCGTGCACAAAGAAAAAAAGAAACAACGTGTGCATATGCACACGACCTCCGACCGACGTTGCTCACCACCGACCATCCCCTCAGATCACCTCCGGCCTATGCAACCCACTGGCCACACTAAATTCCCTGACAAAGCCATAGTTCGAAAAGTTCGAACTCAAACCCGAGTCCAGGAATGAAACTGTCCACTTCCTCCACCTCGTCTGATCATCTCCGACCACCGGCCCTTACCAAATTCCACCAGTAGCCTCGCCACACTCTCCTCTTCCTTTCCCCCCCATACTGCACGTCCCATTCGCCTTCTCGACGCTACCATCGTCCCATAATCGAACACCACGAAAAACCGCTCTCCAACCCTACTTCGCCTCCGTCCGACCACCACACCCTCCAATAAAATACCACAGCATTTTTCCCGAGTTCTCCATCCTTCCAGCTTCCTCCCGATCAAAACTCGACCTTGATCATTGACTGGTTCGCCGGAATTTGGCCGAAAACTAAAGAACGTTCATCTCCCTTTTTCTCACTATATACATAATTACAAATTCTGAAACTTCCTCCAAAAATCACCGCTTCGGAAGGCGATCACGTTCATATAAGCAAAAGGACGAAATATGATTTTCGAATTTCACTCCTATTGGGTTTACTTACTGTAAAACACGGTTTTCATCTTCCATACCTAATAAGATTCAATGAAACCATTTTTAAAACAAACTATATTCGAAAACGATCAGCTTTTCTTTTTAAATCATAACTTAAAACCAACTAGGGTGAGAGGTAGAGATTTTTGAAGTTAAGCATAATGTTTTCTTTCAATATACAGCAGAACAAAAAGTGAGGTACATGCCTATGGGTTTCTCTGGTTATAACCCATGATATACATTTATATATAAGTATATATGTATTCCTGTACATGCATACTTGTCAAACAAAACTTCTATTTTCATATCCAGGCATACAACATAGATTACAATATATAAAGGGTTAAGTTTACTCACAGTTTTGTTGAAACAGAGACACTGTTTTTGAAAAAAATTGCTTGCTTTTGCTTTTGTTCTACTGACACCCTTTTTTTCTACAGAGTTTAATGGCAACTTTGTATTTTGTTTTCTTTTCGAATGCAAGAACGTGAAATAACAAGGCAGTGGCTATTTATAGACAGAGGAGAATAGGCTGAAGTTTTACCATGTACAATGTTATATTTTTTTATTTTATTTTCTTTGATATTTAACAATGACCTGATTTGAAATAAGTCATTTGATTATTGAGAGGAGGATTTGATTTATTGTATGCTTGAATTGATACGTATTTATTGCTATGTTCCCTTATGTATGTACATATACATACAACATAGAAATATACATATATTCTTCATATATATGACATAGCTTTGTCTTGTATAAATTTTGTACATATACCCTATAACTAATGTACAAATAAAATTTTGTCACTTACATGTATTTATCCTTATATATATAATCTTAAATTTTTATATCAAAGTTATGTATATACCCACTCACACACACACACACACACACACACACACACATATATATATATATATAATCATATCCAATAATAGAAAGGTGGAATTTTATTCAAATGTTTTTGAGAATCATAGCTTCCTGAATATATATACACACACACACACACATATCTATAAAAATTAGAATTTATTATTTGACTGATAAAAATTTATATTATCAATAATTAAATCAGTAAATTATTCAAATAACAAGTGTCGAAAACCCCTGGTCGTTACATTCCTCTCCCCTTAAAAGAATTTCGTCCTCGAAATTTAAATGCAAGAAATAATTCAACTTGTAACAAAAGTTTTATATTCAAAGCAAAGCACATACATTCAGTCATATCCTATCAACCATAACAAACCGTTATTCATAGAACAAAACAACCCTAACTACCTTGACAATAATTCCGGATAGGCTTCCTTCACACTATCCAGAGTTTCCCATGTACAATCTCTGGGATCCTCGCTCCATTGGATCTTAACCAACTTCCCCACCTTATTCCGGAGCTTCTTCTCATCCTGATCAATAATCTGAACTGGATGCTTAACTACGGTCAAGTTTGGTTCAACCTCCAAATATTCCTAGACTGATGGTTCTACAACCAATGATGGATCATGCACGTATCTCCTTAGATGAGATACCTGAAATACATTATGAATTCCTGCCATCCTTTCTGGTAGTTCAATCCTATATGCCAGAGTACCGATTTCGAGAATACAGAAAGGTTCGATATATCTTAGAGCCAATTTTCCAGTCTTGCCAAATCTAATTGCTCCTCTTATCGGAAAAATCTTAACAAATACCAGGTCTCCAACAGCAAATTCCAGATCTCTCCGCCTTTTATCGACGTATCTCTTCTGACGACCCTGGGCTGCCTTCATTCCCTTCTTGATCAACTCGACTTTCTCAGGTGCTTCGCGTATCATATCCAGACCAAGGATTAAACAATCTCCTGACTCCATCCAACAAGCTGGTGATCTGCATGGCCTTCCGTAGAGTGCTTCGTTGGGTGCCATTTCTATGCTTGCCTGGAAACTATTATTGTAGGAAAATTCCACCATATGTAGATGATCTTCCCAAAACCCACCGAAATCCAAAATGCAGGCCCTCAACATATCTTCTAGAATATGGTTCAGCCTCTCAGTTTGCCCGTCCATTTGAGGATGATAAGCAGTGCTTAAACTTAACTTCGTACCAAGGGCTATTTACAAAGCTTCCCAGAATTTACTAGTAAAAATCAGGTCACGATCACTTACTATGCTTATGGGAACTCCGTGCAATCTCACGATTTCCCTCATGTAAATCTCTGCCAAGGAAGTTGTAGTTCTAGTTGATTTAACCGAGATAAAGTGAGCGCTCTTGGTTAGCCTGTCTACAATAACCCACACTCCCTCATTCCCCTTCCTAGTTCTGGGCAACTCATCGATGAAATCCATCGATAGCATCTCCGACTTCCATTTCGGAATCTCCAGAAGTTATAGCAGTCATGCTGTCTTCTGCTGATCGCCCTTTATCTGTTGACAGCTTGCACACTTATAAACAAAGATAGAGATGTCTTTCTTCATTCCCTTCCACCAAAACATCCGCTTCATATCCCTATACATCTTCGAGATACCTGGATGGATAATTAACCTTGAGCAATGTCATTCTAACAAAACCTCCTGTCTAAGATTCTTGACACTCGGAACATAGATTCTTCCATTGATCCTCAAAACTCCTAGGTCATCAACCTTGAAACTGGTGCACTGCCCGTCCTTAACCTTTCTGATGATGGCTTTTAAGCTTCTATCTGCTTTTTTCTCACTTGCTATTCTTTCTAGGAGAGTCGGGGTAACTTCCAAAGGAGCCAAGACTGCATTCCTACTCAAAGCGTCCGCAACCACATTCGCTTTTCCCGGTGTATAGAGAATGTCCAAATCATAGGATGCTAGAAATTCCAACCACCTTTGTTGTCTCATGTTCAGATCCTTCTGGGTGAAAAGATACTTCAAGGGTTTATGATCCGTGAAGAGCTCGAACTTTTCACCTAACATAAGAAAGAATTTCACTCCTAAACCTCTAAGGGATAACAAGAAATTGAAGGATCCTTACCCAATGGGTAGTGCCTCCACATTTTTAGTGCAAAGACAACAACCAGCAATTCCAGGTCATGCGTATCATAGTTTTTCTGATGAGGCTTCAACTGCCTGCTCGCATACGCAATCACTCTACCGCGCTGCATCAAAACAGCTCCTAACCCCACTCCACAAGCATCTGTGTATACTGCGAATTCACTGTTCCCATCTTGAATAGCCAAAACGGGTGCACTAGTTAATCTCACCTTCAATTCTTGAAATGCTTCTTTACACTTTGGAGTCCATTCAAATTTCTCTCCCTTCTTAGTCAGCTTGGTCAAATAGGAGGAAATCTTAGAATAATCTCGAATAAATCTCCTGTAGTATCCTGCCAAACCATGGAAATTACGAACCTCCATAGGAGTTCGTGGTTGCTTCCACTCCTGAACAGTCGTCACTTTTTCTGGGTCCACTGAAATACCATCTCCCGTTACAATGTGCCCTAAAAACTTTACTTCTGATTGCCAAAAATGGAACTTTGAAAACTTCGCCTTTAGGACATGCCTTCTCAAGTTTCCAATACCACCTCCAGATGATGCCTATGCTCCTCCTCTGATTTAGAGTAGATAAGAATGTCATCGATGAACACTAGCACGAACTTGTTCAGAACATCTCGGAAGACACGGTTCATTAGGTCCACAAAATAAGCCGGTGCGTTGGTTAGCCCAAAAGGCATAACCAGCCATTCAAAGAAACAGTCAGGCCCTATAAATGCAGTCAAGGGTATACTGTCTTCAGCAACCCTTAGTTGGTGAAATCCTGAAGCTAAATCCATTTTCCAAAATACAGTAGCCCCATGAAGCTGGTCAAAAAGATCGTCGATGCGAGGTAAGGGATACTTATTCCTAATGGTCAGCTTATTTAACTCCCTATAGTCTACACATAATCTTAACAATCCATCTGACTTGGCTGCAAACACTACAGTTGACCCCCAGCTTGAACGACTGGGTCTAATCAATCCTCTCCTCAACAAATCCTGTGTTTGACTCACCAACTCTTCCCTCTCTCCCGGAGCCATTCTCCTTTTTGGTTGGACTATAGGTCTTGCCCCTGGAACTAAATCGATGCGAAATTCGATCTCTCGATGCGGGGGTAAACCCTTAACTTCTTTAAAAACGTCTGAGAAGTTTTTAACAACTTCAATGGATCCTAATCCTTCTTGGGCTTCTTTGAGCACATGCAAGAGACTACACACATGAATTTCTGGGCTATCACATTTTACCCTTGCAGTCCTTCCCAACTCGGTTTCCAAAGATATGGTTCTCTCCTCACAGTCGAGAACATCTTTATATTTTTTTAACCAATCCATTCCAAGTATAAGGTCAAATCCTTTAAAATTTAATATATAGGTGTCACACGAAAAGCTATGAGAAAGATATGTAATTCACAAGCCTTCACAAATAATATTCAGTTGAGTCACTCCCCCTATGGGATTAGAGATGCAAATAGAATGGTCTACGATACTGGGGATAATGTGAAATTTCACTACCGTTTCCAAAGAAATAAAGCTAAGAGAAGCACCAGAATCAAATAATACTCTAACATAAACACCATTTAAAAGAAAAGTACCTTCGAGGACGTGTTTACCCTTCATATCTATTGAAGCTGATGGTTCATTCTGGATGGAAAACACCTTGTTTAACTGCGCCTTATGTAGGAGTGGGTAGGCCTTCACCATGTGCCCGGGCTGATGGTAATTGAAACACAGAGTCTCTGAACCATTGGGAAATAGGACCTTTTTGCTGCTTTGGGACTTCACATCTCGGACAAAATCTGGCAATATGACCTTTCTGTTTGCAATTATAACACTTCCTGTTTGCATGCTTGCTTCCTTGTTTTCCTTTCCCTTGTTTCTTCTAGTTCGGGTTAAACTTTCTCTTATTCAGATTTGTAGCACCGCCATTTTGTATTGCAGCAGCTGCTGAGGGTTTCTTCTTCAAATGTTCTTCATACCTCAAAGCCATATCCACAAGCTCCACAAACGATCCCTTAAGATGAGCGGTCATCTTCTCGTGGAATTCTGCCCTCATACCTAACACAAACATTTCATTTTCTTAAGAGGGGTGTCTATGAGTCCAGGGCCATAACGGGATAACTCATTGAACTTCGATTCTTACTCAGCCACATACATGTCTTCTTGCTTGAGATCAAGGAAACTCCTATACAATCGGGTCCTACCCGCAGTCGGCATGAACTGCTCCTCGAACACCTCTTTGAATTTTCTCCATGAAAATTCATCCTCAGGGACATCCGCCGTGACTGAGTCCCACCATACGGCCGCCCATTCCTGTAATTGCCATGATGCTAGGACTCGCTTTTGTTCATCAGAAAGACCCAGACCCTTGAAAATTCTCTCACAAGAGCGTAACCATGCTTGCACCTCGATAATAGATTCAGTACCCTTAAAGGGTCTTCCTCCAAGATTCGCAAAGTCCTTGCACAGAGTTGCGAAGTTTGCTCGAGGCTGTACTGGAGCTACGGCCTCAACAACTACTCCACCACCTCCAACATTAGGGGTCCTTCCATTAGTGGTTGTCGTGCTACTGGCTCCTCTGCCTCGCCTTCCCCTTGTGCTCATTGTTTACTACCTGGACATAGTAAGAGGATACTTAGCACTGGGACGAAATACATTCCAAGAATGGCACTAATAATGTTTTATCAAAGCTGATCTAACTATCAGGGAGGTATATATATATTTACAAATACGCTCTCTCAAGATTGATATTAACCCAAAAGCCTAGGTGTTTACTCAACCTAGTGCCCCGATACAAAATGTGATGGCCCGCCCTTCTTACTTCGAAAGATGAGTCGTAATATAGAAAGAAATAGGTAGAAAAGAGAATAGATAGAAAGAAAAGGACTAAACAAATCACAACATCTCACAACAGAACGGATAATATATATTACAACATATATCATTTAGTCACTAATACAATTCAACAGAGACACAATTATACATACATCATATTTAGACAGTCGTAACGACCTATCCATTATTTACAAGCCAAATACAGACATAGACACCAATACAGCGGAATTATAGATAGCTAGATACGTTGAAGCCACCTACTCCAACTCCTCCTCCAAAATACGTCGAGAGCAAACCTGGAATCACTTGGCTACTCATAAAAATTTGAGTACCCAAGAGTTTAGGGAAAACATAAAATAAACTCTGGGTCAGACATGGGTCTGGTGTGAGTAAAACGGTTAAATCGTTTTAAATTGAAAACCATTTGAAAAAAAGTATATCTCGTAAGACCTCGTCGCACATAAAAACGGACGGGGTTTTTCCCTTACGATAACGAAAACATTTTCATAGGAAATCCAGTGATATTATAATAATGTCTAGGGTTTTCAAATAAATTATTCACATAGCTGAAATTGTTACATTAATTAAATTCCAGCATAATAGGTATACAACTAAGACCGAAGGCACTTATTAGAGAATGGGTTCCATACAATGATTGGGCCATTGGGGTACCGCCCGTCACGGTGCATCTCTAGAAAAATAACACCGAGGACTACGCCGGGACCCCTGCTACACAAGATTGGACTACCCCTAACCTGGATAGTCCGAATAAGATTACCCCACGGTTGGGATCGGCAACCGCACCAAACATACCGAGTAAAAAAGGACTCTAGATAGGGGCAACCTTACCCTACTTGGGTGCGACCCACTTAGCCTTGCTGCATCTCCCCTGTTTTAGTCATTCCCGGTTGATGAGGCTTGAGGCTACAATTACCTTTTAAGAACACATTCACTTGGAATGCTCATCGTCCTCCAATGACGATGTTTTGATAGCATTCGTCCATACAAGTCTGTTCAGGGTCCGAACGAAACCGAAGGCACCATTTCCACTACACTCATATTGGAATCACCCTCAGAGTTAGCAACAAATAGCCCTTGTACTCTGAAATCTTCATTCCGAATTCTCCCTTGGAATCTTCCTGACCTAATCGTTTATTTTGGGTCGATGTGGTTTTTGGATAATACTGATATCCGATCCCGGTCTCATCGAAGCCAAACGAAAGATTTTTACAAGGCCAAGTTGTTTTTAATGGACTATTCAAATTCAGAATGCCACAACTACAAAAAGAAATTTAATTACATATGTCTATTTCCAATAAAACATGTCAACGTTTATGTTTGCACAAAAATTGGGCAAACACCTCCAAGTCGTATGATTTAGTCAATTTTATGTTGTTCTTAGAGATTTGGGTGGTTTATGCAAATATATAAAAAGCAGGGAATAAACTGTAAAAGACACACAGATTTATAGTGGTTCGGCCAGAATGCGCCTACGTCCACTTTATATGTTATTCTCCTTTACTGTTCAGATTACAAGTACAAAGCTTTGATTACAAGTGTATGAAAGTTGTTCGAAAGTTCTGTCCGTGCCTAAGCTCTCAAACTTGTCCCCCATTGTTGTACCCCTACTCCTCTATTTATAGAGTGAGGCTGGGAGTAGGGTTTCTGGATGTATATAGCTGCTGGTGGGCCTGGGCTGATGCAATCTGGCCTGGCAACGTTGGTTCGGCAACGCCTTGGTTCGGTAGTGCTTCGGTCCGGTGGTAGATAGTTGGAGTTGAGACCTTGGTCCGGTAGCACTTTGGTCCGGTAGGTTTGGTGGGACTTTGGTCCGGTAGCACCTGGGAGATGGGTTGGTTCGGTGGCAGGTGGAGTGGCTTCCGGTTCGGTAGTGATGCTTTGGGTTTGGTTCGACAGGTAGTGGAGCAAGGGTTGGTTCGGTAGGGCCTTGGAGACGTGTTGGTTCGGTGGGACTTTCCTCCCTATGGTTCGGCGATGCCTTCTTCTTTCTGTCTCGGTGGTGGTGGAAACGCATCCAACATTTTCCCCCGAAAGTGGGGCATATGTCAGCATATGTCGTGCTTTGTTTTAGGCCCTTCGACTTGGACACTCTCATTCGGTCCCGAGCGCCGAACCAGTTGGTCCAGTCGTTTCTATTTGCCTATAAGTATGGGCCATACGCTTTCGTTATTCCTTACTAACTGAAATAGCCGAACCAAATTCTTTCCTGCCGAATCAATCGTACCGCCGAATCACGTTTGACCACCGGTCCAGGTAATTTCCGAATGACTTTTATGTTTTGAACTACCGAATGAATCCGTGGAGTATGAGTGCCGGATGAACCTTCGAGCCTTGAGCTACCGGATGAACTTGAGTGCTGGATGAACCTTCGAGCCTTGAGCTACCAGATGAACTTGAGTGCCAAATGAACTTTAGTCTCGAACTACCGATCGGGCTTTTATGTTTTGAATTATGAATGATATTCCATGCCGTATGTACTTGCTTGTTTATGTCTCCACACTCCTTGTTCTAATAATGTGTTTTCTCCTGTTGGAGATAATGTCTCATAAAGTCGAAACTCGTTCTGACAAGAAGAAGTCCAAGGACCGAGGAGAGTCCTCCATAGTTCCCCCAGTTCAGGCAGCACCAGAACGACAGGGACCAACCTCGAGATCGCTAGTAGACGGGTACGGTCCTCAAGAGCTCCTGAACTCACCGCCTAATTGCTTTCCCAGCTCCCTTAAAGATGAGCAGCTTGACGTTATCTCTCGCTCTTTTGGGATCGACAGAGAGCACATGTTGTTGCGGGGGGAAGGAGTGATGCCGTATAACCCCTCTGACGGATATTTTGCTTATAGCAGGTATCATTGCATGTGTGGTGCCATCCCATCTATTAATGCTTGGATAGTCAGCTTCATCACATACTTGAAGGTGGCTCCTTTCCAGCTTCAGCCCAACTCCTATGCCATCTTGGTGAGCATGTTCGTCATCTTCCAGAGGAGATATGGGCATCCTCCTTCCAACCGGGAAATCCGGTATCTGTACAACTTAAGAGGCTACAAGAAGGGGTCTCCGTATATTAGCTTGGAGTCGGCCGTGTCCTTCAAGCCAGTCCTGGATTTATACTCGAAGTTCAGCATGTTCAAGAAGGAATGGTTTTTTGTCAGAGATGACTCCATTTCTTTCCGCCGCTTCACCTCTGGCTGTAAGTTGAATCTTATTTATAATTTTTTGTTTTGACTGCAATACTCCTCCTTACGTGCTTCATTTCTAGCTAGCGGCAGGTGGCTTTGCGGTTGTAGAGAACGATCGTCTGGTTCGGATGGCTGAGGAGATAGAAGCCATTCCGGAAGGGGAAAGGGCGGCTTCTTATTTGATCAGAAATGCTACTCTTCTGGGGCTCAACCTGATTCTGCCACATCAGTCTGTGGTCAAGCAGAGAGACACAGCTGAGGAGAGGGCCGCCAAAGCTAAAGGAGGGGCTACAGCGAAGAGCAGTAAAAGAAAACCCTTCTTAAAGCATCCAACTGCCGGGGGGAAGAAACTTAAGAAATCCGATGGTCCCTCCCCCAGCACATGTCCCGACGTTCCGGAGGAGGAAGATGAGGAGGAGGAAAGAGGCGAGGGTGAAGGAGGTGAGGCGGAGAGTGGAAGTGGTGGAGAGGGTGATGGACAGAGTGGTGATGATGGTGGCGATGGGTAGAGTGGTGATGGTACTGGGGCTTTGTCTTCTAAGCAAGCGGGTGTGATCTAGGAGTGGACGGACGATGCTTTCCGCCTAGCTTTCGAAGGGCTGGAGGAAGAACCAGCTCTGGTAGAGAAGTCTAAGAAAGCTGACAAGGCCGAAGCCGGCGCCGATTCACCTTCCAAAAGTGTTCTAGTTGAGGCAGCCCCCGCGACTCAAGGTGAATTTTTGACTTCTGCAGAATCCATTTATGATAAGGACTTAGGAATATTTTACGGTCAGCTCCCATCCTGGAATGAGATCCAGGACTTATTGCAGTATCCCACTCCTCCCCAGGGTTTGTACAACAAAAGTGTCTCCTTACTTTTCCCAACTTTACATATTTCTTGAATTATAGTTTAACGTCCGCTTGTAACACTTGGTTTTTTGTCCCTGGGTCGGATGAAGTGGCCAAGACATCGGGTGTTTGGCATCGTCTTGAACAATATAAACTTCTAAGGGCTTCCACTAAGCCAAAGCCTCCGACTAACCGCCCTGGCGACGTAGTCGGCTACCGTCCTCTTCTCGGAGTTATCGAAGAGGATATCCAAAAGAAGAAGACGAGTCGCTCTTTGTTGGAATCTCCACCTAATCCTCAGCCCCCGACTCAGCCTCTTCAAGATACCACAGAGGAGAATACTGAGCTTATTCTTTCCCCGCACCTGTCTGAGAATCATGCCGTTACCCCGATAGACCATCCTAGCTTGGCTCGTAATCCGTTTGCGGGTCATCCGGATCTGGATCCGGGTTCTCACGATATTTCCTTTGATGTGGCTACTGGTGAGCACCTTCTCCCTCGTAATCCCATGGTAAGGGTGCTTGATGAGGCCAAGTCCCTGGACCTTGATTTGCTTACCACTCGGGTTGTAACCTTGGGGGACGAAGCTAAGGCAAACATTGACCGGGTTGCTGAGGAAACCAGGAAGCTGATGGGGCATCATGCTCGACTGGTTAAGGCTAGAGAAGAAATCGGCAGTGCTAACATTTGACTGCGTTTAATGGTTTCCGACCAGGCCAAACAACTCGCTGATCAAGCCATCCAGATCTCTCAACATGAGACCGCATCTAGGCAACTAAAGAAAACCATGGAAGAGGTCAGCAGGGCAGAGATGCGGAAAATGGAGGTCGTTTGTAAGGAACGGATTGATATGGCTATTGCAACGGTGGATGAGGTTCGGAAAGCGGATCTCGAGCGGGTGCAGGAGTTGTCCGGGAAACTTGAGGCTGCGGAGCTTGCTCAAACTAAGCTAAAGGAGGAGATGGATGCGATGAGAAAAACCTTCCAGGCTGACTGCTCGCGATACCAATCGGAGAGGGACGCCACCTTTGCAAAGCTACTGGCTTCTGAGGACCGAATAAGGGAGTTCGAGGAGAATGAGGGGATAATGGATGAGATGTTTCAAGATATGTACTTTCGCACTTGGAAACAGGGCAACTTATCTTGGATGGATGATTACCCCCGAGTCATGGCCATGATTTATCTCAGGGCCCTAGAGGAGGCTAAGTTTGATGCAGATAAGGAGGGTGGCGTGGCCTTTAGAATGGATGTGGTTACGGCTCAATTCACCAAGGAGGAGAAGGTGACGGTAAAAGAGGGTATGTGGCTACTTGCCACTGAGGAGGTTGGTGTGCAGTTGGAGGATGATGATCAAGGAGCGGATGCTGGTAAGTCTTCTCTTTTAGCTTTTGTAACCTGACTGCTTATCGCTTATTTAATGGATTCTTCTTCTGAATTGGACAGGCGAGACCTCCGAGGTACCTACTACCTTCGGCCAGCATGCTGAGAGTTCCGATCCCATGGCTAAGTAGACCTTGGAGGGCCGGCAGGATAGAGGTGAAGCTCCGATGCAGCTGACTCCTTGACTTGACCTGGATGTCTTTTTGGTTTGTTTGACATTGATGTTTACGCTAGCTCTAACACATTAATGTAACTCTTAGGCTGTAAGTTGTGTTATTGGCAACAAACGACTTTATTCTTAGCCTGTAATTTTTAACTTAAGCTGATTCTGTCGTATTTGACTGTCTTAATTATTTTGATGTGTTGCATAAGAAATACAGCTGTGCACATGCCTGTGATTTTATCGTGTTCGATGCCAATTTCTTGCTTAAGATATAATTTCATACCTTGCAAAGTTAATGTGATGTGCGAATAAATTATAGCTATGTATTTATTTACAAGAGAAGAAAGTACCGCCCTTCATGTCTTAGTTGTAGATGGTAGCTTTGAATGTCTTATATGACTGAGTATGGAATGTAGTTGATTGACCTGTCATCCCATTGTGAGTTCTTATCCCCATCGGCGAGCGTCTCCTACTTTGTGTCATGTACTTTAGGGATCGTTATAGAGGATAGGAGGAAAGTTTTTTTAAATAAGATAGAAATATAAGAAAAAGTAAAACTTCCAATCACGGAAGGCCTGCGATGTGCTTAAGTTCGAGGCAAACGGGTTTTGTAGTCACTTTCCCTAGCTGTGGGTCTTGGAGACATTTGTCACCCATCTTACGCCTCTGCGGGGAGTTTATCTTTTTTACCACAACCGTACTTAAGACACATCGGAGCCGAGATCGTGCACAGTAACTACCCGGGCCATTATGGCCCGTAGTCGCGGGTATTATTCGATTTACCGTGGCCGGCTAGCGTGGGTGCCGATCGTCAACCGTGAACTACCCCTGGCTGGCCACACCTTATGTTGGGGCTTAAAGTAGGTTCACGGTTGTCGGCGAGCCGAACGCCGTAATGAGCTGCCTCGGCTATAGTCAGCCTTCTCGGTGGCTTATTATCGACTCATTACAGTTGGCTTTAAGGGCCGATCGCGAGCAATGAGTTAACTCGCAGCAGAGGGATGCTGGAGCAAAAGTGTCTCATTGGCGAGGGCATAGATTCGCATAGTACCTGTTAGGTCTTGTCCAGGTGAGGTCGCGCTATGATGCGTCTTGAATGGAAATGCCATTACACAGGATCTTGTTCAACAGAAAATGATAAAGTTAACAAGCATCCAAGATATAAAGGAACAAGTTAAAAAGAGACAAGTTTTTTTAAAGTGGTTCGGCACGAAAATGCCTACGTCCACTGATTCTCTTTGTTAATTCACTTCATATGGGCAGTACAAGTTAAGAAAAGTATCGACGAAGGTGTTGGATGTTCCATGCCCTCTGGAACACCTCTCCGTCCACTGTTGACAAAATATAAGCTCCGTTGTGGAGATCTTTATGAATTACATATGGTCCGTCCCAGATTGGATCTAGTGCTCCGGGGCGTGGGAAGATTCGCTTGAGGACAAGATCCCCCTCTTGTAAGCTACGATGCTTGACTTTGGAGTTGTATTGCGCTGCCACTTTTTGCTTGTGAGCTGCTGCTTTGAGGGCTGCATCATTTCTTCTTTCCTCAATTAGATCCAAAGACATATGAAGGAGTTCTTCGTTCTCTTCTGGGTTATAGTGGATCCTACAGTGGGAAGGCACTATAGTTTCAACTGGGAGCATAGCCTCTGATCCGTATGCCAAATAGAAAGGAGTATGCCCCGTTGATGTTCTGAAAGATGTGCGATAGGCCCAAAGTGCCGTAGGAAGTTCATCCACCCATGCGCCTTTTGACTTTTCAAGTTTCTTTTTTATTAGAGTTTTGAGAATTTTGTTGACAGCTTCGACTTGTCCGTTTGCTTGGGGATAAGCTACAGATGAGAAGCTTTTGTAAATTCCATGCTCTTGGCACCAGTTGGCGAACTCCTCGCTGTCAAACTGAAGTCCATTGTCCGAAATGATTTTAAGTGGGACTCCGTACCTGCATAGAACATTTTTGATCAAGAAGTTAATAACTTTTGTTGAAGATATTTTATTTAGGGGTTCTGCTTCCACCCATTTGGTGAAATAGTCGACTGCCACTATAGCATGTTTGTCCCCGCCTTGGCCCATTGGCAGTTCGCCAATCAAGTCAATCCCCATACTGCAAAGGGCCAAGGGCTAGTCATTTGAGTAATCTCAGTTGTTGGTAGCTGCGGAATCTTAGCAAACTTCTGACATCTGTCACATTTTTTGACGAAATCTAAGGCGTCTTTGCTTAAGGTGGGCCAGAAATATCCATATCGGAGTATCTTTTTTGCCAGAGTTTGCCCTCCAGTGTGATCTCCGCAGCTTCCTTGATGGATGTTGGATAAGATTTCCTTGGCTTCCCTTCCAGCGACACACCTTAATAAGGGGTTAGAGAAGCCGCGCCGATAGAGGATGCCCTCTTGTATTGTGTAGCGAGAAGCTTTCCTCAAGATTTTCTTGACTTCGTTACGCCCGTTGGGCAGTGTGCCACTTTGTAAGTAGTCTCGGATGGGAGTCATCCAAGTTTCTTCTTCGGTTGCAGCTATCAGATTCACTTGCTCAAAACTCGGGGTTAGTTGCCTTGAGACGGTTACTGTTCCTGAAATGGTGCCGTCTTTCATGCTAGCTAGTTTTGCCAGTTCGTCGGCCTCTTGGTTTTCTTCTCAAGGAATGTGTTTGATCAAATAGTGATCCAATTAACCGAGGAGCCGCTTGGTCTTCCTTAAATATGCTGTGAGCCGCTCTTCCCGAGCCTGAAATTCTCCTAGTATCTGATTCACGAAAAGCTGAGAATCACTATAAAGACATAAGGAATTGGCTCCAATCTCTAAGGCAAGTTCTAATCCTACTATCACTTCTTCATACTCTGCATCGTTGTTGGTGGCAGCGAATTCCAACATTAGAGCATGGCATAGCTTATTTCCCCTAGGAGTGATTATTACCACACCTGCCCCCGAGCCTTGTTCGTTTGACACTCCATCCACAAAGAGATTCCACTTGATGTCTTCTGCTATTTCCGATTGCTCCTTACCTTCGTTGGTAGTGAATTCGGCAATGAAATCGGCCATGGCTTGTCCCTTGATGGCGATGCGAGGATGGTAGGTGATATCATATTGACTTAGTTCAATGCACCATTTAAGTAGTCGCCCAGAAGTGTCGGTACGATGGAGTACCTGCCTTAGCGGTTGATCGGTCAAAACTCTGATGGAATGAGATTGGAAATAGTGACGCAGTTTCCGTGATGAGATTAGTAGACAGTAGGCTAGCTTCTCAAGTTTAGGATATCTGGCTTCTTCCCCCGTAAACCTCTTACTTACAAAGTATACCGGCCGCTGCGTGCGGTTGTCTTCTCTCACAAAGGCAGCGCTTAGAGCATGAGATGACACAACAAGGTATAGGTATAGCTCTTCGCCTTTGTTCGGAGTTGAGAGTACTGGTGGTCTCTGAAGGTGTTCGATTAAGTTAAGGAAAGCTGTTAAGCATTCGTCGGTCCATTCGAACTTTCCTTTGTCTTTCTTTAGAGCTTCGAAGAAGGGGATGCATTTGTCAGTTGCTTTAGAGATGAATCTGCTCAGGGCGGCCACCTTCCCATTTAGGCTTTGCATTTCTTTTCGGGTAGAAGGTATCCTAATATCTTTCAGAGCTCGGACTTGTTCAGGGTTTGCTTCAATTCCTCTAGCATGGACGATGAATCCCAGGAACTTTCCTGATGATACTCCGAAGGAGCACTTCAGAGGATTCAGCTTCATTCCATATTGGCGAAGTACTTGAAACATCTCGCCCAGGTGGCTTACGTGATCGTCGGCTTTCCTTGACTTTACCAGCATGTCGTCCACATAAACTTCCATAGTTTGTCCTATTAGCCCCGCAAACATCTTGTTGACGAGGCGCTGATAGGTGGCTCCTGCGTTTTTAAGTCCAAAAGGCATTACTTTGTAGCAATACAATCCCCGGTCAGTGATGAAACTAGTGTGGTCTTGGTCGGGAGTATGCATAGGAATTTGGTTATATCCTGAGTATGCGTCCATAAAGGATAAGAGTTCGTGCCCGGCTGTGCTGTCCACAAGCTGATCGATTCGGGGAAGTGGGACGCAATCCTTCAGGCAGGCGTCATTTAAGTTGGAGAAGTCAATGCATGTTCGCCACTTACCATTAGCCTTCTTTACTAGTACTGGGTTAGCGATCCACTCTGGGTAGATGGCTTCTCGTATGAAGTCATTGGCAAGTAGGTTCTTTACTTCTTCATCGAGGGCCGCTGATCGTTCTGCCCCCATACTTCTCTTTTTCTGTTTTACTGGCGCCTTGGTAGGATCGATGTTTAGTGCGTGGCATGCTATGTCTGGGGAGACTCCAGTCATATCGGCGTGCGTCCATGCAAATACATCCAAGTTGTGGCGGAGAAAATCAATGAGTTGTTTCTTCAATTCTGCTTTTAGTTGGGACCCGACTTTCAATAGTCTACTCGAGTCGTGTCTGTCCACAGATACAAATTCCATAGCCTCTGTAGGCTCGGCGGTAGCCTCCTCCTCTTTGTCCCTGGGGTCTAATTCATCGAAAGGGTCACTGGTATATCGAAGAGGAGGGGCTTTCTTTAGTTGCTATGCTTCCAAACTTTTTGTGCAGAGGGCAATCTTTGCACTCTTCCCTTTATCCTTCCTGTGGTTATTGCGAAGTTCAGTTACATAGCAATCTCGAGCAATGTCCTGGTCTCCCTCTATTTCCCCTATTCCATTGTCCGTTGGAAATTTCATCTTCAGGCACCATGGGGCCAGGACAATTTGGAAGTCAGACAAGGCTGGCCTTCCTAAGAAGGCATTGTAGGCCGAGTGGTTTTCTATCAGCACAAATGTTTGTTTCCGCACAACGGAGCGGGGATGACTTCCAATTTCAACAAAGAGGTCCAGTCGCCCGAGGGGCATCTTCGCATTTCCTGTGAAACTGTGTAGTGGTTTATTGCAGGGAAGAAAATCCTTTAATGACAGCTTCATTTTGTCAAAGGCATGCTTGAATAGGATATTTACTGAGCTTCCAGTGTCTACTAGAATTCGGAAAACTTCGGCTGGACCGAGCCGGGCAGAGATAACCATGGGATCCATGTGAGGGTACTGCCTTCCCTCCAGGTCACGCCTACTGAATGTGATGTCACCATTCTCTATCCGCTTCGGGTGGCGTTCTTCTATAATAGAATTGACGCATTCTTCATTGTTTCTAAGTGAATTTCCGTACCTTTCCATCTCTGCCCAGCTTCCGTCGGCGATGTGTGGCCCTCCCGAGATGGTATGGACCACTATCTTCTCTTGACTGGAGCCGCTGGTGTTGCGATTTCCTCTGCCTATTTCTGGGGAGGGTAGCCTTGGGTTCTCATTGGCAGGAACTGGAGTCCTATTCTGACCTTTTACATAGCGTTCTAGTCTCATTCTTCTGATGTGTTCTTAAATCAAGTCCCGGAGATGATGGCATTCGTTGGTATCATGCCCATGGGATTCGTGGAAGCGGCAAAATTTTCCAGACTTAATTGCATTATCTGATTCCTTCTTGTGCGGGGGGCGTTTGTATTTAACTTCATCTTGAGTGGCTAGGAAGATGTTTTCGATCGTTCCATTCAAAAGGGTGTAAGCATCAAATCTTGGTCCTGGCCGATATAGACGCTTTTCTCCCTTCTTGGCCCCAGCATTGTCTCTAGAGTCATTTCTTCAAACGTCCTTTGCTACAGCGGGCGTGTTGCCGTGAGCTACCTTATTTTGTTGCCCTGACTGCCCCTCAGTGGCAGCGTCTTCAAGTCTCATATATTTCCCAGCCCCATGGAAGAAATCGGGTAAAGTAGCTGGTTTTTCTTTTGTCAATCTTCTAGCAAATTTAGTATCTGGATGCACTCCACTACAGAGGGCCATTAAGATAAGCTTCTCATCGGCATCTTGGACTGCGGCCGCTGCGGCATTGAATCGGGTTAGATATTGCTGCACTTTCTCTCCAGGTTTCTGTTTGATACTGGATAAGGAATAAGCGTCCTTGTGTTGCTACACATGAATGCGGAACTGGCTGATGAACTTTTCTTTCAACATCTCCCATGAGCTGATGGATCCTTGGGGTAGATGGCAGAACCAGGAGGTAGCTAGATCTGCTAAGAATAGTGGAAAGCATTTGCCCAGTACTCCCTCTGTTGCTCCGCTCATGAGCATATGCCGTGTGTATCTCTGTAAGTGTACAACGGGGTCAGAGGTTCCCTTGTAAGGTTCCATTGTTGGCATTTTCCATTCTCGGGGGGTGATGGCAATCTCGATATTGCGGGCGAAAGGGCTGGTTACCCTCGCGCTTATCCCTCGATCTCTTTGATCCCGTTGGACGCACTCTCTTAACAAGCGTGCCTTCCTTTCATCAGAATTTGGAGCAGATAGAAATGAGTTCAGTTCTTCTCTGTGGGAATGATTCCATCCAGATGACCTGTAGGGATGGTATCGTCTATCATTCCTAATATTTTCCAATGGTTGTCTTTGGTCTTCTGGGAGCATGCTAGGGTCAGCCACAGCTGGCCCTTGCCTTGATCTTCCCCTGCTGGGTTCTGATCTAAGCACTTCCTCGGGTCCAACTTCGGGCTGGACTCTAGCTCGGCCCCGTTCATTGGCGTTTTCGTGGTTAGGCAGCATGACAGGCTCAGCTACGGTTGACCTTCGCCCGGTACCTCCCCCGTTGGGTTCGGTTCCAAGCGTTTCCTCGGGTCGGCGTTCGGACTGAGTTCGGTCTCGGCTCCTACCATGGCCGCTTCTGTCGTTAGCTTCTTCGAAGAAGGAAGATCTTTGTTGCCTCCAAGATCCTCCAAACTGGGACTCACCCCATGATTCAGTGTTGTGGTTGGACTCTTCAGCATCCCTTAAGCGTGACATGAGTTGGTCCACCAAGGCTTCCTATTGGGATGTGAAGCGGTTAGTCACTTCAGCCACAACCCTGTCTAGATCTGCCCTAGTAATTGCTACCGGCTGTCCCGTGGCAGGGGTTGTCGGATTTGCCTGACCTTCATTTGGTACTGCTATTGGAATGGGATGATTTACTTGGTCTGTGACCACTGGATCTGGAATATTGCTGGTTGCGATGTTTTTTCCTTTGTTAACATCTTTCTTCTGCTTGGGAGGCATGTCTTCCAAGCGATGAGCGATGCTGTTAGGAAGAAAGTTAAGTGGGAGAAGCTGAAGTCCTGAGTTCAGCCGCTTCTCAGTGAAAGCACCAAAAATGTTTGCACAAAAATTGGGCAAACACCTCCAAGTCGTATGATTTAGTCGATTTTATGTTGTTCTTAGCGATTTGGGTGGTTTATGCAAATATATAAAAAGCAGGGTCTAAACTGTAAAAGACACACAGATTTATAGTGGTTCGGCCAGAATGCGCCTACGTCCACTTTATATGTTATTCTCCTTTACTGTTCAGATTACAAGTACAAAGCTTTGATTACAAGTGTATGAAAGTTGTTCGAAAGTTCTGTCCATGCCTGAGCTCTCAAACTTGTCCCCCATTGTTGTACCCCTACCCCTCTATTGTAGAGTGAGGCTAGGAGTAGGGGTTCTGGATGTATATAGCTGCTGGTGGGCCTGGGCTGATGCAATCTGGCCTGGCAACGTTGGTTCGGCAACGCCTTGGTTCGGTATTGCTTCGGTCCGGTGGTAGATGGTTGGAGTTGAGACCTTGGTCCGGTAGCACTTTGGTCCGGTAGGTTCGGTGGGACTTTGGTCCGGTAGCACCTGGGAGATGGGTTGGTTCGGTGGCAGGTGGAGTGGCTTCCGGTTCGGTAGTGATGCTTTGGGTTTGGTTCGACAGGTAGTGGAGCAAGGGTTGGTTCGGCAGGGCCTTGGAGACGTGTTGGTTCGTTGGGACTTTCCTCCCTATGGTTCGGCGATCCCTTCTTCTTTCTGGCTCGGTGGTGGTGGAAACGCACCCAACAGTTTATATTTTTAACTGTTCAATTTATTATGGTACTCTATGTCACAAGCATAGAACAACTAAAATGAATACACAAGAGAAATCAAGTCAAATCACATATCATGAACTATTTTTAATGATCTATAGCCAATATTAACTAATCACAATCATCGTCTAGTTAATTTAAAAAAAAATTATTTTTCTAACCCTGCTTATTTATAATTAAAATTACTTAGAAGACTATTTATTCTTAATTTAATTAAATTTAGAAATTCATTAATAACTATCTTATATAAATTAACTTAGGATTTATCAATTAAAGGTTTAAATTGTTTATTAACTTTAATTATTAAAATTTATTTAATTCCATATTACCAAAAACTTAACAAAGTAAATTAGGCATGAATGTTTTGGTGATAGGATAAAAAAATACAAGTTTCCATATTGTTTTGAATTTAGATAAAAAGAAAATGAATTTCAAAAAGGTTAAGAGGTTTTTAATTGAAAACATTTGATAATACTTTTATCCCTTTTTTTATTTATTTAAACACAACAAAGCCCATGACCGTTCGGCCCAACAACACACAACCCAGACCTCTCCTTCTCCCCCATTCTTTCCTCTGCTTCCCTTCCTTCTTCATTTCCTTGGCGTGCACAAAGAAAAAAAGAAACAACGTGTGCATATGCACACGACCTCCGACCGACGTTGCTCACCACCGACCATCCCCTCAGGTCACCTCCGGCCTATGCAACCCACTGGCCACACTAAATTCCCTGACAAAGCCATAGTTCGAAAAGTTCGAACTCAAACCCGAGTCCAGGAATGAAACTGTCCACTTCCTCCACCTCGTCTGATCATCTCCGACCACCGGCCCTTACCAAATTCCACCAGTTGCCTCGCCACACTCTCCTCTTCCTTTCCCCCCCATACCGCACGTCCCATTCGCCTTCTCGACGCTACCATCGTCCCATAATCGAACACCACGAAAAACCGCTCTCCAACCCTACTTCGCCTCCGTCCGACCACCACACCCTCCAATAAAATACCACAGCATTTTTCCCGAGTTCTCCATCCTTCCAGCTTCCTCCCGATCAAAACTCGACCTTGATCATTGACTAGTTCGCCGGAATTTGGCCGAAAACTAAAGAACGTTCATCTCCCTTTTTCTCACTATATACATAATTACAAATTCTGAAACTTCCTCCAAAAATCACCGCTTCGGAAGGCGATCACGTTCATATAAGCAAAAGGACGAAATATGATTTTCGAATTTCACTCCTATTGGGTTTACTTACTGTAAAACACGGTTTTCATCTTCCATACCTAATAAGATTCAATGAAACCATTTTTAAAACAAACTATATTCGAAAACGATCAGCTTTTCTTTTTAAATCATAACTTAAAACCAACTAGGGTGAGAGGTAGAGATTTTTGAAGTTAAGCATAATGTTTTCTTTCAATATACAACAGAACAAAAAGTGAGGTACATGCCTATGGGTTTCTCTGGTTATAACCCTTGATATACATTCATATATAAGTATATATGTATTCCTGTACATGCATACTTGTCAAACAAAACTTCTATTTTCATATCTAGGCATAAAACATAGATTACAATATATAAAGGGTTAAGTTTACTAACAGTTTTGTTGAAACAGAGACACTGTTTTTGAAAAAAAATTGCTTGCTTTTGCTTTTGTTCTACTGACACCCTTTTTTTCTACAGAGTTTAATGGCAACTTTGTATTTTGTTTTCTTTTCGAATGCAAGAACGTGAAATAACAAGGCAGTGGCTATTTATAGACAGAGGAGAATAGGCTAAAGTTTTACCATGTACAATGTTATATTTTTTATTTTATTTTCTTTGATCTTTAGCAATGACCTAATTTGAAATAAGTCATTTGATTATTGAGAGGAGGATTTGATTTATTGTGTGCTTGAATTGATACGTATTTATTGCTATGTTCCCTTATGTATGTACATATACATACATCATAGAAATATACATATATTCTTCATATATATGACATAGCTTTGTCTTGTATAAATTTTGTACATATACCCTATAACTAATGTACAAATAAAATTCTATCACTCACATGTATTTATCCTTATATATATAATCTCAAATGTTTATATCAAAGTTATGTATATACCCACTCACATATATATATATATAAAATCATATCATATAATAGAAAGGTGGAATATTTATTCAAATGTTTTTTAGAGATTAAAATTTTATATTTTTAAATCATAACTTCCCGAATATATATATATATATATATACACACACACAGACATCTATAAAAATCAGAATTTATTATTTGACTGATAAAAATTTGTATTATCAATAATTAAATCAGTAAATTATTCAAATAACAAGTGTCAAATACCCTGGGTCGTTACAGAAAGCATCCAAAACTCCTTGTTGAAAAAATGATTTTTCATTCTCTTGAAACTAAACACCCATGGTTGGCTCTGAAGGAACTATGTCAATCCAGAGCGATGAAATGAGTGGATTTAAAAAAAAAATCTTATTTTAGATCTACTGGGTCTATGAAGTCTAAGACATTTATTAGATCCAATCTAATATAGTCTTAAATAAAATCTTATTTTATTTAATAGTTTAAATAAATTTAAATTAATTAGTTAATAATGTATAGTTATTATAATGAGCGCATCAAATACAATCATAAGTTTATAATGCAAGAGCAACATATAAACAATGTTCATGGTTAATGTGTATGTCTGTAGGTGCGGGGGTTTACACCACAATAGAAATATCCGACCATTTATATATGCCTTTGTTGTCTATAGGCTTTTTTAAATTATATAAACTAATATTTTTGTGTGTGTGTGTGTATTCACACCTTCAGAATTTATTTTGACTATTTTACATGTTTTGAAATTAAACATTACCAATTTGAATTCTAGTTTTGACTTAAGAGGTTTGACGTTAGATCTATAATTTTACACAAAGAACCCTTTTAAATTATGAATTGAAATAATATATAATTAAATATGCACAAATATATATATATATATATATATATATGTATGTATGTATGTATGTATATAAATAACAAACTACATTTAACTTCAAAGTAATACACGCACGCATGCACACACACAAATATACATAACTTGTAGTCTATATGTTTTACAATTTTAGGTTAACAATTTGAAATCAAGTTTTGAATTAGGAAGGAAATAAATATTAGATCTTACACTTTACACAAAAGCCCATTTATAAACTCTGAATCAAAGCGATACTATGTATACACACATACATACATATATAAATAATAACAAACTATGTTTAAATCCAAAATATCATACATAAAAACACTTGTAATCTTATATGTTTAATACTTTAAAGTTAACAATTTGAAATCTTAGTTTAATTTAGGAAGGAAATCATCGTTAATCTAAAAATTTACACAAATGTCCTTTTATATATTATGAATTGAAATGAAAAAATATATAAACTTATGTATATAACAAACAAAAGTATTTGATATTCAAAATAACATATATGTATAAGAAACTTACATTTAATTTCATAAAATAATTTCAAATTGTTTGCACAAAAAATGGGCAAACACCTCCAAGTCGTATGATTTAGTTGATTTTATGTTGTTTTTAGTGATCTGGATGATTTATGCAAATATGTAAAAAACAGCGACTAAACTGTAAAAGACACACAGATTTATAGTGGTTCAGCCAGAATGTGCCTACGTCCACTTTATATATTACTTCTCCTTTCTTGTTCAGATTACAAGTACAAAGCTTTGATACAAGTATATGAAAGTTGTTTGAAAGTTCTATCCGTGCTTGAGCTCTCAAACTTGTCCGCCATTGTTGTACCCCTGCCCCTCTATTTATAGAGTGAGGCTGGGGGTAGGGGTCTTGGATGTATATAGCTGCTGGTGGGCCTGGGCTGATGCAATCTAGCCTGGTAAAGTTGGTTCGGTAGTACGTTGGTTCGGTGGAGGTTGGTCCGGTAGTATGTTGGTTCGGTGGAGGTCGATTCGGTGGAGGTTGGTCCGGTAGTATGTTGGTTCGGTGGAGGTCGATTCGGTGGAGGTTGGTCCGGTAGTAAGTGGCCCAGTGGTGGCTTCCCTTGCCTCTGGTTCGGCAGTGGATGAAGGTAGCTGATTCGGTAGTGGATGGTTCGGTACCAGTGGTCTTGGAAGTGGACTGGTTCGGTGATGCATGGCTCGGTGGTGGTGGAAACGCACCCAACATTTGCCCCCCAAAGTAGGGCATATGCCAGCATATGTCTCACTTTGTTTTAGGTCATTCGGTTTCAAGTGTCGAACCGGTTGGTTCGGTCGTCCATATTTGCCTATAAGTATGGGCTTCACGCCTCTGTTCACCCTTCATCGTTTGAGACAGCCGAATCAACCGAGTACCGAATCAAACTAGACTGTTCGAAACAGCCGAATCAACCAAGTACCGAATCAAACTTAATTGCCGAACCATGTGAGTTTTCTCCTGCCGAATGAACTTTTATGGCCGGGCCACCGAATGGGATCGTAGAGCATGAGTGCCGAATGAATTCTTGGTCTTGAACTCCCGAATGACCATGGGGAGTACGATTGCCGAATGAGTTCTTAGCCCTGAGCCTCCGAATGAACTTTTTATGTTGGAAATATCGAACGAGGCCTGGAGTTTGAATGCCGAATGAACCTTGAGCCTTTTATGTTTCGAATTACAAATGAAATTCTAGATTGTACGCACTTGCTTGTTTATATCTCTACATCCCTCGTTCTAACAATGTGCTTTCTCGTGCTGCAGATAATGTCTCATAAAGTAGAAACCCGTTCTGACAAGAAGAAATCTACGGACAAAAGAGAGTCCCCCGTCGTGCCCCCAGTCCAGCCGAATCCAGAATGATGTGGACCCACCCCGAGATCGCTAGTGGACGGGTATGATCCTCAAGAGCTTCTGAACTCACCTCCTGATTGCTCCCCTAGCTCCCTCAAAGACGAGCAGCTTGATGTCATCTCTCGCTCTTTTGGGATTGACAGAGCGCGTATGCTATTGCCAGGGGAAGGAGTGATGCCATATAATCCCCCCGAAGGATATTTTGCTTATAGTAGGTACCATTGTATGTGTGGGGCCATTCCCTCGATCAATGCTTGGATAGTCAGCTTCATCACCTACTTGAAGGTGGCTCCATTCCAGCTTCAGCCTAACTCCTACGCCATCTTGGTGAGCCTGTTTGTTATCTTCCAGAGGAGATACGGGCGTCCTCCTTCCAACGGGGAAATCCGGTATCTGTACAACTTAAGAGGCTACAAGAAGGGGTCTCCGTATATTAGCTTGGAGTCGGCCGTATCCTTCAAGCCAGTCCTGGACTTATATTCAAAGTTCAGCATGTTCAAGAAGGAATGGTTTTTCGTCAAGGATGACTCTATTTCTCTCCGTCGCTTCACCTCTGGCTGTAAGTTGAAGCTTATTTATAATTTCCGTTCTGACTGCAATGCTTCTTCTTATGTGTTTTTATTTCTTGCTAGCGACAGGTGGCTTTGCGGTCGTGGAGAACGATCGCCTGGTTCAGATGGCTGCGGAAATAGCCATTTCGGGAAGGGATAGGTCGGCTTCTTACTTGATCAGAAACGCTACACTTCTGGGGCGCAACCTGATTCTACCGCATCTGTCCGTGGTCAAGCAGAGAGACACGGCGGAGGAGAGGGCTGCCAAAGCTACAGGAGGGGCTACGGCGAAGAGCAGCAAAAGGAGACCCTTCTCGATACATCAAGTCGCCGGGGGAAAGAAACTCAAGAAGTCCGATGGACCCTCCCCCAGCACATGTCCAGATGTTCCAGAGGAGTAAAATGTGGAGGGGGAAAAAGGCGAGGATGAAGGAGGTGAGGCGGAGAGCGGAAGTGGCAGAGAAGGTGATGGTGATCGTCACGGCGATGATGGTGGCGACGGACAGAGCGGTGATGGCACCGGGGCTTTACCTCCTGGGCAAGCAGGCGTGATTCAAGAGTGGACAGATGACGCTCTCCGCCAAGCCTTCAAAGGGTTGGAGGAAGGATCGGCTTTGGCGGAGAAACCTAAGAAAGCTGGTAAGGCCGGGACTGGCGCCGATTTATCTTCCGGGAGTGCTTCCGCTGAGGCAACTTCTGCGATTCAAGGTGAATTTTTGACTCTTGCAGACTTTTTTACTCTTCTTAACTTGACATATTTCTTGAATTACGGTTCATTGCATGCTTGTGACACTTGGTTTTCATTCCAGGAGCGGGCAAAGCAGCCAAGACCTCAGATGTTCGGCACCACCTCGATCAATATAAGTTCCTCAAAGCTTCTACTAAACCGAAGCCTCCGACCAACCGCTCCGGGGATGTAGTCGGCTACCGTCCTCTTCTTAGTGTCATTGAAGAGGGTATTCAGAAGAAGAAGAGGAGCCGCTCCTTTTTTGAACCTTCACCTGGTCCTCAGCCCCCACTCTAGCCTCTTCACGATATCACGGAGGGGGATACTGCGTTCATACCTTCTCCGCATCCGTTTGAAAATCCTACCGTTACCCCGATAGATCATCCTGGCTTGGCTCGTAATCCGTTTGTGGGTCATCCAGATCTGGACCTGGCCTCTCATGATATCTCTTTCGACGAGGTTACTGGTGAACACCTTCTCCCTCGCAATCCTATGGTACGGGTGCTTGACGAGGCTAAGTCCCTGGACCTTGATTTGCTTACCACTCGGGTTGTAACTCTGGGGGATGAAGTTAAGGCGAACATCGACCGGGTCGCTGAGGAAACCAAGAAGCTGATGGGACATCATGCCCGATTGGTCAAGGCTGGGGAGGAAATCGGGAGTGCTAATATTCGACTGCGGTTAATGGTTTCTGACCAGGCTAAACAACTCGCTGATAAGGCCATCCAGATTTCTCAGCATGAGGCTGCATCTAGGAAATTAAAGAAGACTATGGAAGAGGTCAGCAGGGCAGAGTTGCGGAAAATGGAAGCCGCCTGTAAGGAACGGATTGACATGGCTATAGCAACGGTGGATGAGGTTCGGAAAGCGGATCTCGAGCGGGTAGAGGAGTTATCCGCGAGGCTTGAAGCTGTAGAGCTGGCTCAAACCAAGCTAAAGGATGAGATGGAGGCGATAAGGAAAACCCTTCAGGCTGACCACTCGCGATACCGATCGGAGAGGGATGCTGCCGTTGCAAAGCTATTGGCTTCTGAGGTCCGAATGAGGGAGTTCGAGGAGAATGAGGGGATGATGGATGAGATGCTCCAGGATATGTACTTCCGTACTTGGAAACAGGGTAACTTATCCTGGATGGATGATTATCCCCGAGTCATGGCCAAGATTTATCTCAGGGCTCTAGAGGAGGCCAAGTCTCATGCGGATAAGGAGGGTGGCGAGGCCTTCAGAATGGATGTGGTTACAGCTCAATTCACCAAGGAGGAGAAGGTGGCGGTGAAGGAGGGCATGCGGCAGCTTGCTGCTGAGGAGGTAGGTGTGCAAGTAGAGGATGATGATCAAGATGATCAAGGAGCAGATGCTGGTAAGTCCTCCCCTTTAGTCTTTCCGTTAACTTGGTTGCTTATCACTAATGAATTCTTTCCTTGATCGGACAGGCGGTCAACAGGATAAGGGTAAAGCTCCGATGCAGCCGGCTCCTTGACTTGACCTAGATATCTTTTTGCTTACTGAACATTGTTGTATATGTTAGTCTCAAAATAGTAATGTAACTTTTAGGTTGTAATTATGTTACTTGTAATACACAACATTATTTTTGGCGTGTAATTTTTTAACTTAAGCTGATTCTGTCGTATTTTAATGCTTTTATTATTTTGACATGTTGTATGAGAAATATAGCTATGCATATGCTTGTAATTCAGTTGTGTTTGATGTCAATTTCTTGCTTAAAACATAATTTCATGTCTTGCAATGTTAGTGTGATGTGTGAATAAATTATAGCCACGTATTTATACACGAAAGAAGAAAATACCGCCCTTCATATTTTGCTTGTAGATGGCAGCTTTGAATGTCTTGTGTGACTGAGTATGGAATGCGGCCTAGTGTCCTGTTGTGAGTTCCCACTCCCATTAGCGAATGTCTCCTATTCTGCATCCTTTACTTTAGGGATTATTATAGAGGATAGGAGGAAAGTTTTTTGAATTGAAATATGAGAAATAGTAAAACTTCCAATCACGGAAGGCCTTCGATGTGCTTAAGTTTGTGGCAAACGGGCTTTGTAGTCACTTTCCCTAGCTGTGGGTCTTGGAGACATTTGTCACCCATCTTACGCCTCCGCGGGGAGTTAACCTTTTTTACCACAGCCGTACTTAAGACACATCGGAGCCGAGATCGCGCACAGTAACTACCCGGGCCATTATGGCCCGTAATCGTGGGTATTATTCGATTTACTGTGGCCGGCTAGCGTGGGTGCCGATCGTCAACCGTGAACTACCCTTGGCTGGCCACACCTTATGTTGGGGCTTAAAGTAGGTTCACAGTTGCCGGCGAGCCGAACGCCGTAATGAGCTGCCTTGGCTATAGTCGGCCTTCTCAGTGGCTTATAATCGGCTCATTACAGTTGGCTTTGAGGGCTGTCGCGAGCAATGAGTTAACCCGCAGCAGAGGGATGCCGGAGGAAAAGTGTCTCATTGGCGATGGCATAGATTCGTATAGTACCTATTAGGTCTTGTCTAGGAGAAGTCGCGCTGTGGAGCGCCTTGAATGAAAATGCTATTTGCAAAGGATTTTGTTCAACAGAAAAGTATAAAGTTAACAAGCAGCCAAGATATAAAGGAACAAGTTAAAAAAGAGGCAAGGTTTTTAAAGTGGTTCGGCACGAAAATGCCTACGTCCACTGATTCTCTTTGTTAATTCACTTCATATGGGCAGTACAAGTTAAGAAAAGTATCGACGAAGGTGTTGGATGTTCCATTCCCTCTGGAACACCTCCCCGTCCACTATTGACAAAATATAAGCTCCATTGTGGAGATCTTTATGAATTACATATGGTCCGTCCCGGATTGGATCTAGTGCTCCAGGGCGCGGGAAGATTCGCTTGAGGACAAGATCTCCCTCTTGTAAGCTACGATGCTTGACTTTGGAGTTGTATTGCGCTGCCACTTTTTGCTTGTGAGCTGATGTTTTGAGTGCTGCATCGTTTCTTCTCTCTTCAATTAGATCCAAAGACATGTGGAGGAGTTCTTCGTTTTCTTCTGGGTTATATTGGATCCTACGATGGGAAGGCACTATAGTTTCAACTGGGAGCATAGCCTCCGATCCGTATGCCAAAGAGGAAGGAGTATGCCCCGTTGATGTTCTGAAAGATGTGCGATAGGCCCACAGTGCCGTAGGAAGTTCATCCACCCAAGCGCCTTTTGACTTTTCGAGTTTCTTTTTGATTAGAGTTTTGAGAATTTTGTTGACGGCTTCGACTTGTCCATTTGCCTGGGGATAAGCTATGGATGAGAAGCTTTTGTGAATTCTGTGCTCTTGGCACCAGTTGGCGAACTCCTCGCTGTCAAACTAAAGTCCATTGTCCGATATGATTTTGAATGGGACTCCGTACCTGATGATACTCCGAAGGAGCACTTTAGAGGATTCAGCTTCATTCCATATTGGCGAAGTACTTGAAACATTTCATCTAGGTGGCTTACGTGATCGTCGGCTTCCCTTGACTTTACCAGCATGTCATCCACATAAACTTCCATAGTTTGTCCTATTAGTCCCGCAAACATCTTGTTGACGAGGCGCTGATAGGTGGCTCCTGCGTTTTTAAGTCCAAAAGGCATTACCTTGTAGCAGTACAATCCCCGGTCAGTGATGAAACTAGTGTGGTCTTGATCGGGAGCATGCATAGGAATTTGGTTATATCCTGAGTATGCGTCCATAAAAGATAAGAGTTCGTGACCGGCTGTGCTGTCTACAAGCTGATCGATTCGGGGAAGTGGGAAGCAATCCTTCGGGCATGCGTCATTTAAGTTGGAGAAGTCAATGCATGTTCACCACTTCCCATTAGCCTTCTTTACCAGTACCGGGTTGGCGATCCACTCTGGGTAGATGGCTTCTCGTATGAAGTCATTGGCAAGTAGGTTCTTTACTTCTTCATCGAGGGCTGCTGATCGTTCTGCCCCCATACTTCTCTTTTTCTGTTTTACTGGCGCCTTGGTAGGATCAAAGTTTAGTACGTAGCATGCTATGCTAGGGGAGATTCCGGTCATGTCAGCGTGTGACCATGCAAATACATCCAAGTTGTGGCGGAGAAAATTAATGAGTTGTTCCTTCAACTCTGCTTTTAGTTGGGACCCGACTTTCAATAGTCTGCTCGAGTCATGTCTGTCTACAGATACAAATTCCATAGCCTCTGCAGGCTCGACGGTGGCCTCCTCCTCTTTGTCCCTGGGGTCTAATTCATTGAAAGGGTCGCTGGTATATCAAATAGGAGGGGCTTTCTTTTGTTGCTATGCTTCCAAACTTTTTGTGCAGAGGGCAATCTCTACACTCTTCCCTTTATCCTTCCTGTGGTTATTACGAAGTTCAGTTACATAGCAATCTCGAGCAATGTCCTGGTCTCCCTCTACTTCCCCTACTCCATTGTCCGTTGGAAATTTCATCTTTAGGCACCATGGGGCCAGGACAATTTGGAAGTCAGACAAGGCTGGCCTTCCTAAGAAGGCGTTGTAGGCCGAGTGGTTTTCTATCAGCACAAATGTCTGTTTCCGCACAACGAAGCGGGGATGACTTCCAATTTCGACAAAGAGGTCCAGTCGCCCGAGGGGCATCTTCGCATTTCCTGTGAAACCGTGTAGTGGTTTATTGCAGGGAAGAACATCCTTTAATGACAGCTTCATTTTGTCAAAGGCATGCTTGAATAGGATATTCACTGAGCTTCCAGTGTCTACTAGAATTCGGAAAACCTCGGCTGGACCGAGCCGGGCAGAGATAACCATGGGATCCGTGTGAGGGTACTGCCTTCCTTCCAGGTCACACCTACTGAATGTGATGTCACCATTCTCTATCCGCTTCGGGTGGCGTTCTTCTATAATAGAATTGACGCATTCTTCATTGTTTCTAAGTGACTTTCCGTACCTTTCCTTCTCTGCCCAGCTTCCGTCGGCGATGTGTGGCCCTCCCGAGATGGTATGGACCACTATCTTCTCTTGGCTGGAGCCGCTGGTGTTGCGATTTCCTCTGCCTATTTCTAGGGAGGGTAGCCTTGGGTTCTCATTGGCAGGAACTGGAGTCCTGTTCTGACCTTTTACATAGCGTTCTAGTCTCCTTCTTCTGATGTGTTCTTCAATCAAGTCCCGGAGATGATGGCATTCATTGGTATCATGCCCATGGGATTCATGGAAGTGGCAGAATTTTCCAGACTTAATTGCGTTATCCGATTCCTTCTTGTGCGAGGGGCGTTTGTATTTAACTTCGTCTGGAGTGGCCAGGAAGATGTTTTCGATCGTTTCATTCAAAGGAGTGTAAGTGTCAAATCTTGGTCCTGGCCGATATAGACGCTTTTCTCCCTTCTTGCCCCCAGCATTATCTCTAGAGTCATATCTTCGAACGTCCTTTGTTACAGCGGGCGTGTTGCTGTGAGCTGCCTTATTTTGTTGCCCTGACTGCCCCTCAGTGGTAGCGTCTTCAAGTCTCATATATTTCCCAGCTTCATGGAAGAAATCGGGTAAAGTAGCTGGTTTTTCTTTTGTCAATCTTCTAGCAAATTTAGTATCCAGATGCACACCACTACAGAGGGCCATTAAGATAAGCTTCTCATCGGCATCTTGGACTGCGGCCGCTGCGGCATTGAATCGGGTTATATATTGCTGCACCTTCTCTCCAGGTTTCTATTTGATACTGGATAAGGAATAAGCGTCCTTGGGTTGCTCCACATGAATGCGGAACTGACTGATAAACTTTTCTTTCAACATCTCCCATGAGCTGATGGATACTTAGGGTAGATGGCGGAACCAGGAGGTAGCTAGATCCGATAAGAATAGTGGAAAGCATTTGCACAGCACTCCTTCTGTTGCTCCGCTCATGAGCATATGCTGCGTGTATCTCTATAAGTGTACAACGGGGTCAGAGGTTCCCTCGTAAGGTTCCATTGTAGGCATTTTCCATTCTCGGGGGGTGATGGCAATTTCGATATTGCGGGCGAAAGGGCTGGTTACCCTAGCGCCAATCCCTTGATCTCTTTGATCCCGTTGGACGCACTCTCTAAACAAGCGTGCCGTCCTTTCATCAGAATTTGGAGCAGATAGAAATGAGTTCGATTCTGCTCTCTGGGATTGATTCCGTCCAGATGAACTGTAGGGATGGTATCGTCTATCATTCCTAATATTTTCTAGTGGCTGTCTTTGGTCTTCTGGGAGAATGCTAGGGTCAGCTACAGTTGGCCCTTGCCTTGATCTTCCCTTGCTGGGTTCTGATCTAAGCACTACCTCGGGTCCAACTTCGGGTTGGACTCTAGCTCGGCCTCGTTCATTGGTGTTTCCGTGGTTAGGCAGTATGACAGGCTCGGCTACAGTTGACCTCCACCCGGTACCTCCCCCGTTGGGTTCGGTTCCAAGCGTTCCCTCAGGTCCAACTTCGGGCTGAGCTCGGTCTCGGCTCCTACCATGGCCGCTTCTGTCGTTAGCTCCTTCGAAGAAGGAAGATCTTTGTTGTCCCTGAGATCCTCCAGACTGGGACTCACCCCATGATTCAGTGTTGCTGTTGGACTCTTCAGCATCCCTTAAGAGTGACATGAGTTGGTCCACCAAGGCTTCCTGCTGGGATGTGAAGCGGTTAGTCACTTCAGCCACAACCCTGTCTAGATCTGCCCTAGTAATTGCTGCCGGCTGTTCTGTGGCGGGGGTTGTCGGATTTTCCTGACCTTCATTTGGTACTGCTGCTGGAATGGGACGATTTACTTGATCTGTGACCACTGGATCTGGAATACTGCTGGTTGCGATGTTTTTTCCTTTGTTAACATCTTTCTTTTGCTTGGGAGGCATGTCTTCCAAGCAATGAGCGATGCTGTTGGGAAAAAAGTTAAGTGGGAGAAGCTGAAGTCCGGGGTTCAGCGTTCTCAGTGAAAGCACCAAAAATGTTTGCACAAAAAATGGGCAAACACCTCCAAGTCATATGATTTAGTTGATTTTATGTTGTTTTTAGTGATCTGGGTGATTTATGCAAATATGTAAAAAGCAGGGACTAAACTGTAAAAGACACACAGATTTATAGTGGTTCAGCCAGAATGTGCCTACGTCCACTTTATATATTACTTCTCCTTTCTTGTTCAGATTACAAGTACAAAGCTTTGATACAAGTATATGAAAGTTGTTTGAAAGTTCTATCCGTGCTTGAGCTCTCAAACTTGTCCGCCATTGTTGTACCCCTGCCCCTCTATTTATAGAGTGAGGCTGGGGGTAGGGGTCTTGGATGTATATAGCTGCTGGTGGGCCTGGGCTGATGCAATCTGGCTTGGTAAAGTTGGTTCGGTAGTACGTTGGTTCGGTGGAGGTTGGTCCGGTAGTATGTTGGTTCGGTGGAGGTCGATTCGGTGGAGGTTGGTCCGGTAGTATGTTGGTTCGGTGGAGGTCGATTCGGTGGAGGTTGGTCCGGTAGTAAGTGGCCCGGTGGTGGCTTCCCTTGCCTCTGGTTCGGCAGTGGATGGAGGTAGCTGATTCGGTAGTGGATGGTTCGGCACCAGTGGTCTTGGGAGTGGACTGGTTCGGTGATGCATGGCTCGGTGGTGGTGGAAACGCACCCAACACAAATAGTTTATATATGTATTCCATTTATATTTTTATATAAAATATGTAGCGAAATTATCTTAATTGATTAAAATTAGTTTTAAATCTTGAAACCTCCAAAAAAAAATCTTTTAGTTCCCAAAAGAAAACAAGCAAAAGATTGGACAACATAGGCATATATAAATTCGTTGTATAAGATATGAGATCTAAACTTTAATAACAAGATGTAACAAATATTAAAAAGCGACTGAATAATTGCCTTATGATGTAACCAAAAACCACACCTTGAATGAAGAATAACTCCAAGATCCGATTGATCATTTCTAGAAATTCCAATGACATGAAGAACCACTTTTAAATTTATTTTATTGATTTTGTTTGATTTATTTAGGAATCTTTTGTTCCATGAAGCCATGGAATTTTTGACCAAAAGGAGGGAGAGAAGAGTAAGAGAAAAGGAATTATCAAGGAGAACTAATGAATGAACGAAAGGAATTTTGTCTTGAAAGAATAATTGAAACTTCTCCAATTCCTTTCTCAAAACCTTCCCTTTTAAATTCTTCATTAAATCTCAAACAAATCCCCTCCCCTTATCATGCATTGCTAGCCAAAATAGAGGCTATATTGGCACTCAAAATTTCCAAAACCATTTAGTAATTAAGCGCTTATCAATGTCATATATCGAAAAGCGCATGCATGACTTTTATATATACATTTTTCATTAAATACTAATAGAATTCAACCATCAAATCAAATAAAATATAATAATTAATATTTCATAAATATTAGTTAATTTAAGTATTTTATAATGATTATAAATTAATTAAATTACATGGTTTTCAGACTATTCATCATTATGATTGTGTGACTCAAAGGTGTATATTCAGTCATCGATTAATATTGAACAATTCGAATATATATGTTTACACATCACCTTAGGTTGTGGTGTGACATTTTGGCTGAATTTATCACTTGCACATCTTTTGTTAGTACCTTAGGTATTGGTTTTGAAGATAACAACTATAGGATATTATATAAAATATAGGTATTAATGTTTTATCAAGATATATATAGTATAGTGCAGAATATTAGACAAGTATTGATTAAGAAGACTGTATAGTATCAAGATGTTGATATCAAGAGTAGATTCAAGATACTGATTTAAATTCAAGAGTTCAAGAATAAAGATTCATGAGTACTGAAGAGTTCAAGATTTCAGGATATTCCAGATAAGTTATAGAGTCATAGAATTAATGTTAGAACCTTGGTAGCACTTTCCCGATCTCTCTCGTCTTCTCTAATTTTATTTAAATTGTTTTTCAAATATTCTATTTTTAAAATAATCTTTTCAAAATATTTCCCAAAATGATTTTCAAATGTCTTATACTTGTAAAGATATTATTTTAGTATTTTTAAGTTTATCTATATTGAATTTTTGTTTATACTTTAATAATTCATAACTATATTAATTATATATATTATTTACATTATATTTAGTATTCTTATTAAATCTTTCAAACTTTTTATTAAGTTTTACTAAGTTATATTTTGATTAAAATTTGTATAATCTATATTTAAATGATTCTACAAAGTATCAAATTGTTTTACAAAGCAACAGATTTTCAAAATAATTTTTACAAAGTGTTTTTCAATTTTGTAAAGGATATGTCGACATATCTAATACCTATATGTTGACATACTAGCTGTAAATTTCAAAATTCAAATTTTGAATGGAAGTATCTTTTTGTTGTTTCTCTTTGTGAATGGACATGACCGTTGTTTCCCTATATATACCAGACTTCCAAACGAATTTTTATTAACTACTTTCTTATTTTTCTCTCCTCTTTTCATTCTCTTGAATTCTAAAGCAATTTCTATCGAAACTCTGCCAAAATTCAACCAGAATCAAATTCAATCATTACTAGTTTGATTATCTTTCATATACTCTCTGATTTCTCTCATCTCTCTCAAGATAAAAGTGATATTCAAGAGTTATAGGATCAATTGTAATCAAGATCGAAGATTTGAGTCTGTAAACTCTATCAAATCATACTCTTATACTATGTGGTGTGCTTGGTATCCCTGATATCCAAGTAGGTATGATTATAGCCTGTTTAAATTAATTAGGTGTGCTTAGTAGCCCGTAAATCTAGTGAATGCGCTTGTGGCCCGAAAATCAAGTGGCTCTACCAGAGGCTGAGATTCTAGAGGGTTTGTCTCGTAGTCTTGAAATAGAGATTGTATTTACATTTACTAGTTGAAAAGAAATCCGTACAAGGAATTTTGCTGGACTGGACGTAAAGTAACTCCAAACCAGTATAAAATCATAGTGTGTTCTTTCCTTTTTACTTTTACTGCATTTACTTTTATCTATACTTTGATTCTATAATTGTTTCTATGATTATTAATTCCATCATTCTAAGTAAAATATTAAAGAATTTGAATAATACTTGTATAATCCATACAACACTATTCACCCCCCTCTAGCATTAATTTATCTTTAAGATCCCTATTCAGCTGATTCACATCTTTTTGGTAAAAAAATTCAATTTTACTATTATTAGTAGTACCTGTTAGCAACGGTTATTTACACCAATTCTCTTCATCAAAAGTATATCACTTAAGAACTCATGAAATTTGATATTGGTCAAAATTCCAATATCGACCACATTCATTTGATTAGTCCAAACCTAAAATTCTTGGATAATAATAAAAATTATTATTAATCGTACTGCTTTGCGCAGAGACTTTGACTTTCAGTTTACTATAATTGACCTTGATACTAACCCCTTATAACCAAGAAATAAATAGTGCTTCTTTCAATGCTTCAGTCAGACCCAAGTATAATCGCTCAATAGACCATCATGCTATGATTTAACTATAATCACAGTGAAGTTTCCACGTAGAAGTTCCACTATATTCTCAAGTTGAGGGGACCATGTAACATCGCCACTTCGAGATTCTCTGTTTTGCCTTAATTAATTTACCAATAGAAATCTCTCGAGTGAGTCATTCCATAGTTATCCAATAACTATAAGTACGTAACCCCCTAGTACCCCAGCAACCATGAGTAATACAGTATTAGATATTTAGAAAATGGTATATACTCTAGTCTCAATGGATGAATCGATATCCTTTCTCAAAACATCTTGACTAGGAATATTTAACATAATATGTTATTTTTCAATGAGATAAAATGTTCATGATCATAAGATATTGTAATTACTATCACATAACATATTATTTAGGCATTTTCTATTTAATATACTTTAAATTTATAACTTAATTAATTATTACAACATAACAAAGTATATTATTATGAATAAGATTGGTTATCGAGTTAGATATATGTAACAAATTACATAAGTGCCACTATGGATACACCTAACTCTATCAGGCCCCTTTTCCCATCTTCATGAACTTTAAAAGCCTCCTCTCCTATTTAATGGTGATAGATTTTCAATCCTTGCAAGATCAAGTAGACGGATTCAGAATCCTAAGAGACAAGCACAAGTTAAGGTGTAATGAGTAATTCAACCGAAATTGGAATAGTGACCATGGCATCCAATACCAGTAGGGTAGAGATCTGGATCGGGACTAGGACCCTAGTAGATATACTGGATATCCCCGGAGGTAATATTCTGGTATGGTTTAGACGTTACATTCAAGCAACGAGCCAAGCTATTACCAACCCTACTTCACCCGTAACCACCACTACCACTACTGTTCAAGGTGTGGTTCCATCCCAAATAGCACTAACTATTGAATTTCCTAAGTGTGTATAGATTTCTCCAGCCTCGGTGGGAAGCCCTTTGTTAGGATGAAACCATACTCGGTGACTCGGGAATGGCTTAATACATATAAGAAAATTTTCAATTTGTTGGAACTTGTGATATTACCAGAAGATAGTTAGCCTCTTGGCATTTGACGGTGAGGAAACTTGTTGGAGGCAGGTAGTGACAACAGAAGTAGAAAAGAATATTACTACATGGAAAACATTTAAGATGAAGTTTGAGATGAAGTTCTTTTCTAGGGCTAAGAGGGATCTATTTAGGAGAGATTTATTCACCTTAAGTAATGAGAGATGACGGTTGGAGAGAATATGAGTCAGTTTAATGAGTTGGCTAGGTTAAGTTTTGAGTCGGTAAATACCGAGGAGAAGAAAGCATTGAGGTTTGCGAAGGGCTTGAATTCACCTCTAATGGACCTTGCATTGAACCAGATTCCGTATAAGGCTACGTTTGAGGGACTAGTGGAGGCGGTAGTACTGAATTCTTTGAATGGAACCACAACCAAGGTTCAAGTTAAGGAAGGGGAGGGACAACAATAAGGTAAGCATATGGGTGTTGGACCAGATGGTGGACAAGGCAAGAGACAAGGGATTACTTGTGATAGATGCCAGAAGACGGGACATATTGCAAAGAACTATAGGGCGAATCTTTCAAACGGTAGGTGTTACAACTGTAACTAGGTAAGACATTTTCCAAAAGAATCAAGGCGACCCCAACTCAATGGAAGATAAAGTGCTACAACTATAATTAATTTAGTCATATAAAGAGAGACTGCCTATCTTTAAAAAAGGATGGTCATTTGGTTAAGGCATATGCTCCGGACACCGTTCCAATCTCAAGTATCACACCATTAGTTCTGGAGAAAGGAAACCAATTATGATGAAAGGTGTGTTAACTCTATTTGATTCTACTGTTCATACTTTATTTGGCACCGGTGCATCCCATTTCATTCATAGTAAGTGCATTATTCGATATTTTAGCCCTTAAATCTGATATTATGCACGAACCCATTTCAATGTCGAATCTTGTCGAGAGTGTTAGTACCTTAGGTATTGGTTTTAATGATAAAAACTATTGGACATTATATAAAATATAGATACTAATGTTTTATCAAGATATATATTGTATAGAGTGCAGGATATTAGACAGACGTTGATTAAGAAGATTGTACGATATCAAGAGTAGATTCAAGATGCTGGTATAAAGTTTCAAGAGTTCAAGAATAGACTCATGAGTATTGAAGAGTTCAAGATTTCAAGATACTCTAGATAAGTTATAGAGTCATAAAATTTATGTTAAAACCTTGATAGCACTTTCCCGATCTTTCTCGTCTTCTCTAATTTTGTTTTAAATTATTTTTCAGATATTCTGGTTTTAAAATAATCTTTTCAAAATATTTCTCAAAATGATTTTCAATCTCTTATACTTATTAAATATCATTTTAGTATTTTAAGTTTATATATATTAATTTTTTTTATATATTTTAATAAGTTATGATTATACTGATTTATATATATATATTATTGAATACTCTTATTAAATCTTTCAAAATTATTTTATTAAGTTATATTTTGATTAAAATGTGTATAAACAAAGTATGAAATTATTTTACAAAGCAACGGATTTTCAAAATAATATTTTTAGAAGTGTTTTTCAAAATTGTAAAGAGTATGTCGACATACACTGTAGGCATATGTTGACATAGTGGCAATAAAATTCAAAATTCAAATTTAAATGGAAATACCTTTTCGTCGTATCTCTTCGCGAATGGACATGACCGTTGTTTCTTTATATATACCAGACTTCCAAACAAATTTTTATTAACTACTTTCTTATATTCCTTTCCTCTTTTCACTCTCTTGATTCTAAATCAATTTCTATAAAAACTCTGCCGAAATTCAACCAGAATCAAATTCAGTCATTTCTAGTTTGATTCTCTTTCATATACTCTCTGATTTCTCTCATCTCTCTCAAGATCAAAGTGCTATTCAAGAGTTATAGGATCAATTGTAATCAAGATCGAAGATCTGAGCCTGTAAACTCTATCAAATCATACTCTTATACTTTGTGGTGTGCTTGGTATCTCTGAAATCCAAGTAGGTGTGATTGTAGCCTGTAAAATCAATTGGGTGTGCTTAGTGGCCCATAAATTAAGTGGGTGTGTTTATAGACCAAAAATCAAGTGACTCTACCCAGAGGTCAGAATTATGGAGGGTGTGTCTCGTAGCCTTGAAATCGAGATTGTATTTGCATTTACTAGTTGAAAAGAAATTCATACAAGGAATTGTGCAGGACTGGGTGTAGGGTAAATTCGAATCAGTATAAAATCTTGGTGTGTTCTTTCCTTTTTATTTTTACTGCATTTACTTTTATTTATACTTTGATTCTATTATTGTTTCTATGATTGTTAATTACATCATTCCAAGTAGAATCTTAAAGAACTTGAAAAATATTCATATAATCAATTAAACACTATTCACCCCCCTCTAGTGTTAATTTTACCTTAGGATCCCTATTCCACTAACTCACAGGGGGACTGGCCTATTTATCGATGTTATGGCATAGTTTAAAGTTGGTCATTCATTGTATGGAGTTCCTCTATTACGCATATGTATTAAACTTTTTGAGGTACGGGTTGATTTTAGCAATGGATTGGATGTCACACTATGGGGCAGTATTATATTGTGATCGGAGGATAGTTCGTTTGAAGAATGATGAAGGACTTGATTTGATTTTATGTTGTGAGCTTGATATTTCTATTATGCAGAATATTGGTATTCAGTTAGCCTATCACAAGAATGGCTCTTGTCTGTTCCCGTAGTGAAGATTTATCTAGATGCATTCGAAGAAATTTCTGTTCTCCCTCCCGGAAGAGAAACCGAGTTCTGAAATCTCAAGAAAGACGCAAGGTCGGTAGTGATGCCCCTTTGGCATATGGTTCCAAAGGAGAGGAGAGTGTTGGATAAACAAGTTTTAGAGTTATTGTAGAAAGGATTTATTCGAAGGAGTTTTTCAATATAGGGATTTCTGCAATTAAGGAAGAGAGTTCCCTATGGTTATCCATCAACTATCGAGAATTAAATAAGTTAATGAGGAAAAACCGTTATCCCTTGCCTCATATTGATGGATTCTTCGATCAATTAGTTAGGGCAAAGGTTTTCTCTCAGCTTGATCTGGAAACTAGGCATTATCAATTGAGAGTAGATAATATCCTAAAGATCGCTTCCATAGACCTAATGGATTGTTTAAGCGGTTAGTCATGTCGTTCGAGCTAAATAATGCTCTTGCTTATTTTGTGGATTTGATGAGCATGATGTTCCTCCAGTTATTAAATAAATTTTTAGTGGTCTTCATGGATGACATTCTTATTTATTACAGAAGTGAGGAGGAACATGAATCCCTTTTGAGAGAATTGATGGATGTCATGAGGGGGAATGAATTGAAGGCAAAGTTCTCAAAATGTGTCACTTCTGGAGAAAGGAGGTTCATTTCCTTGGTCATGTAATACCGGTAGAAGGATTGGAAGTAGACCTAAGGAAGGTGGCTGTAGTTAGGGATTGGAAGACACTAAAGAACACTTTATAGGTCCGTAGCTTTTTGGGTTTTGCTGGATTTTACCAGAAATTTATTAAGGATTTTGTGAAGATATATGGGCCTTTGACACATTTGACTAAGAAGGAACTAGACTTATGCTTGGAGTTCCGAGTGTGAAGTAGCATTTATTCGATTAAAGGAGTTGTTGACAAGTGCTCCAGTTTTGGTTATTCCTGTGGTATCAAACCTTTCACCGTGTATACTGATGCATGCGATACTGGTCTTAGGGTTGTCCTTATACAAGAAGGGAAGGTAGTGGCATATGCGAGTTACGTGATCACCCGCCCTTCATAATAACTTGAATCAACGTCAAATGACAACGTCTAACTCCCAAATACCACAAAAGAGAGCTTGTTGGTGTAAAAAAATATGAAACACCAAACCAATATAACATGCATAATCATAATGATAAGAGGCACACAAAGAACAAGTTGATACCCATCATTGCTGATGGATAAGGTCTGCTATGGACACCAGTCGATTCAACGATCCATATCGAAGCATATGAAATGCCAAAAATACAACGATATAACAATGCTACTAGCATAGCATCTCCATGCCCAAAACTAAAATATGGTTATCTATAACTGATACCTGTCTTGAATTGCCTTTTACTACAAAAGGGACCTATCGAGAGTCAAAACTAACTTGTGGACTCTCCTAAAAACCAATGCTTCAAAAAAAGTTGGCCTATAGGTCCCGTCGTGGCACCCAATCGTACTATAGAATAGTATGTGACATACTCTAGATTGGCGTTCCAATCTCTCTCCATCCCTACTCTAGGACCACGTCTACAGACGTGCACCTTAATGGTACAATAGATTGCCTCACTAGTGTCCTTTCCTTTCGATTGTCTATACTAACATACCAGAACCATATGTAAATGCAAAACCCTAAGTACACTGTAACGACCCGATATTTTCAACCATTCGCATACGCACATGTCGGACTTGAATTGCTCAAAATACCGCGTTGTAAATAAAATTTGGCAAATCTCAGAATATACAGTAAATAAATATAATCACAAATCACAGACACAGAGTAAAATAATGCAGCGGAAGTAAAAGAAATAGTAGTTCATGAAGCTACTATGTAAGCATATCAGAGTTAAATAAGATACAACAGAAGAAATAAAGTACAACAGAAGTCTCAATATGATAACCAAGTACAAGTTGAGTAGAACAATGGAACTGAAATAGATAGGACAAGACAAGTAGATAATCTCCAGCGATTAAAATCTCCAAGAGAGTGGAAATCCAAATCTGTGAATAACTCGGGTTGACCCGAGCGTAAAGCAAAACACAAAACACTCGAGTCAGGACAATATATACTTATATAATGTAAACCAACTCAAGTGAACTGTAATAAGGTACAAGTAACTTAAAGAATGCTTGGGATCGCCCATTCTTTAAGGATCCGTTAAACTATCTACTATGTAGTAATATTCGCTATTATAATAATGTCTCATCATAAAATAAACATACTTTAAAATAGCATTAGGGCTTTACATTTAATCTGAACTCACCCTAACACGTAATAGTCCCAGTAGTCTATCCAGTATTAGCATACTCCCAAAATGGGGGCTATTCTCGATACTCCACAGGCTACGGGAGAAATTCAAACTCGTAGTAAAGCTCGCTATGGTAGGTGACACGACACAACTAGGCAATACTAGGGTAGATATACCAATTACGCATCCGGACTGGTGGTGACGCATAGCAGCCACTACCGCCCACCTCGAACAACACTCCCAAATCAAGGGCACGCACCAAATCAATCACAAGTAATAGAATGGTATCGAAGAAGTGTGTCCGATCAGAGGTGCTACCTCCTTGGTCCGTCAATCGCTCCTGTTTTAGCCACCTTATGCCAACTCATGGGAGTTGGGTCCACGTATATACCTTAGGATGTCGCCACCATCCTACTTCATTCTGGAAACTCCACCGCGTACACAGTTGTTAAAGTGGTTTTCGGTATCGACAGAGAGTATGTTCATATTCGATCCCGGTCTCTTTAACAACCAATCGTTATTATAACCCATGGTTATAATTTTAAAATAATATTTTATACTTCAAAATAGAATATCATTTCAAATCCAAATCTTTATCAAAATGAAGATTAAATCAATTCCAAACCATTTCAATATATTTAAAATAACATATCATTTCAAAACTTCATTTCAAATCATTTCAATATATCAAAATATCATATCTTCCCAAAACTTCATTTCAAATCATTTTAATATATCAAAATATCATATCCTTTCAAAACTTTATTTCAAATCATTTTAATATATCAAAATATCATATCCTTTCAAAACTTTATTTCAAATCATTTTAATATCAAAATATCATATCCTTTCAAAACTTCATTTCAAATCATCATTTGAGTTCAAATCCAAATATTCAACTTTAAATACCTTTTTAAATTCAAAGATACCATTCATTTATTATCATTTCAAGTCACCCTTTTAAATAGTTTATATTTCAATCAAAATAATTCATTTAAACCATTTAAAAGTGTAATTATTATACTTTCAAATCAAGTATTCAATTTTCAAAGTTTCAATTCAATTCAATCATTTATTTCAATTAAATTTCCATAGACCATTTCAAATCTTATAAATTTCAAATATAGATTTAATCCACAAAATAACTATTCAAATTATAAAATAAGTTCCAAAGCTTTAATATCCTATATTTCATAAGTCCAATATCTTTAAATAGATTCAAATTACAAGTAAACCAAATATTTTTCATACTAATATAAACTTCAATTATTCATTCCAAGATTTAATATCATTTCAAATTCAACTTTCACAGCAGTTAGAAAATGCTACAAAATGTTATGTTTTAAAATAGTTCATTAACAAAAGACAGCATTTAAATGCTGTAATAGGTTCCTTTTAATTTCAAGTAAACTTTGGTTAAATTAACAACTATAGCACTTAAAAAGCGCTATAATAACCTTTAGTTCAAATTAGCCCTTTAGTTCATTTAAAACAACCACAGCATTTTAAAAATGCTGTAATATCTTTTACATTACATTTCAAAAATGATGTCAAATCAAATTCAGAGTTTTATTTACAATTTCAGACATAATTAACTTTTAATATAAATCATTTTAACTTATAAAACCATATATTTTCACATTTTAAACAATCATTTATATACACTTATTCTTTTGTTTTATAAAGTCAAATTTCCATAAAAAAATCCAAATTAAATAATAATTTTCTTATTTAAATTCAAGTATTAAATTTTCATTTCTTTAATAAATTTTTTAACTTAACACTTAAGTTTAAACTTCCAAAATATAACTTATTTAATTTCACTTTAAACAAATTTCACAAAAATTCAATCTAAGTTATATTTCCAAATTCAGCTTAAATATTCATTTATTTCATATTTTAAGTTTTACAAAATCATTAATACTTTATAAAATCATTATTTCTTAACAAAATCATTAAATTCATTTTAAATCAAAATTTGTCATATATTCTTACTTTACATAAATTCCATTTAAAAACAAAATCATAAATTCCAAAATTAACTTATATTTCAAATTCTACTTCACCATTTACTTAATTCACTTATTTAATTTGTAGAAAATCACTAATATTTTATAGAAATCATTTTAATAAAATTTAAATCAAAATATCATAATATTTGCATTTTTAAAATATTTTAAAATTTTCAGAAAAATATATAAACCACGGGTCTGTATATAATTTTCTAGCCTAGGTCAAGTGATACAGATATGTATTATTTCAATCCGCAGTTTACAAAGAAAACCGAGTTTTATCATTTCAAACCCACGATCCCAAGTTAAATAAAAATAAATAAAAACCGTTCAGGCCTATCATTTCAGCCCATAATGATTTTTCCCTATTCTAAAGTCCGTTCGGGTATGTATCATTTCAACCCATAGTGATTTCTAATCTACAGGGAACCTGTAGTGTGATCAACAGATATGAATGAACATAATAGCATCATATAAAAGTAACTGATGATATAACAGGTGTAATAACAAGGGTGAGCATTATATGATCATAATATAACAGTTATAACGGGTTGATATAATTTTACAGATTCAAATGATGTCAGTTTACTAGTTATATAAGTACACATCGTCTGGTGAGAATTACTCACTTGTTTAAGCTGGAGATGACGACCAAAACACACAACGCAGAATCTTCGAAGGCACGACAACACGAATATGGTTTGAGTGAGAGAGCCAAAGATGAATCTCCTTGGATACATTCAACAAAACAAGTATAACAACACATAAGTTTCAACATAAGATACCATTAAACAATGCTAGAATTGGATGCATAAAACAAAGCCAAAGTGTTTGCACTTGCTTTCTACCATCTATGCTTCAGCTATGATCTGAAATGGCATGGCTATAGCATGGTTTTAGATCAGGTTTGGGTTCCTAAAGGTCGGCCATAGCATGGGAAAATGATGGAGCAAAGGTTTGTGAGCATGAAACAACAACTATAAGGCAACACACAATGTTCTCAAGGCACTAAAGGTCACGGCCAAGGCACTCCAAGTCACGGACATTCTTCAGGTGGTCAACTATAGGTGTGGAAGAGGTGTATGGGTCAGGAAAAGGCTGGTGGTGGTGGTGTATGGGTCGGCCTAACCTAGAGAAAGTGGTGCAACATTTGGTGATGTAGAAACTACCAATACAAGGCAAAAGCATGGGTTCAAGGCCTCTACAAGGCTCAGGAAAGGCATGGAGGGGCACAGCCATGGCTCAGGGGGTCAGGTAGTGATGTGGCATGACGTGTCAGGTCTGGAACATGAGGTGGTGGTGGTATATGGTCGGCCATGTGGTGGAGAGAGGTGATGGAAGGTGGATGGCTCGGCTTGTATGCATATAGGTGATGTTGGTTCACTTTAAGGTGGATTTTCTTCACTATGGTGCACGGCAAGGACATGGGGAGGGGCTGGAGGTGATGTTGGCTAGAGGGGTTGGTGGTGGAGGCGGCCAAGGTGGAGGAGATGGGAGGAGCCGAGCCTAGAAAGATGAAGAAGGCAAGTGCAAATCACAAAAGAAAACAAAGAAAGAGAACAAGAATTTACCTAAAACTTTGATCAAAAGTGATGTGGCCGTGATTTTTTTTTGTTGAGAAATGGTTTGAGAAAGTTGTTCACATGAAAAATGAAGATGGGTCTGAAGGGGAAAGGAAGTATATGGCCAAAAGAGGATGAATGCAAGAGTTAAGAAAATGAAGAGACGGGAAAACAAAAGGTCTTAAGCAAATCAAGAGTCACAACCTTTCAAATTTCCTTTTTATATATTTTGTAATTTATAAATACCCATAAAACTGATAAATAAAGATAAAAAATCAGAAAAGAAAAAATATATATAAAATAAATAATTAAATTTTAATTAAATAGAATTTAAATTAAGAAAATGTCTTAAAATGCAAACTAGGCTTTAAAAATTAGAAATAAATTCAATAAGCTTTAGAAAATTTTTATAATCACTTTAAAAATATTTAAAAGTCAAAATATATATGATATAACCTAAATATACAAATTAGAGTAAGATATATCAAATAAAATGTCATTTATATAAATTAAAAATAAAGAAAATTGTTAAATAACTCAATATACACCCAATATTGAAAATAGTATAACTTTCACAATTTAAATCCGTTTTCAACGAAACGAAAAGCAGTATTCATGTTATTAAATATATTTTCATAATAAAAGATAAAATTTAAGAATTTAATTATTTACATTTAAAATTTAAAAGTCAAAGTTTGACAAGAAATCCACTTTTCAGGAAAATATTCAATTTATACCAGTTTGAAATTATAATTCATATAATAATCAAAATTTATATTATAAAATGAAATGTTTGAGATAAAACAAGTTTAAAAATAATTTCAAAATAAAAATAAAGTCAAATTTAAAAATATATGCAAAAATCTAGGGTTGTTACACTTTCCCCCACTCAAAACTTTTCGTCCCCGAAATGGAATGAGGTACGGGAAATCACAGGAAATATAAAATTGAAATGATATTAAGACCAGATGACAAAAGATTGAAATTATACCTGATAACTGTGGTTATAGGTAAGTTTAACAAGGTGGAGATGGTCTTTCCAAGATCCTCCGAAATCAAGGACACAAGCACGAAAAAAAATCCTCTAGAATCTGATTCACCCTTTCCGCTTGATCGACGGTCTGTGGATGGCAAGTAGTGCTCAGATTCAATTGAGTACCAAAGATCATCAAAGATTATAGAAAGATTTCTAAACAGAAAGGTCCTAGAAAGACACCTATACCAGTCTATAGCATGGTAAGGAAAATAAGGACACCCAAAGATAGTTTGAAAAACAAAATAAGATAATAAGTTTGAAACCATGGAGATTTCAACTTAAATTGATAATTAATTTTACACAAGTTAAATAAATCTTAACTATTTCTAATTTCATTATCTTATCATCTAATTTTCTTAAACTAATCAAAAATCATGGATTTGCAAATTCATTATTTATTATACTCATAATGTACTTAGTAAATTTAATCCCTCTTTATTCCTAATTAAAATTAAAATTATCCCTCTCAATATATTTTATCACCTATGTTAAATATACTTACACTTATTATAACTGTTTTAATTTATTCCTAATTCCCTTAACATCATTTATATTGTAAATTATTCAATTAACCTTTTAGTCTATTTACCTCTGTAAATCTTTTTATAACTAAAATTTAAGTGTATAATATTTACTATAACCACTCAAATTTTATTTATAAAAAATCTTTTTATATTGTATATTATCCAGTTACATTGTTAACTTCTAAAATTAAGGTAAGTTATATTGGAATGCAATTGAGAATTATACAAATAAAACTTTCTAAAATTAATATACAATATAAACATTCTAATTCAATCATTTCAAGCTTGAATATTTATTTAAAATTTTGATTTTCTTTTAATAGTTGAAGTTATTATTTAAGATAGAATTTAAGAATAAAATTTTCGATTCCTTTCAAACCATTTAGAGATAAATAAATGTATGTACATAATTTGTCGAATCAAATTTAAATTATATATCTATATATATTATAAGTCAAATCATATTTTAGAAATTCAAATCAATTAAATTTCCCAAAACAAAGCTGTAGCAAGACTACAGAACAGTCTCTTCACTTTGAAACTCGAAAATGAACATCGATGATGCCGCGGTCATCATCGAAATTATTTTCCAGCGACAAAGAGAAGAGCACTAAAATTTTAAAACTTTAAAATTCTTTGGAAACAAATTTCTATTCAAAATTACTTTAAATAATATATCCCTTTAAAACTTTAAACACAAGGTTTGAAACTATCAAAAATTAAATTCTCAATTTCTTGATTTAAATTCATTTCAGTTCCCAAATCAAATTTATAAACAACTATTTATAAATTCATTTATAGAATGATAAATCAAGTATTATCATTTCAAATAATCAATTTAAATCAATTTATTAAGTTCCATAATATTTACTTATATCCAAATTTATTTCATTAACCAAATTTTAAAATAATATTGTTTTAGTTTGTTGTGTCAAAGTGTTTTAGAAATCCTATCGATAACGTTGATCAGACGAATCGATCGGAAGCCCAAATCAACATCAACAACTTAAACAACACATTATATAAAACAAAACATAGATTTACAAGTAAAATTCAAAATGTTTGGAGATATTTTGGAAACAAAGACAAGATGATTAATTAACAAATTATGAAGATGGATAAGCTTAGATAAATCACGGGCAACCGAGTCAACCGTGACTTAATGAATAAGATAAAATGTGGATTTTTCTGGGGTAAATCTACATCCGATCTCAAGAGATAAAGTTTGGAATAACAAAAGATATTAGCATCTAAAATAAGGATAGATATAAATCTCTGGTGAATCGATGCTAATTGTAAAGGAATTTCCCTTTTTACAAGTCATTAGAGTATTGGCGAGACCGCCAATACATTAGAAATATTATTGGGAGTGGAGTTATGGGACACTCCAGAATCAAGAAGACACAAATAGGGGAGGACAAGAATGGATTTTGGAACCGCAGGGAACGTTCCAAAATTCAAATGAAATTAAAATAAAAATGAAGAGATTCAAGCTCGAATGAAAAGTGATTCTGTAACTAAATTTACCATACATTCTAAGTTTTTCCTCAAAGCCAAAGCTCTGATACCAACTGTAACGGCCCGATATTTTCAACCATTCGCATCCGCACATGTCGGACTTGAATTGCTCAAAATACCACGTTGTAAATAAAATTTGGCAAATCTCAGAATATACAGTAAATAAATATAATCACAAATCACAGACATAGAGTAAAATAATGCAGTGGAAGTAAAAGAAATAGTAGTTCATGAAGCTACTATGTAAGTGTATTAGAGTTAAATAAGATACAACAGAAGAAATAAAGTATAACAAAAGTCTCAATATGATAACCAAGTACAAGCTGAGTAGAACAATGGAACTGAAATAGATAGGACAAGACAAGCAGATAATCTCCAGCGATTCAAATCTCCAAGAGAGTGGAAATCCAAATCTGTGAATAACTCGGGCTGACCCGAGCGTAAAGCAAAATACAAAACACTCGAGTCAGGACAATATATACTTATATAATGTAAACCAACTCAAGTGAATTGTAATAAGGTACAAGTAACTTAAAGAATGCTTGGGATCGCCCTTTCTTTAAGGATCCGTTAAACTATCTATTATGTAGTAATATTCGCTATTATAATAATGTTCAATCATAAAATAAACATACTTTAAAATAGAATTAGGGCTTTACATTTAATCTGAACTCACCCTAACACGTAATAATCCCAGTAGTCTATCCATTATTAGCATACTCCCAAAATGGGGGCTATCCTCGATACTCCACATGCTACGGGAGAAATTCAAACTCGTAGTAAAGCTCGCTATGGTAGGTGACACGGCACAACTAGGCAATGCCAGCGTAGATATACCAATTACGCATCCGGACTGGTGGTGACGCATAGCATCCACTACCGTCCACCTCGAACAACACTCCCAAATCAAGGGTGCGCACCAATTCAATCATAAGTAATAGAATGGTATCGAAGAAGTGTGTCCGATCAGAGGTGCTACCTTCTTGGTCCGTTAATCGCTCCTGTTTTAGCCACCTTATGCCAACTCACGGGAGTTGGGTCCACGTATATACCTTAGGATCATCGCCACCATCCTACTTCATTCTGGAAACTCCACCGCGTACACAGTTGTTAAAGTGGTTTTCGGTATCGACAGAGAGTATGTCCATATCTGATCCCGGTCTCTTTAAAAACCAATCGTTATTATAACCCGTGGTTATAATTTTAAAATAATATTTCATACTTCAAAATAGAATATCATTTCAAATCCAAATCTTTATCAAAATGAAGATTAAATCAATTCCAAACCATTTCAATATATTTAAAATAACATATCATTTCAAAACTTCATTTCAAATCATTTTAATATATCAAAATATCATATCCTTTCAAAACTTCATTTCAAATCATTTTAATATATCAAAATATCATATCCTTTCAAAACTTCATTTCAAATCATTTTAATATATCAAAATATCATATCCTTTCAAAACTTCATTTCAAATCATCGTTTGAGTTCAAATCCAAATATTCAACTTTAAATACCTTTTTAAATTCAAAGATATCATTCATTTATTATCATTTCAAGTCACCCTTTTAAATAGTTTATATTTCAATCAAAATAATTCATTTAAACCATTTAAAAGTGTAATTATTATACTTTCAAATCAAGTATTCAATTTCCAAAGTTTCAACTCAATTCAATCATTTATTTCAATTAAATTTCCATAGACCATTTCAAATCTTATAAATTTCAAATATAGATTTAATCCACAAAATAACTATTCAAATTATAAAATAAGTTCCAAAGCTTTAATATCCTATATTTCATAAGTCCAATATCTTTAAATAGATTCAAATTACAAGTAAACCAAATATTTTTCATACTAATATAAACTTCAATTATCCATTCCAAGATTTAATATCATTTCAACTTCAACTTTCGCAGCACTTAGAAAATGCTATGAAATGTTATGTTTTAAAATAGTTCATTAACAAAAGACAGCATTTAAATGCTGTAAAAGGTTTCTTTTAATTTCAAGTAAACTTTGGTCAAATTAACAACTATAGCACTTACAAAGTGATATAATAACCTTTAGTTCAAATTAGCCCTTTAGTTCATTTAAAACAACTACAACATTTTAAAAATGCTGTAATATCTTTTACATTACATTTCAAAAATGATGTCAAATCAAATTCAGAGTTTTATTTACAATTTCACACATAATTAACTTTTAATATAAATCATTTTAACTTATAAAATCGTATATTTTCACATTTTAAACAATCATTTATATACCCTTATTCTTTTGATTTTATAAAGTCAAATTTCCATAAAGAAAATCCAAATTAAATAACAATTTTCTTATTTAAATTCAAGTATTAAATTTTCATTTCATTAATAAAAATTTTTAATTTACACTTAAGTTTAAACTTCCAAAATATAACTTATTTAATTTCACTTTTAAACAAATTTCACAAAAATTCAATTTAAGTTATATTTCCAAATTCAGCTTAAATATTCATCTATTTCATATTTTAAGTTATACAAAATCATTAACACTTTATAAAATCATTATTTCTTAATAAAATCATTAAATTCATCTTAAATCAAAATTTGTCATATATTCTTACTTTACATATATTCCATTTAAAAATAAAATCATAAATTCCAAAATTAACTTATATTTCAAATTCTACTTCACCGTTTAATTAATTCACTTATTTAATTTGTAGAAAATCACTAATATTTTATAGAAATCATTTTAATAAAATTTAAATCAAAATATCATAATATTTACATTTTTAAAATATTTCAAAAATTTCAGAAAAATATATAAACCACGGGTCTGTATATAATTTTCTAGCCTAGGTCAAGTGATACGGATATGTATCATTTCAATCCGCAGTTTACAAAGAAAACCAGGTTTTATCACCCGCGATCCCAAGTTAAATAAAAATAAATAAAAACCATTCAGGCCTATCATTTCAGCCCATAATGATTTTTCCCTATTCTAAAGTCCGTTCGGGTATGTCATTTCAACCCATAGTGATTTATAATCTACAGGGAACTTGCAGTGTGATCAACATATATGAATGAACAGAATAACATCGTATAAAAGTAACTGATGATATAACAGGTGTAATAACAAGGGTGAGCATTATATGATCATAATATAACAGTTATAACAGGATGATATAATTTTACAGATTCAAATGGTGTCAGTTTACTAGTTATAAGTACACATCGTCTGGTGAGAATTACTCACTTGTTTAAGCTGGAGATGATGACCAAAACATAGAACACAGAATCTTCGAAGGCACGACAACACGAATATGATTTGAGTGAGAGAGCCAAAGATGAATCTCCTTGGATGCATTCAACAAAACAAGTATAACAACACATAAGTTTCAACACAAGATACCATTAAACAATGCTAGAATTGGATGCATAAAACAAAGCCAAAGTGTTTGCACTTGCTTTCTACCATCTATGCTTCAGCTATAATCTGAAATGGCATGGCTACAACATGGTTTTAGATCAGGTTTGGGTTCCTAAAGGTCGGCCATAGCATGGGAAAATGATGGAGCAAAGGTTTGTGAGCATGAAACAACAACTACAAGGCAACACACAATGTTCTCAAGGCACTAAAGGTCACGTCCAAGGCACTCCAATTCACGGCCAGTCTTCAGGTGGTCAACTACAGGTGTGGCAGAGGTGTATGGGTCAGGAAAAGGCTGGTGGTGGTGGTGTATGGGTCGGCCTAACCTAGAGAAAGTGGTGCAACATTTGGTGATGTAGAAACTACCAATACAAGGCAAAAGCATGGGTTTAAGGCCACTACAAGGCTCGGGCAAGGCATGGAGGGGCACGGCCATGGCTCAGGGGGTCAGGTGGTGATGTGGCATGATGTGTCAGGTATGGAATAGGAGGTGGTGGTGGTATATGGTCGGCCATGTGGTGGAGAGAGGTGATGGAAGATCGATAGCTCGGCTTGTATGCATATAGGTGATGTTGGTTCACTTTAAGGTGGATTTTCTTCACTATGGTGCGCAGCAAGGACACGGGGAGGGGCTGGAGGTGATGTTGGCCAGAGGGGTTGGTGGTGGAGGTGGCCAAGGTGGAGGAGATGGGAGGAGCCGAGCCTAGAAAGATGAAGAAGGCAAGTGCAAATGACAAAAGAAAACAAAGAAAGAGAAGAAGAATTTACCTAAACTTTGATCAAAAGTGATGTGGTCGTGATTTTTTTTGTTGAGAAATGGTTTGAGAAAGTTGTTCACGTGAAAAATGAAGATGGGGCTGAAGGGAAAAGGAAGTATACGGCCAAAAGAGGATGAATGCAAGAGTTAAGAAAATGAAGAGACGGGAAAACAAAAGGTCTTAAGCAAATCAAGAGTCACAACCTTTCAAATTTCCTTTTTATATATTTTGTAATTTATAAATACCCATAAAACTAATAAATAAAGATAAAAACTCAGAAAGGAAAATATATATAAAAAATAAATAATTAAATTTTAATTAAATAGAATTTAAATTAAGAAAATGGCTTAAAATGCAAACTAGGCTTTAAAAATTAGAAATAAATTCAATAAGCTTTAGAAAATTTTTATAATCACTTTAAAAATATTTAAAAGTCAAAATATATATGATATAACCTAAATATACAAATTATAGTAAGATATATCAAATAAAATGTCATTTATATAAATAAAAAATAAAGAAAATTGTTAAATAACTCAATATACACCCAATATTGAAAACATTATAACTTTCACAATTTAAATCCGTTTTCAACGAAACGAAAAGCGGTATTCATGTTATTAAATCTATTTTCATAATAAAAGATAAAATTTAAGAATTTAAATACTTACATTTAAAATTTAAAAGTCAAAGTTTGACAAGAAATCCACTTTTCAGGAAAATATTCAATTTATACCAGTTTGAAATTATAATTCATATAATAATCAAAATTTATATTATAAAATGAAATGTTTGTGTAATAACCCGACTTTTTCTCCACAGAAAGTCGGATCATTATGAAGAAAGAAAGGGGTGAGAAATAGAAAAGAAGAGAAAGAGAAAGAAAACAACACAAATACTCACAGCGGAAACGGAACAAAATATAATATATCATATAACTATTACATAGTATCATATACATCTATCAGAGTTACACAGATTACACATCATATACTAGACAGTTATAAACATCTGTCTAGTTATTACAACTCAATACAAAACAAAGATCTAAACAAGATCAACACAGCGGAAACTACTATCTATATCTACAACGCTGAAGCCTCCTGCTCCATTGCTCCTCCACAATTCGTCAAGGCTAAACCTGAATCCCTTGGCTACTCGTAAAAATTTGAGTACCCAAGAGTTTATAAAACAGAAATAAACAACTTGGGTCAGACATGGGTCTGGTGTGAGTAACAGGTTAAACTTGCTTAACTTCAAAACCTTTTGAAAGAAAAGGTATCACGTAAAACTTCCCACACATAAACATGGGTAAGTTTTTACCTTACGCTAACCAAAACATTTGATAGGAAATTCGATTGTATTATAATAGGGTCTAGGGTTTTCAAATAAATATGAAATAGCCGAAATTGTTACATTATTAAATTCCAGCATACATAAGTATACAATCAAGTCCGTTATCACTTATTGGAATCTGGATTTCCATACAATGGCAGAGCTACCGGGGTACCGCTCATCACAGTACGGGGCCTAGATCACCGTACCGAGGATCACTCCCAATCCCCTGCAACACAAAGCCGGAACCATCCCTTACTGGATAATTCCGAATAAAATCACCCCACAGATGGCCGTCGCCAACTGCACCACTAAGCCGAAATAAAAGAAGGAACTCTCTAGACAGGGATGACCTTACTCTCAGTGGGTGCTACCCACGAAGCCTTGCTGCACCTCCCCTGTTTTAGCCATTCCCGGTTGATGAGGCTTGAGGTCACGATTTACCTTTAAATCAGAACACATCACTTAGAATGCTCATCGTCCACCTGACGATGTTCTGAAAGCATTCAATCCATACAAGTTCGTTCCGGGTTCGAACGAAACCGAAGGCATTATCTCGTTACACTCGTATTGGAATCACCCTCAGAGTTAACGACAATAACCCTTGCACTCTGAATCTTCATCTTCACTTGAGATTCACGACCTATCGTTAATTTGGATCGATGTGGTATTCGGGTCTCCAGACCTGGAATTCCGGTATACGAAAACCCGATCCCGGTCTCATCGAAATCCAAAACGTATCTTTGAAGGGCCAAGTTGTTTTAAGGTTAAAACAATTCAATTCTTATCTATATACACAAAGATAGATAATTCAATAGATAATCTACATTATCATCCCAAACAGATAATTCACATTATCATTATAATTCAACCAAACATCCATATCATATATCAATCATATCTCATCAGAGATATCAAACAAAGAAATACATTCAATCTCATTCATCCATCCTTAAGCAATGATTTATATCATCTAATTAATTTAAAGTGAATTAAACTAATTACTTCATTCTATAAATCCTGCTTACTTAATTATTAATTAAACCAATTAATTAATCATTTCTCTAAGTATCCATCTTAAATAATCATTCCTGATTAATAATCTTTTAATTACTTTAAGTAATTAATCCTTAATTAATTTCACAAATTAATTAACTTAAACCATTTCAGTAATTAATCTTAAATTACTTCATTAATTAATTTATTACTTTAATTCTTATATTATTGATTAATTAATTTTAATTAACCAATCCTTAATTACATCATTTAAATTAATTATACTTAATAATTAATTCTTAATTAAACCACATTTATTAATCACCTTTGATTAATCACATCTAGTAATTAACTACCCTTAATTACACTTCCATAAATTAATTACTTCTTAATTAATTATCTTTTAATTAATCCCTTGATTAATTATTCAAAGTAATTAAACTCAAATTACTTTCATTAAACCATCTTTAGTTAATTACATCCACTAATTAACTTTAATTACTTTCCTAAGTAATTACACTTCACTAATTACATTTAAGTAATTATATTTATCATATCTCTAAATGATTATCTTAAATTAATTTAATTAATTAATTTAACTTAATCAAATTTATTTAATTAATTACCTTAAGTAATTAATTACCTTAATTACTTCCATTAAGTAATTATACTTAATCCATTTTCATATTAACTAATTAATCTAATTGATTATCAAATTCAATCATGTTAATTAATTAATTAATTAATTATTTAATAATCTCTAATTAATGATCTTTCATTAATTATTAACAATTCTTTAACTACTTCCTAAGTAATTAAACTTTAATCAACTATTTATAAATTACAACTAAATAAATTCTTAATTACCAATTAATTTAACTCTATTACTTAATTAATTGCTAAACAAACCTTTAATCACTTGATAAATAAATTTCTAATCATTTATTAAAATCTATACTTATCTAAATAAATGATTCTTAATCCCAAATTAATTAACCCTTAATTAATTTAACTTATAATCTTAATTATTTAATTAATTAACACTAAACCATTAATTAATCAAATTATTAAATTATTCTTTAATTATCCTATTAATTTAATGACTCATATATCATTAAACCTTAATTACTTTCTAAATTAAAGTATTAACCTTCCATCTACTTTAATTATTATTAACCAAGACTTTAAAAGATTTAACTTTAAAATCTTTCTTTTAATTCATTTTAAATTAAAAGATTCAAAATAAATTACAATTTAACTTTAACCAATTTTAAATCAGATTTACAAACATTATAAATTTATAAACTTATTTTATCTCAAGCTAGAATACAAATTAACTTGGATTCAAACTTTAAAAATTGATTTAAACTTTGCTTCAATTTCTGTTTTTAATTTTAAATAATTTTTTTTTTTAAAAACAACCAGGCTTAAACCTGTAACAAACAAATCACCCGAGCCTCCCCTGAAATGCTTCGAGTTTTCCCTTCGAATCCCCGAGCCAAAACCTTATTTCCCCGAGCACGACTTCGAGTCGAACAGAGACTTCATCTTCTCGAACCAAGAAGCAACCCAGGCTCCAAGTATCTCGTGCACGTGCACAAGCGAGTTGATCGCCTCCGACCATCACTCCCAACTCCGGCATATCGACTTCGACCACCCCTCACGATCGCGACCTCCAGAACCACGAACAACCACCTCAATCGAATTCGAGAAATCTCGATCACAACCTGGAACAAGAAGCTGGAAATCTTCCCAAACCTGTCAACGACTCGTATTCCTTCCTCCGACCACCATCGTCGTTGAAACTTCGGTGAAGTACTCGTCAACCCACCATCTTCCAATACCCAAATTCCCAAGCAGTTCGATCAACAGAGCAAAACGAACTCAAACAAACATTGAAACCCCGTAAAACTAGGTTTAAAACAAGTCTCGAGCAAATTTAAACTACACAGTGAATTATCATCCCTTCAACCATTTTTTCTATCCTCTCCAATGCTTCACCGAGCTCCATCATCAATCTCGAGCAACCCAGATGCATGGATCAACAGAATTAGACCAAAACCCAACTTTCAGGAAACCCCCAAGTACTCACTCAATACAATTTTTAAAATTTTGAATTTCTTTCCAAAATTCATAATTTCCAGTGATACTTTAGTTTATATAATTATTTTAATCAAATTCAACACTTGATTTCAAACATTGATAATAATTTGTTACTGCATTATTTGTTTTCCAGATGAATTTCAAATACCAGCACTTAGTTCTATCCCTGGTTCTTGGTTTGTACTTAATCTAACTTATTTTGCTTGAACCAAAATCCTAACTGTTGTTTAATTAGGAAATAACTTGAAGATTTGGTTTTTAACTCAGACTTTACAGAGAGGAAAAGGAAATCAACACACACAGTTTCAAATATATCAAAACCCATAGCATAATTATATCTACAGAGGCAAACTGCTATGCGCATAAACAAACACCATTTCAAAATCATGCAACAGAAAATTACTACTTAAATTTTTAAATAAATTGTTCACTCACTTGTTTGAAAGAACAGAATACAGGCTTGTTTATGTAAACAGACAGGGTCATATAGTATATTTATACCAATTCACATAAATTCAAATTAAGAACTTCAATACAAGCCAATATCATCACATGCAAACATATATCATAAACTTAAGTTTTAAAAATGAATGTTACTCACCAAGGAACAGAGAGCAGAAAACACCACAGGCTGATGGTTTCCAGACTTGTCCCAGATTTTAAACTTGATTTTGAACTTCCTTTCTTTAGTTGAATTTGAATCTTGATGTTGATCTTTGAATTTAATTGCTTGTTGATTGATTTAGAACTGCTACTGAATTGCCTTTGATCTCCTTTAAGTTTGCATTAGAATTTCCAGTTTTTACATTTCTTCTTTGCAATTTGATTTCAGGTTTCATCCTTCTTTGCATTTTTAGATTCGAATTTCTTTTGGTTGAGAAAAAAAGAAAAGATAATCTTAAAACTGAAAAGAGGAAAACAGATTTTTCTTCTTTTATTTATAATAATTTTAATTTAAATTATCAAGGAAATTGACACTTGTCCTTAAGTTAATTATTTAGCTTACACCTATGCAATTCAAGCCTCCATATGTTTACAAGTGTTTTATCTTGTCTTTTATTAATTTATTTAAGCTATATACATGTATTTATCTTTTTATAAATAAGCTTTTACATTTTTATATAAATATACAAATATGAATTTATTATTTAAGTAACTTATACTTTAATCAAATATTTATAACATATTTATATATGGCTTGAGAAACTTATTTTAACTATATATATATTTTTTTACAAACCAATTTATCTTATGTTTGAATTTTTAAAAAGGAAAGAATATTAAATTTAAAACAAAGCTTTTAAATCACAATTCATACATATATAAATTATCAATAGATTAAATAAATTTCAAACAATATCAAATTATAACATATACATACATATATATTACAATTTGAAAATTCATCTTTAATTTAAAACAAAAGATATCCTATTCACAATATATATCAAATATATATATTATAAATAGATTAAAATTTTATAAATTTTAACAAACAAATCTTATCAATATTAAATTATTAGAAAAGATCAAGTATTACCAAATTGAATATTTCCAGATTAAATATTTATTATCCTTTAAAAATTAAATTATCAATTTAAATTAAAATTATAAAGGAAAAATATCAATTCAATTGAATTATCAATACTGATTATTAAATTTATATTGCCCAAAAACCCGGGATATCACAGTTTGAGATAAAAAAAGTTTAAAAATAATTTCAAAATAAAAATAAAGTCAAATTTAAAAATATATGCAAAAATCTAGGGTTGTTACATACACCCTTCCCACACGTATACAAAACACCAAAGTATTTTCGTCCCTATATTGATCATGATTCGTTCTTGAAGTGCCACATGCTACCCGGTTGCCCCATGTTAGGCATACCAAACCAATAGATATAAATTTCCCAAACCGTGCATCTATCATTATATATATATATCACTTGAACTACATATTTATACATCTGTACAATATATTTCATCCACTATTCGGTAATCCCAAGTCGGGCATACTAAACTATACACGTATGCCTAAATTGCATATTGATAAATCGTGCCAAATTGCCATTAGCTACCAAAGTGACCTATCGAGAGCCATAACAATATTGTGGACTCCCTTGAAAACCTACACCTCAAAAGAAGTTGGCCTGTAGGTCATGTCGTAGCACTGAAGAGTACTACAGAACAATATTGTCTTACTCTAGACTGGCGTACCAGTCTCTATCCACCCCTGCTTCGAGACCATGTCTGCATTTTGTGCATCTTAATGGTATAATGGATTCCATGCACTAATCGGTAGCCCCTAGTTGGACATACCGAAACTACATATAAGCGCTTTAAAATGAATATATATATATATAATACTACATGCATCTCTCAGTAGCTCTAGGTCGGATATACTAGAACTATATTTATACATATAGACGTATATAAATAACATAAACTACATGCCTATATATATAACTAGTCCAACTGTAAGGAGCTAATAAACACATATCATGCGCATTTATATACACCAAGGCAATACCCAACCAAAGTAACAAATCTATCATCTCATTGTCAATAACAATTCACACATACAGTCATAAAAAAAATTCAACAAAAATTCTTCTTACTTAAGTAACCATTTTAACAATTATATCTTCTTCAAATATTTTTTATAGAAGTCTTAAACTAATTTTATAAAATAATACTCTTGCCTATCAACCTATCATAGCTTATAATCACTTAATTCTTCTATTAAAATTAAGTTTAGCTAATAGTATGGCCTAAAAATATTATATGGCTCATGTATATAATATATTAATATATGTGTACATATATATCACAAATCATTTCCTAGGATCTAAAGTTAATAAATCACATTATTACAATATTTATAATTTTATAACCTTAGTCAAAATCTATTAGATAACAAATACTTCTTTGTAATTTATAACTTCTCAAATCACCTTTATAGAAATTTACTAGTTAGTTAATTATTGATTTACACTGTAATAAACCAATACTAAGGCCAAATAAAATTCAAAGCCATTTTAATACAAGTTTACCTACCTAAATTATTATTTTAGCCCCACAGCTTATTTTAAAGGTCATGCTTCTAATTTTAGATTAATGGTAAAATATATAATAATATTTCAATCCAAAGTATAATACTAATTAGAGTTTTAATTAATTTATAACTATGTTACAAATTAATGTCACTCCATCAAATTCTATTCAATACGAATGGAACACAATATTTATATATATTCAAGATCTCAATCAATTATCCCGAATATCGGTAATATAACATTAATATTTCTATCACCGGTGTAACTACAAATTAGAGTTTAATAAATTTATAACCATGTTATAAATTAATATCAACTCTGTCTAACTCTATTCAATAATAGGACACAATACCTATACATACAAGATCTTAATCAATCATCCCGAATATCTACTCAAACCAGACCAATCAAATGGGGAAATAATTACTTATATATATTATTCTACCCCTCCTAGGTAATATTTTTAAATATATACAATTACAATGATTTATACTGAAATATAACTTTAAAGTTATAATTTCGCTCACCTGAATTACAAATTCCCAAGTGTTTGGATCTTGGCCAATCCTACATCATGCAATAGATAATCTTCTTACGAGTGCAATGGCGAAGACCGCATCTCTATTGGACCTGATATGAAAAAGATATGATATTTATAAGAATTCAAAATAAGGATATTAATCGATTAACTTAATCATTATTAATAAAGTTAATCACCTTGCTAATCTTTCTTCCCCAATCCTCTCCTGGTAGCTTAAGAATCATGAAAGGATTTACCTAACGCATGACCTTGAGTTAGCTACTATTATATTTTCACTGAAGCCCAGGAGACGTTATCTGCTAGGCGAGAGATGTGAGCTATTTACGAACCATAACTCTCTCAAGTACTTATTCTCTTAGAAGGATTTGAATTTGAGACAGGAACAGTGGGATGGAGTTCTTATCCTCACATGACTTTGGGATTTCTTGTACTATTGGGAGTGGAAACATTGTTGTTAATGCCTTGAGTAGGAAGCATAATGAAGTGAATACTATGCTATTAGAATTGAAGAATTTGGAGTTTATTCCAGAGTGATTTTCGACCCCAATTAAAATGCACCTGGACTGTTAATAGCGATGAAAGTTAGACTGGATTGATGGATTGTATTGGGTTGAGTCAAGGGAAGAATGCATCATTAATAAACATCATGAAGCAATTAGGATAAGGTTAACGATTAAGCCATCTAGATCGTTACTCCATAGACCAGAAGGGTCTACTTAAGGAGACGGAAGGCTATGTGTACCACAAGTTAAGTAATTGACAAAGGAGGTCTTGGGTGAGTGTCATCATTCTAGGATAACTATTCATCCAGGAGGAGATAAGATGTATCGAGATGTAAAGAGGATATTCTATTGGAAAGAGATGAAGAGGCATGTAGCGAAATATGAAGCGAAGTGTATGACATACCAACTGGTGAAAGCAGAACATAAGAAGCCAAGTGGGTTGTTACTTCCATTAGACGTACCATAATGGAAGTGAGAGTGCATACCTATGAATTTTGTGGATGGATTCCTAGGAATAGGAGAGGAAATGAAAGTATATGGGTTATAGTAGATCGACTTATGAAAAACGCACACTTTATTCTGGTAAAGACTATGATGACGGCGGCGATATTGGTGACAGTGTGTAAAAGAAGTGGTCCGACTACATGGAGTTGCACTAAGTATATTAAGCAACCGGGATCCATTTTTTATAAGTGAATTCCCAAGGAGTCTATATGATGTATTAGTGACAGAGTTGAATCAGAGCAAAACATATTACATGCAAACCGATGGACATACTAAAAGAGTAAACCGAGCGTAAAAGGACTTGTTAAGGGCATGCATATAGATTTTAGGGGATCTTGGGAGGATTATCTACCTCTAGTGGAATTCGCATACAATAATAGCTACCAAATTAGTATAGACATGACACCATTCGAAATTTTTTATATATTATAATTAAAATATTAACAATAAGTAGTATTAAATAATTGTATTTAATTTGTAAATAAAATATTTATAAATTAGGAGGGGCAAAATGGTCATTTTTCCAAATTTGGAATTTGATGGTGAAACCACCACCATTGCGACCGTTTTGTCTTCTGATTCATGCAGTATATTCATTTACCTCATTTGGAGTCCGTATGAAGGAGTTATGACGATTTCTTGTCGAGTTGAGCGAGCGCCAAAATTTGAATTTCAATTCTTGAGACCGTTGCTTTACTTAAATAGCCATAGCACATAACTTCTTTTTTTCTTTCAGAAACTCACACTGCTCCATTCTTTTTCTTTTTCCTTCTTTCTTCCTAAACTTCAAATCATCGTATCTCACTTAGTTCTCGATGGATTTGCATGAAACAAGTGGATCTCGAAGCATATAGAGAATGTTGTAATATAGGTTATAATATATGTTTTAAAATGTTTTGGATCCACATTTAAACATAAACACTATTTCTAATTTTTGATCTGCTGAAAATGAGTTTTAAAAGATGTTTTTAATTATTAAGCATGGAATTTAGGTTAAAGAATGTATTAGGATCCAATATGTGAATATGTGTAGTTTAGATGTTTGTTGAAATGCTTGAAACTTATGATATGTTTTATTTGATATTGTTTATTGTATGTTGAATTGCGTGTATGTTCTAATGGATGATTACATAATGTTTGAGAATTTTGAGGTGATGGATGTTAATTCTATGGAGGGAAAATTATTGCAAGTATATAACGTGGATTATATTGAGAAGTCCAATGATGAATACATATGTAGATGGAGTTTGGATCATAGATTGCATAATAGATTGGCTTTGAAACTTGGAAGTTAATCGATGCGTTTTGGGAATGTGAACACTCAGGCTCGGTCCAATGTAAATTTGGGCCCTGGGTAAGTATTGCCTAATACTAAGTTTGAGATTGGGCCTTGGGCAACATAAAATTAGTTTTGCGACTAGGCCCTAACCTACAGTATAAAATAGTAAAAATGTAAAAATTCAATGGCAAGACTTGGACTCACAACCCTCAACACATGCAAAACAAACTCTTCCATTGATCTACAATCACTATGTACAATAAATAGTGAAATAAACCTATTTACCAATCCTGCTCAAAATTTGGGCCCCTTTACAAATTAGGCCCTGGGCCATATCCCTACTAGCCCAGGCCCAGAGTCAGTCCTTTTAATACCTTAGTTACTGATTTTGACAATTACAACCTTGGTAACAAAAATACATTCATATAAAATATGGATACTAATGATTTTGCCAAGTTATATAGTGTATAGTGTAGGATATTATACGGGTATTGAATCGAAGCCTATATAATATAAAGACTCAAGAAAAGAACATGAAGACTCATGAGTATAAAGATCAAGATATGAAGATCTCAAGACTATGGTATAGTATATAGAGTCATAGAATATTGTTAAAGTCCCCGGTAGCAATCTTTGATCTCTATTTCTTATTGTCATATCTTTTAATTTTAAAAATTAAGTACATTTTTAAAATATATTTAAAAATATTTTATAAAAGTTTTTTCAAGTTTAAAATGTTTAAAAACTATGTTTAAACTATTTTGCAGAGTATCCAAATAATTTACAATGCATATCATTTTCAAATAATATTTTAAATAAAAGAGTTTTCAAAATACACATGGGTACGTTGACATATATGCCGAAAATTTGAAATTCAAATTTTGAAATGAAGTGTCTATTCATCGTAACTTTTCGTGAATAGACATGTCTGTTTATTCTCTATATATAGGGGGTTTTCAAATGAATTTTTATTAACTACTTTCTTATTATCTTCTCCACTCTTACTCTGCCAAAATTTCTATTGAAAATATATTCAAATCTTCTTAGATTCAAACCAGAATTAATTTAATCTTCATTGTATTGATCCTTTACTATTTACTCTGTGATTTCAATCATCTCTCTCTCTCTCAATAAAAGATCAAAGTTTAGTCTTAGAGGCTATAAGATTCATTGTAACCAAAGATCAATAAATTGTCTTTGGAAAAACCATCAAACTCTAGTTGCGTTTAAGTGGGTGTGCTTGTGTCCCGTTTAAATCAAGTGGGTGTGCTTGGTGTCCTGGAAATCCAAATGGGTGTGCTTGTGTCATGTCCAAATCAAGCGAGTGTGCCCAAAGCTCGAAAAATCTGGAGGGTGTCTCGTAGTCTTGAAATTGAGATTGTTTTGGGTTTACCTTCTGCCCGTTGAAAGATTGGCATTTGAAAAGAAATCTGTATAAGCAATCATACGTGATTGGATGTAGGGTAACTCCGAACTAGTATAAAAATCCCTGGTGTGATCTCTCCAATTCTCTACCTTTTACTTTACTGCATTTATAGTTATTTGTGTTTGCGTCTATGATTGTTCATTTTGTGTTGATTAATAACTAGCTTGAAAGAATTGTAAAAAGATCCATAAAAATTAGAAAACACTATTCACCCCCTCTAGTGTTTAATTAGCCTTATGATCCATAATTTCTCAACCCACAGGTCCAGGGTCGGCCCTGTGAACACTAAAAAGAGTAAAAGGGAGAAATTTGGATCGACTTAGAAAATGGTGCATGAAACTTAAGAATTTTTTTCTCAAGTGATGGATCGGTACCGATATCTATCAGTCGGTGTCAAACCATAAAATATTGGCAACCGGTATCGATTGACTGATATAGACTGGCACTGATTGATGGCCAAACCAAAATATGGAGTCAAGTAAGGGGGTTCAAAGGTCGAGGCAAGAGAAGGAAACATGTCTACGGAAGAGTAGAGAAAAATAGAGCTAGGTGATTGACCAATACCGATCGATGTCTAATGTATGAAAATCGATTATTTTGAGCATCTACGGTATACCGAGTAGGCAAGTTCTATTTGGAGGTGACTCATGATATGAAACAATAGGAGTTATACTATAGACATATAAGTGCCGAGGATGGTTGATGGTAGGCCTTAGGATGTGTACAATGGGGAGACCTTTACCAGGTAGGTAAACTCATCGAAAAGTATAGGGGTTGTGGTTGTCGTTGGCACAACTAAATATGTGATTATTAAGGTCGTTTATATGGTATTTTCAGTAGGCCAAATGATGTATCATCGTATTACCACGTCAAAGTAAGATGAAGATGTTTATGGATATTATGGTTGTCTTTGCTGATACTAGGCATTATTTAGCCTAAAACCCCGACAGCCTAAGTTATATTGAGATCGAGTAGTATAACCTTAAAAATGATGTAGTTTAGCATGATGATTTAGTTGTGAATTTTTGGATGCAGGAGCATGTGAGGCACGATTTCTAGTACCATATAGCCCTTACCTTTTCATATACATTAAGTTCTTATATATATATATATATATATATATATATCTGTGTGTATGTGTGTGCGTGTGTGCACGCGCATGCGTGCATGCCTATAAATCATTCATACCAGACTGTTGCATAACCCGAGGTTATTTGTATATATGTTCTTTTTATAACTCTCGGGTACTCTTTATGAGTAGAACGAGGGACATGTATGGTGATGGCACATGGAGATATATGGAAGACAGGCAGGCGGCTTATGCTTCTCTCATGTTACTATTACATGGGGATACCACTTGTATTATTTATGCAGTGTCTTGAGATATCTACACTTATGTATATATTTAGATATATCTTTTCATTTATGAAAATATGAGTGAATTTGTGATGTACTGACTCATAGTTGTTCTAATGTATGGTATGATGAAATACATTGAAACTCTTATATTGGTTTGTTGTGATTGGTCCAAGTTTATATGATCATGCAGATGTTTCGTCGGTGTTATAATTATGTTTTATATTATATTTTGTTTATGCCCTATAAGACATGTAGCATGTTACTAAAATTTTCATTTACCCATGATGGTCTCTCCATCGGTTCAATTGGTCGGGCACTATACATCGAACCATAGTCCTTTACAAGGGCACCATTGGTAGTGGGGTCCTTAAAGTTGGTATCAAAGCTTAGTTTTAGCAAACACCTTAGTTTTTGTGAGTTTTATCTGTTAGTGATATGTCCTAGAATGGATTGAACATTATATAAGTGGGAATTTTTAATTTTTATTTTAAACTATATGGTGTGTGTATTTGTACACAGCTCACCTTATACAATTATCCTTTCATTCAGCCAGATCATTCTAATTACAAAATGTAAGAATGAGCCTATAAATAAGGAACCAAGTAAGGAACTTAGTGTCGAGAGGAGAGGAAGGAGTAGGAAATGATTCACCCTAATATGCAGGCTATGTTCACAAACAATGAACGTGATGTAGAATTCCTACGAAGTTGGTGCCAGTGTTGTGGCGGGTGATTGAACACAAGTCAAGCACCAAAGACTGACTTTGCAAAATTGTGGTAATACCTTATGTATTGATTTTGATGACAACAACCATATAAAGATTACTACTACCTTTTCTCCAAGTTGTATAAAATTTCCAGATATATTATGGAGATATTATATGGAGAAAAACAAGATAGTTAGTGAATAAAAGCAAGAAAATAAGCTATGTATAAAGAATGGAACCAAGAAAATGAAGGATATATTTGACTCAAGACCAATGAAACACAAACGCTTTGAAGGCAAAATAGATGAAGTGTTCAGTAGGTATACCAAGTCTTATATTTCCGTTAAAGAGCTCATAGCATTATCTTTTGAAATTCTTATTTCATTTAATTCTATTTATCTCCAAATATCTTCATATAAACATACATTCTTAGTTTTAAATTGTTCTAATTTTAGAAAAAGAAAGTCAAATATACACCCGAAGTGTCAATACACCCCTTGGGCCTATGTCGACATACTCATGTAGGATATGTCAACATATCTTTGTGTGTTGGAAATAACAATACTATTTTTAAAGTGTTATAAAATTCTAAAATTTTGTAAAATTATTTTAAAATAGTTTTTAAACACTTTAATATAAAAAATATTTATAACATATTTGTGTAAATATATTTTGAAAATAAAATATATTTTTGGGGAGTGAACATTTTAAAGAAAAGAAAGTTGTTATTCAAGGACGTTAACAAATTTATCTAATGTCTATTAACTATTATCTATAGTCTTGAACTCTTCATGTCATTGTCTTTAAAAATTTGAGTCTTTAATTGTCCATCCCTGAATCTTGATCTCTAGTCTCTTTATTGATCATTCTTCAAATTCAATTATCTTGTACTTGTATAAACATGTGTAACATCCTACAAAATATTCTATACAACTTGGGAAAACATTAATACCTATATTTATATGGTTGTTGTAACGACCCGGAATTTTTTACGTTTCGAATGAGAATATTTAATTTATTTAAATATTCAGATTTGATTCAAGTTTTAAATAATAAGAAATCAATTTTTAATAAAATAACTTGGTTTTTGAAAGCATATTTTCATTTTAAATTATAGGATTTTTCCATAATTTTTAATTTGGAAAATATTTGAATTATCATTTGACGTATTATTCGGCCAACGATGGTATATTTGTAATTTTACAGAATAAGATAACCAGTGTATTTTATTGTTGTTTTGAGATCATGTCATATTTTAGTGCACGATCATATTTTTGTTTTTATCGTTCACGGCTCGTACGCGAACGAAATGCTATGTAGCGAAACGTCGGTAATCACAAAATAAACTAAATCCTACCCTAGGACTTCTCTTCATATTTCTCCCGTTTTACTTTTCATTTCCCTCTTCTCCCTCTTCCTATTTTCTTTTACAGTAAACATAAAAAATGGTTTCCATCTTCAAAATCCAAAATCAAATTACGTACTTGAATAAAAAAATACAAACATAGATCAAATGAGTTCGTATTAGCTAGATCTTTAAATCCATGTGTGTTGGGATGGTTGCGCAGTGATTTGGTGGAGGCCGACGTAGAGGAGGAGACTAGGGTTTGAGATTTTAGAGATTTAGGCGGAATTAGCTTGAATCGAGGGTGGCGTTGAATTTGTGGTGCGAAAGGGAGTCGACGCCGGAGTTTTTATGAAGCTTGATCATGGTTTGGTGAGCATGACATTTTGGTCGAGCGGAGGAATCGTAGCAGGTCATGAATTTATCTATGGGGTCGAGCTCGATGGGGTGGTATGCGACGCGGATAGGAGGTGAAGACAAGCTCGTCAGTGGTGCCAATGGTGGATTTCATGGATTGGAGGAGGAGTTTGGTGGTGCACGTGCATGGTGAGGATGGTGCGTGTACAACAAAAGGTAATTAGGAGTTTGGGGAAGATGGATTTGAGGGTGGGTAATTAATTTAATTAATGTAATTAAGGAATTAATTGTTTTAATTCATTTAAAATCTTATAAATTGAATAACTCCTTCATACGAGGTCTAATCGAGACATAGTCTTTTGCATTGCGCTCATAGAAGTGTTATCTACGCACTAGAATTGGTTTTATCGAGGTTGGAGCAACTGAATTTGGAGCTAAAATTGAACGTCAGGTCAAACCGAAACGCTTAAGCGTCCGCTTGAATTTTGGTGAGTTAAACTCACCTTTGATTGAATACTATATGATATATAGTGAATATATATTATTATTTTTATGCTTGAATGATTTATTAGTTTGGTTTGGTTGAATATCCGCTTTGAAAAGAGAATGACATTTAAAATGAAATACAGGGAATTTTGCAGAGAAATTCGGATTTCTCGCCGTTATGATTTTTAATTTCAGCCATATACATGTTGTTTTTAATTCCATTTATATCCCTGTTGCAAAAATTATTAAATGTCAAATTTTGGTAGTTTGGCCATATTGGATGTGATATTGATATATGTTAAAGTTAAACCTTTTAGTGATAAAAGGTAGTAATAGTATTGATTAAGTGCTATTGTAGCTATTGGCCTCATTATAGTATTTTAAAAATCTATGGTTTGCTGTTTTGATTTAAAAAATTGTTTTGAATCAGAAAATGATTTTTAATATGACCTTTTTGGATTTTTTGTGATAGTTTATTTAAAAATAGTTTTTGTACTTCTCTATTTTACTTCAACCTATAGTCTTTTCTAAATTATTTGAAAATGTTCTAAAAAGAATTTCAGGAAATATTGGTTTTACAAAAAGGTTGATATAATAATGAAAGTTTATTTTCAAGGAAAATACAGGAGAATTTATCTTTTATAATAAAGTGATTTTATTTTAAAAAGAAGATATGAATACTTTGGCATAAATATTTATGGAACGTTTTTATCTAAAATGTTGTATCAAAAGAATGGATTTATAAATGATATTTTATAAATAAAAGGATGGATTTATTAATGATATTTTATAAATAAAAGGATCGATTTATAAATGATATTTTGTAGATAAAAGAATAGATTTTTAAATGGAGTTTTGTAAAAGGAAAATTAATATTATTTTGATAAATTGGAATAATAAATCACATTGGTGGATTTATAGTAATATATGGAATGATCATTCTGTGGAAAGTATATGATTCGATCTTGAAACTGAAGTTTTATGTTAAGTAAATGAGATTTATAAAAGAATTTTTATAATTATATTTGGAGATTTATAAAAGAAGTTTTATAAATAAAAATGAGTTTTATAAAAGGAGTTTATAAATGAACTTGGAGTTTTATTAGAGTTATAAATAAATTTGAATATTTATAAAAGGAGTTTTATAAATGATATTTTATAAAAGGAGTTTATAAATATAAAAGAGTATTATAAATAGAAAGGAGTTTTATAAAGGAATTTTATTAAAGGGAATTATAAAAAGAATTTTTATGAAAAGAATGGACCCGATTTCCATAAATGATCATTTATCTTTTCAAATATATTCACAAACTATCTCTACTCTTTTCAATACTTGAAAAATATTCATATACTTATCTCAACTGTATAAGTATACTCACAAAACATTTCATTTTCAATACTTCGAAAACTTTTCCATATACTTATATCAATAGTATAAGTATATTTACAAAACACTGTATTTCCAATACTTAGAAAATGTACCCATATACTTATCTCAATGGTATAAGTATATTCACAAATCTTAAGGAAGATTTCATTTTCCAAAACCATACTTGTTTGGGATAAAAACAATTGTCATTTAAAACATTGATAACAATAAAACCCAAACTACTTTTCTCCTTTTGGTGTTTAGTATGAAAAAAATACTTCCCATACCACCATAATTTAATTTCAATATGAATATTGAAAAGTGATTTTAATTAATGAAAGGATTAATTAAAGAGGCTTGGAGATTGCTTATGTGCTTAACCGTGCTTGGTTTCCATGAAAAATTAAACCTCTAATTTGATAGTTAAATAACCGACTATCAAATCTTGGCTAGTTTTAAAACTATCTATAACGATCCGCCTTTTCGACCCTTAGAAATCGACACTAATATATCCACGGTATTCAGTGCCGAATATCCAAGTGACGGAAAGACAGATTGTTGGGGTGAAAGAAAGAAAAGAAAGAACAAAATCTCACATCATGACGAGATAAATATATAATATACACAAGATCTTTACAAGAAGAAATCATCTTATTTATACGTACCAACCACAAATTAGAGCACACTAACCTATTTCTGCCTAGACAGTTATAACATCATGTCCTTACAACTGCTAATGAATACATACAAAATTCAAGAAACAAAAAAATAGCAGAAAATATAAGATGCACGAGTACGTCATGGAGAATCCAACCCATCTCCTGAAAGCTCCAAAGTATCCAGCTAAATCTGGAAAATATGCTCGGGATGACTCGAGAATTATAGAAAACAATGCCTGGGTCAGTCTGGTAAAACCAGCGCGAGAAACTCAAATCACAAAGAATTTTATTTATTATAACTTGTAAAATCTTTTAAAATCAAAGGTATCTCGTAAGACCACGCTTCACATAAATACGGATGGGTTTTTACCTTACGATAACCAAAACGTTTATATCAGAAAATCTAGTGATGTTATAATAATGTCTAAGAGTGAAAATAATGATAATCAAGTTGTTGTGATGCTCGTGAGTGTACATAACAACAATACTATATATATATATATAATCAAAAACCGATAGGCGCGTTCACTAATTGTGTAGGATTCCATGGAGGTGCCCTCGGTACTTCGAGAACGGTCCTCATGCACAAGGATCAGAGGTACCGAAGTAGCATACATCCCTAGTCATGTACCATAGAAAAAAACATAGCTTGTCTCTCTAAGACTTAGTGCATCACCCCATGCATGCATAACAACTGTAAGTAACGTCTAAGTGGAGCCGACTACACCCTATAGGTTTGCCAACCTAACAGGCCATGCCCCTATCTCTAGTTTTAGTCATTATCACTTATAAGGCTACGTCCGGCATTCCAGCTCAAGCACCGCCATTCAAATAGATCATGGTACTCCACATGGATTCCAATATCCCAACGAGTCTTGGAATCACACATGGATTCTCATATCTCAAATAGATCTTGGAATCACACATGGATTCCCATAACTTAACGGGTCTCGGAACCACACTTGGATTCCAACATCTCAATATATCACGAAACTCCTCCACATAACTGTATATGGATTTTGGAGTGGTTATGGTACGAGTCATCTCTTACGAGTACAGTCCCCCGCTTATCGGGCGCCCCAAAAACAAATCATCGATTTTCCGGAATGCTCAATACTAGTTCTTTAGGAAATAATCAGACAATACATAAGAGCAGGGATCACCACCTAACCGTTTAAGTGGACGAATCTCCTCGTCATTTGTCCTAGAAGAACAAAATGAGTTTATACGTACAGTATAACACCACTGAAGGTAACTGTACCATATAATTCCCGTGTTTCTCCTAGATATTTCCAGAGTTAAATCCTTCGGTGTTAAGTAGGGAATATTTCTATACCACCAAAATTAAGAAGGATCACATATTCAGGCCAAAGATCTTGATAGTCGGTTATTTAACTGTCAAATAAACAAACATTCCAAACAGAGATTTCATTTCCCAAGGAAATCACCAAGCCTCTTAAATTAATATTTCATTAATTTAAAATCACATTTCAAATATTTATTAAAATATTCATATACTTATCTCATCAGAATAAGTGTATTCACAAACCATTCCTTTCAAATTTGGAAACCTTTTCCACATACTTATAAAATAGTATAGGTATATTCACCAACATTTAGAGATATTTTCTATTTCAAAATCAAATTGAAATGATCAAACCCAAATGTCATTAAAACGGAGAAATAAATAACCCAAACACCATTCATAAATCTCCTTTCGAAAATCATTTAAAAACCAAACTCCTTTTACCGACCACAAAACCATTAAAAACCAACTTTTCCAACTTCCAAAATCCATTCCTACATTTATAAATTCCATTAATAAATCCTTTTATTAAATAAAACCCTTTATATAAACCTTTTCTTTTAAAAAAATAATTTCTTTTTAAATGAACAGTTTATTATTCCTAAACATCTTTTGTAAAACAATTTATTATTTAAAAATACCTATAAACAAACAGTTAATTCTCTTTATACAACATTAGTGAAATAATGACTTTGAATAATCATTAATCATAAATTTTAAAGAAAATATTATTATAATATTAATCTTAGAACACTTAATATAATATAACAATAATATAAAACACAATTATTAAAATATAATTTAATAATTTAAAAACAATATTAGTATATTAATAAATTAACTTTTAAACAATATTAATATAATAATAATCATAACGATAAATAAACTTTAAAACAATATTATTATAGTAATAAACTTTCAAACAATATTATTATAATAATAAACATCTTTTAAAATATTAATAACATGAGAAATAACTTTGTGATAAAAATAATCAACTTTAAAATATAAAATGATAATTTTAAACAATTAATTTTAAATAAATAATTTAACTTTAATATAATAATTTAATTTTAAAATAACAATTAACTTTAATGCAAATTATTATAAATAACTTAAAATAATATTTTAAAGTATAAAATAACTTCAAACCATTTTAGAATATAATCTAAAAATTTTAAACAATATTTATAATAATATAAATAAGTTAACTTTAAAACATTGTTAATAAAATAATTATTATATAAAACAGTTTACTAAACTAATAATTATATAAAACATTTATAATTTAAAATTCAAGTCGATCTAAATCCATAGCTTTCTAAATCTAGACAGAGGCTTAACGATCACAATGGTATTTAAACAAGCTACCATATCATCTAATTTAACTTTCCAAGTTAATTACCAGCATTTACATGATCAACATCTATGTAAACAATTATCCATCATTGCTTAACATATTACTTATTCAAATTGGCATATCAATTAATGACATATAATTAGATGTCCAAATCTATAAAATAGCAGAATAGAGATTTATTCTGCTAATTAAATGACCAATTAATTTAATTAGCAGAACGGTGTTTTATCCCGCCAAACACGTGTCCAAATTACCCTATTCAATTTATTTTACAGTACAGTGTTTATTTGGCCAAATAGGTAACACCCAATAAGATATATTTTATTTAAGGACATTTTATTTAGAATAATGCAACTGAATTCAACCACTATATTTTAATCATAAATTTTTACTTCATTAAAACTATAAACTATTTATACTATAGTGTTCTACTGGTTTATATAAACCTAGTACAAAAACCCACGGGTCAATCGGGTTTAAAATGAAGGAGATATGACTTTGCAAAGTTACATACTTAATTTATATAAATTTTAAACAAACAAATCTAAATGTTTGTCTCTTGCAAAACCCAATGCTACACAAACCAAGTCAGCCCAAAACTTACGCATGTGTGCATGCAATGGCCCCTAATTGTTTATAAATTTTTACAACATGTAAATTAAAACTTGTTCTCATCTCAAAAACAAACATCCTAGCCCATATTCCCCTACCCGAAAGCTTCCAACGCCTGCAAACATCCCACCTCACCATGCATGCAATTGAACACATTAAGAAGGGCCTAAGTGCAAATTCCTATATAATGAATAGTAGCCTCCTTGCTCCAAAATCAATTTGCACCTGCTACTCTTATATGTGAACCTCCTGCTGTTATGACCAGAGCACCCCACCATGCCTCGACCACCTAAAGTCCATGCTACCACTATCAACACGTCTGTCACCTCAACACCTTGCCTCTGACCATCTCCTTCACACACTAGAAAAATCATGGCCCATCGTGCTTCCAAGGCCCTAACTCCATCTCCACTTCATCCCCATGCACCCTACATGCCGAGCCTCTCCCCTTTATTCCAATGCCTGTACATGCTTCTACATATACATGGCCACATAATGGAGAGGAAAAGAAGGGAAGTAGAAAGAAAAAAATGGAAGAATAAATGAGTTGCTGGAGAGAAGAACATAATATCCATGTATACTTTCATGTTTCCATTTTTTTACCATGCGTGACTTGATATATATAAACTAACATCCCTTCATTGTTAAGTAAAAATAGTGCACACATTAAATGCAAGCCACCAAATTTTTAAGCAACGTACAAACACAGACAGAAAAATATATGCAAAAAGATCATGTTGTCTTGTTTTTTAAAATTTTGGTTTTAAAAAAAGTTTTAGGGTAACGCTACACAATATCACATTCGCGTACGAGCCACGAATGATAGAAATAAAAATACGATCGTGCGCAACAATGTGACACGATTACAAAGCAACAATAAAATAGAGTACATGTTAACTTATTCTGTAAAGTTTTAAAAATGCCAACGTATGTTTTCCGTAAAATACATCAAACGAAAATTCATTTATTTTCCAAATTAAAAATTACGAAAAAATTCTATAAATTAAATTAATAATACGTCATTAAAAGTCAAGTTGTTTTAATAAAAACGGATTTCTTATAATTTATTATATCCGAATCAAATCAGAATATTTAGGTAAATTAAATATTCAAATTCAAAATATTAAAAATTTTGGGTCGTTACATTCTCCCCTACTCAAAGAATTTCATTCTCGAAATTCCAAAGGACGGAAATTTAAAACGAACTATAAAATAACCATTTTTTAAAGACATCCCTTTATTTATCAAATATCTGTAAAACTCACTTGTATTAAATTATTTCACTTTTATTCAAGAGTAATATAAACTTATTTATAAAATAATCTCCTAATTTATATCAAATCTCCATAATGGAAATTTAAGAATTAACCCAGTTTTATTTCACAAGCTTTAAAATAATAATATATACTTTAATATATTGAAAATATACATATAGATTGAGTAACCCCAAAATGATACTAAGGAGCTGGGTGCTACCAACTAGTATCATACATCCCTTTACTAAGAAGGTAATACTTAAGAGAACTGTTTACCATCCGAACACATCTCTTTTCCATTTTTAGTTATTTTCGAGCCACTCGAACTAGTTAACTTAAACCACTCTTTTTTTTTATTTTCAAATCCATTTTGAAATAATATATATAGTTTACGTTTCCACCAAATAGTTTAAACCAAAATATCTATTTTTAATTTGCTTTCGGTTCGTTTGGATTTGAACTTGTTTCGATTTATATAATAATAAAGAGATTAATTTACTAAGTGCATTACAACATTCGCCTAGGCAAACATCTGATCATTGCTTAGGAGATTATTCCGATCATTACAAAACAAATCAGTACTCCTTCCCCGAACCAATCCATAGAAAACACACTTTTTTTTTAAATTTTCTTTCAAAAGTATTTATACTTAAAAATAATTTTAAGCGAACTATTTCCAAAAAAAATTATACTCTGTAACTCTCTTAAGTAAAACTATTATTTCTTTTCCATAAATCATTTGAAATAATACATATTTCCTTAAAATTCCCTTTTGAAATACTTCTATTCATAAATACCTTCAAATAATACTATTCTAAATTTTATTTTATTTTATTTTTTAAAACCTTTTTACAACAAAAAATTTCTCCAAAATCATCGGAATTTGAGTTCTCACATTCCTTTTATTTACAAAACACATTTTTTAAAATAATTTTTTTGTAAAAATCATCTTTTTATGTTTATTTTAGAAATATTCTAATTTTCTTTTAATAAACTCCTTTTATTAAAAATCCAATTTTTATAAAATTAATTTTCTTTTTTATATAAAATCATTTCTAAAATATTTATTTCAAAATATTCAAAATTTCTTTTAATAAATAACTTTTATCAGAACCAAATTTTAACCCAACATTATCGACGAACGCCTTATAGTCAAATTGTGAAACTTAACAAGGTATTCGTTTCAATGTTCCCACAATTCATATCTACCCAACCCAGGTTTCAGAAAGAAAGATCCTAGATAGATCAACAAACAATAGTCAATACTTAGGACTGGGCGAGCAAGACTAACCAAATCCTAGATGATAATGATGGAACATTATCATTTCCTAACAACAAGCACAACAAAGAATAACTATATTAAATTTTGAAAATTATTCTTTAATATAATCCTAGGTAAAATTATTTCATTTACCAATTTTAAAACAATATTTCATCGGTTTGGCCTTATTCAAGTGTTTAAGAATCCCTATCGATAACGTTTGCCAAACGTATCGACCGGAATTCATAATCACTCAACCGATAAAACAACACGATATAAAACATTTGTATGAAAATAACAAATACGCGCTCTTATATATATACTCTCAAACTCATTCTAGGTTGTCGCTTACCCTATCTCTAATGAGTTTACCCCACCAGGCAACTAGGTGTTTTCTTAACATAAGCTTTGATGCCACGTGTAACGATCCACCTTTTCAACCCTTAGAAATCGACACTAATACATCCACGGTATTCACGTGCCGAATATCCAAGTGCCAAAAAGACAGATTGTTGAGGTGAAATAAAGAAAAAGAAAGAATAGAATCTCACATCGTGACGAGATAAATATATAACATACATAAGATCTTTCCAAAAAGAAATCACCTTATTTATACATACCTAACACAAATCAGAGCATATTAACCTATTTCAGCCTGGACAGTTATAACATCCTATCCTTACAACTGCTAGTGAATACATACAGAAATCAAGAAATGAAAAAACAATGGAAAATATAAGATACGTGAGTACGTCTTGGAGAATCCAGCTTGTCTCCTAAAAGCTCCCAAATATCCAGTTAAATCTGGAAAATATGCTCGGGCCGACCCGAGCATTATAGAAAACAACGCTTGGGTCAGTCTGGTAAAACCAGCGTGAGAAACTCAAATCACAAAGAATTTTATTTATTATAACCTGTAAAATTCTTTAAAATCAAAGGTATCTCGTAAGACCATGTCGCACATAAACGCGGACGAGTTTTTACATTACAATAGCCAAAACGTTTATATCAGAAAATCCCGTGATATTATAATAATGTCTAAGGGTGAAAATAACGATAATCAAGTAGCTGTGATGCTCGTGAGTGTACATAACAATAATACTAGATATATAATCAAAAACCGATAAGGCGCGTTCGCTAATTGTATAGGATTCTATGGAGATGCCCTTAGTACTTGAGAACGGTCCTCCTGCACAAGGATCAGAGACATCCTTCCGAAGTAGCATACATCCCTAGTGATGTACCATATGAAAAACATAGCTGGTCTCTCTAAGATCGAGTGCCTAGCCTCATGCATGCGTAACAAATGTAGGTAACGTCCAGGTGGAGCCAACTGCACTCTATAGGTTTGCCAACCCAACTGGCCATGCTTCCTATCTTTGGTTTTAGTCATTATCGCTGATGAGGCTACATCCGGCATTCCAGCTCATGCACCGCCATCCAAATAGATTGGAATCCCACATGGATTCCAATACCCCAACGGGACTCGGAATCAAACATGGATTCTCATATCTCAAATAGATCTTGGAATCAGACATGGATTCCTATACCCCAACGGGTCTCGGAACCACACATGGATTCCAACATCTCAATATATCATGAAACTCCTCCATAGAACCGTATATGGTTTTTGGAGTGGTTACCGTACGAGTCACCTCTTGCGAGTACACTCCCCCGCTTACCAGGCACTCAAAAAACCAATCGTCAATTTTCCGGAATGCTCAATACCGGTTCTTTTTAAATGAATAATTTATTATTCCTAAACATCTTTTGTGAAACAATTTATTATTTAAACATACCATTAAACAAACAGCTAATTCTTTTTAAACAACATTAGTGAAATAATGACTTTGAATAATCATTAATAATAAAATTTAAAGCAAATAATATAATAATAATAATAATCTTAGAACACTTAATATAGTATAACAATAATAAAAGACAATTATTAAAATATAATTTAATAACTTAAAAACAATATTAGTATATTAATAAGTTAACTCTTATACAATATTAATATAATAATAATAATAAAGATAAATAAACTTTAAAATCATATTATTGCAGTAATAAACTTTTAAACAATATTATTATAATAGTAAATAAACTTTTAAAATATTAATAACATAACAAATAACTTTAAAATAAAAATATTCAACTTTAAAATATAAAATAATTAACTTTAAATAAATAATTTAACTTTAATATAATAATTAATTTTAAAATAACAATTAACTTTAAAACAAATGATTATAAATAACTTTAAATAATATTTTAAAGTATAAAATAACTTTAAACCATATTTAGAATATAATTTAAAAATTTTAAACAATATTTTTAATATAAATAAGTAAAATTTAAAATATTGTTAATAAAATAATTATTATATAAAACACTTTACTAAAATAATAATTATATAAAGCATTTATAATTGTTTAAAATTTTAGTTGATTTAAATCCATAGCTTTCTAAATTCGGAAAGAGGCTTAACGATCACAATAATACTTAAACAAGCAACCGTATCATCCAATTTAATTTTCCAAATTAATTTCTAGCATTTACATAATCAACATTTATGTAAACAATTATCCATCATTGCTTAACATATTACTTATTCAAATTGGCATATCAATTAACGACACATAATTAGATGTCCAAATCTGTAAAATAGCAGAACAGGGATTTATTCTGCTAATTAAATGACCAATTAATTTAATTAGCAAAACGGTTTATCCACTAAACACCTATCCAAAATTTCCTTATTTAATTTATTTCAACAGTACGGTTGTAACGACCCGTAATTTTCGATGATTTAAATTTGTTAAATTAATAAGATGTTGGTAATTAAATTTGGAAGAAATAAAATTTTGTAACTTATTAATGAAATAATAACTAAAATGAAATGTAATAAGGTTGATTTAAGTAAATTATTACCAATTTGAATGAGATTCCAATCAACTGAAATGATATAAATGTTATACTTAGTTATAAATTGAATATGAGAAAAAATGTAAATATTTAATTAACTAATGAAATAATATATTATTAATGGTAATTGAATGAAATTTGTGTTATGAAAGTAAATTGTAACATTGGTTGTAAATAATAACTTATAAGTGTGATTAAAAGTTAATGGTGACACTTATTGTATGTTACCTATTTATTTAGTCTGTTATAGTTAAATTGGAAATCAACCATAATTGAATGGAAGTAAATGTTACATTGATATGGTTCAAGTCAATAACTACAATCTGTGAATGTAATAAATTATATAAATGTAAACTCTATTCATAAGAAATTTATTGATTTAATAAAAGATTGGAATCAGATAAATAAGTTAATTGGGATTTTAAATTTTAATAAATGTGTAAAATTGACAAAATCCAATAAAATGGAAATAAAGTAATTAATACAAATAAAAGATGGAATTAGAGGATATTAATTTAATGAAATGTAAACCAAATGCTAGCTATGTTATAGAATAATAATTGATTGAGTATAAAGATTTGAATCAAATAAAATCAAATTATTGGAATTAAACTTTAATTAATTGGATTTATTTCAGTTGAATTTGAACACTATAATTATTGAAATAATCAACACTGAAATTGATATGTAAATTTACTTTAAATTTTTATATGTGTCTAGGTAATCAAAATTGATGAAATTTATTAATAATTAAATTTGAAATGAAAGGTGATTTATTTAATTTAATAATTTATTTATTTATTTAATGTGAAAATAGCCATTTTTGCCACTAACTCGAATTTCGACGAAACCATCGGATCCGTAACAGTGAATTATTGTAGGGTTTCAAGTTTCGTAACGATCGAACTTGTCGTTTGATCGTATGGACTCGAAACGCCCAGAAATCAATTTAATTGAAATCAAATTGAAATAAGCTGATTTTAACATAACTTCTTCATACGATGGAATTAGGACTTGAAACCCATTCCATTGATTTTAAAATTACTGAAAACATCCACTTTGATATATGGGTTGACCCATTTTCGTTCCGGCCGTCAAATAAAATTAAATTGGAAGTGGCGGCTTGGTTTTCAGTGTGTTAGGGTTCTTTTGGAAGTTTAAATAAATAGGTAACAATAATAACCAAAAGTTGTTGGAAAGTGGCGGCTCGATTCTTCATACGATGTTTAATTTTATTCTCTAACCAAAGTGGTTTGAAAGTGGCGGCTCGGTTTTCAGTGTGTTAGGGTTCTGATAGCATGAAGATGATGACGTGTTGATTTTTGGTAATTTCTTTTCTTTTATTTTATTTTTATTTGAATTTAATTTTCAACTCGCTCTAACATCAATAACTTTCACATATGAGGTCCGTTTCACGCGCGGTTTCTTGCATTGGGATCGTATCGAAATTCCAGACATTTTGACGCTGGTTTGGTTGGATTCAGAGACTGTTTAAATTTTGGATTTAAATTCAATTTAAATTCAAAGGTGAGTGTTTTAATCCACTCGCAACTTCTAAAATTTCTTATGTTTGTTAAATTAAATTTGTGATGTGATTGGAAATTTATTTATGACTTTTTGGTATATTTTGAATCATCATCTCAGTTAATTTGAATTTATTTTAATTAAATCGTTATTTAATTTATTATTGAATATAAATTGCCAGTTAAATACCTATTATTGATTATCAGTTCTATATTGATATTTATTGATTGATTTGGAAGATGTTTGTAATGGATGTTGATTGTTGATATTGGATGAATGGATGTTGTATTTTATATCATTATAAACTGCAAGTTCACTATGGGTTGAAATGATACACACCCGAATGATTCATAGATTAAGGAAAATCGTTATGGGTTGAAATGATAGACTCGAACGATTTTATGGATTTTGTTATTAAATTCGGGATTGCGGTTTGAAATGATATATAACCATAAAATTTTAAATTGCGGATTGAAATGATAAATATCCTTTCACTTGACCCTAGGTTAGAGAATTATATACGGACACCGGATTGGTTAAATTAAATGATTTTAAAATCCTTAATTTTCGAATTTAATTAAATGATACCTTGAAATAAAATTTGATTTATGTAAATTGAAGTATTATTGGAAAAATCAAGTTTATGATGAAATGTGAAATGGTTTAAAGGAATTGCTTTAAGAAATTAAATTGGAAGTTTAAAGTAAAATTTTAAGTATAAATGAAATTCTATCGAAATTAAGTTATTGAAGTTGTTTGAAAATACTTTGAAATATTTTGAAATTGGAGTAATCCGAATTGATATTTGAACATGGATTGAAACGATATGAAATTCAATAGTTTATTGAAATGTTAAATTGAAAGGTTTGGAATTTGGTTTGTTGACTTGGAAATTGAAAATGGTCCAAATGTGTTGAAATGAAATGAATAGTTTAATTTGATATTAATTCCAAATTCATGTTTTAATATAAACTGTTTAAAAATATATTATTTCAAAATTGCTAATTATTAAGATTTCAAAGTATTAAACCATTTTAACCTGTATTAATTATATAAAATCAGTTTAACCTATTTTAAACCATTTAATTTATTTAGACTAATTAACTTGTTTTAACTTATTTTAAATCTAATTAATCTATTTTAAAGCTATTTTAATTATATTAATTCTATTTTAAATATATATTAACTATTTATAACTATTTAAAACTATTTTTTTCTAAATTCCAAACTAAGTAAAATGGATGGTTTTTATTCAAATTCTCGATTTTTAAGTGAATATGGTTAATGATGTTATAACCTAAGTTGGGATTTAAATAACATATTTGGTTTAATATGATATTTTGAAATGAGAGTTTAGCCTATTTTGGAAATATGACTTTTGAAGGAAATATCTTCGAACTATGATTTCAAATGTGATATGATTTCAAAGGTGAATATGATTTCAAAGGTGATATGATTTGAATTGAATATGATATTTTGATATCAATTATGAAATGATTTTGGATATGTAAAAGAACCATCCGGTGTGTAATAAGCGATTGGTTGTTAAAGAGACCGGGATCGGATATTGTCATACTCTCTACGATACCGAAAACCACTTTGACAACTGTGTACGCGGTGGAGATTCCAGAATGAAGTAGGATGGTTGGCGACGATCCTATATGTGGTATATACGTGGACCTGACTCCCATGAGTTAGCTTAAGGTGGCTAAAACAGGAGCAATTGACGGGCCAAGTGAGGTCATTCCTCCGATAGGGCACATTCATTCGATACTATATTCCGACTTTGCGATTGATTTGGTGGCCACCCTCGATTTTTGATTTGGGAGTGTGTTCCGAGGTGGGCGGTAGTAGCTGCTATGCGTTACCACCAGCCCGGAAGTGTAATTGGTATATCTACCCTGGTATTGCCTAGTTGTGCCGTGTCACCTACCCTATAGAGACCACTACGAGTTTGTTCTATACCATACCTATGGAGTGCCCACTGACGACATCTAGTACGGACGGGATTACGGTACTGTAAACTATGGGAATATATAGAATGTGTTAAGGGGGGAAATGGGTAACGCCTTAACGCTATTTTAATAGTTTATCTTACTATAGACATATTATAATAGCGTATTCTACTACTTAGTAGATAGTTTAACGGATCCTTAGGAGATGTGAATCCCGAACATCTCTTAAGTTACTGCACTCACGTTAGACACTGAATAGGAGATGTCAAACCCCGTAAACATCTCTGATGCCGTTCCACTCATATTTATTTATCGTTATTTTAACTTACATAAGGTCTATTAGTTCTAACTCGAGTGTTTTGTCTTTTCAATTCGCTCGGATCAGCCTGAGAATTTCAGGATTTGAAGACCTTATTTCTGGAGGACGAAGATGAAGATTTGTACTACTATTATTTACTATATTTATTCCACTACATTCATACTATTCCGCTGCACTTATTTATTTATCTATGTTGCATGTAACTCTGATTCTGTGTTGTATAAATATAATCAAATGTTTTTGTAAACAGCTTCATGAACTGTTATTTGATTTATTATATTTTGTCATTCCGCTGCGAGATTCTGTATTTTTTTATTTCTTTCTCCTTTTCTTATTTACCCCATAACAATCTTCCCTTTTGAATGGTTTGAGTTTGATGCGTGTGTCTTCTTAAAGCGTCCAATAAGGCAGGTCATTACAACAGTGTTTATTTGGTCAAATAGATAACACCCAATAAGGTATAATTTATTTAAGGATGTTATTATTTAAAATAGCGCAATTGAATTCAACCACTGTATTTTAATCATAAATTTGTACTTCATCAAAATGGTAAACTATTTATACTATATTGTTCTACTAGTTTATACGAACCTAGTGCAAAAACCCACAGGTCAATCGGGTTTAAAATGAACGAGATATGACTTTGCAAAGTTACATACTTAATTCATATAAATTTTAAACAAATAAATCTAAATGTTTCTCGCTTGCAAAACCCAATGCTACACAAACTAAGTCAGCTCAAAACTTATGCATGCATGCATGCAACAACTCCCAATTGTTTATAAATTTTTACAACTAGTAAATTAAAACTTGTTCTCACCCCAAAAATAAACAGCCCAACCCATGTTCCCTTGCCTGAAAGCTTCCAACGCTTACAAACATCCCCGCTCACTATGCATGCAATTGAACACTTTAAGAAGGGCCTAAGTGCAAATTCCTATATAATGAACAGTGGCCTCCTTGCTCCAAAATCAATTTGCACCTGCTATTCTTATATGCACGCCATCTACTGCTAAGACCCACCATGCCCCGACCACCTGAAGTCCATGCTGTCACCATCAACGCGTCTGTTACCTCAATGCCTTACCTCTAACCATCTCCTTCACACACTAGAAAACTCACGACGCATCGTGTTTCCAAGGCCAAAACTCCATCTCTACGTCATCCCCATACACCCTACATGCCGAGCCTCTCCCTTTTATTCCAACGGCTGCACATGCTTCTACATATACACAGCCACACAATGGAGAGGAAAAGAAGGGAAGAAGAAAAGAAAAAAAGAAAGAAAAAGAAAATGGAAGAATAAATGAGTTGATGGAGAGAAAAACATAATATCTATGTATACTTTCATGTTTTCCTTTTTTCCATGCGTGACTTGATATATATAAACTAACATTCTTTCATAGCTAAGTAAAAATAGTGCACACATTAAATGCAAGCCACCAAATTTTTAAGCAAATTACAAACGAAGGCAGAAAAATATATATGCAAAAAGATCATGTTACCTTGTTTTTAAAAAGTTTTAGGGTACGATGCTACACAAAATCACGTTCGCGTACGAGCCGCGAACGAAAGAAATAAAAATATGATCGTGCACAATATTGTGACACGATCATAAAACAACAATAAAATAGACAGGTTAACTTATTATTTAAAGTTTCGAATATGTCAACGTTTGCCGTAAAATACGTCAAATGAAAATTCATTTATTTTCCAGATTAGAAATTATGAAAAATTCTATAAATAAATTAAAAATACGTAATTAAAAAATCAAGTCATTTTAATAAAAATTGATTTTCTTATAATATATTATATTTGAATCAAATCCGAATATTTAAATAAATTAAATATTCAAATTCGAAATATTAATTTCAGGTCGTTACACTATCGTTGTTAGTTAGGAGAGACTGGGATCAGATATATTATCCTAAAACCACTTTGAATTGGCATAAGCGCTTGAATTGAAGATATCGCGAAGATGATGAAATTGAAGACGGAGAACTTTGAAGTGCGAGGGTTACTTGCTATTAATCCTGAGGATGTAGCAGAAGTAGTGCCTTCAATTTGTTCAGAACCAGATCAACTTGTATGGTTGAATGCTGGCATTGCATTATTTCCTGAAGGACAGTGTTAGCATTCCATGTGGTATTTGCTAAAAGGTAAACCGTGAACTCAAGACTCACAACCCTGTAATGGCTAAAACAAGGTAGATGCGACAGGACTATGTGGGTTGCTCCCATTAAGGTGTGATCATCGCTTGTATCTAGATCGATATTCTTAGATTATGTATGCTTGTGGCTACGGAACGACATGTCAAGTTGGCAGCCGGGGTAGTGATCATATTCGGTACTATCCAGGAAGGGGTAGTCGGGTTCTGTGTTGGTAGAGGGGCGAATGTTTTGCAACTTTCAGTACATTTTATCTAGAGATGTACTGTATGGAAGCTAGTCCCTTACCTTGTCATTGTATGGAATCCATTCTCGAATAAGTGCTTTTCGAACTTAGTTGTATACCTAATATGATGGAATGTAATTAATGAAATCATTTCGGCTATGATTAAATATTTGTTTTAAACTCTACACATTATTATAATATCACAAGATTTCTTATGAAATGGTTTGATTATCGCAAGGTAAAAACCGTCTGTGTTTATGTGCGGCATGGTCTTGCGAGATACCTTTATTTTTGAAAGGTTTTATAACATCATTCGGTTTGTGTTTCTCAGGCTGGTTTACCAGACTGATCCGGGTGTTATTTTCTTATAATGCTCAGGTCAGACCGAGTATATTTTAGATTTATTATGGATGATTTGGATTTTAAGGAGACGAGCTGGATGCCTCCAAGACTTATTTACGTATCTTTATTCCCGCTACATTTGTTGTGTTGTATTTATTAGCATTTGTGAGGACATGTTGTTATAACTGTCCAAGCCGATGATAAATTAGTTTGCTCTAATTGATGTATGTATATTACAATTTTCTTTTGTAAAGATATGCTGTGTGTATATATATATATTATTCATCACGATATGAGATTCTATTCTATCTTTTCTTTCTTTCAGCCCAATAATATGTCTATTCAGCACTTGGATACTCGACACGTGAATACCGTGGATGTATTAGTGTCGACTTTTATGAGTCAAAAAGGCTAGTCATTATAGTTATTATTGCCAAAATCAATATCAGTGGTATTAACAATCTCCGCCCTTTTGATAATGACAACTGTGTAAATATTTTTATCATAAAATATAATGTAACTCTCCCTAAATTGGTTAACTCTCCCTATTTTGAATAACTCCTCCTTAGTATATGAATATGTTATACTTTATACATTTACTCCCCTTCTATCACCAACAAAATGGGTAAAGAAAAATAAAATCCCCCTAAATGTGACATTAAATACTATGAAATGTGATAATGTTGTATACGAAATCAAAATCAATACTAATTACGAAACAATATATTTTTGAGAAATACTTTATATATGTACATTTATAATTACATTTTTTTAAACCATACATCACAATTTTTACACTTATACGCACTAATATGCAATTAATTACATAAAAGTAGATTTTCATTATACAAACTAAAATGTACAAATAATAAACACACATTTTGAATACATATTAAAACTTAGATTTTCCTAGGAATGTCAACCTATCCTTTGGATCCAAGGAATAGATTGGTGTTGTTGACTTCCTAATCTTCATGTTCCACTTTTGTTTTAGAGTTCGAGCATTCCGAGGTGTTGTCTTGAACTTCTTTAGTGAAACAAGAAATCAAGCATCGAAGAGAATTGAAATATTTTTCTTGTTCTTTGGTCATTTGTATTTGACTCACTCTAAGTGTCGTTGATTGCAAAGAATGATGCAAAGAGCTTTTTGAATGTTTGAAGAGTTTCTTCTAGATCATCACTTAGTTTTTTGTGGTGAAAAATTGATTCTGGAATTCATTTTATTTTGTGAAAAAGGATGTGTAGAGAAGAATAAAATAAGAGGATGAATTTATTTGAGAGTTTTCCTCGAGCAAATATGGTTTTATACTGATAAATAGATGGATTAAAAACTAATCCCTCCAATTAAAATGACTATTCCTTTTGAAAAAAAAATCTGGAAATACCAAAATATGTCGACATATGTATGTAGGGTATGTCGACATACATACGGTAATTTTCATGTTTTTGTTTTTATATTTTGTTTTATATTGTTATTATTTTAGTTTATGATTCCAAAGATCAAAATAACACGATTGACAACAAAATGAAGTTTCTAAGAAAATTTCCTTAATAAAATAAGAGATACATAAACATAATGAAAAATATAAAGAAATGACATAAATAAAGCTAGAAATACAAAGATAGCTAATTAGATCTAAAATGATAATGATGAAGAAAAAGAATTTTCACAAAGCTTTCTCATTATCTTCCCAAAGTATTTGTCAACTTTGTTTGAGAGGCTAGTAAAATTCTTACTAAATGAACGCTTAAGCTCCTTTTGATTATTAAGAAGTTTCTCTTGATTTTAAAGAATCTCTTTGTTTGAATAGCGAGATGGCTTGTCATAGCTTTCAAGAGATGTATCAATTTCCTCCTCCTCTTCCTTTTCTTCATCCTCCTCTTCTATTTCTACTTCATCACCTTCTTCTTCTTGAAGAATCTCTTGCTCTTCTTCTCTTAACAATCTTTTTTCCTTTTCGATAAGTCATAGGGTTCAAACTCAAGAGGAATGTGCATGATAAAGAGGTTTGTTTTGTCAAATACTTTATGAGGCAAAATGTTTTCACCTCTTAGGTCAATACCAAAGCAGTTGAAAATTCTAGTAAGATACACACCATGGTAAAGTGTGTTTTCATGCCTAAAAACTTTTTTTAACAAAGTCATCCAAAATCACTTGAGCCCAATTTATATTATAATTTCCAAAAATAGCAAAAGGAGCTTTGAAAACTTCGTGAGTGGGGTTAGTTCCCCGTCCTTGGTGTAATACTTTGTTGTGAAATAAGACTCATTAATCTTGCTTTTGGCTTAAGATTTTTGCCTTTAAAACCAAGTTCTTCATCATTTAAAATTAGATTATGCATAACTTCTCTATCTCCATAATCAATTTCAAAAGTGGAGAGGTCATTTCCACTACATTTGCAATCAAGAATTTGACCAACAATATCACAATCTAAAACAATAATAGTATATTTGATAATACTCCAAGTTTGACCTTCTTTTCCTTGATAAAACTTTATAATTAAATTGGCATAAAACGTTTTAGCCAAATCGGGATAATAGTCGAAATCATTTTGTGATAAATTGATTAAACTGAAAATATCATTTTCCAAAACATAATCTTGTAAACCATAACAATAAAATTCATTAAAATTAGAAAATCTACTCGAAAAAACTTTACCATATTTTAAATACTCAATGTATGTTTCAACAGACTATTGATAATTGAAAAGTTAAATTTTGATTCTTTTGGTAAGCCTAATTGTTTTGGATTAAGAGGGTTGGTTTTAAAAAGACCTTATGAGTTTGTTTTGGAAGAAAGAGAGTGAAGAGTTTATTTATTTTTGAAATAAAATGTGTGTTGAAAATGAGATTTAGATGGTGTGAATATATAGAGTTTGAATGAACATGTGACAACCAAAAAGTTTTCATTTCAAATTTTGAATTGAATGAAAAAGAGAGGAAGTTCAAAAGTTCAAGTTTGAAAAGATTCTTCAAATTCTATCGGGGATATGTCGATATGCCAGAAATTTAATGTTCAAGAAATAAAAAAATATATTCATATTATTATATATTTTTATTTATACTTCTTATTATTATATATTAATGTCGACATCCCAAAGGAAATTTTGATGTTTTGTTTTTCTTTGAAAATAAACTTTATCTTATATTAAAACTATTTTAAACTTTATAAATATACTTGACTATAGATAAAATACATAGATAATTATAAAGAATAATATATATATAATTTTACTATAATTTTATATTTAAATCTAAGTATAAATATATTATAATTAAAAGATAGTTTAAAACAACCGAAGTTTAAAAACAAGAATATTAAGGCTAAAACATCTTTTTGAAAATCATTTGAAAAGATAATTTTTAAGGCTAAAACATTTTGAAAAACAATTTTGAAAATCATTCTGAAGTAGTTTTGAAAATCATTTTGAAGTAGTTTTGCAAGCTTCTTCTTGCAGAATATCTCATCATGACAGGACTCGAGAACTTGTACAAAACAAGGATGTTCGTGGGTTTGTAAGCCACTTGTCGTAGGTTTGTAAGCTACTTGTCGTGGGTTTGTAAGCCACTAAAAAGGTAGAAATGGGTTCCATCCCAAAAGAAAAATGGAGTGAAGATTTCAGTGCTATTGTGAAGTTTTAACATAATTCTAGACTCGGTACTTATCTTGAAATCTTGAACTCTTGATTATCTTGATACTTATGAGTCTTCAATCTTGATATCTTGAATCTCTATACTGTACGGTCTTCATTCTTGGTACCTGCATGGTTAAATCCTGCATATATATATATATATATATATATCTAAACTATAATGTTAGTATTTATAGTTTATAATCTTATTCTAAGGTTGTTGTCATCAAAACCATCAACTCATGGACTAACAATCTCCCCCTTTTTGATAATGACAAACTTTGTTTATAAAATGTTACTTATATCCTAATAACTCCCCCTAAAATTGATAACTCCCCCTTAATTTATGCCTAACTCTTCTATTTTATATTTCTCCTCCTTTGTCATCAACAAAAACAAACTTACTCCAAACTATATAACTCTCGGTCTAATATCCTCTATGATGATAGTGTTATCATCAATACTTACTAATAAACTTAAAACTTAGTCCTAAATTACAAACCTCCTAACTAAGAATCTATATAATAATACTTTTAATAGAACATATATATAAGAACACACATTATTTATTAATTATATATTTGTTTATATTTACATTTTCGTAGAGAATGTAGAAACAAACAACAAATAGAAAAGAAAGAGAAAAACTAATGTGTGTCTTTGAACATAGGAGATCTATGAACCGAACAATTTAGATAGTGGAAACAGAAATTTCCACGTTGTTCGACAAGATTTCCATCTTTTTCAAAGCACACTTCGCCAATGCAAACAACTTTGTCGTTGTCATCCGCATGCTCTTCTTCCATTGGTTCTTCTTCTTCACTTTCCTCTTGTTCATGATCTTCTGAAGAGTCCTCGTCAATTAAGATTGGGTTAGCATGATTATCCATAAGAAATTTTTGCAAATTCCTAAGGATTTTGCCTTGCCTCTCTTGTTCTTTGGCCATTCGAAGTTGCATCACTTGGATTTCAGTCATTAACTGAAGGGTATCTTTCAGAGAATCCTCTATTTTCGTTACAGGAGCGAGCGTTGATTGTTGATATGGACCAGAAGTAGGCGATGGGAACAAAAAGGTTGATTTTAAGTTTGATTTAGAAGAGGAGGCCATTGATAAACTGATCTCAGAAGAAAGAACGGAAAGAGAACAGAGAGAATGAAGAAAATTTTGAAATAGAAGAAATTTATAACCACTTATTTGAATTTTGGTGGGAAAGAAAATTTAAAATTTAAAAACGTTATATCTCGACATGGGTCTAGGGGGGATGTCGACATGGTTCTTGAATTTTTGCCTATTTACTTTATTTTGAATTAATTTTGAATTATACTTTGTTATTTATATTTTATATTTCAGTTAATGAACAAATACCTAATTCTCTTCTTAATTTAGTAAATGTAGATTCATTTAAGGGTTTTGTTAAGATATCAGCAATTTGATTTTCAGAATTGATATAGTCGAGAGTAATTGCTTCTCTACTTATATTATCTCTGAGGAAATGGTGTCTGATATCAATATGTTTAGTTCGAGCATGTTGAGCAGTATTTTTGGGTAAATTTATTGCACTAGTATTATCACAATAAATTGGTGATTTTGAGATATTTAAACCAAAATCTTTTAAAGTTTGTTGCATATATATTACTTGAGAACAAGCCAAAGCAACAGAAATATACTCTGCTTCAGTTGTTGATAGAGAAACCGTGTTTTGCTTTTTACTAAACCAGGAAATCAGAGAATGCCCTAAAAAGTGACAAGTTCCACTTGTACTTTTTCGGTCAAATTTACAACCAGCATAATCAGCATCACAGTAAGATATTAAGTCAAACGAATCATTTTTAGGATAAAATAAGCCATAATCAAAGGTGTGTTTAACATATCTTATAATACGTTTTACAGCTTTTAAGTGAGTTTCTTTAGGTTGGGATTGATACCTTGCACAGAGACAGACACTATGCATGATATCAGGCCTACTCGTAGTGATATAGAGTAGTGATCCAATCATTCCTCTATATAATTTTTGATTTACATCTTTCGAGAGATCTTCTTTACTAAGGTACTCATTGGTTGCCATTGGAGTGGGTTTTCCACTCGCAGTAGTCAAACCAAATTTACTAACTAGGTCTTTAGCATATTTTTCTTGACTAATAAAGATACCATTATCTAATTGTTTTATTTGTAATCCTAAAAAGAAGTTTAATTCACCCATATGACTGATCTCAAACTCTTTTGTCATTATTTCAGAAAATTCTTTATTCATTTCAAAATTAGTTGATCCAAAAATGATATCATCTACGTAGACTTGTACTAGTTGAATATTATTTTTATTTCTTTTAATAAAAAGAGTATTATCTACTTTACCTATTTCAAAATTTGATTGTAACAAGTAAGATCTTAGTCTATCATACCAGGCTCTAGGAGCTTGCTTTAGACCATATAGAGCTTTCTTAAGTTTATAAACATGATTTGGAAATTTATCATTTTCAAAAAGTGGTGGTTGTTTAACAAATACTTCTTCTTTTACAAAACCATTTAAAAATGCACTTTTAACATCCATTTGAAATAATTTGAAATTATTATGATTTGCGAAAGCAAGTAGAATCCTAATAGCTTCTAATCTTGCTACGGGGGCAAAGGTTTCATCAAAATCTATTCCTTCTTCTTGCCAATAACCTTGAGTGACTAACCGTGCTTTATTTCTAACAACCCCTCCTTGTTCATTCATTTTATTTTTATAAACCCATTTAGTTCCAATTATTGTTTTATTTTCAGGTCTAGGAACAAGTTCCCAAACATCATTTCTAGTGAATTGATTTAATTCTTCTTGCATAGCCAAAATCCATGAATCATCAGTTGATGCTTCTTCTGGATTTTTGGGTTCAATAGTTGATATAAAAGCTACATTACTCATTTGACTTAGTTGGTTTCTAGTTTTAACAACAGATTGCATGTCTCCAAGTATATTTTCTATAGGGTGATCTTTTAAAAGTTTAATCCTTTTATTAGGATGATTTAATTCATTATTAGTTTCAGTTGACTCTTGGTTTTGAATGATTAAATCCTCTTCATCATTTATTTCTTCAAAATTTTTGAAATTTTCATCAAATGAAACATGCATTGTTTCTTCGATTGTATTAGTTCTTAAATTAAATACTCTGTATGCTTTACTTTTATTAGAGTATCCGATAAAGATACCTTTGTCGGATTTAGGATCAAATTTTTCTAAATTATCTTTTGTATTTAAAATAAAACATTTACTTCCAAAATTCTAAAATAAGATACCTTAGGTTTCTTTGAGAAAATAAGTTCATAAGATGTCTTATCAGTTAAAGGTCTAATTAAATTTCTATTTAAAATATAACAGGTAGTAGCAACTTCTTCTGCCCAAAAGTACTTTGGTAAATTACTATCAGAAAGCATAGTTCTCGCACACTCTTGAATCGTCCTATTTTTACGTTCTACTACTCTGTTTTGTTGTGGAGTTCTTGGAAATGAAAAATTGTTAATTATTCCCTTTTTATTGTAGAATTCTTCAAACTTTTCATTTTTCAAATTCACCACCGTGATCACTACGGATGGTTATAATTTTTTGAGAAAATTGATTTTGAACCCTTTTTGAAAAATTCTTAAAATATTCAAAAGTATCACTTTTATGTTTCAAAAATATTGTCCATGTAAATCTAGAATAATCATCTACAATTACAAAAACATATTTACTATGATTTAATGACTGAATTTGAGATAGACCAAATAAATCAAGATGAAGTAATTCAAGAGGTTTTGAAGTTGAAATCAAATCTTTTAATTTAAAGAAACTTTTTCTAAGTTTTCCTAGTTGACACACATCACATAGACTATCTACTTTAAAATTCATTTTAGGGAGGCCTCTTACTAGATCATGTTTTGACAGTCTAGATAAGAGTTTGAAATTCAAATGCCCAAATCTCTTATGCCAAATCCAAGGGTCACTTGCATTTGCCAAAAGTCACAAGTTATCATTTGAAATTTTCATACTAAGAATATAAATATTCTTTTTCCTAATTCCCTCAAATATTATGGTTGAATTATTATCTTCAATGTGACACTTATCTTTTTCAAATTTAATTTTATATCCTTTATCGCGTAGTTGACTTATACTTAGCAGATTGTGTTTCAGATTCTTAACTAGCAAAACATTAGTAATAATAGGAGTTTCAGAGTTACCGACTTTGCCGATGCCGATCACATAACCTTTTGAATTGTCTCCAAAGTTAACCAGTCCTCCGTCTTTGTATATTATATCATTCAGCATATCTGGATTCCCAGTCATGTGTCTAGAACATCCACTATCGAGTATCCATTTGTTCCTTTTGATCTCCACAGTTTGTTTGTTCTGGATTGATTCCTCAATTACCATAAAGCATGATTCCTGCACATCAAACAATCTTAGTAGACAACTTGTATTTGAATATTGATTATATGCAGACTCAAGAGACAATGATGATCTGAATATTTCTAAACATGCATTAACAGATTTCTTAAACATAGCCATTTTTAATTCTTTAATTTTTAATTTTGAACTCTACATCAAAGAGAAGCTAAGGTAAGCATCCTCTTCTTCTTCTCCATCTCAATCTCTCTCCAATCTAAAAAATTTCCTATAACCTAACTTAGGAAATATTGCTTATGATCTTAGATTAGAGCTTCTAGAGTTGAAATTGAAGAGTAGTTGATCTTTCATTTGCTTTAGAGCTTCTCATTTGTTGTTTTGGGTTGAAAAGGTGAGTTTTTGAACTCACATCTATGTCTATATCTTTGATAGTTGTTAGGTAGTAATTTCTAACATCTATTCCTTGTTCATTTGTTTTTGAATTGAATCGGTTTGATGAATATTCCAATTTTTGGTGTTTTGAAGTCAAATCTATCAAAAATCCTATCTTTGATGTTTGAACATGTTGTTGGGGTGTATCGAAGAGCCTATAAGGCTGGGTTGTCGCTTGGCATAAATCCATAGTCTCTGTTGCTCGTCCGATCACTTCCGTTGGATTTTTGTCCTTCATGGGACTATACTGAAAATGCTGCAACTGGCCATTCAGTCGACTGAACCAGAAGGTTAGTCGACTGAATCTGGGACTAGAAAATTCTCTGGCCCTGTGTCAGTCGACTGACCTTCTGGTTCAACCGACTGAAACTGAGAACCGAATGTTCCTGGCCTTGGATCAGTCGACTGAACCAGAAGGTCAGTAGACTGAACCAGGAACCCTAGAGTTTCTGCCTTGAATCAGTCGACTAACCTTCTGGTCCAGTCGACTAAATCTGGGAGATGTGCTTTTTGCCTATTTTAGGCAGTTTTGTGTGGATTTCCGATTTTTATACGATTCTTGATGATCCGGTTTGTTGTTATCATTTATCGACTTTGATGACTCCTTTCTTTGGATTTTTGGGAATATCCATTTGATGGATTTGATATCGATTTCTATGGTTTTGATTCACGTCTTCGAATGTGAATCTTTGGTGGTTGATTGTTTTTACAATCATCTTTGTGGTTTGTCACTTTTAAATATAAAGGTTTCTATACTAGTAGTAAATATTCAAACTCTTTCACAAAGATGATTCCAACTCTATTTTTTTATACAAATCTCGTTTATAAAACCGTTTTCCAAACTATTAGTATATACAAACCTTTACCTCATTCGTATGAGAAATCTAATTAAACAGCTTGGTAAAACAAGTGGTATGAAACGCTTGCGTTTACTTCGTCGGTTAATTTTTGGACTTGTTCGATTGAAATCTTGTGACAATCTTTGAGTGGAAATCTACAATTTATTCGTAAATATTTAAGTTAAGCTAGTGGTTATGGGACATGAAGCTAAACTCTTATATTTACTAGCTTAGTGTGATTCACACTTCTTATTGATCAATGATGATCATTTTATAGTTTAGACTAGCGATGTGCGATGTCTCTTTGTCCGCATGGGGGACTGTACCCAGTTCTATTGAGCTTCATCTCGTTTTTATAGGCTAGTGACCTACGGGCTTTATGGAGTTCGGTTCATCGGGCGTACCGTTATTGCACTACGTCGTTGTTCCGAATTATTTGAGTTTCGGGTTCATCGGGAGTACCGTTATTGCACTACGTCGTTGTTCCGAAATATTTGAGTGTCAGGTTCATCGGGCGTACCGTTATTGCACTACGTCGTTGTTCCAACTCATTTGAGTTTCAAGTTCCTTGGGCGTACCGCTATTGCACTATGCCGTTGCACCGACTTTACGGTTAGCGACTATGGAATAGCGTTCCGTTTGTGACACACATGTTGGGGAGTTTTCATGCTCCCGTTTGTGATAGGCCTTCCCCTTTTTGTGATTTCTAGATTTCTAGTTGATGATTTCTAGAATTTGTGTTTCACCGATTTTTGTGATTGACATTGATATGTTTTGTCAACATTTGTGTTTTGGTGAATAATTTAAAGAATGTGATTCTTTTTCGATGTTTGAGAATATTTGAGATATTGTATGATTTTTGTTGTTATCTGATGCTTACTTGTTACAGTATGGCATTATTGTTATCATACATTTTTGTGATATATCTTATCCTATCTCAATTTATATGATATTTATAGCTAGACTGATCCGTTTATTATTTTCTTCTTAAATAATACTCGGGTCAGACCGAGGTATTTCAGGTGCTCCTGCTTGACTTCTTATCAGGGTACGTCACCTGACTTTTGGCTAACTACTTTAGCTTAGTAGTTTTTGTTAGTATACATTTGAGATAGAGACTCCTTGATGTATACTTATTCTTTTGTCTAGCTCTTGTATCTATTCTTTTGTGATGTAGTGGATCTTGTATGACCACTACTTTGATGTACACTTCTATGTGTTATATTCATATTTGTTTCCCCCTTTGTGATATGAATATCTGTGACTGATTTGTGTTATGTTTATTTATATATTTGTTTCCGAAGTCCACATAGCCACTGTGTGGTAGCTTTGAGTTTGTATTTGGTATGTCGGATTTCCTCTTGAAATGAAATGTAAGTTATATTATCTGACATATCGGTACTCTCACAAAGCAATTACATAGATGGTCGCTCCTTAACAGCCTTATTCTTCGTGCAAGTCGACGGCATTACCCCGTAGTGTTCTTAGCTAGTGTGAGTATAGAGGTGGGGCGTCATAGCTTGGTATTAGAGCCAAACTTTGGAACAATGCAGAATAATCTAGCAAGGATCATTGTCCTAAGTCTTTCTTAGGAATCGTGCCATAGGATTTAATTCGAGTCTTCGTACCGTTCTATCCTATTTCCATTTATGATGCCTTGTTTTATCAATCGAGTTTGTTTGATATTCATTTTGAGAAAAACCTTTTTCCTCTTCTTTCTTTCTTTCTTAAAGAAGAGAAATGGTTAGATCTGGCAGTCCTAGCACTGGTCAATCCAGTAGACTTTCTTTGGATGGCGTATTCATGTCTGCCCAACAACTTTTGGATCTTGTAAAGAATCAAAGGTTTATCTATGCTTTGAGTATAAACCCTAAAAAGGTTTTACCTCTGAAATTAGAAGTGCCTTTCGACCAGTTTGTAGATATCACTCTTCGACTTGAAGAGGCCGATAAAGAAAGTGATTTTGAAGTTGTGGATGCCAAACAAAACTTCAACATCAACAAGAAGAGGCATATTAAGTTCAAAAGCCCTAATCCCAACAAGAAAGGGAGGCAGGCAATTTCGGTAGCAAAGACTCCTACCACTAGTCGTGGACAATGCTACAACTGTGGTTTTACGGACCACTATGCAAATAAGTGTCTAAAACCTCTTACTTGTCGCTATTGCAAAGGTTTGGGTCATCTTTTATCTTCATGTCCCAAACTTCAAAGTAAGAGAGAGGGAAAGCTGAATGTTGTGCAAGCCCCTAGTAACACTTCTCTTGGTCAAGGTATTTTTCATTCAGTCCTTGATGGCATTATTTTATTTCGTGATCTTCCTATTTGATTTTTTTGATACGGGTGCGTCCCACTCTTTTATATCAAAAGAACTTGTTGATTCTTTTTCTTTAAATAGTATGGGCTTGATGACTTCATTGAGAATTGCGAATCCGGTTGGTGAATCCGCAACACTCAGTTTACTTTGTGAAAATGTCAAGATTATTTTATGTGATTATTCTTTTCGAGCCGATTTGCATGTTATGCATTACTTAGGCTTCAAAATTGATTTTTGGGAAAGGATTGGCTTGATCATTATGAAGCCTACATCCTATGTCCTGAGCGGACTATATATCTTCGACATCCTCAATCTGTTAAGCGGATTTCTATTGTTTTTAATGATTTTGATTTCCAAATTCGGTGGCATCATTTTATTCTTTAAACCCACTTGATGAGGAAAGTATCATTTCTCTCATTCAAGTAGTTTGTGAATTTTCTGGTATATTTGAGCTTGTCTTAGGGTTATCACCTAAGCAATCTATTGAATGGTGCTAAGGTCTTTTCCAGCTCGACCTTGCCACCGGTTTTCATCAGCTACGAGTTGCGGAGGGTAGCATTCCACTTACCGCATTTCGTACTCATTATGGTTCTTATGAGTGGTTCGTTATGTCATTCGGTTTGACGAAACTTCTACCTTATTTCATCCATCTTATGAATCGAGTATTCTACGAATATCTCGATTAGTTTATCCTTGTATTTATTGATTATGGATGAAAACAACAATTTAAAATTTGCAAATATTTTTAATAAGATATTTATAAGTATGATTGGATTTTGTTCTTAAAAATGAGCAAAGAATATTCGTAAAAATTTTAAGAGACATGTTTATCATATAGAAGATGATTTTGTGTTGTTTTGCCCATTGAGTGCTTTAAGAATTCTGGTCGATGCGCTTGATCAACGTTATCGATAGGAGTCTCCTAAACGCTATGATGAGACAGTCAGACACAATAAATTGACTTGTAAAAAGTAAATTTTTCTAAAAAGATGATTATACAAAGTTAATTATAGTTTTGAAAGTTTTAGCTTTTCGGGAAAGAGGATCATTTAAAAGAACTCTTTTCCAATGTTTTTATTCTTGAATCAAGACTTTATTGTTTATACCAATACTAGTCGTATTGGTTTGAATGTCGTTCTCATGCAAAAGGAACGTGTTATCACATATGCTTCATGACAATTAAAGTTTGCCGAGACTAGATATGCCACTCATGATCTAGAGCTCGCGGCTATTGTTTTCGCCCTTAGAATTTGGCATCATTATCATTTGGGAGAGAAATTCGTTCTCTACACCGATGATAAATCTTTGAAGTATTTATTTTCTCAAAAGGAACTTAATTTGCGTCAATGACGTTGGCTCGAGTTCCTTGCTATGATCGTGATATTCTATATACTCCTGGAAAGGGTAATCAAGTTGCCGATGCCCTTAGTCATAAGCAACAAGCAGTTGTTTCAATGATGATATCCGAATGGAATGATCTCGAGACTTTATCCACTTGTGAGATTCGAGATCGTGAATCCAATTTATGTTCATATCTTGTTTCGTGTAGCCTTGAGGCTCATCCTTCTTTTTTGGACCGTACCTCTTTTGGCTAACTCTATGTCAAAGAAATTGTTAAATTGCATGGAGTTTCTACTTCTATTGTTAGCAATCGTGATCCATTATTTACTAGTGGATTTTTGGAAAGGGTCTTCAAAAAGCTTTGGGAACAAAGCTTAATTTTAGCACCGCTTATCATCCTCAGTCCGATGGACAAACCGAGCATGTGAATCAAACTCTTGAAGATCTCCTTCGTGCATGTGTTCTTGATTTTGGTGGAAGTTGGGAAGATCATATTTCTCTTGTTGAGTTTTCTTCCAATAATAGCTTCCAATCTAGTATTGGTATGGAACCTTTCGAGGCACTCTACAGAAGGCCGTGCCGATCCCCTTCGTGTTGGCTTGAAGCCGGTGAGAAGCTGGTTTTAGGTTCAGATTTTATTCGTGTTTCACCTATGATGGGTGTTGTGCATTTCAGTCGATCGGGAAAATTAGCACCTCGATATGTTGGTCCATTTCCCATCACCGAACATATTGGTTCTGTGGCTTATCGCCTCTTTTATTACCGGCTCAATTTTCTGCTATTCATGACGTTTTCCACGTCTCTCAACTACGGAAATACCTTAGGGATTCCGATTCTATTCTTGAGCCCGGTGTAATCGAAGAAATTGAAGTTTCACCAAATTTGACTTATGAGCAACATTCTATTCGTATCATTGCTTCGGAGGTTAGACGCCTTCGAAATAAAGATGTTTTTCTTGTGAAAGTTCAATGGTCCTCAAATCCTAAGGATTGCTCTTGGAAATCTTGAGAATTCATCGAGCAAACACATCCGGACTTACTCTCTCGTGCTCTTTAGGGTGAACTTCTTATTTCAAAATTTCTTCTTTTTTGTGTTGTCATGCCTTTGTATGGTTGTTACTTTTTATTTCTTTTTCTTAAGTATTGCGAGGACACAATTTCTTTAAGGAGGGGAGTCTGTAACAACCCGCATATTTTACGATTGTATATTTAAATGTTTTATTTAAATATAGCATCGTTAATCGGATTAAAGTCCGGAAAACTACTTTTTGTAAATAGTCGAATTGGGACTCGAGACCCCTGGTTCAGTCGACTGAAACTGGGAACCGAATGTTCCTGGCCTTGGATCAGTCAACTGAACCAGAAGGTCAGTAGACTGAACTAGGAACCCGAGAGTTTCTGGCCTTAAATAAGTCGACTGACCTTCTGGTCCAGTCGACTGAATCTGGGAGATGTGCTTTTTGCCTATTTTAGGCAGTTTTGTGTGGATTTCCGATTTTTAATCGATTCTTGATGATCCGATTTGTTGTTATCATTTATCGAATTTGATGACTCCTTTCTTTAGATTTTTAGGAATATCCATTTGATGGATTTGATATCGATTTCTATGGTTTTAATTCACGTCTTCGAATGTGAACCTTTGGTGGTTGATTGTTTTTACAATCATCTTTGTGATTTGTCACTTTTAAATATAAAGGTTTCTATACTAGTAGTAAATATTCAAACTCTTTCACAAAGATGATTCCAACTCTATTTTTTATACAAATCTCGTTTATAAAACCGTTTTCCAAACTATTAGTATAAACAAACCTTTACCTCATTCGTATGAGAAATCTAATTAAACGGCTTAGTAAAACAAGTGGTATGAAACGCTTGCATTTACTTCGTCGGTTAATTTTTGGACTTGTTCGGTTGAAATCTTGTGACAATCTTTAAGTGGAAATCTACAATTTGTTCGTACATATTTAAGTTAAGCTAGTGGTTATGGACATGAAGCTAAACTCTTATATTTACTAGCTTAGTGTGATTAACACTTCTTATTGATCAATGATGATCATTTTATGGTTTAGACTAGCGATGTGCGATGTCTCTTTGTCCGCGTGGGGGATTGTACCCAGTTCTATTGAGCTTCGTCTCATTTTTATAGGCTAGCGACCTACGGGATTTATGGAGTTCGGTTCATCGGGCGTACCGTTATAGCACTACGTCGTTGTTCCGAATTATTTGAGTTTCGGGTTCATCGGGCGTACCGTTATTTCACAACGTCATTGTTCCAAAAAATTTGAGTTTCAGGTTCATCGGGCGTACCGTTATTGCACTACGTCGTTGTTCCAACTCATTTAAGTTTCAGGTTCCTCGGGCGTACCGTTATTGCACTACGCCGTTGCACCGGCTTTACGGTTAGCGACCATGGAATAGCGTTCCGTTTGTGACACACGTGTTGGGGAGTTTTCATGCTCCCGTTTGTGATAGGCCTTCCCCTTTTTGTGATTTCTAGATTTCTAGCTGATGATTTTTAGAATTTGTGTTTCACCAATTTTTGTGATTGACATTGATATGTTTTGTCAACATTTGTGTTTGGTGAATAATTTAAAGAATGCGATTCTTTTTGGATGTTTGAGAATATTTGAGATATTATATGATTTTTGTTGTTAACTGATGCTTACTTGTTACAGTATGGCATTATTGTTATCATACGTTTCTGTGATATCTTATCCTATCTCAATTTATATGATATTTATAACTAGACTAATCCGTTTATTATTTTCTTCTTAAATAATACTCAGGTCAGATCGATGTATTTCAGGTGCTCCTGCTTGACTTCTTATCAGGGTCCGTCACCTGACTTTTGGCTAACTACTTTAGCTTAGTAGTTTTTATTAGTATACATTTGAGATAGAGACTCCTTGATGTATACTTATTCTTTTATCTAGCTCTTGTATCTATTCTTTTGTGATGTAGTGGATCTTGTATGACCACTACTTTGATGTACACTTCTATGTGTTATATTCATATCTGTTTCCGCCTTTGTGATATGAATATCTGTGACTGATTTGTGTTATGTTTATTCCTATATTTGTTTCCGAAGTCCACATAGCCACTATGTGGTAGCTTTGAGTTTGTATTTGGTATGTCAGATTTCCTCTTGAAATGAAATGTAAGTTATATTAGCTGACATATCGGTACTCGCACAAAGCAATTACACAGATGGTCGCTCCTCAACAGCCTTATTCTTTGTGCTAGTCGACGGCATTACCCCGTAGTGTCCTTGGCTAGTGTGAGTATAGAGGTGGGGCGTCACATACAATTTAGATTATCACCACTCCATAAAAAGTCCCTCTTAACTTTATCAACTTTGTCAATTACCCATTTAGGAAAAAGGTAAAATGACATCCAGTAAATGGGTAATGCCGATAAAACTGAATTAATAAGAATAATCCTTCCTGTTCTCGATAATATTTACCATTCCATTTGGAAATCTTTTATTAATTTTATCAGCTATAGTTATACAATCATCATGTTTTTGTTTTTGAGTTCTAATTAAAAAACCTAAATATTCTATAGGAAATTTCATCGTTTTACAATTCAATGTGCATGCAATTTGATTTTCTATACTATTTATGTCATTTAAAACAAATACCGAGCTTTTGTCAAAATTAACCTTTAAACCAGTTAAAAGTTCAAAACTATATAAAGAAAATTTAAGAGAGATAATATGATCAGGCAAATGAGAAGTAAAAATCATAGTATTATCCGCGAATTGAAGAATAGAAAGTCCATTACTATTAATCTCATTACCTATATTATCCAATATCCTATTACTAGTAGCCAATTTAATGATTCTAGCAAACATGTCAACAGTCAAGTTAAACAATAAAGGTGATAAACGATCACCTTGTCTAAGTCCATGTTTTTATTGAATTTTATTTCCTAGAATACTATTAACCATAATACTACAATTTACAGTTTTAAGTAAAGACATAATCCATCCTATCCATCTAGTACCAAAACCCTAGCCATTAATAAGTCTTTAAGAAAAATCCAATCAATTAAATCGCAAGCTTTAGCAAAATCAAGTTTAAAAGCACTTAAGTAATATTATTTTTACAACAGTAATTAACATATTCTTGAACTACTATTACGCCATCTGTGATATTCCTACCTTTAATAAAAGTTGTTTGAGTATATACATTAATTCATTTATTTTAGAATTTAGTCTAGTAGCCAAAACCTTAGAAATGATTTTAAAAGAACAATTTAGTAATGAAATAGGTCTAAAATCTTTTAGTTGGTTAGCACCTAATTTCTTATGTAATAAATAACATTTGCAAAGTTAAATCTACCTAACTGAAGCAAACCATCATAAAATTCATTAAACATTTTCATTATATCATTTTTTAACACATTACAAAAAGTTTCATGGAATAAAGTAGGAAATCCATCGGGACCCAGAGCTTTAACGTTAGGCATATCTTTTAAAGCCTTCCATATGGATCATCTTACCCAACTAAATCAATCTCGGTATCCTCAGTGTAAAGCATACCCCAGTGAGCTGTAATTCTGTATCTATTAGAAGTTCCAAAAATATCTCTATGATAATTAGTAAATTCATAATTAAGTTGTGCTTGATCAAAAATCTCGATATCATTAATTAATAATGATTGATAGTATTACTACGTTTTCTACTATTAGCCACTTTTTGAAAAAATTTAGCACTCATATCATCTTCATCCATCCATTGAACTCTAGATCTTTAATTCTAATGTTACCAAAAATATTTATTACATGAAATCTACAATTGTAATTATTTATAGAAAGCCATTTTTTCTCAACTAAGTTTTAAAACTATTTTCTAATAACCACATCTTTTCAAATCTAAATATTCTAAGGTTAATACAAGAAAGGATTATTGGATAATGATCTGAATAGATATTCGGTAGCCCTATAACCTTACAAGTCAAAAATTTGTCCTCTATTTCATCACTTATAAAAAATCTATCTAACAAAGCCGTCGATGGAATTTCTCTACTATTTGACCAAGTAAATTGTCTATTACTTAATTTTATCTCAATTAAATTACAATTACCAATAAACAGATCAAATTTTTTCATCGCACCAAAATCTCCTTCCCTAGGGGTTCTTTCACCCAAAAATATAGTAACGTGTAAATCACTCCCTATAACCCATGGTCCTAGAGCGAGTGTTCTAAATTCTAAATATTCATTCCATAGAACCCTACGATCTATTTTTGAATTTGGCCTATAAACATTTATAATATTAAGAATTGAATCATCATTAATGTCAAAAAATATCAAATGCATTGAATGATCTTTAATAATAGATTGTAAAAGTCTAACACACAATTATCTTTCCAACTTAACATAAGTCCTCCTGTACTATCCCTAGTTGGAAGATAAGCCTAATGATCAATATAATGACCCCCTAGGCACCTTATATTATGATAATTAGGATACTCATATTTAGTCTCTTGAAGTAAAATTATATCAATATTATTATCTTTGAAAAGCGATTTAATTTTACTACATTTCCTAAATCATGTAAGCCCCTTACATTTTAACTAATTGATCTCATAATCCAAGAGATATAACCCATTCCAATTCCTTACTTTTATCATAATCAACATCTAACTGAATACCGTTAAAAATAAAACTTGTATTCTTAGCTAAGAAATGCATATCACTAGTAGACAAATTGTTCAAAGCACATAAACTATAAATACTACCCGTCATATCAGAGCTAGAGCTATCGGATGCTCTAGAATCATACTCTAAAAAGACATGCACTCCTCCTCACCGATCTATGCTCTATCGAACTAGGAACAAAATCAACACTACTCCTAGAGCTAGCCTTTTTAACCTTTTTCTTCCCCTTTACCCTACTGCTAGAATATATACTTTGATTCATCTGCCTAGAATTTCTACACAAATCCTAATCTTCCATAGTACAATTTGACTTCTGTAACGATAGCGATCTTTTGACGCTCGAAAGTCGACATTAATACGTCCACTATATCAAATGCCGCACAATCGAATGCCGGAAAACCAAACCATTAGGGTTAAAAAGAAGAGGTAGAAGAAGACAGAAGAAAAATAAAGAAGAAGAAACAGAAACAGAAACAACAACAGAATCTCACATTCGCAGCGGAACAATATATAATAGACGAATCAATAATCTTTAAAACAAAAGACTATATCAGTTTATACATACATCAATCAGAGTCAATATACAACTCAATACAACAATGGACAGTTATATAAACTTGTCCTCGCACAGAATACACAGCGAAATAAATAAACAAGTACGGTAGTACGTCTCGCCATCCAGCTCATCTCCAAAGCACCAGAATATCTAGAATATCCTGATAACATAACTCTAGGCTGCCCGTGTGGAAAATTATAGGCACTCAGACTTTAGAAAGGGAACAATAAAATCCAGGTCAGTCATGGTGACTGGTGTGAGATTGTAAAACAGTTATTTTAACAAAGAAAATAAAACAATTTCGCAATGCTTTTAGAAAATGAAACTACCATAAGGCCTCCCGCCACACACACAATGCAAACGCAGAATTGGAGGAGATTTCTCCTTATGATAGTCAAATATGCTTACTACGAAAAATCACTTGATATTATTATTAATGTCCGTTGGAAAACATTTCGAAAGTATAATATTAATCTTAGCCAGCATAGACATTTCGAACTATGCCTACTATAGCTACTATGTTCAATAGTAGGTTACCGCCACATTCCATAGCAGGTTATACAACTAAAACCGTACAGGGTTCGTATTGTTTCTTTGGATTTCCAACAAATGGTCAGGCTAAGGAACTTCTTTACAGCGAAATGAAAACGCCTCTGGAAAGACGCCCCGAGAACCTAACCGGATCTCTGCAAACACAAGGCCGACGCTACCTCACGCTGTACAGCTGTAACTAGGTAACCAACACACTGACACTACCTCACGCTGTACAGCTGTAACTAGGTAATTAACACACAAGTATGCCATCCCCCGGTTGTTACCGACCTTTATCCGAGGATCCTCAACCACAAAGCAACAACCACAAAGTATAATAAATGTGCAGCATCAACATAGGTAAAATATCTGGGCTCTATACCATGATATCACCTCTTATCTAGAAGGAAATGACATACCCTAGGGGCGCGACCCCTAACAACCTTGCTGCAACATTCCTGTTTCGACCATTACCGGGTTGTGAGGCTCGACGAAGTCTCATCCACAAAGCCACGCTTTTTCACAAAGCCATGCTTTTTCAGAAAGCCACGCTTTTTCACAAAGCCACGCTTTGATCAACAAATGATCAACAACACTTCGTATGCCACATTACCAAATTGGGAATGTATCACTAGTAACCATCAACTACATAACCTCTGAGCTCGTACGTCTCAGAGAAGGGTGTTAAGCTAAGAGAATAAATTCTCCGCCACCAACAGAAATGTATTTGATAGAAACCAGCTTTACATCTCAAAGTGTAACGTCAGACACACATCCATACAAGTCCGTTCCGGGATCGAACGGAACCGAAGGCACTTCCAAAGAAGCCCTTGCAATTCAGGTATTCACTAATCATGTCCGGACTTCCCATCACAAGAAGAGTGATATAAATCTCTATACCAGAGCAACTCGGTGCAGAGACATTCGACAGGTTGTCCTTTGATTTTCGAACATACCCGGTCTTCAAATAATGTCCATTCACGATGTATCACTATTCGGAATGGGTTATATGACACAAAGTCCTCTCCCGGCTTAACCGAATAATGAGCGTTTGTTTTAAAAACAAATCAAGTGCAATTTCAAAGGCAAATATTGATAGTCGGTTATTTAACTATCAACAACATATCACAACAATCATCAGATTTAAATAATTTTTCCCAAATTATTTATTTTCAAAATATCTTCACAAGATATATATTTTTCCACACTTTAACATTTTGAAAACCAATTTCAAATCACTTTTCACACTTCATCACTTTGACAACAAATTTCAAATCACATTTTCCACACTTCATCACTTTGAAAACAAATTTCAAATCACATTCACTCGCGGAATAAAATCCCTGATATTATTCATTTCTCTTTTTCTTTAAAAATTCCCACTATGAATTTAAATTTCCAAATATTCACTGATATATGATTTTCAAATCGATTTCCAATTATTCACTTTCAAACACCAAATCAAATTCAAAATTGATTTCAAATTTCATTTCAAACCCCAAATCAATTTACAAATCGATTTCTAAGTTTATTTCCAAATTCCAAATTATTTGCAAATCGATTTCTAAATTTATTTTCAATTATCAAATCATTTTACAAATCGATTTCCAAATTTATTTCAACACAAAATCCATTTTTATTCAAAACCAAATCAATTTTCATATCGATTTCCCAAAGATCTATTTTCAAATACCAAATCAATTATTAATTGGATTTCAAACAAATTTATCACTTCTTAAATTAAATTCCTTTATCTCTTCCAAACCATCTAAAATTCCATTTTTAATAAATTTTCCAACTTTCGAAAAGTACTATTCGAAATCCATATATAAAAATCCTTTCACCATATTTTGAAAAAAACTCGATAAGATTACAAAATCAACTTTTTACTGTTAAATTCCTTCTTTTAAATTCACCCAATTCTTTCAAAAAGAATTCACTTAAAATTTCTAACTTTAATTTCAAAAATCCAATTTATTTATTTCTGGTATCCAACGATACCAAAAATACATTCGGCTAAATTTTAGCCTTCGACACATTCAATCGTCAATATAATCATTCACAGATTATCAATAAATCATCACACAGCATATGAAACAAATTCATACAACATATAAAACAAATTCATATAATTTGAGGAATCCAGTTGGATCCCTCCAACCTGTTTCCCTGCATCCATAGATGTTAGCACAATACCAATTCCACTTCGAGGTAGAATATCATGGTATATGGGATTTATAAAATATCATCCGCTATTATGCGGCGCATAGGGTCTCATCCGCTATGTAATGTGGGAAAATCAATCACCAATATATACATATTCCAATATATATATTGCTATATACTACTATCATATATACTATCATTCAAGCATACAATCAACACAATCAATAATTTTAAATATAACTATTTAAAATTAAACAAAACCCTTTGTTTGAGTGAGAAGACCTCACCTTTGATTTTATTTGGCAATCCATTTCCATTCCAGCTTATTTTCTCCATTTAGACCTTGTATAAACAATTTTATACAATTTATTAATATTCGAATCAATCGAATAATCAATTTCCATTAAATAGATTTAATTAATTAACACTTTTAATTTGAACTAATCTATTGATCAATTTCCTATTAGATAAATTATCTTTAAGTAACTAAAATAAAATTGATAAGTAATTTAATCAGGTTAATATATAGGCATAACTTACTGCAAAATTCGACGTTGAGATATATATACAATTTGAAATTTGAAATTTTAAACAGAACTGTTTGCTCTTTCTTTTTCTTTTTTTTCTGCATATATATTTATACATAAATTAAGTTACAGAAACTACCTCACGAGATTTCTATGTGACCCACTCCATCAACACTCGAACGAATGCCCCACGACTTCAACCCAAAATGTCGAAATCGAACAACTGCCACTCCTACCGCAACTCACGAACAAGCCAACGACACCCCTTAGAAGGCTTCAACCATCACCACGCTGGCCACCAGCTCCTGCTCGCCGAGCTCTTCCCCTACAAATTTCCGAAACCCTAGCTACTGCCGCTCTAAATCTCGAGCATGCGCTTACACGTACGACGCCACCAAAGTTCGCCTCGCCAATGCGACCTGCCTCCATCCTCCACTCGTCGCCGGCAATGAGCCAACCCCCGTTCCTCATACGCGCGCACCATCCACAAAGTCGTACCTCAAAACAAATGCTCGCGAATCTATGTTATTCGCTCGTTCACTTGTCTGCTGTGATTTTTAAAAAGAGGACTTCAGCTTGTTTTCAAACAGAAAGAGAAGAGGGGAAACTAGTTTGAACGAGAACAGAAAAAAGGGGAGAACGAGGTTCTGAATTAACTTATATCGGCCATTAAAACTGGGAAGAAAAGGAACGAAGATATTTTCTTTTAATTGCTCGGCCCTTATAATTTTCTTCATTTGAAATTTAATTGAAGCATCAGAAGGCAGCGTGATTTGAATACGAGGTGATGGGTTGCGTGTGGGAGGAAAAAGGGTATAGTGCTCTGGAAAAGAGTTGATGTGTGATAATTTCAACTGGGGTTGACTGTGTATATATATATTCAATTTAAATTCAAATTCAAATCGTCACGAATTTGCAACTCAAAATCTCGATATCCTATCGAGGCGTGCCGCTAGGCGTTCGTAATGTTATACGCCTATATATTTATTAAATGGAACGATCCTCGATTTCCAACAACCACAAAGAAATAAATTTGCAGCAACAACATATGTTAAATATCTGGGCTCCATACCATGATACCACCTCTATCCAGAAGGAATGACATACACTAAGGGGCGCTACTCCCTAGAACCTTGCTACATCCTTCCTGTTTTGACCATTTTCGGGGTGTGAGGTCCGACGAAGTCTCGTCCACAAAGCTACGCTTTTCACAAAGCCATGCTTCGGGTCAAACAAATGATCAAAGAAATGATCACAAAGATAAATGATCAAACAAATTATCATATCACAAATGATCAAACAATGATCATTTCATAGCAACACTCAGCATGCCACGTTACCAAATTGGGAGTATATCGCTGATAAATTTCAACTACATAACCTATGAGCTCGTACGTCTCAGAGAAGGGTGTTAAGCTAAGAGAATAAATTCTCCACCACCAACAGAAATGTATTTGAAAGAAATCAGCTTTATATCTCAATTTGTAACGTCAGACATACAATCCATACAAGTCTGTTCCAGGATCGAACAGAACCGAAGGCACTTCTTATGAAGCCCTTGCAAATCCGGATAATTTTCTAATCACGTCCCGACTTTCCGTCACTAAGGGTGATAAAACCTCTATATCGGAGATCAGCCGATGCAGAGTAACTCGATGGTAATCCTTCCGTTTTCAAAAATATTCGGTCTTCAACACCAGTCATCAATTGCAATCCATTACGACGTATCACATATTCGGAATGGGTTATACGACCCAAAGGTCCTTTCCCGGCTAACCCGAATAGTGAGCGTGTAACGATGCGATTTTTCGACGCTCGAAAGTCGACATTAATACGTCCATTGTATCAAATGCCGCACAATCGAATGCCGGAAAACCGAACCATTAGGGTTAAAAGAAGAGGTAGAAGAAGACAGAAGAAAAGAAAGAACAGAAAAACACAGAAACAGAAATAATATCAGAATCTCACATTTCGCAGTGGAACAATATATAATAGATAATCACTAGTCTTTTAAAACAAAGAACTATATCAGTTATACAATACATCATCAGAGTCAATATACAATCAATACAACAATGGACAGTTATATAAACCTGTCCTCATACAGAATACACAGCAGAAATAATAAACAAGTACGAGAGTACGCTTCGCCATCCAACTTATCCCCAAAGCTCCAGAATATCCAGAATATCCTGATAAAAATAACTCTAGGCTGCTCGTGTGGAAAATTATGGGCACCCAGAGTTTAGAAGAGAACAATAAACTCCGAGTCAGTCATGGTGACTGGTGTGAGATCGTAAAACAGTTATTTTCACAAAGAAAATAAAATAGATTCGCAATGCTTTTGGAAAATGAAACTACCATAAGACCTCCCGCCACACACACAATGCAAACGCAGAATTGGAGGAGATCTCTTCTTAAGATAGTCAAAGATGCTTACTATGCCAATCATTGGATATTATTATTAATGTCTAGTGTAGAAAACATTTCGAAAGTATAATATTAATCTTAGCCAGCATACGACCAGTATCGTATGCCTACTATAGCTACCATCTAAATAGTGGTGACCACCATAAGTAAATGGCAGGTTCTACAACTAAAACCGTACAAGTTCCGTATTGGGAATTGGATTTCCAACAAATGGTCAGGCTAAGGAACTTCCTTTCCGACTGCCACATGAGATCGCCTCTGGCTGGACGTCCCGAGAGACAAACTGCTCTCTTCCAAAACAAGGCCGGGTTACCCTTGTAACTAGGTAACTCACGAATATGCCATCCCCCGGTCCTTTGGGACCTTTATCTGAGCGCTCGATAACCAACATCACACATAATAAATAAAGTGTGTCCACATGAGTATATCTGGGCTCCATACCATGATACCACCCCTTTCCAGAAGGAAATGACATACCCTAAAGGGCGCGACCCTCATAACCTTGCCACAACATTCCTGTTTCGACCATTTCCGGGTTGTTGAGGCCCTGACGAAGTCTCGTCCACAAAGCTACGCTTTTTCACAAAGCCATGCTTTGATCACAATTGATCAATAAATGATCATCATCACAGCAATACTCAGCATGCCACATTACCAAATTGGGAATATATCGCTGATAACCTTCAACTACATAACCTCTGAGCTCGTACGTCTCAGAGAAGGGTGTTAAGCTAAGAGAATAAATTCTCCACCACCAACAGAAATGTATTTGAAAGAAATCGGTTTTATATCTCAAAATGTAATGTCAGACACGTAACCATACAAGTCTGTTCTGGATTCGAACAGAACCGAAGGCACTTCCGAAGAAGCCCTTGCAAATCCGGATATTCATAATCCCGATAAAACTTCCTATCACAAAGGAAATCTCAATACCGTAGTTAACGGTGCAGAGACAATCGATAGGTCATCCTATCGTTTTCACAAATACCCGGTCTTCAATACGATCCATATCGTTGTATTATTACTCGGAATGGGTTATCTGACACAAAGGTCCTTTCCCGGCTAAACCGAATAATAAGCGTTTGTTTTAAAAACAAATTCAAGTGCCATTTCAAAGGCAATATTGATAGTCGGTGATTTAACTATCAATAATATTCACAACAATCATCAGATTTAAATAATTTTCCCAAATTATTTATTTTCAAAATATCTTCACGAGATATATATTTTTCCACACTTCAACACTTTGAAAATAAATTTCAAATCACTTTTCCTTACACGGAATATATTTCCAAATATATCTTTTCAAAAACCAGCTTTAGAACCTTTAAATTTTATTTTAAAAAGCTACTTTGGAAAATATACTCGGCTTTATAGTGAAAATACAATTTCACTTCAAAATGGTTCATTTAAACCAATTTAAACAAACCCTTATCGATTTATTTTAAATTTACATTCAAATCTGTAAATTTACTTTCATACTTTAAAAATAAATCAGCGTTTATTTTTAAACAAATTTCACTTCCATTTCATAAATTCCATTTTGAATTTACATTTCCAAATATTCATTTTTAACACCAAATCAACTTTCAAATTGATTTCTCAATTTTATTTCAATATCAAATCGATTACAAATTGATTTCAAAATTCATTTCAACACAAATCAATTACAAATTGATTTCTAAATTTATTTCCAAATGCTAAATCATTTTACAAATCGATTTCCAAATTTATTTCAACACTTTATTTCAACACAAATCTATTTTCATTCAACATCAAATAAATTTTTATATCGATTTCCCAAAGATTTATTTTCCAATACCAAATCAATTATCAATTGGATTTCTAGAAATTTATCACTTTTAAAAATAAATTACTTAATCTTTTCCAAACCCTTTAAATTTCCATTTTCAATAAATTTTCCAACTTTCGAAAAATACTATTCAAAATCCATTTATAACAATCTTTCCCATATTTTTGAAATAATTCGATAACATTTCAAAAAATCAACTTTACGCTTTTAAAAATTACTTCTTTTAAATTTATTCAATTCTTTCAAAAGGAATTTACTTAAAATTTCCAAATTTAATTTCAAAAATCCAATTTCATTTATTTCTGGTATCCAACGATAACAAAAATACATTCGGCTAAATTTTAGCCTTCAATAATTACAATTATCAATAAATCATCCACAGATTATCAATAATCACATCATTCACATATGAAATAATATTCAAACAATTTGAGGAATCCAGTTGGATCCCTCCAACCTATTTCCCTGCATCCACAGATGTTAGCACAATACCAATTCCACTTCGAGGTGGAATATCGCGGTATATAGGATTTTATAAATATCATCCGCTATTATGCGGCGCAATAGGGTCTCGTCCGCTATATAATGCGGGGAATCACAACTGCAATATATACATATGCCAATATATATATATATATATTGCTATATATATAGATATATCCTACTATATCTAATATCACATCCAAACATCAATAAATCAATCAATAAATGTAAAATCAACTTTACATTCGAGTGATAAGATCTCACCTTTGCTTTTTATTTTGCAATCCATTTCCATTTTTACCATTTCTTCACGGTTTCAAACCTTGTATAAACAATTTATACAACTTATTAATATTTGAACTAATCGAAAAATGGATTTCCATTTAATAGATTTATTTGATTCAAACTAGTAATTTATCTCCATACTACAAAGTTTTAAATTAAACTAGTAACTGAAATATTTATATATCGTTTATAGCAATTTCAAAGTTTTCTGTCTTAAACTTTTTTACATTATAAATCTACATATATATACACTTATTAAATAAATGATAGATTTCAAAAATTAATTTTTTTTATTTAAACCTTCAAATATTTTAACATCCATATTTATTTCCCAAGGTCTGCTATATATATCTTGTTTACATATACATACTGAACCTTATAAACATAATTCATATTACCATTTAAAATTCCTATTTCTAAGTCTTATGTATATGTATCGTTCCTGTTTTAAATTAATATGTACGTGGATATATATATATTTTACTGTTAAAATTAATTTCTGTTAACGATTCAAAAATAAATTTCCTAATCATAGCTAAAAAACAAATTACCTTACTGACCTAGAATCGTTCGCAAGCTCCAAGCAAATTTCCATCCACGCCCCGCGATCCCTTCGCCAGCCTTATCTTGATCGCGACTCGAGCGTCTGAACCATGCTACCACCATCGCGACCACACCCATCGGTATCGCACTCCACTTCCATTGCGCCGTTGCAAACAGCCACCACGTGAGGCCCAACTTCTCGCCGACGATCCATTCGAGCCTGCCTTCGCGCTCGCGAGATCTCCCTCCCATTTTCGATCGAACACTGCTTCGATTCCATTAAATTGGAGAGAGGTTTCGGCCTCGATTTCGATTTCGATTCGAACGAACTGAAGTGAAGATAGGGGAAGGGAAGATGGATACACGCGATTTAATTTTCGAAAAAAGTCTTGGCATCCCCTTTTCCTATTTTTCTTTCGAATAGTTTTGCCGAGTAGAAGAGAAGGAGGAACGAACATAAGGAGCGTGATTTATTCATCGGCCATTAATATTTTCTTTCGAACGAAATGATTTCGTATCAGATTTGTAAAGAAATGGGGAAACAAAAGAACGTGATTTAGCAGAGAAAAAGTAAGTCGGTATTGAAAAGTTGATAAAAAAATTTATATTTTTATATTCAAAAACATCCCGTTATATTATATCAGTGCGTTTGCTTATCGTACGATCACACGACAGCTCCAATCACCACGAAAATTGAAATCCGATAATAATACAATATTACGGATCCAATGGAACTGGTTTCGTCGAATTCCGAGACTGTGCTCCGGAACGCTATTTTTAAATATCGATTCAAACGATATAATTTCAAAACTGAACAAATCATTTTCAAATTCAATTCTGAAGCTTCTATTATCTTCAGTGTCATCAATATAAAATTTAAAAGCTTTTGAAATATTTTTCTTCAGCTTAAAATTGAAGATTCAAATTTTTATTCAACTTTCAATAGATTACATTTTATAATTTAATCGCTAATTTATTCTGATAATTTGAAATTCAAGTCAAACCATCATTCAAATATTTAAAATCAATTAAATATTTTCATTTTAAATTGTTCAAAATTCTGGGTCGTTACAGACTTCCCCTCTTAAAAGAATTTCGTCCCGTAATTACAAGTTAGGAAAAATGGTCCTTAACTCGTCTACTATTTTTCACAATTCAAATTTTAAATTGTCCAAAATTTCTCAAAAATTTTCTAACTCTCGAAATTTTCGAAAAATTTCGCCAGCGTCTCCTTTGCGCGGCTAACACGGTACGACTACAAAACGTCTCTACGGACTCTCAAATCCCAATAGAAAACAAAATGCCAAGTGGCAAAATCAGAAACTCATCAAATTTCATACTGAAATTCAAATACATACCTTTGCCGAGCAAATTCAAATTATCTTCAAAATCAAAATCCAAAATCCATTTTCCTTAGCCTTTACAATTCCTGTATATTTTACTTAACAAAAATATCCAAAGTTACTTATTGGATTTCCATTATCGATTTACTTAAGAATTTCATTCATTCATTTCTTAAGTGCAATATAAGTGTTTCTTATATTCGTTTTCACTTTACAAACAAAGTTATATATTCATTCCCATATACTTTGCATTTTCAATTTTATTTGAATTCAATTGACAATTTCAATTCTATTTGGAATTTATTTCAAATCTCAATACTTTTATTTCCAAATTTTCCATTCAGATTTTCATTTCGAATTTTACTTAAATTCGATTCATCTTCTATTTCTGAATATTGAGTTTCTTTTACCTTTATCTCAGATTTCAATTTTTTAATCCTTTTGTCGTTAAGTGAAAAAATTTCAAAAATTTCAAAATTTTTCTAACTCCCAAAATTTTTAGAAAATTTTGGCGGAGTCTTCTTTCTATGGAGGAGCTTTTGCGATTTGATAAAAATTATGAATATATATACATCGACCCACTCGGTCGGAAAAGCAGAAAACAGTTCATATTTCCTATTTTTATTGCGTAGGCGTACCTTTTTAGCATTTTTAAGCAAAGCGGTTTTTTTAATTAAGCATTTGCGCAACAAAAACCAGCCAAACGGCTTCAAAAACCCGCACTTTCTCAATTTAAACAGGTAAGTGACAAATATAGGAAATCTATTTAACAATTCACTTATTTCAATAACAAATATATAGATTTCATTAGCCATACATCCAAAATAAATTCCATTAGCAATTCATAAGGTTTCAATTCAACTTAAATCGCCTCCATCTAATTTACATTCAATTTCTATTCAATTCAAGTGATTAACAACTCACTTTCTTACATTCAATTCATTTCTAAGTGAAACGAATTCATACCATTTCAATTGATTCAAAAATCAATTTTTATTTGCTTTTATTAACTCATAGAATTTATACACTCGTTTTTGTCAAACGATAATTCTTTCTATTCAGATTTGTTAATATTCATGCAACTAAATGATTAATTAAGCTAACAATCATTTAAATTGATTCCATTCAATTAAATTTACATTCCATATTCTCATTCATTTCATTTGAAACAATTTCACAAAAAAAAATCTTAAGTCGAGCATTTATTCAATATTTACTTAAGCTATTCCACTTCAAAACTCAAGTTCATTTCCTTGTAAATAATTTCAATTCTTGATTTGATTTTCATTTATCAAATATATTCCATTCACTAATTTAATTCAATTAGTATATTCACTTATTCATTTTAAATTTCAATTTCCATATTCAATTCATCTCGAATTTACTTAATTAATAACAAGGAAATTACAATTAATTTCTGCTTACTTGAATTTATTTGCAAATTCAACCCATTTTAAATTTAGTTCACAACTCAACTTTAATTTAACTAACTTCCAATTCATTACTTCATGAATTAACAATTTATCAAGTTAATTTTACTTGAATTCAATCCATTTCATTATTCAATTCCGATCCATTCATCTACAAATGTAGCTTCATTTGTTTACTCACAAATTCATTTCTTTTCAATTTGAATTTCATTCCAAATCAATTTTCACTTTATTTAATTGATTCACTTATACTCACTTTAATTTAACTCCATCCTTTAAGTTAAATTTATTCTATCAAAAGTCAAATTGTATAAGTTATCAACTCATTTATTATTCCATTAATGAATTTATTTTCAAATATTCACTCTGGAATTCCATTTCAATTTGTAAATTACATTTACAATTCACATTCCCAAATCTCATTCGTATATGGATTTTATTTTATTATACTTTCAATTCATATTTATAAATTTCATTTGTTAAATGAATTTATCTTCAAATCTTTGGTTATATCATTTTATTTCTTATTCAATTTCAATATAACAATGATAATATTTCAATGTTATTACCTCCTAACAACCAAGCATCCATATACTATAATAATTCATAGAAAATCATTTCTTTTCCATACAAAAATAGTTTTGGGCAAAATTATTTCATTTACCCTATTTTAAAACAATACTGCATTAGTTTATCTTGTTTAAGAGTTTAGAAACCCCTATCGATTACAGTTGGCCAGACTACACTGACCAGAATCTATAAACAATCAACCGATAAGTCAACACAATACAAAACAAATTTTATATTCACTAACAAATACGCACTCATATCTATTATTACACTCACACTCATTCTAGAGTATTGCTGACTCTATCTCTAATGAGTAACACCCAACAGAGAAGGGTTGTCGCTTAACCGGATGCTCTGATACCAAATGTAACGATGCGATTTTTCGACGCTCGAAAGTCGACATTAATACGTCCACTGTATCAAATGCCGCGCAATCGAATGCCGGAAAACCGAACCATTAGGGTTAAAAGAAGAGGTAGAAGAAGGCAGAAGAAAAGAAAGAACAGAAAAATATAGAAACAGAAACAATATCAGAATCTCACATTTCGCAGCGGAACAATATATAATAGATAATCACTAGTCTTTTAAAACAAAGAACTATATCATTTATACAATACATCATCAGAGTCAATATACAACTCAATACAACAATGGACAGTTATATAAACCTGTCCTCATACAGAATACACAGCGGAAATAATAAACAAGTAAGAGAGTACGCTTCGCCATTTAGCTTATCCCCAAAGCTCCAGAATATCCAGAATATCCTGATAAAAATAACTTTAGGCTGCCCGTGTGGAAAATTATGGGCACCCAGAGTTTAGAAGGGAACAATAAACTCCGAGTCAGTCATGGTGACTGGTGTGAGATCGTAAAACAGTTATTTTCACAAAGAAAATAAAATAGATTCGCAATGCTTTTGGAAAATGAAACTACCATAAGACCTCCCGCCACACACACAATGCAAACGCAGAATTGGAGGAGATTTCTTCTTATGATAGTCAAAGATGCTTACTACGCCAATCATTGGATATTATTATCAATGTCTAGTGTAGAAAACATTTCGAAAGCATAATATTAATCTTAGCCAGCATACGACCAGTATCGTATGCCTACTATAGTTACCATCTAAACAGTGGTGACCACCATAAGTAAATGGCAGGTTCTACAACTAAAACCGTACAAGTTCCGTATTGGGAATTGGATTTCCAACAAATGGTCAGGCTAAGGAACTTCCTTTCCGACTGCCACATGGGATCGCCTCTGGCTAGACGTCCCGAGAGACAAACTGCTCTTTTCCAAAATAAGGTCGTGTTACCCCTGTAACTAGGTAACTCACGAATATGCCATCCCCCGGTCCTTTGGGACCTTTATCCGAGCGCTCGATAACCAACATCACACATAATAAATAAAGGGGGCATTTCACCAGAAGGACAAACTTTGCAGTCCAATTAATTTCTAGGACACACATTTGAAATAATTACTTTCAAGGCCAAAGTCAGCTGAATAATTACTTTCAAGGACAAAGTCAGCTATCCAATTACTTTCAAGGACATAATTTCATAGGTTTTTAGGCCCTAGAAACTAATTATTTTGCGTATTGTCCTTAAAAGTATTATTTTAGTTGTGTGTCCTAGAAATTAATTTCACTTGCTAAAGAGGCCCTTGTGGCTAATTCCCACTAAATAAAGTGTGTCCACATGAGTAAGTATCTGGGCTCCATACCATGATACCACCCCTTTCCAGAAGGAAATGACATACCCTAAAGGGCGCGACCCTCATAACTTTGCCGCAACATTCCTGTTTCGACCATTTCCGGGTTGTTGAGGCCCTGACGAAGTCTCGTCCACAAAGCTACGCTTTTTTCACAAAGCCGTGCTTTGATCACAATTGATCAATAAATGATCATCATCACAGCAACATCCAGCATGCCACATTACCAAATTGGGAATATATCGCTGATAACCTTCAACTACATAACCTTTGAGCTCGTACGTCTCAAAGAAGGGTGTTAAGCTAACAGAAAAAATTCTCCGCCACCAACAGAAATGTATTTGAAAGAAATCGGTTTTATATCTCAAAATGTAATCTTAGACACGTAACCATACAAGTCTGTTCCGGGTTCGAACAGAATCGAAGGCACTTCCGAAGAAGCCCTTGCAAATCCGGATATTCATAATCCCGATAAAACTTCCTATCACAAAGGAAATCTCAATACCGTAGCTAACGGTGCAGAGACAATCGATAGGTCATCCTATCGTTTTCACAAATACCCGGTCTTAACCACCGGTCTTCAATACAATCCATATCATCGTATTATTACTCGGAATGGGTTATCTGACACAAAGGTCCTTTCCCGGCTAAACCGAATAATAAGCGTTTGTTTTAAAAACAAATTCAAGTGCCATTTCAAAGGCAATATTGATTGTCGGTGATTTAACTATCAATAATATTCACAACAATCATCAGATTTAAATAATTTTCCCAAATTATTTATTTTCAAAATATCTTCACAAGATATATATTTTTCCACACTTCAACACTTTGAAAATAAATTTCAAATCACTTTTCCTTACACGGAATATATTTCCAAATATATCTTTTCAAAAACCAGCTTTAGAACCTTTAAATTTTATTTTAAAAAGCTACTTTGGAAAATATACTCGGCTTTATAGTGAAAATACAATTTCACTTCAAAATGGTTCATTTAAACCTATTTAAACAAATCCTTATCGATTTATTTTAAATTTACATTCAAATCTATAAATTTACTTTCATACTTTAAAAATAAATCAGCGTTTATTTTTAAACAAATTTCACTTCCATTTCATAAATTCCATTTTGAATTTACATTTCCAAATATTCATTTTTAACACCAAATCAACTTTCAAATTGATTTCTCAATTTTATTTCAATATCAAATCGATTACAAATTGATTTCAAAATTCATTTCAACACAAATCAATTACAAATTGATTTCTAAATTTATTTCCAAATGCTAAATCATTTTACAAATCGATTTCCAAATTTATTTCAACACTTTATTTCAACACAAATCTATTTTCATTCAACATCAAATAAATTTTTATATCGATTTCCCAAAGATTTATTTTCCAATACCAAATCAATTATCAATTGGATTTCTAGAAATTTATCACTTTTAAAAATAAATTCCTTAATCTTTTCCAAACCCTTTAAATTTCCATTTTCAATAAATTTTCCAACTTTCGAAAAATACTATTCAAAATCCATTTATAACAATCTTTCCCATATTTTTGAAATAATTCGATAACTTCAAAAAATCAACTTTACGCTTTTAAAAATTACTTCTTTTAAATTTATTCAATTCTTTCAAAAGGAATTTACTTAAAATTTCCAAATTTAATTTCAAAAATCCAATTTCATTTATTTCTGGTATCCAACGATACCAAAAATACATTCGGCTAAATTTTAGCCTTCAACAATTACAATTATCAATAAATCATCCACAGATTATCAATAATCACATCATTCACATATGAAATAATATTCAAACAATTGGAGGAATCCAATTGGATCCCTCTAACCTATTTCCCTGCATCCACAGATGTTAGCACAATACCAATTCCACTTCGAGGTGGAATATCGCGGTATATAGGATTTTATAAATATCATCCGCTATTATGCGGCGCAATAGGGTCTCATCCGCTATATAATGCGGGGAATCACAACTGCAATATATACATATGCCAATATATATATATATATATTGCTATATATATAGATATATCCTACTATATCTAATATCACATCCAAACATCAATAAATCAATCAATAACTGTAAAATCAACTTTACATTCGAGTGATAAGATCTCACCTTTGCTTTTTATTTTGCAATCCATTTCCATTTTGACCATTTCTCCACGGTTTCAAACCTTGTATAAACAATTTATACAACTTATTAATATTTGAACTAATCGAAAAATCGATTTCCATTTAATAGATTTATTTGATTCAAACTAGTAATTTATCTCCATACTACAAAGTTTTAAATTAAACTAGTAACTGAAATATTTATATATCGTTTATAGCAATTTCAAAGTTTTCTGTCTTAAACTTTTTTACATTATAAATCTACATATATTTACACTTATTAAATAAATGATAGATTTAGGAAATCAAATTTTTTTATTTAAACCTTCAAATATTTTAACATCCATATTTATTTCCCAAGGTCTGCTATATATATCTTGTTTACTTATACATACTGACCCTTATAAACATAATTCATATTACCATTTAAAATTCCTATTTCTAAGTCTTATGTATATGTATCATTCCTGTTTTAAATTAATATGTACGTGGATATATATATTTTACTGTTAAAATTAATTTCTGTTAAAGATTCAAAAATAAATTTCCTAATCATAGCTAAAAAAACAAATTACCTTACTGACCTAGAATCGTTCGCAAGCTCCAAGCAAATTGCCATCCACGCCCCGCGATCCCTTCGCCAGCCTTATCTCGATCGCGACTCGATCGTCTGAACCAGGCTACCACCATCGCGACCACACCCATCGGTATCGCACTTTACTTCCACTGCGCCGTTGCAAACAGCCACCACGCGAGGCCCAACTTCCCGCTGACGATCCATTCGAGCCTGCCCTCGCGCTCGCGAGATCTCCCTCCCATTTTCGATCGAACACTGCTTCGATTCCATTAAATTGGAGAGAGGTTTCGGCCTCGATTTCGATTTCGATTCGAACGAACTGAAGTGAAGATAGGGGAAGGGAAGATGGATACACGCGATTTAATTTTCGAAAAAAGTCTCGGCATCCCCTTTTCCTATTTTTCTTTCGAATAGTTTTGCCGAGTAGAAGAGAAGGAGGAACGAAGATAAGGAGCGTGATTTATTCATCGGCCATTAAAATTTTCTTTCGAACGAAATGATTTCGTATCAGATTTGTAAAGAAATGGGGAAACAAAAGAACGTGATTTAGCAGAGAAAAAGTAAGTCGGTATTGAAAAGCTGATAAAAAAATTTATATTTTTATATTCAAAAACATCCCGTTATATTATATCAGCGCGTTTGCTTATCGTACGATCACATGACAGCTCCAATCACCACGAAAATTGAAATCCGATAATAATACAATATTACGGATCTAATGGAACTGGTTTCGTCGAATTCCAAGGCTGTGCTCTGGAACGCTATTTTTAAATATCGATTCAAACGATATAATTTCAAAACTGAACAAATCATTTTCAAATTCAATTCTGAAGCTTCTATTATCTTCAGTGTCATCAATATAAAATTTAAAAGCTTTTGAAATATTTTTCTTCAGCTTAAAATTGAAGATTCAAATTTTTATTCAACTTTCAATAGATTACATTTTATAATTTAATAGCCAATTTTTTCTGATAATTTGAAATTCAAGTCAAACCATCATTCAAATATTTAAAATCAATTAAATATTTTTCATTTTAAAATGTTCAAAATTCTAGGTCGTTATAGAGCGCTTATTCAAAAATAAGTGTGGCATTCAAATTCAAGCAAATCACAACAATACCCATTCAAGGTAATTATTGATAGTCGGTTATTTAACTATCAATAGAGATGCGCAACATCATCAGATTACAAAAAATTTCCAAATTATTTATTTTCCAAAAATATCCTTACAAGATATATAATTTCCACACTTCAAAAATAAATCGTTATTTATTTTTAAACAGATTCCCTTTTCTTTTATAAATTCCATATTGAATTTATATTTCAAATATCTACTGATATACGATTTTCAATCGATTTCAAATATTCATTTTCAATTTATCTTTACAAAGATAAATTCTCAAAAACGTTTCATTTCATTTTGGAAAACATTTCCAAACTTATTTAATAATAAGTAGTTCACAAATATTATTTATTTTCAACATTTGAAAATATTCAATATAATTAAATCAATATTAAGTATATATTTTATTCTTTAAGGAAATCATTTACTATAACACATTTATTTGGGTCAAAACGAATGTTACGTAAAACATCGTTACGACAACCCAAAATCACTAGTATAGGGATTCGAAATTTAGATAGATATATAAATCCCAATACTATTATAAAACATTTCCTTTCGGAAACCATTTACTATAGCAACAGTGTTATAGTCCATCATTTCCTTATTTTCCTCGAAAACGTCTATTTCAACAATGAATGTTGAAATCTATGTTTTCGATACTTAACACGTTTTAAAACATCTTTTAAAACAATTATTTCATTTCATAATATCACTCCTCCAAAACATATCCATTTTATTTAATAATATATTCACTGTCCAAAATCGTGAATATAATTTGTTATCCAAATTCAACATTTCTACACATTTTATTTAAAAGATTATCCACTGTCCAAAATCGTGGATAAAATTCCTTTAATTAACTTCTATAATTCACTTATCAAAATAAGTGATTTCGGATTTATAAAACAACGTTTATAAATCACATTTATACTTTATAACAATTTCAACTTATAAAATCATTTTATTAGCAAATTCTATTTATATCCCATCTAAGTGCCAAAACCTAATTTATAAGTAAATTACTTATCAATCTTTTATTTCACAACATCTATTCATTTTATAACTTCACATTATAAATCTATCAATTTCATTCACTTATGAAATCCATTTTTTCTTCCTTTTAACACTTATAAAAACTCGTTTTATAATTCCAGTATCTTAATTTATAAAATATCAAATTTATAAAACTTTTATATAAATCATTTACAATAATTCAAAAATCTCAATTTAAACCATTTTATAAATCAACCAACTATTTATTTCAAAAATCACACTTTGTTTATATTTCACAAAAATCATAATTTTTATAACTTTAAAATTTTAACGTTTATTTATTTAGGATGAATCAATCCAAAATTTTAATAAAACGTAAAATCTCAAAAATCACTTTAAAAATCCTTTTAAAATCAACATCGTTATGTTTAAACTTCAAAAATGGATCTGATGATGCAACAGCACCAAATAATCAGTCACGACATTCAACATCATATATCGATATGATAATCAACAAATATCACAATATCTGTAATCAAATAAATACTGGTGAGGAATCCAGTTGGATCCCTCCAACCTGTTTCCCTGCATCCACAGATGTTAGCACAATACCCATTCCACTTCGAGGTGGAATATCGCGGTATATGGGATTTATAAAAATATCAATCCGCTATTATGCGGCGCAATAGGGTCTCATTCGCTATATAGTGCGGGAAATCAACAACTGCAATATATACATATGCCAATATATATTGCTATATACTACTATATATATACTATAGTATCACATTCAATATAGCAATCAATCAATAACTGCAAAATCAACTTTTCATTCGAGTGAGAAAATCTCGCCTTTGCTTTATTAGCATCCATTTTATTTTTTTCCAGATTGTTTCCTCCAAATCTTTTGGACCTTGTAACAACAATTTATATACAGTTGATTAATATTCGAAATAATCGAATAATAAATTTCCATTTAGTAATTTTAATTATACAATGATTTTATTTTAAACCAATTACTTTTAATAAATTTATTTAACTCAAAATTTTATATTTAAAAATAAATCCCCTTTATATAAATTTTTCTCTAGTAATCTAAATAGTTTTAAATAAATCAATTAAACAATACATTTATACTTTACTTTCTGTAAATAAACAAACAGTAAACATTTGCTTTTCTTTTTACTGAAAAAATTATATTTCCTTGCGTACACACAAAAATAAACTGTATTGGTTTTGATTTTTTTTATATAACCACTTAACATTTAAAATTCCTATTTAACTTCCAAAATATTATACTTATTTCTGCAATAAACTGATCATTCCTAAATTAAAATTTCTGGTTTCAAAAACAATCTTTTAAAAACTCCTATTTTATTTTTAAACTGTATATGTATATACATACATAAAACTTGGCTTTACTGTAATTTGCTAAAATTTCATCTTTTGGTTAAAATTAAATGAAGATAACCACGATACCTTCACTGTTAACAAAATCGAAGACGAACATCTCATCAAAACTTTGCAGGCCGCGACTCCATCGCGAATGCGCCATCAACTGAAAAACATCGCGACTTGTCGCTACTTGCTGCCGCAGCCCTGCCGAGCTTCCAACCTGACCGCGAACTACAGGCGCACTCTCCCTTCCATCTCTCATGCCCAGTCCAAGATTCGCGAACCAGCTCACTAATTTTACGTCGACGTCTCACTACATCTTCGCGCGCGCGGTCGTGTCCATCGCGAGCTAACCCAAAGCACACCGCAATATTGAGAAATGCAACTCGCTCGCATGAAATCCATGGCCCCGATAAGTCGTGAGTCTCCCCAGATATACGACGCCACCGTTCACTCGCCATCAGATCTAGATGTCGCGTCTAGTCTTCGAACACGAGGTTCGATTTGAATTTGCCTCAAGAAGATTTGAATTCGATCGATTGGATGGATTTAGAATGATTAGCGAAAACTGAAGGGAAGATGGAAGAGGGGTTGGATTTGAACAAAGGGGCAGCGTGAATTAAGGGTAATGGGTAGGAGTATCGGCCATTACCAGATTTTGAACGAATTAAAGTTGTTTTCGTTTACTTTTTTTTTCTGTTCGATTTTGAATTATACAGAGGGAAGAGGGTTATTTAAAAATCGAGGGAGGCATGGGTTGCATGATTTCGTATCGTGATTTTTAGGCGTAATTTAAGGAAGGTGACGTGCTGATATTGACCAACTTTTTAAATTTAAATTTTAAATTGAATTCAATTTAATTTCAACGCGTTTATATGTCGTATGCTCACATAACAACTCCGAAAAATACGAAATTTGAATTCCGACAATAATTCAATATTATGGACCCAATGGAACTGGTTTCGTCAAATTCCGAGACTGTGCCCCGAAAGGCTATTTTTATATATATCGATTCAAACGATATAATTTCAAAACTGAACAAATCATTTTCAAACTCAATTCCGAAGCTTCTATTATTTTCAGTATTATCAATATGAATTTTACAATTCTTTGAAATATTTTAAATCAGCTAAAACCTGAAGATTCAAATTTTATTCAACTTTCAATAGATTAAATTTTATAATTTAATCGCCAATTCATTCTGATAATTTGAAATTCCAGTCAAACCATCATTCAAATATTTAAAATAAATTAAATATTTTCAATTTAAATTGTTCAAAATTCTGGGTCGTTACAATCTTCCCCCTTTAAAAGAATTTCGTCCCGAAATTACAAGTTAGGAAAAATGGTCCTTAACTCGTCTACTATTTTTCACAATCCAATAGTTTTATCAAATTTTCAAAACAAATCTTTCTACTAAAGATTCGTTATTAATTCAATTAAATTTCCAACTCCAATTATAAGTTCCAAACAACATTGTTTACTTCTCAATTCAAATTTAAATTCAAATTCAAATTTTAAACTTTCAAAATTTTCTCAAAATTTTTCTGACACTCGAAATTTTCGAAAAATTTCGCCAGCGTCTCCTTTGCACGGCTAGCTTGGTACGATTACAAAATGGCACAACGGACCCCCGATTAAAAAAGAAAAGAAAAAGCCAAGCGGCTAGACAAGAAAATCATCAAATCTCATATTGAAATTTAAATACTTACCTTTTTGTCGAGCAATTCAAATTCATCTTCAAAATCAAAATTTCAATTCTATTTCCTTTAATACACCCGTATATCCTACTAGCCATAATATCTAGTTACAATATTCAAACCCATTTGCACTTTTTATTACAAAATTTTCAATATATACTTCTTATACCACTTTTAATTCACTATTGAAGTTATATCCATTATCATTCAAATTTTACATTTCAAATTCCATTTGAATTTAATTTCAATCTCAATTTAATTTGGATTCAGTTTAACTTCTGAATATTGAATTTCATCAACTATTTTTCATTCACAACTGCACTATTTTAAATTAGTTCCAATTACTAATTTATCGCAAATTCTAATTCACTTTATTCAAATTTTGTTTTCAACATTCAGTTTCAATTCCAGTTTTATTCTTTTGTTCATTCCCAAAATTTATTTTCAATTCACTATTTTGGTTTATAACTACTCATATTAAACTAGATTTCAAATTCCATACGAATTTTAATTTATCTTTCATTTATAATTATTGAATTTAATTCGTTTCAAACCTTATTCATTCGGTCAATATTCAATTAGCTTCACTTACTAATTTTCAGTTTAATACTTCACTTTGTTTTCCACAAATCAAATTCAATTCCTGTTCTATTCACTTACAAATTCAAAATGAATTTTAACATTCAATTTCATTTTCTTGCACTTGTAATTGCAAATTTATTTATTTATTCACAAATTCATTCATTTTCAATTTGAATCTCATTCCAATCAGATTTTCAAATATTTTATAAGTTATCAACTTATTTACATTCCATTAATGAATTTTATTTTCCAATATCTTTCTGGAATTCCATTTTCATTCATAAATCACATTACAATTTATATTCTCCAATTCTATTTGTATATGGATTTTATTTCTAAACTTTGGAGTTACGATTTCAATTTCTTATTTAATTTCAATGATAATAATTTAATATTATTACTTCCTAACAACCATGCAACCATATACTGTAATAATTTACAGAAAATCATTTCTTTTATATACAAAAATAGTTTTGGGTAAAATTATTTCATTTACCCTATTTTAAAACAATACTGTGTCAGTTTACCTTGTTTAAGAGTTTAGAAACCCCTATCGATTTCAGTTAGCTAGACTGCACCGACCAGAATCTATAAACAATCAGCCGATAAGTCAACACAATACAAAACAATTTCATATTCATTAACAAATACGCGCTCATATCTATTATTACTCTCGACTCATTCTAGAGTACTAGTGACTCTATCTCTAATGAGCAACACCCAACAGAGCCATGGTTGTCGCTTAACCATATGCTCTGATACCATGTTTTAAGGACCCGATTCTTCGACTTCCGAATGTCGACATCAATACGTCCACTGTATCGACTGCCGAGCCATCGAATGCCGGAAAACCGAATTCTTAGGGTTTAAGAAAGAAGAGGTAGAAGAAAAAGATAGAAGAAAAGAAAGAAGAAACAACAGAAAACACAGATACAGAAACAATATTAGAATCTCACATTCGCAACGCAACAATATATAATAGATAATCACTAGTCTTTTAAAACAAAGAACTATATCAGTTTATACATACATCAATCAGAGTCAATATACAACTCAATACAACACAGCACATCAATGGACAGTTATATATACTTGTCCTCATACAGAATACACAGCGGAATAAATAAACAAGTACAAATGTATGTTTCGCCATCTAGCTTGCTTCCAAAGCTCCAGAATATCCAGAATATCCTGATAACATAACTCTAGGCTACCCATGTGGAAAATAATGGGCACCCAGAGTTTAGAAGGGAAACAATAAACTCCGAGTCAGTCATGGTGACTGGTGTGAGATCGTAAAAACAATTATTTTTCACAAAGAAAATAAAACAGATTCGCAATGCTTTTGGAAAATGAAACTACCATAAGACCTCCCGCCACACACATAATGCAAACGCAGAATTGGAGGAGATTTCTTCTTATGATAGTCAAAGATGCTTACTACGCAAAATCAAATCCTTTTTGATATTATTATTAGTGCATAGTGTAGAAAACATTTTGAAAGTATAATATTAATCTTAGCCAGCATAGGTACCATTATAGTATGCCTACTATAGCTACCATATTAAATGGCAGGTTCTACAACTAAAACCGTACAAGGCTCGTATTGTTTCTTTGGATTTCCAACAAATGGTCAGGCCAAGGAACTTCCCATTGCCACATGGAAACGCTTCTGGAAAGACGTCCCGAGAAATAACCTAACATTACGGTTAGATATCTGCCAACACAAGGCCGGGTTACCTCTGCAAAAATAGGTAACTACTGACACGAATATGTCATCCCCCGATCGTAACCGATCTTCCCGAGGATCCTCGATTTCCAACAACCACAAAGAAATAAATTTGCAGCAACAACATAGGTTAAATATCCGGGCTCCATACCATGATACCACCTCTATCCAGAAGGAATGACATACACTAAGGGGCGCTACTCCCTAGAACCTTGCTACATCCTTCCTGTTTTGACCATTTCCGGGGTGTGAGGTCCGACGAAGTCTCGTCCACAAAGCTACGCTTTTCATAAAGCCATGCTTCGGGTCAAACAAATGATCAAAGAAATGATCACAAAGATAAATGATCAAACAAATTATCATATCACAAATGATCAAACAATGATCATTTCACAGCAACACTCAGCATGCCACGTTACCAAATTGGGAGTATATCACTGATAAATTTCAACTACATAACCTCTAAGCTCGTACGTCTTAGAGAAGGGTGTTAAGCTAAGAGAATAAATTCTCCGCCACCAACAGAAATGTATTTGAAAGAAATCAGCTTTATATCTCAATTTGTAACGTCAGACATACAATCCATACAAGTTTGTTCCGGGATCGAACAGAACCGAAGGCACTTCTTACGAAGCCCTTGCAAATCTGGATAATTTTCTAATCACGTCCGGACTTCCCATCACTAAGGGTGATAAAACCTCTATATCGGAGATCAGCCGATTCAGAGTAACTCGACGGTAATCCTTCCGTTTTCAAAAATATCTGGTCTTCAACACCGGTCATCAATTGCAATCTATTACGACGTTTCACATATTCGGAATGGGTTATACGACCCAAAGGTCCTTTCCCGTCTAACCCGAATAGTGAGCGCTTATTTAAAAATAAGTGTGGCATTTAAATTCAAGCAAATCACAACTAATACCCATTCAAGGTAATTATTGATAGTTGGTTATTTAACTATCAATAGAGATGCGCAACATCATCAGATTCAAAAAAATTCCAAATTATTTATTTTCCAAAAATATCCTTACAAGATATATAATTTCCACACTTCAAAAATAAATCGATATTTATTTTTAAACAGATTCCCTTTTCTTTTATAAATTCCATATTGAATTTATATTTCAAATATCTACTGATATACGATTTTCAATCGATTTCAAATATTCACTTTCAATTTATCTTTACAAAGACAAATTCTCAAAAACGTTTCATTTCATTTTGGAAAACATTTCCATACTTATTTAATAATAAGTAGTTCACAGATCTTATTTATTTTCAACATTTGAAAATATTCAATATACTTAAATCAATATTAAGTATATATTTTATTCTTTAAGGAAATCATTTACTATAACACATTTATTTGGGTTAAAACGAATGTTACGTAAAACATCGTTATGACAACCCAAAATCACTAGTATAGGGATTCGAAATTTAGATAGATATATAAATCCCAATACTATTATAAAACATTTCCTTTCGGAAACCATTTAATATAACAACAGTGTTATAGTCCATCATTTCCTTATTTTCCTCGAAAACGTCTATTTCAACAATGAATGTTGAAATCTATGTTTTTGATACTTAACACGTTTTAAAACATCTTTTAAAACAATTATTTCATTTCGTAATATCACTCCTCCAAAACATATCCATTTTATTTAATAATATATTCACTGTCCAAAATCGTGAATATAATTCGTTATCCAAATTCAACATTTCTACATATTTTATTTAAAAGATTATCCACTGTCCAAAATCGTGGATAAAATTTCTTTAATTAACTTGTAACGACCCGTATTTTTACGGATCAAAACATTCTAAAATGATTGACCTTTGGTTGTATGGTTGTTAAGTCATTTCAGGTTTTAGCAGAATTTTTCTTAAGTCTTAAGTCGTAGCCGACTTAGGAAGCTTGGACGAGTTAAGAAATAGGTCTGGACGGGTTAATGACTAAGTGGTAGGTCGGCGACGACCTAAGGAAGATAGGAGAGTGGTTTAAGTCGGTTGATAGTTTAGGACGACCTAAGGGATTGACCGGGTTAAGGAGGTTAAGTCATAGGGTGGCTTAGGTCGAGTGACCGACTTAAGGGAGTAGCCTATCTAAGAAGTTGACCGACTTATAGTATTAACCGACTTAAGGATAGTGGTGAGTTAAGTGTTAAGTCGGCTGACGAGTTAAGATAGTGGTCGACTTAAGACCTGGACGACTTAGTAGTTAGCATGTCTGACAAGTTATTTGTTAAGTCGTTGCCGAGTTAAGGAAGTGGGGTTGACCGACTTAAGAGGTTAGGGCGACCTAAGGAAGAATAGTAGGCAGCCTAAGTGTTCTGGAGTAGAGTTAGGTCGGCAACGACCTAAGGACATGTGTGAGCGACCTAAGTGTTTGGGTGTTAAGTGTTAGGTCGGCAGTGTGTGTTGAGTTATGAGTCGGTAGGTCATCTCCTGTGTTAAGTTGTTGAGTCGTCAACCGACTTAGGACTTGGGTTTTTCGGCAGTATGATGAGTCTGCTTCGTTGGGTCGGTCTTATGGTTAAGTCGTTAGGTCGTATAGGCTGGTTAACTCGGCATAGCAGTAAGTCGTAAGTCGTCTAACTAGATAAGGCGCGTGCGCATTAAGTCGTAGACAGGGTTCGTATATGCGCATGTGTTGAGTCGGAGGTTGCTAGGTCGGCAGAGGCTTAAGTGTTAAGTCGGCACCGACTTAAGGAGATAGCCGAGTTACGACTTAAGGGCAGTTTCAGCTATAAATAGGAGGGGTTGTTCTCACTTTTTGGGATCCGGATTTTTGAAGCGACGAAGTGCTGCCATTTTGAGAGCTCGACTTCTACACTTCTTCACTTCTTTTCTCCACTCTAATCTAGTGCTTCCATCCATCCAAATCGAAGATCAAGATTGAAGATTCAAGAGCTTAGATTGAAGATCTTCATCTTTTCAAGAGAGATTTCTTCGTTTGAAGTGAGATCTTGTCGGGTCTAGCTTAGTTCTTCGCTGTCCAGATCTGAAGTTGTTATCTTTTGGATTGTTTAGGTGATTTGGTGAGTGGTGATTATCTCTCACACGGATCCAAAGGAGTATATCGGATTGTTGGCTCGATTTGGTGTTAAAATAGAGATTTCCATGCATTTTCTTCATCCTAAGTGTAGATCCATATAGATCCATTGTTCATGATGATGTTACATCCATTTTATCATATGTTAACCTATGCAAGTTCATTCATCAAGTTTGTAGAGATATAATCCATGTTTTCATGCTTATTGGACTTTCAACTCTTTAATTACGAAAATGCCATTATTGTTATAATTGTCTACTTAGATCATTTTTGAATGCTTGATTGCTTGGATTGATGTTTGATTTGATTGCTTGTTATGAACTAGATGATTGATGATTAGATTTAGATCGAAGATGATTCAAAAGCTAAGGGAAAGGCTCTTGAATTGGGAAAGCTGCTCGTGGCATATGTAGCGGGATGATGAAGCTCTTATGCATAGATTTGATGATGTGATGATGAGATGAGGCTTTGCGAGGATGTAATGAAGCGAGGCAATCATGTGATGAAGACTTGGTCTAATCCAGACGGGATCATTCCAAGCATGTTGATAACTCGGTGATATGATTCGAGTTGAGGATAATGAATGGATATGAGAATAGTCGTCGAGGAGGATGACTAGGAGGCTTGGATAGCATCGTTGTTGAAGGTTCTAGCATGCTCTAAGCAAGAGTACATTTGGGCAGATTCGATAGTCCCAACGGCCAACTGTTGATGGTCGAGTACTCTGGGCAGATTCGATAGTCCTAGGCACGGGCTGCGACGACGTGCGGGAGTTATGTCTAGAACCGGGGTTTCCATTAGCCCTTGACGGACGGCTGAAAGAATGTGCCGGTCATTCAATTAACGGTGATATCGAAGCAATGATAACAGTGATAGCCAGAGTCATGGATGTTTGGTTGTATCGTCATTCGGACTCAAGAGCGATATTTTCTGGGTGCTTATCTGATTTAGGCCTTGGTACTTGGAAAACATCGCCCTTGACTCGAGTGATAGTAGCTTTACTTTAAATTGTATGCTCTGCTATGTTTGCTTCTGCTTAGTGTGTGTCTGGGGGCTATCACTGTAGAATGAGGTTGGAGTGGGAGGGTTGTATTCCTATTCTTTTTTCCTTTATGCTCTCTTGGTATGTTGTTAGTTAATTTACTGCTCACTAAGACTGTTGTCTGACTCAAGGCTTTATGTTTTAATTCTTATTGCCTCGGGCTGTTCGTCCATTTTGGGACGGGCAGACTAGGTAGCAGGTGACAGGTGCTGTTCTCTTCTCACGATGCTGATATCGAAGACGAGCTGGAGGGTTGCATATTATCTTCTTATTATATGTACTGGATATTCCGCTGTTTTGTATTCTCTGAGAGTTATGTAGTGAGGCTGAATGTATTGACTATGTGGATGCTTGTATTCAACTATTATGGAGTTTTATATGATGTCACTTTGTTCTGTAAAGCTTCACTATACTTATGTTCTATTGTATTTTGTCCATACGCTGTGAGTAATACGATAGATTTTGTTGTTTAAAATCTTACCTTGACAATCGTCCATGGTCGCCTGGCACACTTTACAGCGCACTATCTCTAGATTCGGTGCAGGGGTCATGGGCGGTCGTCACATTTGGTATCAGAGCATTGGTTAATCGATTTTACCCAACGCTCGCCGTCATAACTACGTATGAGAGACGTAATTGTATTTTGATGGATGAATACTATATATAATATAGTAACTTAGTAGAGTTGAGTCCTTCATGCAGTTGTTTCTCTAGATGTTCTAATCATTCCTTTTTATAGATATTGAGAATGAGTCGAAGAGGGAGACCAGCTGCTAGGGAAGGCCGTGCTACTGAAGAGACTGCTGATTATGCAGCCATGTTCGAAGCTATGATGACTTCGATCATGAGAAGGATACCAGTTCCGGGGGCAGCAGTAGATGTTGGAGTTCAAGTCCAAGCTCCGAAACCAGTGGATTTTGCTAAGTTGTGCAAGGATTATACTGCTCTTGGAGGGAAGGTTTTCTTGGGAACAGAATCTACCATTGAGGTCCAGAGGTGGATAGATGCTTGTAGAAGGATCTTTGGTGATTTGGGAATTGATGATGCAACTAAGAGGAAGTTGGCATCGAGGCAGCTTCAAGGGAGAGCCTCTGATTGGTGGAACTCTATTACCATCACTACTCCGGAAGAAGAGATTACTTGGGAGCAATTCCAAGCTAGATTTGAAGCTAAGTTCATTTCTACAGCTCAGAAATCTGTTCTGTTCAAGAGGTTTGTGGAGCTCAAGCAAGGTGGAAGATCAGTTCTTGAGTATGTTTCTGAGTTCGAAGCTTTGTCCAAGTATGCCCGGTCATATATTGAATCTGCTTATCAGAAGAATGAGAAGTTTGTGACCGGCTTGGATAGTTATCTTGGGAGACAGTTGGTGGATCATTTGGACGATTCATTTGAGAAGCTTGTGGAGAAAGCTCTTAGGCATGAGAGTCTGTTTCCTAAGGAAGGACCTGTTGTTGCTGTTACCAAGGGAGAATCTAAACCACAGCAGGGTGGAAACCAGAAGAGGAAGCAGCAGCAGCAGAAGGGTAAGGATGGCCAGAAGAAGCCGAAAGGCGAGGTGACTTGCTACAACTGTCAGCAGAAGGGCCATTTCTCGAAGGATTGTAAGAATCCAAAGGCACCGATGAAGTGTCACAACTGTGACAAGCCGGGGCATTTCAGGAAGAATTGTCCAGAACCAAGGAGGGACAGGCAGATTGTGCAAGCCTATGCTTTGGGGGCTGTTCCGTCGTCTTCGAAAGCTCCTACTGCTGAAGAAAAGGGAAAGAGTGTGGTTGTTCAAGGTACTCTTTTCCTATGTGGTGTTCCAGTTAGAGTTCTGTTTGATACTGGGGCGTCGCACTCGTTTGTTTGTAATGAACTAGTAGGCCGGTTAGACTTGAAGCCGGATATTGTTGATAGGCCATTGGTTGTGACTAATCCAGTTGGGGGTTCGTCTTGTTTGTGTATGTTATGCCGTGGTCTAGTTGTGTCGAGTCATGGTTGCTCTTTTGATTGTGATTGCTTTGTTCTGAACTTTGCGGGGTTCGGAATTATTTTGGGTATGGACTGGCTTAGGAAGTACGCGGCTAAGGTTGATTGCGAAAAGCTGGAGGTGACAGTCGAGAATGTGGAGGGGCGAAAGGTTGTGATACGATGTAAGCATGAGGAAGGCGTCTTCATGAGCTTCATGTATTCGCTAGTTGTTCCACGGGATGGACTGTCATCAGTGCCGATCGCTAATGGATTCGAGGATGTCTTTGACGAAGTCAAAGGGTTGCCGCCGCATAGAGAGATCGAATTTCGTATAGATCTAGTTGAAGGAGCCAGACCTGTTGTGATGCCTCTTAGGCGGATGGCGCCTAGGGAACAGCAGGAGTTGAGGGTGCAAGTTGATGATCTTTTACAGAAAGGATTCATTCGGCGTAGTGTGTCCGAGTGGGGTGCACCAGTTGTGTTTGCAACCAAGGCAGATGGGTCGTTGAGATTGTGTGTGGATTATCGTGAGCTGAATAAAGTGACCAAGAAGAACAAGTATCCATTGCCGAGGATAGACGACTTGTTTGATCAGCTTCACGAAGCAAAGGTGTTTTCTCAGATGGATTTGGCAACGGGATTTCACCAGTTGAGGGTAGCTAAGGATAGTGTGCCGAAGACTGCTTTTAGGACACCATCCGGTTTCTTTGAGTGGCTGGTAATGTCGTTTGGATTGACTAACGCGCCAGCATATTTTGTGGATCTTATGAATAGAGTGTTCAGAGATCAGTTGAACAAGTTCGTACTTGTGTTCGTGGATGATATTCTGATTTATTCCAGAACGGAAGAAGAGCACAAGACGCACTTGCGTATTGTTTTGGAGATCTTACGGAAACATCAGCTGAAGGCTAAGTTTTCGAAGTGTCACTTCTGGAAGAGTGAAGTGAGGTTCTTAGGCCATGTGATTTCTGAAAGTGGAATAGCGGTTGATCCCGCTAAGGTGGCAGCAATCCAGGATTGGGTTAGACCTAAGAATGCATCTGATGTGAGAAGTTTTCTTGGATTAGCAGGATATTATCGACGGTTTATCAAAGACTTCTCCAAGGTAGCTGCACCGTTAACAGGATTGACGAAAAAGAACCAAGTGTTCAGTTGGGACGCTAAGTGTGAGCAAGCTTTCGAAATCCTGAAAGAGCGATTGACGAGTGCTCCTGTTTTGACTATTCCAAGTGGGAATGATGAGATGGTGGTTTACACCGACGCATGTGGTACTGGACTTGGAGCAGTGCTGATGCAGAAGGATAAAGTTGTCGCGTATGCCAGTCGACAACTGAAGCCGCATGAAAGGAATTACCCAACTCATGATTTGGAGTTAGCGGCGATTGTATTTGCTCTGAAGATGTGGAGGCATTATTTGTTGGGAGTTCGATTCGAATTGTTTACGGATCACAAGTCGTTGAAGTATCTTTTCTCCCAAAAGGATTTGAATCTTCGGCAGCAACGTTGGCTAGAGTTTTTGGCATCATATGATTTTGGTATAGCTTATACTCCGGGAAAAGGTAACGCAGTGGCAGATGCGTTAAGTCGAAGACATGCAGGATTGGGAGCAATGTTTTTTGAATGGAAGAGTCTCGAGTATTTAGCTGGATTTGACTTCAGGCCTAGATGCGAACTAGAACCTGAAATGTTGGCAAACTTATCGATAAGACCTTCTCTTGTGGAAAGGATTGGCGAGGGCCAAAAGCGAGATGATAAGCTTGTCAAGATTATCCGTGAATTGGAATCTGGATTGGATCCAGAAAAGGATAAAGGATTCGAGGTCGATCGAGAGGGTTGGCTTCGGAAGCAAGGACGACTAGTTGTTCCCGATATAGATGAATTGAGGAGTGAAGTTCTGAAGGGAAGTCATCACTCGAAGCTGACAATTCATCCAGGTGGAAACAAGATGTATCGGGATATGAAGAGAACCTACTACTGGGAAGGCATGAAGAAGGATGTTGGAGATTTCATTTCCAAGTGTATGAACTGTCAGTTGGTAAAGGCTGAACAAAAGAAGCCAAGTGGATTGCTTCAGCCCTTAGAAGTTCCTACATGGAAGTGGGAACAAGTGTCGATGGATTTTATTGATGGATTGCCTAGAACCAGAACGGGAAATGAAGGGATTTGGGTCGTTGTGGATCGTCTGACTAAGAGTGCACGATTCATTCCTGTTCGATCGACTAGGACTGCATCAAAGTTGGCTGAGTTGTATGTTAAGTGGATAGTTTGATTCCATGGTATTCCGAAAGGTATAGTGAGCGATCGAGACCCGTTGTTCACTAGTGGATTTTGGAAGAGCTTCCAGGAAGTTTTGGGAACCGAGTTGTGTTTGAGTACGGCTTATCACCCTCAAACAGATGGTCAGACCGAGAGAGTCAACCGAGTTTTGGAAGATCTTCTTAGAGCATGTGTTTTGGACTTCGGAGGATCATGGGAAGATCACATTCATTTGGTGGAGTTTGCGTACAACAACAGTTACCAGTCAAGTATTGGTATGGCACCATATGAGGCATTGTATGGAAGACCGTGTAACTCTCCGACATGTTGGTTGGAAACTGGGGAAAAGTTGATGCTTGGGCCAGAGATGATTCGTCAGACTTCAGATTGTATAGAGATCATTCGGCAACGAATGAAGGCAGCCCAGGATCGTCAGAAGAGTTATGCTGATAAACGTCGTAAGGATTTGGAGTTCGACGCAGGTGAAATGGTTTTTGTGAAGATTTCTCCACTGAAGAATGTTATCCGATTCGGGAAGAAAGGAAAATTGACTCCGAGATTTGTTGGACCATTCCCGATCATCGAGCGAATTGGAAAGCTCGCCTACAGATTGGAGCTACCAGAGAAGATGTCGAGTGTGCACAATGTTTTTCATGTATCATATCTACGGAAGTATGTGCACGACTCGAGTACGGTGGTTTCTGCTGATAGCTGTGAAGACTTAGAAGTTGATCCAGTCGATAGAAGACCTCGTAAGCCGCTTCGTGTTGTTGAAACCGACACGAAACAGCTTAGGAGGAAGATAGTTAAGTTGCTCAAGATACAATGGAGTGACGATGATAACGACTGTACGTGGGAGGTGGAAGAGAGGATGAAAGCAGCTCATCCTGAACTCTTCGAGGTATGGCCCTAAGGTGTCGTGTCATCTAACGAAATTGTAACTTGTCCTAAGTCTTAGAATTCTGTACGCTAAGCTAGAATTGGATGCATGGTTTATTGATTGTTATGGATGATAGGCGTACAGAATAGCTTTGATTGCCTTGTTTGTTTGGAATTTCGGGGGCGAAATTCCTAAGGGGGAGAGAATGTAACGACCCGTATTTTTACGGATCAAAACATTCTAAAATGATTGACCTTTGGTTGTATGGTTGTTAAGTCATTTCAGGTTTTAGCAGAATTTTTCTTAAGTCTTAAGTCGTAGCCGACTTAGGAAGCTTGGACGAGTTAAGAAATAGGTCTGGACGGGTTAATGACTAAGTGGTAGGTCGGTGACGACCTAAGGAAGATAGGAGAGTGGTTTAAGTCGGTTGATAGTTTAGGACGACCTAAGGGATTGACCGGGTTAAGGAGGTTAAGTCATAGGGTGGCTTAGGTCGAGTGACCGACTTAAGGGAGTAGCCTATCTAAGAAGTTGACCGACTTATAGTATTAACCGACTTAAGGATAGTGGTGAGTTAAGTGTTAAGTCGGCTGACGAGTTAAGATAGTGGTCGACTTAAGACCTGGACGACTTAGTAGTTAGCATGTCTGACAAGTTATTTGTTAAGTCGTTGCCGAGTTAAGGAAGTGGGGTTGACCGACTTAAGAGGTTAGGGCGACCTAAGGAAGAATAGTAGGCAGCCTAAGTGTTCTGGAGTAGAGTTAGGTCGGCAACGACCTAAGGACATGTGTGAGCGACCTAAGTGTTTGGGTGTTAAGTGTTAGGTCGGCAGTGTGTGTTGAGTTATGAGTCGGTAGGTCATCTCCTGTGTTAAGTTGTTGAGTCGTCAACCGACTTAGGACTTGGGTTTTGCGGCAGTATGATGAGTCTGCTTCGTTGGGTCGGTCTTATGGTTAAGTCGTTAGGTCGTATAGGCTGGTTAACTCGGCATAGCAGTAAGTCGTAAGTCGTCTAACTAGATAAGGCGCGTGCGCATTAAGTCGTAGACAGGGTTCGTATATGCGCATGTGTTGAGTCGGAGGTTGCTAGGTCGGCAGAGGCTTAAGTGTTAAGTCGGCACCGACTTAAGGAGATAGCCGAGTTACGACTTAAGGGCAGTTTCAGCTATAAATAGGAGGGGTTGTTCTCACTTTTTGGGATCCGGATTTTTGAAGCGACGAAGTGCTGCCATTTTGAGAGCTCGACTTCTACACTTCTTCACTTCTTTTCTCCACTCTAATCTAGTGCTTCCATCCATCCAAATCGAAGATCAAGATTGAAGATTCAAGAGCTTAGATTGAAGATCTTCATCTTTTCAAGAGAGATTTCTTCGTTTGAAGTGAGATCTTGTCGGGTCTAGCTTAGTTCTTCGCTGTCCAGATCTGAAGTTGTTATCTTTTGGATTGTTTAGGTGATTTGGTGAGTGGTGATTATCTCTCACACGGATCCAAAGGAGTATATCGGATTGTTGGCTCGATTTGGTGTTAAAATAGAGATTTCCATGCATTTTCTTCATCCTAAGTGTAGATCCATATAGATCCATTGTTCATGATGATGTTACATCCATTTTATCATATGTTAACCTATGCAAGTTCATTCATCAAGTTTGTAGAGATATAATCCATGTTTTCATGCTTATTGGACTTTCAACTCTTTAATTACGAAAATGCCATTATTGTTATAATTGTCTACTTAGATCATTTTTGAATGCTTGATTGCTTGGATTGATGTTTGATTTGATTGCTTGTTATGAACTAGATGATTGATGATTAGATTTAGATCGAAGATGATTCAAAAGCTAAGGGAAAGGCTCTTGAATTGGGAAAGCTGCTCGTGGCATATGTAGCGGGATGATGAAGCTCTTATGCATAGATTTGATGATGTGATGATGAGATGAGGCTTTGCGAGGATGTAATGAAGCGAGGCAATCATGTGATGAAGACTTGGTCTAATCCAGACGGGATCATTCCAAGCATGTTGATAACTCGGTGATATGATTCGAGTTGAGGATAATGAATGGATATGAGAATAGTCGTCGAGGAGGATGACTAGGAGGCTTGGATAGCATCGTTGTTGAAGGTTCTAGCATGCTCTAAGCAAGAGTACGTTTGGGCAGATTCGATAGTCCCAACGGCCAACTGTTGATGGTCGAGTACTCTGGGCAGATTCGATAGTCCTAGGCACGGGCTGCGACGACGTGCGGGAGTTATGTCTAGAACCGGGGTTTCCATTAGCCCTTGACGGACGGCTGAAAGAATGTGCCGGTCATTCAATTAACGGTGATATCGAAGCAATGATAACAGTGATAGCCAGAGTCATGGATGTTTGGTTGTATCGTCATTCGGACTCAAGAGCGATATTTTCTGGGTGCTTATCTGATTTAGGCCTTGGTACTTGGAAAACATCGCCCTTGACTCGAGTGATAGTAGCTTTACTTTAAATTGTATGCTCTACTATGTTTGCTTCTGCTTAGTGTGTGTCTGGGGGCTATCACTGTAGAATGAGGTTGGAGTGGGAGGGTTGTATTCCTATTCTTTTTTCCTTTATGCTCTCTTGGTATGTTGTTAGTTAATTTACTGCTCACTAAGACTGTTGTCTGACTCAAGGCTTTATGTTTTAATTCTTATTGCCTCGGGCTGTTCGTCCATTTTGGGACGGGCAGACTAGGTAGCAGGTGACAGGTGCTGTTCTCTTCTCACGATGCTGATATCGAAGACGAGCTGGAGGGTTGCATATTATCTTCTTATTATATGTACTGGATATTCCGCTGTTTTGTATTCTCTGAGAGTTATGTAGTGAGGCTGAATGTATTGACTATGTGGATGCTTGTATTCAACTATTATGGAGTTTTATATGATGTCACTTTGTTCTGTAAAGCTTCACTATACTTATGTTCTATTGTATTTTGTCCATACGCTGTGAGTAATACGATAGATTTTGTTGTTTAAAATCTTACCTTGACAATCGTCCATGGTCGCCTGGCACACTTTACAGCGCACTATCTCTAGATTCGGTGCAGGGGTCATGGGCGGTCGTCACATAACTTCTATAATCACTTATCAAAATAAGTGATTTTGGATTTATAAAACAACGTTTATAAATCACATTTATACTTTATAACAATTTCAACTTATAAATTCATTTTATTAGCAAATTCTATTTATATCCCATCTAAGTGCCAAAACCTAATTTATAAGTAAATTACTTATAAATCTTTTATTTCACAACATCTATTCATTTTATAACTTCACATTATAAATCTATTAATTTCATTCACTTATGAAATCCATTTTTTCTTCCTTTTAACACTTATAAAAACTCGTTTTATAATTCCAGTATCTTAATTTATAAAATATCAATTTTATAAACCTTTTATATAAATCATTTACAATAATTCAAAAATCTCAATTTAAACCATTTTATAAATCAACCAACTATTTATTTCAAAAATCACACTTTGTTTATATTTCACAAAAATCATAATTTTTATAACTTTAAAATTTTAACGTTTATTTATTTAGGATGAATCAATCCAAAATTTTAATAAAACGTAAAATCTCAAAAATCACTTTAAAAATCCCTTTTAAAATCAACATCGTTATGTTTAAACTTCAAAAATGGATCTGATGATGCAACAGCACCAAATAATCAATCACGACATTCAACATCATATATCGATATGATAATCAACAAATACCACAATATCTGTAATCAAATAAATACTGGTGAGGAATCCAGTTGGATCCCTCTAACCTGTTTCCCTGCATCCACAGATGTTAGCACAATACCCATTCCACTTCGAGGTGGAATATCGCGGTATATGGGATTTATAAAAATATCAATCCGTTATTATGCGGCGCAATAGGGTCTCATCCGCTATATAGTGCGGGAAATCAACAACTGCAATATATACATATGCCAATATATATATATTGCTATATACTACTATATATATATACGATAGTATCACATCCAATATAGCAATCAATCAATAACTGCAAAATCAACTTTTCATTCGAGTGAGAAAATCTCACCTTTGCTTTATTATCATCCATTTTATTTTTTTCCAGATTGTTTCCTCCAAATCTTTTGGACCTTGTAACAACAATTTATATACAGTTGATTAATATTCAAAATAATCGAATAATAAATTTCCATTTAATAATTTTAATAATTCAATGATTTTATTTTAAACTAATTACTTTTAATAAATTTATTTAACTCGAAATTTTATATTTAAAAATAAATCCCCTTTATATAAATTTTTCTCTAGTAATCTAAATAGTTTTAGATAAATCAATCAAACAATACATTTATACTTTACTTTCTGTAAATAAACAAACAGTAAACATTTGCTTTTCTTTTTACTGAAAAAATTATATTTCCTTGCGTACACATAAAAATAAACTGTATTGGTTTTGATTTTTTTATATAACCACTTAACATTTTAAATTCCTATTTAACTTCCAAAATATTATACTTATTTCTGCAATCAAACTGATCATTCCTAAATTAAATTTTCTGGTTTCAAAAACAATCTTTTAAAAACTCCTATTTTATTTTTAAACTGTATATGTATATACATACATAAAACTTGGCTTTACTGTAATTTGCTAAAATTTCATCTTTTGGTTAAAATTAAGTGAAGATAAACACGATACCTTCACTGTTAACAAAATCGAAGACGAACATCTCATCAAAACTTTTGCAGGCCGCGACTCCATCGCGAATGCGCCATCAACTGAAAAACATCGCGACTTGTCGCCGCTTGCTGCCGCAGCCCTGCCGAGCTTCCAACCTGACCGCGAACTACAGGCGCACCCTCCCTTCCATCTCTCGTGCCCAGTCCAAGATTTGCGAACCAGCTCACTAATTTTACGTCGACGCCTCACTACATCTTCGCGCGCGCGGTCGCGACCATCGCGAGCTAACCTAAAGCACACCGCAGTATTGAGAAACACAACTCGCTCGCGTGAAATCCATGGCCCCGATAAGTCGTGAGTCTCCCCAGATATACAACGCCACCGTTCACTCGCCATCAGATCTAGATGCCGCGTCTAGTCTTCGAACACGAGGTTCGATTTGAATTTGCCTCAAGAAGATTTGAATTCGATCGATTGGATGGATTTAGAATGATTAGAGAAAACTGAAGGGAAGGTGGAAGAGGGGTTGGATTTGAACAAAGGGGCAGCGTGAATTAAGGGTAATGGGTAGGAGTATCGGCCATTACCAGATTTTGAACGAAAGTTGTTTTCGTTTACTTTTTTTTCTGTTCGATTTTGAATTATACAGAGGGAAGAGGGTTATTTAAAAATCGAGGGAGGCATGTCTTGCACGATTTCGTATCGTGATTTTTTGGCGTAACATAAGGAAGGTGACGTGCTGATATTGACCAACTTTTAAATTTTAAATTTTAAATTGAATTCAATTTAATTTCAACGCGTTTATGTGTCGTATGCTCACATAACAACTCCGAAAAATACGAAATTTGAAATCCGGCAATAATTCAATATTACGGACCCAATGGAACTGGTTTCATCGAATTCCGAGACTGTGCCCCGGAAGGCTATTTTTTTAAATATCGATTCAAACGATATAATTTCAAAACTGAACAAATCATTTTCAAACTCAATTCTGAAGCTTCTATTATTTTCAGTATTATCAATATGAATTTTACAATCCTTTGAAATATTTTAAATCAGCTAAAACCTGAAGATTCAAATTTTATTCAACTTTCAATAGATTAAATTTTATAATTTAATCACAAATTCATTCTGATAATTTGAAATTCCAGTCAAACCATCATTCAAATATTTAAAATAAATTAAATATTTTCAATTTAAATTGTTCAAAATTCTGGGTCGTTACAAATTCATTTTACTGAAAACTCGATGTTCACTTTTTCCAAAACTTTTAACTTCGACCAAAACAATGGTTTTCATTTTCTAGTTCAATTCTTACGTTTCCATCACAATTTGAAAATCAATTTTCCATTAACAAAAATTTTCCACATTTTTCTAACTCCCAAAATTTTCAGAAAATTTTGGCGGAGTCTCCTTTGTACGGAGGAGCTTTTGCAATTTGACAAAAGATAGGAATATATATACATCGACCCACTCGGTCGGAAAAGCAGAAAAAAAGTTCATATTTCCTATTTTGTATTGCGTAGGCGTACCTTTATTAGCATTTTAAGCAAAGCGGTTATTTATTAGCATTTGCGCAACCCAAAATGCAGCCAAACGGCTTCCAAAAACCTGTACTTACTCAGTTTAAATATGTAAGTGACATATATAGGAAATTTATTAATATTTCACTTATTTCAATAGCAAATACATAGATTTCATAAGCAATACATTTGAAATAAATTCCATTAGCAATTCATAAGGTTTCAATACAAATTAAATTGCTTTCTATCTAATTTATATTCAATTCAATGGTTTCTATACAAATTAAATTGCTTACGACCAATTCACATACAATTTCCATTCAATTCAAGTGATTTACAACTCACCTTCTTACATTCTATTTATTTTTAAACAGAACAAACTCATATCTATTTCAATTGATTCATAAATCAATTTATTTGCTGTCATTAACTCATAGATTTTATACAATCTCGTTTGCGTTTAACGACAATCATCTATATGCAAATTCAACGATATTCACTTAATAGAATATCCATTTTAGTTTATAACTAATTTAAATTGATACCAATTCAATTTATTTTAACTCCATTTCATTTCCAATTGATTCCATTCAATTTAATTTACATTCCATATTCACATTCATTTCATTTGGAACCATTTTACAAAACTCGACAACAACCATTTCACAAATTTTACTCAAATCGAGCCTTTATCCAAATATTGCTTAAGTTATTTCAACTCAAACTCAAGTTATATTTTCCTTGTAAACAATTTTCCAATTTAAATTCTTTGATTTGATTTTTCCATTTATCAAATCTATTCCATTTACTAAACTAATTCAATTAGTATATCCACTTATCCTTTTTAAATTTTCAAAAATCCATTTTTAATTCATCTCGAATTTATTCTATCAATAACAAGGAAATTTCAATTAATTTCTACTACTTACTTGAATTTATATGCAAATTCAAACCATTTTTATTCAAATCACAATTCAATTTTTATTTAACTAATTTAACTTCCAATTCATTATTTCATGAATTATAACATTATGAAGTTAATTTACTAAATTCAATCCATTTTTTTTTCTTTTCCAAGTTTGGATTTTTTTCTTCAACTTGATTCAAACCAAATCTCATTTCATTATTCAATTTCCAATTCATTTATTTACAAATGTAGCTTCATTTGTTCATTCACAATTTCATTCCTTAAATGAATTTATTCTCAAATACTTTCCTGGAATTCTATTTCCAATTATAAATCACATTTACAATTTACATTTACAAATCCCATTCGTATATGAATTTTATTTCCTTATCTTTCAATTCATATTTATAAATTTCATTTGTTAAATGAATTTATCTCCAAATCTTTAGTTATACCATTATTCCTTATTCAATTTCCATATAATAATGATAATAATTCAATATTATCACTGTCTAACAACCAAGCATCCATATACAATAATAATTTACGGAAAATCATTTCTTTTCTATACAAAAATAGTTTTGGGCAAAATTATTTCATTTACCCTATTTTAAAACAATACTGTGTCGGTTTATCTTGTTTAAGAGTTTATAAACCCCTATCGATTATAGTTGGGCAGACTGCACCGACCAGAATCTATAAACAATCAACCGATAAGTCAACACAATACAAAACAAATTTTTGTATTCACTAACAAATACGCGCTCATATCTATTATTACACTCACACACATTCTAGAGTAATACTGACTCTATCTCTAATGAGTAACACCCAACAGAGCCAAGGTTGTCGCTTAGCGATCTTTCGACGCTCGAAAGTCGACATTAACACGTCCATTGTATCAAATGCCGCGCAATCGAATGCCGGAAAACTGAACCATTAGGGTTAAAAAGAAGAGGTAGAAGAAGACAGAAGAAAAATAAAGAAGAAGAAACAAAAACAGAAACAACAACAGAATCTCACATTCGCAGCGGAATAATATATAATAGATGAATCAATAATCTTTAAAACAAAAGACTATATCAGTTTATACATACATCAATCAGAGTCAATATACAACTCAATACAACAATGGACAATTATATAAACTTGTCCTCACACAGAATACACAACGGAATAAATAAACAAGTACGGTAGTACGTCTCGCCATCCAGCTCATCTCCAAAGCTCCAGAATATCTTGATAACATAACTCTAGGCTGCCCATGTGGAAAATTATGGGCACCCAAAGTTTAGAAAGGGAACAATAAACTCCAGGTCAGTCATGGTGACTGGTGTGAGATCGTAAAACAGTTATTTTCACAAAAAAAATAAAACAATTTCGCAATGCTTTTGGAAAATGAAACTACCATAAGGCCTCCCGCCACACACACAATGCAAACGCAGAGTTGGAGGAGATTTCTCCTTATGATAGTCAAGTATGCTTACTACGAAAAATCACTTGATATTATTATTAATGTCTAGTGTGGAAAACATTTCGAAAGTATAATATTAATCTTAGCCAGCATAGACATTTCGAACTATGCCTACTATAGCTACTATGTTCAATAGCAGGTTACCGCCACATTCCATATCAGGTTATACAACTAAAACCGTACAGGGTTCGTATTGTTTATTTGGATTTCCAACAAATGGTCAGGGTAAGGAACTTCCTTACACCGAAATGAAAACGCCTCTGGAAAGATGCCCCGAGAACCTAACCGGATCTCTGCAAACACAAGGCCGACGCTACCACACGCTGTACAGCTGTAACTAGGTAACCACACACTGACACTACCTCACGTTGTACAGCTGTAACTAGGTAACTAACACACAAGTATGCCATCCCCCAGTCGTTACCGACCTTTATCCGAGGATCCTCAACCACAAAGTATAATAAATGTGCAGCATCAACATAGGTAAAATATCTGGGCTCCATACCATGATATCACCTCTTATCCAAAAGGAAATGACATACCCTAGGGGCGCGACCCCTAACAACCTTGCCGCAACATTCCTGTTTCGACCATTACCGGGTTGTGAGGCTCGACGAAGTCTCGTCCACAAAGCTACGCTTTTTCACAAAGCCACGCTTTTTCACAAAGCCACGCTTTTTCACAAAGCCACGCTTTGATCAACAAATGATCAACAGCTTCGTATGCCACATTACCAAATTGGGAATGTATCACTAGTAACCATCAACTACATAACCTCTGAGCTCGTACGTCTTAGAGAAGGGTGTTAAGCTAAGAGAATAAATTCTCCGCCACCAACAGAAATGTATTTGATAGAAACCAGCTTTACATCTCAAAGTGTAACGTCAGACACACATCCATACAAGTCCGTTCCGGGATCGAACGGAACCGAAGGCACTTCCAAAGAAGCCCTTGCAATCCGGGTATTCACTAATCACGTCCGGACTTCCCATCACAATAAGAGTGATATAAATCTCTATACCGGAGCAACTCGGTGCAGAGACATTCGACAGGTTGTCCTTTCATTTTCGAAAATACCCGGTCTTCACAGCGGTCTTCAAATAATGTCCATTCACGACGTATCACTATTCAGAATGGGTTATATGACACAAAGTCCTCTCCCGGCTTAACCGAATAATGAGCATTTGTTTTAAAAACAAATCAAGTGCCATTTCAAAGGCAAATATTGATAGTCGGTTATTTAACTATCAATAACATATCACAACAATCATCAAATTTAAATAATTTTTCCCAAATTATTTATTTTCAAAATATCTTCACAAGATATATATTTTTCCACACTTTACATTTTGAAAACCAATTTCAAATCACTTTTCACACTTCATCACTTTGAAAACAAATTTCAAATCACATTTTCCACACTTCATCACTTTGAAAACAAATTTCAAATCACATTCACTCGCGGAATAAAATCCCCGATATTATTCATTTCCCTTTTTCTTTCTAAATTCCCACTGTGAATTTAAATTTCCAAATATTCACTGAAATATGATTTTCAAATCGATTTCCATTTATTCACTTTCAAACACCAAATCAAATTCAAAATTGATTTCAAATTTCATTTCAAACCCCAAATCAATTTACAAATCGATTTCTAAGTTTATTTCCAAATTATTTGCAAATCGATTTCTAAATTTATTTTCAATTATCAAATCATTTTACAAATCGATTTTCAAATTTATTTCAACACAAAATCCATTTTTATTCAACACCAAATCAATTTTCATATCGATTTCCCAAAGATCTATTTTCAAATACCAAATCAATTATTAATTGGATTTCAAACAAATTTATCACTTTTTAAATTAAATTCCTTTATCTCTTCCAAACCATCTAAAATTACATTTTTAATAAATTTTCCAACTTTCGAATAATACTATTCAAAATCCATTTATAAAAATCCTTTCACCATATTTTGAAAAAAATTCGATAAGATTACAAAATCAACTTTTTACTGTTAAATTCCTTCTTTTAAATTCACCCAATTCTTTCAAAAAGAATTCACTTAAAATTTCTAACTTTAATTTCAAAAATCCAATTTATTTATTTCTAGTATCCAATGATACCAAAAATACATTCGGCTAAATTTTAGCCTTCGACACATTCAATCATCAATATAATCATTCACAGATTATCAATAAATCATCACACAGCATATGAAACAAATTCATACAACATAAGAAACAAATTCATATAATTTGAGGAATCCAGTTGGATCCCTCCAACCTGTTTCCCTGCATCCACAGATGTTAGCACAATACCAATTCCACTTCGAGGTAGAATATCGCGGTATATGGGATTTATAAAATATCATCCGCTATTATGCGGCGCATAGGGTCTCATCCGCTATATAATATGGGAAAATCAATCACCAATATATACATATTCCAATATATATATATTGCTATATAATACTATCATATATACTATCATTCAAGCACACAATCAACACAATCAATAATTTTATATATAACTACTTAAAATTAAACAAAACCCTTTGTTTGAGTGAGAAAATCTCACCTTTGCTTTTATTTGGCAACCCATTTCCATTCCAGCTTATTTTCTCCATTTTAGACCTTGTATAAACAATTTTATACAATTTATTAATATTCGAATCAATCGAATAATCAATTTCCATTAAATAGATTTAATTAATTAACACTTTTAATTTGAACTAATCTATTGATCAATTTCCTATTAGATAAATTATCTTTAAGTAACTAAAATAAAATTGATAAGTAATTTAATCAGGTTAATATATAGGCATAAATTACTGCAAAATTCAACGTTGAGATATATATACAATTTGAAATTTTAAACAGAACTATTTGCTCTTCCTTTTTCTTTTTTTTCTGCATATATATTTATACATAAATTAAGTTACAGAAACTACCTCACGAGATTTCTATGTGACCCACTCCATCAACACTCGAACGAATGCCCCGCGACTTCAACCCAAAATGTCAAAATCGAACAACTTCCACTCCTACCGCAACTCACAAACAAGCCAACGACACCCCTTAGAAGGCTTCGACCATCACCACGCTGGGCACCAGCTCTTGCTCGCCGAGCTCTTCCCCTACAAATTTCCGAAACCCTAGCTATTGCCGCTCTAAATCTCGAGCACACGCTTACACGTACGACGCCACCAAAGTTCGCCTCGCCAATGCAACCTGCATCCATCCTCCACTCGCCGCCGGCAACGAGCCAACCCCCGTTCCTCATACGTGCGCGCCATCCACAAAGTCGAACCTCAAAAGAAATGCTAGCGAATCTATGTTATTTGCTCGTTCACTTGTCTGCTGTGATATTTAAAAGGAGGACTTCGGCTTGTTTTCGAACAAAAAGAGAAGAGGGGAAACTAGTTTGAACGAGAACAGAAGAAAGGAGAGAACGAGGTTCTGAATGAACTTATATCGGCCATTAAAACTGGGTAGAAAAGGAACGAAGATATTTTCTTTTAATTGCTCGGCCCTTAGAATTTTCTTCGTTTGAAATTTAATTGAAGCATCAGAAGGCAGCGTGATTTGAATACGAGGTGATGGGCTGCGTGTGGGAGGAAAAACGATACAGTGCTCTGGAAAAGAGTTGATGTGAGATAATTTCAACCGGGGTTGACTGTGTATATATATATATATTCAATTTAAATTCAAATTCAAATCGTCACGAATTCGCAACTCAAAATCTCGATATCCTATCGAGGCGTACCGCTAGGCGTTCGTAATGTTATACGCCTATTCGAAACGCAATGGAAAAATTTTTGAGTCCAATTTGATCGTATGGAGAAGATAGCTTTTTGGACCAGTTATAATATTTAATTTTCGATTTAATTTCTGCGCGTTTATCTACCGTACGATCACACGATCACTCCAAACATTACGAAAATTGAAATCCGATAATAATACAATATTACAGATCCAATGGAACTGGTTTCGTTGAATTCCGAGACTGTGCCTCGGACGGCTATTTTTAAATATCGATTCAAACAATAAAAGTTCAAAACTGAACAAAACGGTTTCAAATTCAATTCTGAAGCTTCCATTATCTTCAGTATTATTAATATGAATTTTCTAAGCCTTGAAAATATTTTTAATCAGCTTAAAACTCCAAATTCAAAATTTTACTCAAATTTTAATAATTAAATTCACTAATTTAATTACCAAACAAACTCTGATATTTGAAATTCAAATTAAACTAACATTCAAATATTTAAAATCAATTACATATTCACATTTCAAATGTCAATAATTCAAGGTCTTTACAATTTCAAACCACTATTGTTGCCAAAGCTTCTCAAATTAGAAAAAACCGACTCCCCTGCACGTTAAATGACACTCTCCATCCACTCCTTCGTGCCAGTGAATACAATAATTTGTTTGTTATTTAAATTTCATTATGTCTCATCCTATTAACTACATCATCATCAACAAAACCCTTCAAGCAATTCTGAACCATATCCGCACTAATATATTTGTGCACACCGGTAGCTATGCATGTACAAGCAGCTATGTTATATTAAGCACTAAGTGAGGCGATAGAAGTCTCACTTCGCTTAATCACCGTTTAAGCATAGCCTAAGCGCTGCTTAATTTTTTAGCATAAATTATTCGTATCCATATAAATTTAAATAAAGAGATTATATTAAGTGCATCATCTATGTATTCACAAATTGATCACAAAGAAGTAAAGATTAACTTATAAATTCATAGGTTGTAAAAAATAAATTTGACTTTCGTTATTCATTCAAAGTAACTATACTCGAGTTAAGTACAAACCAGGCACATTTGGAAAATAAATATAATTATAGCTTAATGTAAAAAGCTTCTCACCATTCATCAGCCTATATAATAGAAAATAAGGAAATTTTATTAGAGAATGTGGCTTTTTTTCTATAATCCAATTTATTTTTATTTTAAAAATAATATCTTTTTAATTAATAGTGCTTAATCATCACTTAAATTTAAGCAAAGCGCAGATAAGTGCCAATTAAGCACGCTTAAGCCTCATCACTTAATTCTATTGCTTTTTCAAAAAAATTAAGCGTTCTACAAGCATTTAGCGCTTAAGCGATGCTTAAGCGTGCTTTTCATAACATAGACAAGCAGCAGATAAATCACGAGCCCCACCATCACAAAATCCTGCCATCCTACTATCAGCCTCATCAACCACTACCCTATCCAAGCAGTTAGCCAAAACAACATTGTCAGCCATGATACTATTTGTTATATCTTGTGCACGTCTGAAACATGGGATACTATGATATAACCAGTATCACAATGCACCGTTTCCTCTTCCAAGCAACAAGATAAAATTGCCCTATCATCCACAATTTCCTTTGTATTATCAATAGTCTTGTTTAAATCAACCAAATTGATTGTACTTTTACCCACTTTATTAACCAATACTTCTGAAAAACTGTTGTGCGTATAAAAACTAGGTGAATGTATTAAAAATCTGTGCACATTATCTAAACTGTGCAAATTTTCTGAACTATGCATAATTTTGAACTGTGCACGTTTTCATGCACATTAACATCAATAGAATTATCAATATCATGCATACTAACCTCATCCTCTTTCCTCTCCATGCCTACACAATCACCACCTGTATCGATTGTAATAACCTCATCACTGCCAAAACACACTGAATCATCAACTAAGTCTTTTTTCCTTCATAACTGAACACTCTATCCCATGATATAATTCAGTATTCAAACTCATGTCATCCAAACCAAATAGAACCACAAATTGTTTTGAAGTGGCAATTACAAAACTCGAATTACTATAACTTCTTGTTATGCGTTTTCCATTCTAGACATAATCAAAACTATCAAAGTCGAGGTTGTTCTTCTGCACTTGGTTGTCACAACCTAAAACTATCCCATCTTAATGGCATTAAATTTTCAATTTATGATTCATTATCATTATTAGGGTCTTTACTGTTAATGGCATCTAACAATAACACAGTTGGGTCACATGTTAGCCAAGATAACATCCCCTATCTCACTCAAGCAAACTCCATTTTTTTGTCAGGAATAACACAAACATCAGGTTCTTTGATCTGAAACCCAAACTTCTTCTTAAATTTTTTGCCAATGTTAACCGAGTTAATTACATTAAAGTGAGAAAATAATTCTTCTAATAATTCTAATCCCTCGGTTCTTTTTATCCAAAGATGATCAAAGAGAACACATTTGAGTTTCATGATTTTCAATACAAAAAAGAAGTCATGCTCAGTGATACTTAACTTTTTCTTGGAGATTGATTCTTGAAAGCCGATTGCTCACTTGATTTTGATGAACACTGATTCCTCTTATGATCGAAAAATCCACATTTAAAACACTGCACGGGTTCACGACAATCTCTGGCGAAATGTTCCTTGCCTCCACATCTATAATAGTAAAACCCCCTTTTTTGAAATCAATCCAATTCTTGGTTTTTTGGTTGGAAGTCGATTCCAGATTCACCTTTACAACTTATGCATATGAACAAATTAATGGGGTGTAGAATTGAGGAAGTGATATATTTGAGAGAGGAGGAAATAAGGAACGGGATTGTGAATTATAGAATTGTGCAAAAGAGAAAGAGCGAAAATACTTACAGTAGAAAGATGCCATTGTCAATTATGAATATTCAATTTAATATTCAGTATATTCATTTTGTGTAATGCTCCAAAGGTCTAAGCTGTTGGATTTAAATAAGTTTTCATCCTACATGACCAGTAAATTATTACCATTAAATAGTGGGGTCTAGCAGTTGATTGTCCTTCTACAAAGTGTTAAAAAGTGTACTTTTAGTGTTGCTAGTCATTTATAATTTTCAAAAATCAAATTAATGAATTTTTAAAAACACGATACTCCGATACCAAATATGAGAAACGGTGTCGTATGAATTATACTAGCGAGGAAGGATCTTAAGGCTACAATAATACTAGAGGGGGTGAATATTGTTTTATAACTAATATAGAACTTTTTAAACAATTTCATGAATTAAATAAAAAAAATAAACATAGATATATATTAACAGGCTGTCATAAATATATATAAATGCAGTAAAAAAAGTAAAAGTAAGTGAGGTGACGTTAGAAGTTTTATACCGGTTCATATTAACCAACCCAACATCTAGTCCTGTACAGTATTAGTATAGATTTCCTTTCAAAGCCTACTTTAATCAGGTAGCAAGCAAACTAGAATACAATCTTGATTTCAACGCAATAAAATACACCCTCCTGACTTTCGAAGTTCAGGGTAGACTCTCTTGATTTTCTAAGCAACAAGATCACCCACTTGATTTAAACAGGTAACATGAATTGAACGAGCAACAAGCACACCCACTTGAATTAAAGAGTAACAAGCATACCTAGAAAAAATAATGGTCGAGAGTTATTGATTCCAAATACAAATAGTTGTAACTTGAATACAAGATATCCTATAGCCCTTTTATAGCACTTTGATATTCGAATTGGTGAAAGAAATATTTGGAACAGCAAGAGAATGATTTGAATACTAGCAAAATAGTGAGTATATTATATTGAATGGATGCAGTGAAGTAGAAATTTGAATTTAAGTGGATTTGAAGAGTATAGAAAGTGGATTTTGTAAAACATATAATGCGATTTTAGAGTAAGAAGAATGGAGTGAATATTTAGATAAAAGTTCATTTTCCAGTCCCTTTTATATTTGCTTGAAGGGACATGTCTATTCATCAAAAGACAGAGCCAAAAAGCCATAACCCTACAAATTTTAAAATGGTCTAACGGTAACATACACATGTAGGATATGTCGACATATCCTTGTATGTTGGGAAAAACAATAATATTTTTAAAGTGTTATAAAATTCTAAAATTTTGTAAAATCATTTTAAAATAGTTTTAAATACTTTAAAATGCAAAACTATTTATAAAATATTTGTATAAATATATTTTAAAAATAAAATAGATTTTTGGTGAGAGAATATTTCAAAAAAAAGAAAGTTTTATTCAAGGACTTTAACAAATATATCTAATTTGTCTATTAACTATTATCTATAGTCTTGAACTCTTCATGTCTTTATCTTCAAACTCATGAGTGTTTAGTTATCTTAATCACCTCTAAATCTTGAACTTTAGTCTCTTTACTGATCAATCTTCAAACTCGATTATCATGTACTTGTATAAACCTATGTAACATCCTGCAAAATATTCTATACGACTTAGGAAAACATTAGTACCTATATTTATATGGTTGTTGTCATCAAAATCAATATTTGTGGTATTAACAAGAATGAGGGAGAATATAAGGAACAAAGAAAATAACTTAGTGTTAGGAGAACAGGAAGAAGCAGGAAATAGGGCAAGCACTAACCTTGATATGCTTACTACGTTTATAAAGTTAACGACAAACAAGGTGTAGAATTCCCCAGGAGGAACTGCTAATGTTTTAGGCAGTGGTGGTGCATAAGTGTAAGCACAAAGGACTGACTTTGCGGAGTTGTGACAATACCATAAATATTAATTTTGACAACAACAACCATATAAATATTACTATAAACTTTTCTCCAATTTGTGCAGAATTTTATAATATATTATGGAGATATTATAGGAAGAAAAACAAGATAGTTAGTGAATAAAAGCAAACAAATGAGTTATACATGAAGAATGAAATCAAGCAAATGAAAGATATGTTTGGCACAATACCAATAATACACAAGCGCTTCAAGGCAAAGATAAAAGAAGTGTTCATCAAGTCTACTAAGTCTTATAATTTCAATTAAAGACCCAGTAACAATATCTTTTGAAATTCTTCTTTTATTTGACTCTATTTCATCACATAAGATCTTCATATAAACAAGCATTCTAAGTTTTAAAGCATGGAAGTCTCTTGAATTTTAGAAAAAGAAAGTAAAAAATACACTAGGTATGTCGACGTACCCCTTGGGCCTAAGTTGACATAGTGACAGATATTCGGTTTCTAAAAAAAGGGTTTTAGCATTGATTCTTCACCAATGGACACATCCTCTTATCTTCTTTAGGTAACCTAGAAAATGAAATTGGATCAATAATTTCCAAATTGTCTCTTAGCCCTACATTCTTATACTTTTTTGAGAAAAACTCCTTAATATACTTCCATTCTCTTTGCAAATACAAACTCATTCACTGATATTCTCCAAGGATTTGCAAATGACAAATACCATAGAGTTTATACTTGAATTCGCAATCATTCTCTCTTTGATTTCTTCCTATTCCACAACCGAATTCAAAAATATATTGATATTGGAGGTCTGTAGGATTATTATATCAAAACTACAAGATTTTGTATTGAAGTTACAACTAGTTGTCTCTACTTTAATATCATACAGAAAACATGTTCTTACTACCATTGGAAACTCAAGAGGAATAGTGCATCTTTGTGAGGACCCTTTTCTTCGACTCCCGAAAATCGACACTAATACATCCTCGGTATTCACATGCCGTAAATCCAAGTGCTGGAGAAGCGGATTCTCAAGGGTAAGAAAGAAAAATAAGACAACACAGAATCTCACATATATTATTTCAACAAATAATCTTTAGAGCGGAAATTAAAATACATTTATCAGAGTTGATGTAGACAGTTATAAATTCATGTCCTTACAAATTTGCGGAATACTATAGTACAAGAGTGTGGTGGAAATAGACAATAATCTTCAGAAAAATCTTCCGACTCCATGCTTCGAGCTCCATCCAGCTTTCTTCTAAACTAAACCTAACTACTAGGCTGCATGGGGAAAATTAGAGCACTAGAGTTTAAGGAAAGGGAAAAATAAACTCCGAGTCAGTCATGGGACTGGTATGAGAACTCAAAATACGCGTTTTGAAAATAAAAAGGTATCTCATAAGACCACGGCGCACATAAACACGGAACGGGTTTTTACCTTATGATAACCAAATCATTAGTACGTAAAATCACTTGATATTATTTTTAATGATATATCTTTGAAAACATTTGCAAGTAACTTATTAATCTTAGCCGAAATTGTTACATTATTAAATTCCAGCATACCACCTTGTAATATAAGGCTTTCTACATCTAAAACCTTGCGGGCTCTTATTGGAGAATGGGTTTCCATACAAATGACCAGGTGAAGGGACTACCTTCCGGCAGTATATCTCTAGAGGAATGTACCGAGGCCCAACTACTTGTCCTCTACCAACACAAGATCGACCTACCTCTTTCGAGATAGTACTGAATATGTCATCACCCTGGTCGTTACCGACCTATCCGAGGATCCTCGTAGCATACATCCACATTAATTTATACCCAAACGTCATAGCAAGTAGAAATATATCTAGAAGGGGATGATCATACCCTAATGGTTGCGAACCACATAGCCTTGCCGAATCTACCCTGTTTTTGCCATTTTCGGGTGTGAGGCTTGAGGTAGCGATTACCTTTCACATAGCACATTCCACTTTCAATGCCACATTTCCATTCCATCGATCCCTACTGACTTTCACAAATATACAACCTTCGAGCTCATACGTCTCAGAGAAGGGTGTTAAGCTAAAAGAAGTTGCCTTCTCCGCCACCAAACAGATATACATTTATAAAAGTCAACGATGAAATCTCAAGAACACAATGTCAGACATCCATCCATACAAGTTCGTTCTGGGACTGAATGAAACTGAAGGCGCTCTCCTACTACCATTAGTAGCGAGTAATCATTGCAACCCAAAGGTTTCAAAAATGAAGGGACCACTACTACTTTAGTATTTGGGAGCTAACCAAAATTATCTACAAGCAGTCCTTTCATCCTGAAAATCCCTGGTCTTCATTTTTTATTCTCTCTATCAGGACTTTATCTTTCAAACACATACATTGGTTCGAAGTGGTTTTCGGATAGGAATTATCCCAAATCCGACCCCGGTTCCTTCGGACCAATCATCGATAAAAATAGGTTTTGTGAGTAGGAAATCATTCTTCAATTGATTAAGTTCTTTTTATCAAAAATATCTTTTAGATATATACAACTTTTAAAACACTTCTTTCCGGTAAATACGGAATCATTAAACCTCTCTTACCAAATTCTTTATTTCTTAAATCCCTTTCCAAACTTGGAATAATTCGAAATCATTTCCTTTATACTTAGGAAGATATTCCCAAAACATTTCATTTAAATCTTAACAAAGATATCTTAATTCAAAACTCATACTTTTGATTTAGTTGAAACCATGTTATCTAGGATGATAATTCAAAACCAGTAAATATTAAGTGAGTGGATTATATAGAAATCATCTAATTCTACTCAATATCGATTCCTGTATTCAACAAATACTATGGACGGAATAACAGTGAAATCACCTTTTAAATTCCACGAATAGTACGAGTTTCCTCTTCGGGCTTTAACACCGAGTACAAGATGATCATCTCTATAAAATCCAAGTTGTTTAAATTTGGAAATTTTAAATCCTTTTTATACTTAACTCATTTCCGACATTTCGACCTTATCTATCCCTCCCCCAAGGAAGAGGCCATGTGACGACCCTGAATTTCTGAACATTTGAAATTGAAATATTTAATTGATTTTAAATATTTGAAGATAGTTTAACTTGAATTTCAAATATCAGGATATATTTGGCAATTAAATTATTTAATTTAATTATTGAAACTGGGTAAAATATTGTAATATTCAGTTTTGAGCTTGATAAAAATAATTTCAAGTCTTGTAAAATCTATATTGATAATACTAAAGATAATAAAAGCTTCAGAATTAAATTTGAAACTGTTTTGTTCAGTTTTGAATTTATATCGTTTAAATCGATATTTAAAAATAGCCTTCCGAGGCACAGTCTCGGATTTTAACGAAACTAGTTCCATTGGATCCGTAATAGTGTATTATTATCGGATTTCAATTTTTGTAGCATTTGGAGTGATCGTTTGGCCGTACAATAAGTAAACACGCTGAAATTTATATCGAAAGTTTAATAAAATAACTGGTCCAAAAAGCTGTCTTCTCCATACGATCGAATTAGGACTCGAAACCTTTTCCAGTCCGCTCGAAATAAGGGTATAACCTTACGAACGCCTAGTGGCACGCCTTGATAGGAGATCAAGATTTTAGACTTCGTATTCGAGACGATTTGAATTTGAATTTAAATTTAAAAATAAATAATATTGTTGCATTAAAATATTGTGTCAAAACTTTGCATACACGTGTAGAAATTTGAAGCACGTGTTCATCTTATTTTACACGCGTCTCCTTCCTACTTTTAAATTGCTCGGTCACTAAAAAAGAAAAAAAATCAATGCTGAACATTTTATCTCGGCAAAACAAAATCAATAAAAATGGCGGACGAACAACGGTAAAATTAAAATCAAGCCGAGCCTTCCTATTTCATTATCAAACTCGAAGATACAATCATGGCTACAGATATATTGCGCATTCATCAATTCGAAAATCACTTCCTTACCTTCTTTTGTCTGCTCGACAATCAATCTCAGCCTAGATCTGAAGGGCTGTTCGCGAGTGGTAGGGTCTGAGCGTCGCGATGACGTTGGCTGGTGGTAAGAGGCGCACGCTCATGGTGTAGCAGGTTGTCGGCAAATGGTTTGGTTTTCAATTTTTCTTCGAGGCATGGGGACGACTCATTCAATCGACCAGTGGGAAACGTGACGACGGAGTATCGATGGTCTCTGGGTATAACTTGGCCACGGGAGGCCGATGGGTTGCTGCGTTCACTGTTGAGAGATTCTGATATTGTTTCTTTTTCTTCTTCTTTCTACTTCTACCTCTTTCTTCTTTAACCCTAATGATTCGGTTTTCCGGCATTCGATGATTTGGCATTTGATACAGTGGGCGTATTGATGTCGACTTTCGGAAGTCGAAAATCGGGTCATTACAGAGTGGTATCAGAGCAATTGGTTAAGCGACAACCTTGGCTCTAGCGGGGATTACTCATTAAAGATAGAGTCAGTAGTACTCTAGAATGAGTGTGAGTGTAATAATAGATATGAGCGTGTATTTGTTAGTGAATATAAAAAAAACTGTTTCGTATTGTGTTGACTTATCGGTTGATTGTTTATAGATTCTGGTCGGTGCTGTTTGGCAAACTGTATCGATAGGGGTTTCTAAACTCTTAAACAAGATAAACTGACACGGTATTGTTTTAAAATAGGGTAAATGAAATAATTTTACCCAAACTATTTTCATATATAAAAGGAAATAATTTTTGTAAATTATTATAGTATATGGATGTTTGATTGTTAGGAAGTGATAATAGTAAATTATTATCATTTAAGTGTGATATTGAATAAGAAATTGAAATCAATACCAAAGGTTAAGAAATAAATTCATATACAAATGGGATTTGTGTTATCCCGCCTTTTGGCAAGGCCAGGACACCAAGGAGTTGATTGGATTCCAAATATCGCTTGTCATGGATGTCGCTGAATTTTGTCCGAGTCCGGATCAAGCTACAATTGATAGGACATGACTAGGGAAGCGAAGGAATCCAACGTTCCAAGTTTCAAGCCAATCCGAGTTCATATGCTCAAGTTATGATGGATACAAGTCGGAGGGGAAAACACGTTTTCGTATCCATCAAGGATATTCGTTTCGTATCCATCAGGGAACGTCATTTCGTATCGATAGAGGTTACCCTGCTCCGTACCCTTCCAGCCCTTGTCCATCATCCGCTTCACATCGGCGAGTTCCCATGGTATCGTATCGATCGAGTTGGCAATATTTCGTACCCATCGAATTCGTATCAACCAGATTCGTATCCCCCAACAGATGGCGTGCCTCGCAACCATCAGTCAATGTTTACTTCGTATCCATCAGTCAGTGTTTACTTCGTATCCATCAGTCAGTGTCTACTTCGTATCCATCGGAGAACCTTACTTCGGATACGTGCCCAGTGACTTTTTCGTATCCAACGAGTCAACCAACTGGGATGACGTGTTGTCCATCGAAGTATACGAGGCGAAATATATGGAGTCGAAACGGTCAATGCGGAGTGAAGGCCGGATCGAAGCGAAGCGCGCGCGCCACATCATCTCGAGAACACGTGCAGTCATCGACACGAAGGGATGGAGTCGAAATCATGGAGGCGAGCCAGACAGCCTTCGAGAAATCTCACTTCGTATCGACCATATCTCGTGATCTACTGGTCCAAATCCAATGAAATTTTCAGGGAAGCTTGCATGCACACTGAAGGATGTCCTTGCCAAATTTCGGCTCAATTGGACATCATCTTGATCGATACGAAATGGATTCGTATCGATCGTAGATCGAGGCAAAACTTTCTGGAAACGGTCGCGTGGGCCCCCTCACGTGCCAGACCAAGTCTCCCGAAGTTTGGGCGAGATATGAGCCTCCTATGCCTATAAATAGAGCCCCAAAGCCAACAGAAAAAGGATTTTTAACTCTCGAGCGCCCAGACTCTGCCGGATCAAGACTTGCGTCATTCCTTTGCTGTCAATTTCGAATTCTGATCTGTAATCCACTGTTATTCGCTGTAATAGCTTGTAATTGTTGAAAGAGAATCAATAAAATCATCAAAACTTCATAGTGGACGTAGGCGTTACGCCGAACCACTCTAAATTGCTTGTCTGTGCATTTTACATTTCTGTTTGTTGGAGTTTTTGTTAGATAACCTCTGTTTTACATTTACCATCTTCATTTTATCTCTTCAAATAACTCCCGAAGAGTGTTGTGCCCATTTTTGGTACAAACAATTTGTAAATGTAAATTGTAAATGTGATTTATAATTTGAAATGAAATTCCAGAGTAATATTTGAAAATAAATTGAAAGGATTTAAAATTTTGAGATTTGGGAAATCTAATTCCCTTTTTAGTTTGAAAATGATTTTTCAAAGGTTTTGGAAAAATAATGGTGAAATTATTTGGGAAATAATTTGAATTGGATATGAAATCTGGTGGAGTTTGGAATTTAAAAATATTTGAAAATGTTTTTGAAGGGATAAAAAGCACTAAACTCTTTTCGGTCGCTGGAAAATAATTCTGATGATGATCGCGACATCATCAGTGTTCATTTTCGAGTTTCCAAGGGAGGAATTGCTACCCAAATGTTTTGATATTGGGAATATTTACAAAATTGAGTTTAATTTTGAAATAGTTGATTTTGGATATAATTGATTTCAAAAATGATTTTGAAATACTTAAGTGATTATTTAAACTCTGGAATCCTATTTAAAAATGGAATATTTATAAGTTTAAAAAAACTTATAAGGGTTTGGAAAAGATTAATTGAATTGAGTGAAATAAAAATGGTTTGATATAAAATGAATTGGAATTTGAAATAATTAGTAAATAGAACTAATTTAAACAATGATATGAATCAGTTGTGAATGAAAGTTGATATTCAATATTCAGAATTTGAAGGTAAATTGAATTCAAATGGAATTGAAAATGCAAAGTTGAATGGAAATGAATATATAACTTCAGTAGTGAAGTAGAAAATAAATATAAGAAGTATATAAATACTTATATCGAACTTAATAAATGGATAATGGAATTCTTAAGTAAATTTTAAATTGAGGAAATATTCTAAGTAAGTATTTGAATGGAGTAAATAAAAGTGTGAAATGATAAATGTGGATAAGTAAATTAGAATCGAAATAAATGTGAATAAAAGAGAATTGATATAGCTAATAATCAATTAGAAATAAATACGTAGGATGTAAGTATATTACTTTATTCGCATAGCGATTTGATCCAGAATTCGAGCACAGAATTTCGAGATAGTTATATCGATCCGAGTTGGGATTTTTCACTCGATTTTCAACGGCGAACCCTGGATATGGATTTTTGGTTGATTCTGGAAGTTGTCTATCATAGTTTGTGGCTATGCAAGGAGAATGACGGTTTCTGATCAAGAAACCAGATCTGAGTCCGCACTAGGAAGTCGGGTGAACGATACTAGTTCGGAAGTGAAATTGGGTGATCGAGTGAGCGATCGAATTTGATATTGCGTACGAATGATATGTGTACATCGTAAGGGTTAAGTACACCAAATATTGAAAAGTTTGTAATTGAATTGAACAAAATGATTTTGAATGTTGTAATCGGACATTGTTACTAAGTAGTATACAGGTGTTTTAAAAGGAAAAGGGAATTGGATTTTTGATTTCGAAGATAAAATTTAATTGCTCGACAAAAGGTATGTATTTAAATTTCAATATGAAATTTGATCCTTTTCCGATCTAGCCACTTGGCCTTTTGTTTTCTTTTGAAATCTGGGGGCCCGTTGTAGCATTATGTAGTCGTACCGAGCTAACCGCGCAAAGGAGATGCTGGTGAAATTTTTCGAAATTTTAAAGAGTTTGGAAAATTTTGAATTTAAAATTTGAATTTGAATTGAAATTTGAATTGTTGAGAAAATAATATTGTTTGAAACTTATGGTTGAGTTTTGGAAGTTAATAAGAGGGCTAATGTGTCTTCAATAAAAAGATTTGTTTTGGAAAGTTGATAAAACTGTTTGGTTTTGAAAAAAATAATTAAACGGGTTATGGATCATTCTTCTTAACTAGTAATTTCAGAACGGAATTCTTTTAAGGAGGGAAGAATGTGACACCCTGAATTTTTGAACATTTGAAATTGAAATATTTAATTGATTTTAAATATTTGAAGATAGTTTAACTTGAATTTCAAATATCAGGATTTGTTTGGCAATTAAATTATTTAATTTAATTATTGAAACTGGGTAAAATATTGTAATCTTCAGTTTTGAGCTTGATAAAAATAATTTGAAGTCTTGTAAAATCTATATTGATAATACTGAAGATAATAAAAGCTTCAGAATTAAATTTGAAACTGTTTTGTTTAGTTTTGAGTTTATATCGTTTAAATCGATATTTAAAAATAGCCTTTCGAGGCACAGTTTCGTATTTCAACGAAACCAGTTCCATTGGATCTGTAATAGTGTATTATTATTGGATTTCAATTTTCGTAGCATTTGGAGTGATCTTTGGCCGTACGATAAGTAAACTCGCTGAAATTTATATCGAAAGTTTAATAAAATAACTGGTCCAAAAAGCTATCTTCTCCATACGATCGAATTAGGACTCGAAACCTTTTCTAGTGCGCTCGAAATAGGTGTATAACCTTATGAACGTCTAGCAGCACGCCTCGATAGGAGATCGAGATTTTAGACTTCGTATTCGAGATGATTTGAATTTGAATTTAAATTTAAAAATAAATAATATTGTTGCATTAAAATATTGTGTCAAAACTTTTCATACACGTGTAGAAATTTGAAGCACGTGTTCATCTTATTTTACACGCGTCTCCTTCCTACTTTTAAATTGCTCGGTCACTAAAAAAGAAAAAAAAAATCAATGGCGAACATTTTATCTCGGCAAAACAAAATCAATAAAAATGGCGGACGAACAACGGTAAAATTAAAATCAAGCCGAGCCTTCCTATTTCATTATCAAACTCGAATATACATTCATGGCTACAGATATATTACGCGTTCATCAATTCGAAAATCGCTTCCTTACCTTCTTTTGTCTGCTCGACAATCAATCTCAGCCTAGATCTGAAGGGCCGTTCGCGAGTGGTGGGGTCTGAGCGTCGCGATGACGTTCGCTGGTGGTAAGCGGCGCACGCTCAAGGTGTAGCGGGTTGTCGGCAAATGGTTTGGTTTTCAATTTTTCACCAAGGCATGGGGACGACTCGTTCGATCGACCAGTGGGAAACGTGACGACGGAGTATCGATGGTCCCTGGGTATAACTTGGCCACGGGAGGCCGATGGGTTGTTGCGTTCACTGTTGAGAGATTCTGATATTGTTTTTGTTTCTTCTTCTTTCTTCTTTAACCCTAATGATTCGGTTTTCCGGCATTCGATGATTCGGCATTTGATACAGTGGGCGTATTGATGTCGACTTTCGGAAGTCGAAAAATCAGGTAGTTACAGGCCAGGTGAGCCAGAGCACTGGTTGCTCCTAAACATCTCCTTAGTTTAAGCACCTCACATCCGGATCTCACAAATAGAAAAATCCAGTCCACTCGTCGGCTTTTAGAGCCAAGATTAAACCATTATTTATAATAGCTTTTCCTTTAATTCATTTATTTGAACTTTCTTTAATAAGCTAGAAAACCTCCAAATCATTATGAAAACTTTTAATTATCCATTTGAAAACATTTACAAAATATTTGGGTAAGAATCGTTAAGTTTAAAACTATATTTCAAAAGTTATAGAAAAGTGCCGCGGAAAGTGCTCTTTTAAGCTATATTGTTCAAAATGACTTATTATTATCTGAAAATTCTCTTTTATTACTCAAATCACTTTTAAAATATTTTAAAACATTTATAAGATTTATTACACATTTTTAAACAATTTAAAACATCATTACAAAGAAATCCAGTTTTGGATTCCGAACTGCAAATTCGGGATTTTTTCCAAAACTTGTTTTACTCATATTTCAAATCTACTTATCGGAATCTCGATTTTCTTTCTTTGTTGGAGAACTATGGATATGATAGTTCCGAAAATTCTCATTTCGAAGAATTCCGAGCTATATTCCATATTTTACACTTGTTTGATTTTTATAGCGCGAAATCGCGAACTACCTTTAAGCAACGCGCCTATTTTTAACGAAATTTTCCATTTCTTTTCAAACTTCACCAAAACACTTTTAAATGTTTATAAAACATTACAAATACATTTTAAACCATTTTTAAGAGATTTAACAATTTCATATGCACCAATTCATTAATTCAAGGAAAGTGATTTCCTTTGTGTTTATCGACGTGTATATTCATGACTTGCATATAATCTCCACATTCAGATGTAAACAACCAAACTTGATGATCAAAGCATATTAAACATCCATTTGCAACATCATATCATCATCCAACATATATTATAATAGTTTTAGGAGTTCTCACCTTCGTTTCCACTCGAACTAGTTTTAAAACGGCTATAGCTCCGCTATCTCGAAATTAAACTCCACAAAATCAAGCTTTGGACCTTGAAGAGGCTCGGCCTAGCCTTGGTGCTCACGGCCTAGGTTGGGAAGGGGTGGAGCTCATGGCTAAGGGTGGTGGATGGTGGTGCCTTGGGTTTGGGAGGTGGGGAGATGAAGATTTGAGCTTGTTTTGAGGTCTTTAACTGTAACGACCCGCCCTTCTATACACAGAAAGACGCATCATTATAAAGAAAGAAAGGGATAGAAGAAGAAAAGAAGAGAAGAAAGAACAACAACACATCAGAATCTCACAGCGGAACGAATGAAATATAATATATCACATAAAATATTACATAGTATCATATACATCAGAGTACACAACTTATATATCACAAAATAGACAGTTATAAATTTCTGTCTATTATACAACACAACTACATCAATACAATACATCATCACAGCGGAAACTCTATATATCTACACGCTGAAGCCTCCTGCTCCAAATCTCCTCCAGAATTCTTCAAGGCTAACCTGAATCCCTTGACTACTCATACAAATTTGTGTACCCAAGAGTTTAATAAAACAGAAAATAAACACTTGGGTCAGACATGGGTCTGGTGTGAGTAAACGGGTAAAAGTTGCTTAACTTTGAAAAGCCTTTGAAAACAAAAGGTATCACGTAAGACTTCCCACACATAAACATGGGTAAGTTTTTACCTTACGCTAACCAAAACTTTGATAGGAAATTCGATTGTATTATAATAGGGTCTAGGGTTTTCAAATAAATACTCATATAGCTGAAATTGTTACATTATTAAATTCCAGCATACTAGCCACAAAGTGGGTTATACAATCAAGTCCGAGATCACTTATTGGAAATTGGATTCCATACAATGGTAGGGCTACCGGGGTACCGCCCGTCACAGTACGTGGCCTAGATCAACGTACCGAGGATTACTCCCAATCCCCTGCAACACAAAGTCGGAACCATCCCTTACTGGATAGTCCCGAACAAGACAACCCCGTAGTTGGCTGCAGTTCCAGCTGCCCACTAAGCCGAAATAAAAAGGGTCCTCTAGACAGGGGGAAATCTTGTCCTACTTGAGCGCGACTCACTTAGCCTTGCTGCACCTCCCCTGTTTTAGCCATTCTCGGTTGATGAGGCTTGAAGCTACGATTACCTTTAATCAGAACATATCACTTAGAATGCTCATCGTCCACCTGACGATGTTCTGAAAGCATTCAATCCATACAAGTTCATTCCGGGTTTGAACGAAACCGAAGGCATTATCTCGTTACACTCATTTTGGAATCACCCTCAGAGTTAACGACAATAACCTTGCACTCTGAATCTTCATCTTCACTTGAGATTCACGACCTATCGTAAATTTGGATCGATGTGGTTTTTGGATATCCAAATCTGGAAACCCGATCCCGGTCTCATCGAAATCCAAAACGTATCTTTTAAGGCCAAGTTGTTTTAAAGTTAAAACAATTCAATTCATTTATCTATATACACACAGATAGATAATTAACAATATCACAATAGATAATTCGTAATATCATCACAAACAGATAATTCACATTATCATCATACTTTAACCAAAGCATCCATATCACACAACATCACTTATCTCATATCTGAGATCTCAAACCATTCAAGGAAATTAATATCATCCATTCATACATAAGAAATGATCTATACCATCTCTAATTAATTTAAAGTGAATTAAATTAATTACTTCATTTCTAATTAATTTAAAATAAATTAAATTAATTACTTCATCATTATAAATCTTACTTATATAATCATTAATTAATTACAAATAAATTAATTTATCACTCTCTAATTATCCACTTTAATTAATCACCTTGATTAATCATTTCTTTAATTACATTTAAGTAATGATCTTTAATTAATTTCACAAATTAATTATTCTTTACCAAATACAGTAATTATCCTTTAATTACTTCATTTATTAATTAATTATAATCAATTACTTTAATCTTTAATTAATTACAATTAATTAGTTATTCTATAATCACTTTTAATTAATCTTAATTAATCAACCCTTAATTACATCATCAATTAATTATAACTAATGATCCCTAATTACATCTTTAATTATTTATTCTATTTAAATTAAATACATTAAGTAATTTATCTTAATTAAACCATAATTATTAATCACCTTTGATTAATCTCATCCAGTAATTAACTTCCCTTAATTACTTCCATTAATTAATTAATTACTTTAACAAATAATTAATTATCTTATTAATTAACCTTAATACTTTAATTAACTTTATTAAATAAATTATTTAATTAATAATACTAGGTGATTAACCCTTAACCACTTCCATTTAATTACTTTCATAAAATAATTACCCTCTAATTACTTTATTAAATAATTTCCCTTTATTTAATTACATCCAGTAATTATTCCTTAATTACTTCATCCAGTAATTATACTTAATTAATTTATAAGTGATTATCTTTAATTAATCACTAATCAATTCTTTAGTTAATTATTTAACTAATTATTTAAATTTAATTAAATAATTTCTTAACTATTTATAATTAAAGATCTTAATTAAGAAAAATCATTTATCTTAATTTAATTATTTACATTAATCAATTATTCTTAAGTCATTAACACTAATTGAATTACTCTTATTATCTTCACATATTAATTTCCTTAAATAAATCAACAAATCTTAATTACTTAAGACAAACTCTTTATTATAATTAAACAATTACAACATCAAGTTTTAACCTTTAAATTCTTTGAAACTTTTCAAAGTTATTCAATAAATTTTAATACTAAGATCATTATGAAAATCCACTTCCCTATTCTTTTTAAAAACTTATTTATTTAAATATTTAAAACTTGTTAAAACAATTTTTCTAGAAAATAATTTAGTTTAACAGTTAAAATCTTGTTTTACCTTTGTTTTAAACTCAGAAACATTACAAAAACAAAGTTTCTTTTGTTTTAAAAACTTAAAACATTTCTTTTAAAAATCTTTAAGTCTGCTCCTACTCAAACCCGAGTAAAACCCTAAGAATCCCCGAAGCAAAACTCGAAGCTACCCACGTTTCGTCCTACTTCGAGTAAACCTCTATTATTCTCGAACGAACACCCGAGCACCCCTTCTTCTTCTCCAAACCAAAATTCCAGATACGCGATACCGTGTACGTGCACATGCACGCCATTCCTGATCATCGACGAACTCTGCTCCGGCCTCCGACAAGTCAGCTTTCACCACGTCACCACGTTCGACCATCCCAATATTCTCGATTCGAACGAAAATCGAAAACGAGCTTTAAACTCATCAGCTTGCAAACGTACATCACCAGAAACCAAATCAATGACAAACTAGACTTCGAGGACCCTCGCCTATCACACTGAAGCATCGCCTTGTCTACCAGCATCGACCACACGCCTCGCGATCGACTCCGATTCCATCACGACGTCGCGAAACCCATTAGAACACTCACGACAAACACAGAGTACTAAAAACCCTACTTCGCCTTCGCATAGCCACGCCGACCATCTAAAAATTCGAGCTTAAATTTTCTGGTGATACTCGTATTCCCCTCGACCTTCAGATCCAACCACTTCGACCATCTCGCCGTTGATCGATGGAAATCGACCAAAACGTCACAAACGTTCAACTCGAGAAAGCCCACTAATTTCCAAACTAAAAATCGAGTTATACTTATTAAAATTCATAATTTCTATAACGAATTAAGCCATGTAATCAATACTTAAAATTGAATCTATCAAATTTTGACCCAATTTACATTTTCACTGTTATTTATAAAATGTCGAGACAAATACTAAATATAAATTCCTGGAATTATTTTTAGTAGTGATATTGCATGATTTTAAACACTTTTCATTTGCAAACCAAAAGCTTTCAGAGATTAAATGATGAGATATTGGTTTTTATAAGTAATCAAGTCTGTTATCACCACACAGAGGCTATATTATAACTATACAAGCATTCAAACACTCATATACAAACATGCATACATTTAATTCCAAGCATTTAGGATAACAGAATAATTTTCATTCACAACATCTAAATGAAATCCAAAATTAAACTGTTTTTAAAATATGTTTACTCACCAGTTTATAGCAGAGAACAAAGAACAGATTCTTATTTCCAGGCTTGTTTGATTTTGAACTTGCTATTCTTTTTGCTTTGGTGAATTTAAATTTAGCTGTTGATCTTTGAGTTGTTGCTTGTTGTTCGATTTCTTTTTCTGATCTTCAGGTTTTTTTGAAGATTTTGAAACTTCTGTTGAAATTGCCTTTGATCTTTCTTTTCTCTGATTTTGGATTTTCAGTTTTATTTTTCTCTCTTTGATTTCCAGGTTTTTATCTTTTGATCTATTTAGTTTTAGTTGCAATGAAGAAAAGATGAATTTGAACTGAAAAGTGAAAACAGATCTTTCTTCTTTCATATTAAATTTTTTTATAACTTTAATTTACAAAGAGATATTGCCATTTGTCCTTAAGTTAATTATCTAGCTTACACATATTCAATCTAAGTCTCCATATGTGTTAATTAGCTTACACCTATACATATATTTTTACAAATGTCTTTAAATCACCTTAATATGCTTACAAGTGTTAACTCTTTTTTATTAATTTATTTAAGCCATATCTATGTATTTATGAAATATTTACATGAATATGAAATGTATTTATCTTTATACAATTAAGCTTTTAGATTTAATAAATATACAAATGTGAATTCATGTAAACAATTATAAATTACTTATGTTTTGATCATATATGCTTAGGAAATTTATTTTAACTCTATATATATTTTCACAAACCTAATTATCTTATGTTTGAATTTAAAAAGTGAAAGAATATTAAAAACAAATGAACTTCTTAATTTAAATCTTATTTAAAACTTAAGCTTAAAATATATCTTTTAAATAAATAAGAAATTATTCTTGTTGTTAAAAATTTAAATTTCAAATAACTTTTGGAAAACATTATATTAAACAAAATTTCCAAATTACAAACTATGTATATATTTAAAGTTTGAAAACACCTTATTAAATTCAAATCCAATACTTTTCCATTTCAATATATACAAATATATACATTCTAAATGGAAAACATTTTAACATTAGCTTTGATAATTACTGTATTGAATTTTATAACATAACTCCAAATCACAATATATATATACATATATATTATAATTTGAAAACATAACCTTTATTAAATTAAAGACTTCATATATATATACCAATATATATATATACATTATAAATAGAAAACATTTATTATTAGCTTTGAAAGATAAATCTTACCAATTTTAAATTGTTAGAAAAGATATTAATAAATATTGCCAATTTAAAATATTATTAGCTTTCAAAAGAATTAAACTTGTCAATTTGTAAAATAATAAACAAATCAATTTAATTATTTAGAAAGATTATTAAATTGATATTGCCAAAAATTCCGGGTCATCACGTTCCTCTCCCCTTAAAATAATTTCGTCCCCGAAATTTAAAAGCAAAGATAATTTAATAACCCAGCAAAATTTTTAATTTTAAACAGCAACCACACATATTAATCATAACAACCATTTATTTCTAACAACCAAATCTAACCTATTCTAAAAAAATCCAGAATAGGTCTTCCTAATACTATCTAGAGTTCCTAGGTATATACTGGAATACTCGTTCTACAGAACCTTAACTAACTACACTATACAGATCCTGAGCTCCCTCCAACCTTAATCTATAATCTGAACAAGATATCAGACTAAACTCAAAACCAGCCCAAATTCCATATCCATTTGAACTGCTGATTCTATAACCAGTGATGAATCATACACATATTCCCTCAGAGATACGTGAAATACAATGAAATCCAGCTATCCGAACTGGCAATTCAATCCTGTAGATCAAAGAACTAATCCTCTTGAGAACACAGGAAAAATCTCATAATACTTCCGGAGCTAGCTTTCCAATCTTACCAAATCTTATATCTCCTTTGATCGGAGAAAACTTAAACAATATCCAAATTTCAACTTCAAATTCCAAATTCCATCAATTCTTAGCTGCATAACTCTTCTAACGATCCTAGGTCACTTCATCCTTCCTGATCAGCTTAGCCCTTGCTAATGCTTCTTGAAACAAACTGGACCAACATCAAACCAATTTCTGGATCCTACTCAACAAAATGGTTTCCAAAAATTCGCCGAAATCCAGAACACAACTCTACTCCACAAACATTAGAGGACTTTGAACTACTTCTCCTATCTGTAATATATGAGAGCCATCGGAGAACTTGAGCACAAACTTGATCATCCACAGTTCATCAGACCCATAAAATCTTAGTGAACCATTCCACTTGGTCAAAAACACCCCAGCAGAATCCCCACTAGAAAACAAGGTGTGATCAATCCCTCTCCAAAGAATCCTGAGCTGCTTCACCAAATTCTTCTCTAGGAGACATCCTTCTACTAAGCTAAATCACCGGTATCAATCCTGGAATCCTAGTTGATACGAAAACTCAATCTCCAATAACCCAAGAGAACACTCAAACTATCGCAAGTCACTTTTGCGATCAACCCGGCCTAATTTCCAAAGATATTGTTCTCTCTTCACAAATCAGAACAGCTTATGCCTAACTGACCAATCCATTGAAGAAATGGATCCACTCTGCTACTTCTGGATTCCTCCTTTAGAAAATTGCTTAGCCAAAAGCTCTCCCTGCTGGCACACAGAACACTCCGAGCTGCAATGCTGCCACTGACGCCAAAGACTTCTTATCCAAAACTCCTTGATCATCAAAACTATATCAACCAATCCCACACAGAGCCTTGAGATGGGCAAACACTCCTCAAGAAACTCGGGCCTCAAACCAAACACAGACATCCTACTGAAACTTAGTCTCATCACCGATGCAGACATACTTCCTTAAACTTGCTCCAGAAGAAAACATCTTCGGGAACATCCATAGTCACTGTATCTCATCACACAGCTACTTCTTCCAGAAGTTACCATGATACCATTACCTGCTTCTGCTCAAATGACAGATCCAAACTCTTGAAAATCCGCTCACACGAGCGCAATTAACTTACACTTAAATGATGGACTCCGAACCTTTAAAAGGTTTCCTTCAGAGATTGGTGAAATCCTTACACCATGCTGCAAAGCTCACTCGAGACAGTATTAGGTCTACAGTCTCGACAGATACACTTCCAACCTCAACACTCAAACTTTAACCATTGGTAGTCGTGTTACACACACCACTACCCTATCTACCTTTATAACTCATATTGGAAAACCCGAACAGGTAACCCAACAAATAGGTAGAATAGATATATATATATATAGTTATATAAAAATTACAAATACGCGCTCTCAAGATAGACATTACTCTAGAGCCTAGGTATTATCTCAACCTACGCTCTGATACCAATTGTACCGACCCGCCCTTCTATACACAGAAAGACGCATCATTATAAAGAAAGAAAGGGATAGAAGAAGAAAAGAAGAGAAGAAAGAACAACAACACATCAGAATCTCATAGCGGAACGAATGAAATATAATATATCACATAAAATATTACATAGTATCATATACATCAAAGTACACAACTTATATATCACAAAATAGACATTTATAAATTTCTGTCTATTATACAACACAACTACATCAATACAATACATCATCACAGCGGAAACTCTATATATCTACATGCTGAAGCCTCCTGCTCCAAATCTCCTCCAGAATTCGTCAAGGCTAACCTGAATCCCTTGACTACTCATACAAATTTGAGTACCCAAGAGTTTAATAAAACAGAAAATAAACACTTGGGTCAGACATGGGTCTGGTGTGAGTAAACGGGTAAAAGTTGCTTAACTTTGAAAAGCCTTTGAAAACAAAAGGTATCACGTAAGACTTCCCACACATAAACATGGGTAAGTTTTTACCTTACGCTAACCAAAACATTGATAGGAAATTCGATTATATTATAATAGGGTCTAGGGTTTTCAAATAAATACTCATATAGCTGAAATTGTTACATTATTAAATTCCAGCATACTAGCCACAAAGTGGGTTATACAATCAAGTCCGAGATCACTTATTGGAAATTGGATTCCATACAATGGCAGGGCTACCGGGGTACCGTCCGTCACAGTACGTGGCCTAGATCAACGTACCGAGGATTACTCCCAATCCCCTGCAACACAAAGCCGGAACCATCCCTTACTGGATAGTCCCGAACAAGACAACCCCGCAGTTGGCTGCAGTTCCAACTGCCCACTAAGCCAAAATAAAAAGGGTCCTCTAGATAGGGGAAAATCTTGTCCTACTTGAGCGCGACTCACTTAGCCTTGCTGCACCTCCCCTGTTTTAGCCATTCCCGGTTGATGAGGCTTGAGGCTACGATTACCTTTAATCAGAACATATCACTTAGAATGCTCATCGTCCACCTGACGATGTTCTAAAAGCATTCAATCCATACAAGTTCGTTCTGGGTTCGAACGAAACCGAAGGCATTATCTCGTTACACTCATTTTGGAATCACCCTCAGAGTTAACGACAATAACCCGTGCACTCTGAATCTTCATCTTCACTTGAGATTCACGACCTATCGTAAATTTGGATCGATGTGGTTTTCGGATATCCAAATCTGGAAACCCGATCCCGGTCTCATCGAAATCCAAAACGTATCTTTTAAGGCCAAGTTGTTTTAAAGTTAAAACAATCCAATTCATTTATCTATATACACACAGATAGATAATTAACAATATCACAATAGATAATTCATAATATCATCACAAACAGATAATTCACATTATCATCATACTTTAACCAAAGCATCCATATCACACAACATCACTTATCTCATATCTGAGATCTCAAACCATTCAAGGAAATTAATATCATCCATTCATACATAAGCAATGATCTATACCATCTCTAATTAATTTAAAGTGAATTAAATTAATTACTTCATTTCTAATTAATTTAAAATAAATTAAATTAATTACTTCATCATTATAAATCTTACTTATATAATCATTAATTAATTACAAATAAATTAATTAATCACTCTCTAATTATCCACTTTAATTAATCACCTTGATTAATCATTTCTTTAATTACATTTAAGTAATGATCTTTAATTAATTTCACAAATTAATTATTCTTAACCAAATACAGTAATTATCCTTTAATTACTTCATTTATTAATTAATTATAATCAATTACTTTAATCTTTAATTAATTACAATTAATTAGTTATTCTATAATCACTTTTAATTAATCTTAATTAATCAACCCTTAATTACATCATCAATTAATTATAACTAATGATCCCTAATTACATCTTTAATTATTTATTCTATTTAAATTAATTACATTAAGTAATTTATCTTAATTAAACCACAATTATTAATCACCTTTGATTAATCTCATCCAGTAATTAACTTCCCTTAATTACTTCCATTAATTAATTAATTACCTTAACAAATAATTAATTATCTTATTAATTAACCTTAATACTTTAATTAACTTTATTAAATAAATTATTTAATTAATAATACTAGGTGATTAACCCCTATCCACTTCCATTTAATTACTTTCATAAAATAATTACCCTCTAATTACTTTATTAAATAATTTCCCTTTATTTAATTACATCCAGTAATTATTCCTTAATTACTTCATCCAGTAATTATACTTAATTAATTTATAAGTGATTATCTTTAATTAATCACTAATCAATTCTTTAGTTAATTATTTAACTAATTATTTAAATTTAATTAAATAATTTCTTAACTATTTATACTTAAAGATCTTAATTAAGAAAAATCATTTATCTTAATTTAATTATTTACATTAATCAATTATTCTTAAGTCATTTAACACTAATTGAATTACTCTTATTATCTTCACATATTAATTTCCTTAAATAAATCAACAAATCTTAATTACTTAAGATAAACTCTTTATTATAATTAAACAATTACAACATCTAGTTTAACCTTTAAATTCTTTGAAACTTTTCAAAGTTATTCAATAAATTTTAATACAAAGATCATTATGAAAATCCACTTCCCTATTCTTTTTAAAAACTTATTTATTTAAATATTTAAAACTTGTTAAAACAATTTTTCTAGAAAATAATTTAGTTTAACAGTTAAAATCTTGTTTTACCTTTGTTTTAAACTCAGAAACATTACAAAAACAAAGTTTCTTTTGTTTTAAAAACTTAAAACATTTCCTTTAAAAATCTTTAAGTCTGCTCCTACTCAAACCCGAGTAAAACTCTAAGAATCCCCGAAGCAAAACTCGAAGCTACCCACTTTTCGTCCTACTTCGAGTAAAGCTCGATTATTCTCGAATGAACACCCGAGCACCCCTTCTTCTTCTCCAAACCAAAATTCCAGATACACGCAACCGTGTACGTGCACGTGCACGCCATTCCTGATCATCGACGAACTCTGCTCCGGCCTCCGACAAGTCAGCTTTCACCACGTCACCACGTTCGACCATCCCAATATTCTCGATTCGAACGAAAATCGAAAACGAGCTTTAAACTCATCAGCTTGCAAACGTACATCACCAGAAACCAAATCAACGACGAACTAGACTTCGAGGACCCTCGCCTATCACACTGAAGCATTGCCTTGTCTACCAGCATCGACCACACGCCTCGCGATCGACTCTGATTCCATCACGACGTCGCGAAACCCATTAGAACACTCACGACAAACACAGAGTACTAAAAACCCTACTTCGCCTTCGCATAGCCACGCCGACCATCTAAAAATTCGAGCTCAAATTTTCTGATGATACTCGTATTCCCCTCGACCTTCATATCCAACCACTCCGACCATCTCGCCGTTGATCGATGGAAATCGACCAAAACGTCACAAACGTTCAACTCGAGAAATCCCACTAATTTCCAAACTAAAAATCGATATATACTTATTAAAATTCATAATTTTCTATAACGAATTAAGCCAAGTAATCAATACTTAAAATTGAATCTATCAAATTTTGACCCAATTTACATTTTCACTGTTATTTATAAAATGTCGAGACAAATACTAAATATAAATTCCTGGAATTATTTTTAGTAGTGATATTGCATGATTTTAAACACTTTTCATTTGCAAACCAAAAGCTTTCTGAGATTAAATGATGAGATATTGGTTTTTATAAGTAATCAAGTCTGTTATCACCACACAGAGGCTATATTATAACTATACAGGCATCCAAACACTCATATACAAACATGCATACATTTAATTCCAAGCATTTCAGATAACAGAATAATTTTCATTCACAACATCTAAATGAAATCCAAAATTAAACTGTTTTTAAAATATGTTTACTCACCAGTTTATAGCAGAGAACAAAGAACAGATTCTTATTTCCAGGCTTGTTTGATTTTGAACTTGCTATTCTTTTTGCTTTGGTGAATTTAAATTTAGCTATTGATCTTTGAGTTGTTGCTTGTTGTTCGATTTCTTTTTCTGGTCTTCAGGTTGTTTTGAAGATTTTGAAACTACTATTGAAATTGCCTTTGATCTTTCTTTTCTCTAATTTTGGATTTTCAGTTTTATTTTTCTCTCTTTGATTTCCAGGTTTTTATCTTTTGATCTATTTAGTTTTAGTTGCAATGAAGAAAAGATGAATTTGAACTGAAAAGTGAAAACAGATCTTTCTTCTTTCATATTAAATTTTTTTATAACTTTAATTTACAAAGAGATATTGCCATTTGTCCTTAAGTTAATTATCTAGCTTACACATATTCAATCCAAGCCTCCATATGTGTTAATTAGCTTACACCTATACATATATTTTTACAAATGTCTTTAAATCACCTTAATATGCTTACAAGTGTTAACTCTTTTTTATTAATTTATTTAAGCCATATCTATGTATTTATGAAATATTTACATGAATATGAAATGTATTTATCTTTATACAATTAAGCTTTTAGATTTAATGAATATACAAATGTGAATTCATGTAAACAATTATAAATTACTTATGTTTTGATCATATATGCTTGGGAAATTTATTTTAACTCTATATATATTTTCACAAACCTAATTATCTTATGTTTTAATTTAAAAAGTGAAAGAATATTAAAAACAAATGAACTTCTTAATTTAAATCTTATTTAAAAATTAAGCTTAAAATATATCTTTTAAATAAATAAGAAATTATTCTTGTTGTTAAAAATTTAAATTTCAAATAACCTTTGGAAAACATTATATTAAACAAAATTTCCAAATTACAAACTATGTATATATTTAAAGTTTGAAAACACCTTATTAAATTCAAATCTAATACTTTTCCATTTCAATATATACAAATATATACATTCTAAATGGAAAACATTTTAACATTAGCTTTGATAATTACTATATTGAATTTTATAACATAACTCCAAATCACAATATATATATATACACACATATATATTATAATTTGAAAACATAACCTTTATTAAATTAAAGACTTCCTATATATATACCAATATATATATATATATACATTATAAATAGAAAACATTTATTATTAGCTTTGAAAGATAAATCTTACCAATTTTAAATTGTTAGAATAGATATTAATAAATATTGCTAATTTAAAATATTATTAGCTTTTAAAAGAATTAAACTTGTCAATTTGTAAAATAATAAACAAATCAATTTAATTATTTATAAAGATTATTAAATTGATATTGCCAAAAATTCTGGGTCATCACATTAACTATATATAACTATATATTATAATTTAATTTCTTTTTGAAATAAATTTTGACATTATTTCTTTTAGGATGGAAGCCATTAAAGTGGAAGCAAAAGCTTAAAAATATGAAGAAGAAGATGAATGAAAACGAAGAGAAGATGGTAGGGTATTTATAGGAAAAAGGAGGAGTATATGAGAACACATGTTCAAGGCTTCTCCAACATGCTTTCCCTCTCCAAAATGCACAGCTAGAGCCTCCCCCTATGTGCACATCACTTCAATCATCTCATGTATGCATACATTGACTTATTTAAGCTTAAGGAGTAAGAAAATTTTAAAATATATTATATATTATATTTCTTATACTTAATTATATTTATATATGTATGTTTATATGTATGTTATCATGTGTATGTAACATATAAATGTATGTATATTTAGGTGTATAACATTTCGAACGTCTTCGAACAACTTTTGTTCGTTAAATCACTGAAATCCGAAGAACCGATTATCGGTCATATTTTCACTTATGATCTAACGTACATATATTTGTAAACAAAATTCAAAAAAAAATTTCTTATTATTTTAAACTAATTAAAATGATTACATTTGAATTATGAAACCATATAAACTCATTTTAAAAATTATTTGCAAAAATTGTTGTTATACCGATAAAGCAATATTGATTTTTTTCCTTATATTTTCAAATTAAATATATCCCTTTATAAAACTATTATAAATGATTCATTATCACTTTATAACTATTTAAAATGAATTATTCTTATTTAAAATAATTATTTGGATAATTAAAATAATTATTTGGATAATTAAAATAATTATTTGGATAATTAAAATAATCATTAAATCATAAGATCACAATTTAAATTAAATAAATCAATGATTTAAATTCAATGTTATCTTATCGATATAAATTTTGAGGAAAATATTCTTGTAAATATTTATTCAAAGTAAATTTACTATTACTCATTATCAGTTGAAACGATATTATATGTATTATCATCTTTCATTTAAAAATAAATTCAATTTATCAAAGTGATAAATTGGCGGGTCGTTACAATCTTACTAGCCCTAAAATTATAAGATTGTAAAAGTGTTCTTAACACCCATAGAAATCAAGGAAGTGGTAGTGAAATTCTGTATAGGAAGTACACGACTAGATGTCGGATTAGATATCTAAACCAGTATAATAGCTTTGCGTCTTTTAGTATTTACTTTCCATTACATTACATTCACTATTTGATAATCAGCCTGTGATTCTGATTTTATTACTGCTTCAAGTAGATAACATATAGATTTGTAAGTTAATTTTTAAAAAGTTGATATACACAATTCACCCATCTTTACTATATTAGTGGCTTAATATATATTACGCATAAGTGTGTTTGGGTGTTCCATAACTCACATTTAGTATCAATGTGCATGGGTTTCAAAAGATTCACAATCTGAATTTTTAAAAGGAAAAATGGCCAATAATAATAGTAACATGCTTTTTAACACTTTTGTAATGGGCCAACCCACTACTGAACCACCACTTTTAAATGGTGGTAATATGCTAATTGATTTTGTGGAATAAAAATATATTTACAGTCAAATGGATTAGCTATTTGGAATGTTGCACAAATTGAATATACTAAGTCCTAAATGGATAGCATATAAACCGAAGAAAAGACACAAAAGTGTTCGGTCTGTAAAAGTACATATGAAATTTGGAGGACTCTACAAGTTATACATGAGGGAACAAGTTAAATTAAACAAAAATCAAAATAATGATGTTGACTAATCAGTTTCAACTTTTAAAATAAAAAAATGAGTCAACATTAATGTATGCTAGATTTTAGGATATTTTACATGGCCTAGTATTAGTAGAAATTTTCTCTCTTAAGAGGAACAAGTCAAAAAGATCTTAAATTCACACTCTAGTGAATGAGGAGAAAAGTTTTAGCCATAGAAGAAGCAAATGATATTAGTATTATGAAAACAGAAGAATTGGTAGGAAATCTTACGTCTATGAAGTTTAGTTAAAACAAGAGAGAAAACAATGAAAATTAGAAAAGTCACCAACTTTCAATGCTACAAATGAAAACCATGGACAAAATGATGATGATGATGGTAAGAAAATCGCTTTCATGACCAGGAATTTCATAAAATTCTTGAAATATAAGAAAATGAACAAATTTAGAAAACTTGAAAAATATACAGATAATTCCAATAATGATCCTTAGATTCAAACATTTGGCCACTCAAATTTTAAATTTTTGTCTAGAATTTCCAAATATGAACTTATGAGAGGACAACTAAAACTCAATTGTAAAGTAAATAATCTATGTATTGCTTGTCGATTAGGAAAATTCAAAAGAAGCCTTTTAAATCTATAGATATGATTTCTACTACGCATCTTCTAGAATTTCTTCATTTGGATGCCTTTGGACCTCTTGGTTCCAATCAATAAATCTTAATAAATATGTATTTGTAATTCTGGATGATTTTTCAAGATATTTTGGGATAGTATTTAAAAATATATAAATGAAGCTTTTGAAATGTTTAAAATTTTCCCTAATGAATTCAAAACCTAAAATTAACTAAAATTAAGACTACCATGGGTGAGAATTCAAAAATGAAATTGTTGAAAATTTTTGTAACAAGAAAGGTATATCCCATGATGTTCTTTTCCAAGAACTCCATGACAAAATGAAGTTGTTGAACATATAAATAGAACTATTTAGGAGTGTGTGAGAAAGCTATTAAATGATAGTAATTCACTAAAATACTTTTGGGTTGAAGTAGTTGTTGCAGCTTGTTATATATTAAATAGTACTATACTAAGATCTTTAATAAGAAAACTTCAATCGAATTATTCTTTAATAAGAAGTCTAAGTTTCATAATTTAAGGTTTGGAAGTAAATGCTTCATAATTAACACAAAATATAATTTAGACGAATTTGATACTAAACCAGATTAAGGAATATTTATTGGATATTCCAACAGAAGTAAGACATATTTTCAATAAAAGAACTACGTTATTAAAGAAAATTCACACCATTATTTTATGAAAATTTAAATTCAGTTAAATCTAATAATGATGAAGACGAAATTATTAACACAAATGAGAATAATGAAACCGTAGTTAAGAGTTTTTAAGAAATGAAGATATAAGTACTAGTAGATTTGCCAATGAATTTTTTTGAAAGACCACAATAAAGAAAATATTTTTGGAAATATATAATATTTTTTAAGAATAATAAAATAACTAAATAAAACGACCAACTATAATTTACCTCAACTAATCAATCCAAAAGAAGCATCACTAAATGATTCATGGATTCTTGCGATGCAAAAAAAACTAAATCAATTCTAAAGTAATGATGTTTGGGAATTAGTTCCATGACTAGAAAATAAATATGTATTTGGAACTAACTGGGTTTATAGAAACTAGTTAAATGAACAATGGGATGTTTCAGTGAATAAGGCACGTTCTATAGCACAGTATATAATCAAAGAGAAGACATCGATTTTGATGAAACCTTTGCACTTGTTGCGAGATAGAGGCTATAAGAATATTGCTTACCTTTTCCAATCATAACAACTTCAAATTATTCCAACTGGATGTTAAAAGTTCATTCCAAAATGGAGTAATCAAAGAAGATGTATATGTTAAGCAACCTCCTATTTTTGAAGATGTAAATTTTCTCAATCATGTCTATAAGCTTAAAAGAGCCTTATATGGTTTAAAAAAAGCACCTCGGGCTTGGTATGAGAGACTCAAATCTTTTTTGGAACTCCAAATATATGTAGAAGACATTATTTTTGGTTCAACAAGTGACAATTAAACCTAGAATTTTTAAAAATAATGACAAATGAATTTCAAATTAGTCATATGGGAGAACTAACATTTTTCTTAGGGCTCCAAATTAAAAAACCAAATAGTGATATTTTTATCAGTCAAGGAAATACGCCAAAAAAATTGTAATTTTTTTATATGTCTAATACAAGTTGTAAATCTACTCCTATGGCTTCCGAAGCCACTTTAAACAAGGAAGAAAATTCTAAAGATGTTGATCGAAATTATATCATGGTATGATGGGTCACTACTTTATATAATTGTTAGCCGACTATATATAATGCATAATGTTTGCCTCGGTGCAAGGTATCAGTCAAATCCAAAGGAAACAGATCTTAAAGTAGCAAATAATAACACTTTGGATTCTAGGATTTTCTACTCTAAAGAAGACTCATTTGACTTGGTATCATATAGTGTGAAGATTATGCTGGATGTAAATCCAATATATAAAGTACAAGTTAACTTGCCGCTTTTTGGGACATTCCTTGCATCTAATTCAGCAAAAAAACAAAATCTGTTTCTTTTTCCATAATAGAAGCAAAATATATATTTCTGCAACACTAGTTTTTTCTCAAGTTATATATATGCAACAAACTTTAAAACACTTTGGTCAAATATTAAAGAATCACGTGTATATTATGGTAATGTCAGTGTATAAACTTATCTAAGAACCCTATAGTTCTTGATAAAACGAAACATATAAACATGACACATCACTATTTTTGAGATAATGTAAGCAAATATATCATAACACTTGAATTTATAAATAGTAAAAATCTAATAAAAGACATTTTAACTAAACCCTCGATTCAAAATAAATTTACTAAACTATGAAGAGCATTAAGAGTTTGTTCTCTTAGCGAAATATAATTATTCACTAAATTTACATAAAAGTATTATAAAAATAGATATTTTGAGAAGCAAATGCTGACATATTCATCTAGAGTACGTCGACATACCTGTAGTTACCTTGAAAATTATTTTCCCCTCCCACTTTTGAAATTCAAAACCAAATCTCTTAGCTAAATTATTTCATGATTAAAACCATATTTTCAACCATATCTTTTACAAAACAGAATAAGTTCAAATTTCAATGGATCTTGACAATCCTAAGAGGCCAAAAGGAGAATCTTCTCTCTTAAATCCTCCTTTCGAAGATTTTCTCCTTGAATCTCTTGCAAAATCGGAAGATCCTTATAATATATTATAAGTATGCTTACTAAAGTATAAGTACTTCAAATCGGTTCAAAAATTAATAAGAGAAGCAGGAAAGAATGATTAGAGATCTCCAGAATCATCTTCTAAATAATCAAATGGATCTGATTATCATACCGAAAAATAATCCTAAACCAAACTTTGTTATTCATAATCCCATAAATGCAGAAGATGATGAAGAAGAGGAGGAAGACTTAAAATTGATGACGAGGAAGATATATGATGTGTAGGTGAAGCAATATTTTATGTACAAGGTCAGATTATTGAATTTATATGCAACTTTTGTCCTACCCACGCTATCACATGCACAAATTTGTTTTGATTTGTCTTTCCCTTTGTGCTTTTTGTATAACATATTATATACAACTCTATACACAATCTTTATACATTTTTTACTAGTTGTGCTTAATAGTTACTTTTATGCTAGTTTTTTGTGATGACAAAAGGGGGGATAAAGTATAAATATGCAAGGCAAAATTTTGGAGGGATCACATAAAGGTACAGGGGGTGCATAGAATTTGGGGGATTTAAAAGTAGAAATGTTATATTTTATCTCTTATATATCTATATAGTTGTCATCGTCAAGGAGTGTTAATATCCTAAGTATTGATTTTGATGAGAACAACCATATAAGTATTAGTACTAACTTTTCTCCAAATTGTGTAGAATTTTGAGATATGTTATGGAGATATTACACAAAGATAAATAAGATACTTAGTGAACATAAGCAAGCGAATGGGTCATATATGAAGAATGGAATCAAGCAAATGAAAGATATATTTGACTCAAGACCAATGAAGCATAAGTGCTTCGATGACAAAGGTAAAAGAAGTGTTTGGTAAGTCTACCGTGTCCTAGAATTTTCATTGATGACCCCTTTCTTTTTAAATTATTCTTTCATTTAAATCTATTTCATATTTAAATATTTTTATATAAATATATATTCTGAGTTTTGAAGCATGGAAGCCTCTGCTTGAATTCTAGAAAAAGAAATTCAAATGTACACAAGTTATGTTGACATACTAATTGGGACTATGTCAACGTTGTGGTAGTTATTTAGTTTTTTTTGGAAAATGAAATTTGATTAAAAATTTCATGGTTCTGTCTTACACAAACATTCTTATAACTTTGTGAGAAACATTCCTTAATTTATTTCCATTCTCTTTGTAAATTCATACTCATTCACTCATATTCTTCAAGTATTTGCAAACTATAAAGGCTCATGAAGTTAAAACTTTAATTCTTAATCATTCTCTCTGGTCTCATCTTAATCCTCACTGAATTCAAAGATATATTATTATTAGAGGTCTATAAGATCGTTATATCGAAACTACAAGATTCTGTATTGAAGATACAACTACTTTTCTCTACTTTATTATTGTAAAGAAAAGATGCTCTTGCCACCCATGAATACTCAAGAGTGCATCTTACTACCAGTGGAATTATAAGATTTTAAAGGTGCTCTGTCCATTCATGAAAGCAAGGAAGTGATTATGAAATTTTATACATGGAGTACAAGGTTGGATGTTGTATTATATATCTAAACCAATGTAAAAGTTATGGTATTTTTTACTCTTTACTTTAGTTTGCATATACTATTTGATTATCCACATGTGCTTGTGATTTTATCACTCATTCATGTGATAAATTATTGATTTCAAGTTAATTTTTAAGAATTTGATATAGACTATTCACCATCTCTCTAGTATACAAGTGGTCTTAAGATCTATTCTACCTAAGTGATTTTGGGTATTCCACAACCCACAAGTTGAGCAAAGACTATTCTAGCCTTGAAGGAAAATCATTCATGGGAATGGAGTTTACTGTGGAGGTGCGACATTGGATGTATAATTCTATGCACATTCTGATAACTTGAAACTTGAGGATGCTCAAATGGGGAAGCTAGCCTAGTGGCAACATCAGGGTAGAGCAATAAGTTAGTGGAATGCGATCAAGGATGCCACTCTTGATGATCGGTTTACTTTCAATCTATTCAAGGCTCACTTTAAGCAGAAGTTTGTACATGTTGAACATAAATTTATCTTGTTTAGGAAATTTACTGATTTTAAGCAAGAAGGGACGACGATATTAGAATATGTTGTGAGTTCGATACTTTGTTGAAATGTGGGATGTCGTTCATCGACCTTCCTTTAATGAATTCGAAGTTCATTATCGAATTGAATGACTATCTAAGTGAGGGCTTAGTAAGCTATATGATGAGTAGTTTGAGAAGATTAGTGGGAAGAAAGAATGTATCTAAGATCAAAGCAAGCAATTATTCTCAAGGAGGAACCCAAACCATAGACAGGAAGGAAGAGATGGTACCAGGGAAAGAAATAGTTGGAAAACAAGGACGGTCGGAAGAAGGGAGAATGAGATCCAACTTGTTGTGTTTGCAAAGAGAAGGGGCATCTTTTGAGGGATTGTTTGGCTGGGATAAAATGCTTTGATTAAGATCAGTTTGAGCATAACAAGATGGATTGTGCAACATTGGCTAATGGAGGACAACTCGGAATATGCGTTATACGTTGTTCCTAATATTAGAAACCTATGTTTGATGTTTAGACAATGAATAATATATAATATCCCTATCACTTGTTGTAGGTACAAACATCTAAAAGGACTAAAGACAAAGAAATTCGAAGACTTGATGGACTACACTGAAGAATAACATCTATAGATCTTTAGAAATATTTATAATGTAAAATCTCTCAAACGCGGTGGACAAGTCACATAAAACATGTACACTTCAAAATGTTTTTGCACTATAATTTTTTTTTGAAAATCGTGTTTAAAGATTGAAACAAAAATATTTTTATTAATACTACTGTTTCCATGCATTCAATTGACAAAATGCTTTAGCCAACAGACAGACTAGAAATTTAGTTGACTGGCTAGGAATTCAATCGCCTGGATTAGCCTAAAAATGAACTGATTGGTTGTGAAAAAATTACAGGGTTAGCCAATCGAGTGAATAAACTTTCTATTGACCGAATTATTATATCGAGAAACTTTAATAGTTTTCCTATTTTGAATTTTTAACTATTTGAAAATGACCTTATAATTTAACTTTTCAGAAAAGCAACTTCTTCTGCTTCAAATAGAAAACACTCTTGATCACTATTTCTCAACGTTTATATGAAGGGTCCAATTTCAAAGATTAAAGTTGACTTTATCAATCTTTCTCCATCAATTACTTACTCTCCGAATAGATCTAAAAGTATTCAAGAAGCATTTTCAAAGTGGTCGCTCAAAGCATTAAAAGCTTAACTTTTGATGATCAAATTACTTCCATAATCTGTGCACTTTCACTTGCTACCACAATCAAAAGATATTATACAAAGGGTGTACTTATATTGATAAATTCATTGTTATTAAGAACATATTATTGTCAAGGATTGTATCTTCAAAAGAAAAGGAAGTCTTATTATTAACCCAAAAAAATGGATCAACACCCTGGATTGAGTGTGAAAGCACCAACCATGTTCTTACATAGAAGTAATATAGAAAATAAATGTAAAAAGAGCAAAAATAGTAAAAAGATAAGAAGATTTTTATAGTGGTTCGGTAGTTAATGAAGCATACATCCACTTTATAAATTTCTATTAACTGACCGTTATTACAAATTGAATCGGACTACAATATGATTAAATCTTCTAAGTTAGATCATGTCATAAATACAAGAGTTCATTGGAGAATCATAGTGAGCCCCTAGATGACTATTGTATGGGAGGAGAAGAGTGAAGAATAATCTTTGCAGAGTTCCAGCAGCTAGTCTAGAAGATCCCTTTTATGTTGCAAGCAGGACTGTATTTATAGGGGTTGGAGAGCTTTTGGGCTAGGCCGCTTTTCCAAAAGCCTACACTTAATGATTCGAAGGTGCTTCAAAAATTTCACTGTGATCCAACTTAACCCGATGGATCGCTAGCGATCCATAGGGCATGGATCGCTAATGATCCATGTACTTAAGGTATTTTTGGATCGTTTTCTTTGGGTTGCATTCCTTGCCTTATGTAGTTGCTTTCCATGTAATTTCTAGCTAGTTGCCTTGTTTTGATGATGATGATTCATGTACAAGTTGTATTGAACTATGACTTGAATCAGATAGGTCTTTCCTTCTTGAACTAGGTTGCTTGGAAGGCTATGAAACTTGGCACACATCCCTAGAAAAGATATTGACTCATGATGCAAGTGGTTTGAATGACCATGAGGAGTCTTTATGGATCACTAGCGATCCATAGGTGATGGATCGCTAGCGATCTATCCCTTTAGTTGATTTTTGTGTGTTTCTTCTTGAGTCCTTCTTGTCCTATTCTTGTGGTCCTCTTGGTTGATTCTTGAGTTATTTTACCTTGGTCTAGATGTTCTAACTCCTACTGAATTCGCTGGGTTAAAAACCCCGTTAACATTTGCCCCCCAGAGTACACCTTCGTTGGAAACAAGGTGTGCTCTAGAAGTAACTGCTTTTGAATTTCCGTATCATGAAATCTAATTGATTGTGTCATGGTTACCATGGAGGCTTTGGCTATTTAGTCGTCCGTTGAGTTTTCGATGTGAATCGTCATTGCTCGTAACAATAATTCAATTTCGATCCCATAACTTTTAAGATGCTTGCAAACAACATATAGATCATGCTGGGTATGTTTGAATAAGATCGGATGCAACTTGATGGATCACTAGCGATACATAGACTTAGCGAAATTTCTTCAGCCGATCCCCTATTTAGCTTTGCTTGAGCCTATGCTTCTCATCATCCTTCATTCGCATATTTCCTCTTACGATCCGATCCAACTACGACCAAACTCTAAATTTTCTTTTGATGCCACCGCTGTTAATCTCCACTATCGAAGCCTTCTGCCTCCGACCTCACTTCCCTCCGCTATCACCTCGAGCCAAGCCCTAGTGCCAGAATTGCCTCTTGCTAGGATCACTACCAACCTTTCATTGCTTGGATCAGTATGAACTTGAAGTCGAACGCATTTGGTTTTGATATGGGGTTGGTGATGATGTGGGTACTATGTCGGTGGTGATGTGGTGATTGCCAATGGGTTTCGGGCGATCGATGAGAATGGCGAATAAAGCGGGTAAATTGAGATTTATTAGAGGTAGATAGTGGATTCATGCCTTGCACTTGACGTATTCTACTACCTTCGTTCAATAAATCAAAATTGATTAGTGCATGGCCTTGATGGCTCTATCGAGGTGGTTTACTATGGACTCGATCATCCTAGATTAATTTTACTATCGCACGCATTGATTAGTGCATGGCCTTGATGGCTCTATCGAGGTGGTTTACTATGGACTCGATCATCCTGGATTAATTTTACTATCGCACGCTCATTGTACCTGAAAATAGAATAAGCTTTCCGTGTCGCTTTGGACAACGATCCGTTATCGATCGTTGACCGATAACGGGTAAGTGTAGGAGGAATAACACCAATGAATGATATGAAAAACTTTTTCCTTCTCCACTGCGGGTGAACTATCTACACCGGATAGAGCATTCGTAGTGTTCAAGACACCGAGCCCATCCCACATAGATAACACACTGCACTTACCCCGGTCCATGTTTGGAATCCAATGAGTTGCACATGTCAACGTCTTTTCAGAATTCAAGCGTTAAAAGATTTCTAGTTATAAATAGAATTACCTGACCGTGTTGGATACAATTTTTTAATATAGAATGAAGCATCCATCATCCAAACATAAATCCAATGGAGGAAGCCCGACACTCTGAGGAGCAGAATCGTCAGTAGTTATGCCTTTACAAATGGTTTCAACAGTGCCTACTTCTTCGGTACCACCGGCTGAATATGGTCAATTGGTGCCGGTTGGTTCGGTTGTTGATCGAACCACTTTTAACTTTAGAGTTTCACTCAACCCTCCAGATACAGATTCCACTATAATTTCTGCTAAAGTTCTGCATAATATTTGTTTATAGCACGGCATTCCAGATGATGATGTGCGCCTTCCACTGAAAAACAAGTTTGCACACATGCCACATTCGAGGGACACGATTGCCATCGGTACATGTGCTTGAATAGTGCAGTGCCCCCATTCAATCATTTATTGAGAGAAACTCTTCTAAATTTGGGAATAGCTTCATTTCAGATTCATCCCACGGATATGCAATTTTGACTTGTCTTCACATTTTTTATGCGGATATTCAATCGTGCCCCAAGCTTCAATGAGCTGAGATATTTCCTCTAGTTCAAGAAGAGAGATGAATGTCCGTCTCTTGTGACCATTGAGGCTCAAAGAAACCGCAAAATCATGCTGCAACTCCAAAGTAACTTGTCCCAGTTCAAGATCCAATATTTCTTCGTTAGGTACCCTAAAGGATTCAATCGTCTTTGGACGACAAGGGGTGAGTTTCCTCTTCACTTGTTGAGATTTATTATGATGGTGCGGAGTTTTAATAAACTAAATACTCCTTATAGTTATTCCAACGCCAGACAAAGATTCATCACTTGATCTCATCTTCCATACTCTGAAGGCCATAGATGTTAGAGAGAGATCAGTCAAATCTCTGCTAACGGATGAGAATTTGCATCGGTACAGATTATTGCATCCTGAGAGATCTTCCATTTTCATTGAAGTTCCACCCCATACCCATTCCAGAATTCAAACATGCTCCACTTCTTCATCTCACGATTTTGAAGAGGGCGGTTTACCAGGAGGAGAAGGTCCATCCGGTGGATCAATTGAGGAAATCCGTGAAGAAAAGGCATTATGACCGGAACCAGTAGCTCGATTAGGATGCCCTCGATCCCAGAGGAGGGGGAAGAGGAGTTCAAACAGCGAGAAGGCAAGGCTGCGGTGATCGCAGAAAAGGAGGAAGGTGAAATTGAGAGTCGGAGTAGCTATGATTCCTCCTCTAGCGATGAGGAATTTGATGCAAGTTCTGGTGAAGGAAATTTCAAATTATGTGATGAAACTCCAGGAATGAGTCCCATTTTCCGAGATTCGTCTCCACAAGAGATTATTGCTAAAGATGCTCCCCCAATAGCCGAATGACTTTGTGGTTCTCCGCCTAAGGAAACCGATACCAATTTTAGGGTCTTGAGCAATGTTTATGTAGACATTGTAGACCTCATAGAAGATGATTTTGAGTTCGAGGGATTGTCTTCTCACTTTGGCCGTGCCCTTTCTGTAGTTAACCTGACTCCCACTGTAGTCGCTTTCTGACCCGTTTTATAAAGTCATTTTAGGCCGCCTACGACACGTCACATGCTCCACTAGGCCCACATACACTCATATATGCATTATTTGAGCTCATTTTTTGTCGCTAAAGTTACTTCATTTTTTTATTAGGTACTATGGGAGGTCATGGAATTTATGAAGACCTTGAACAATTTACAGATGCACAACATGGGTCAAGATGGACTTCAAGCCCTTACCTGCCCCGAGAAACTGCGGAAGAATGGAGAAGGAGGAAAGATTGAGAAGCTGAAGCTCGTCATTGGGATGACAGGGACTAAGGCAGAATTTACAGGGGTGGATATGAGAAGAGCAAGACTCCCGATGATGGGTAAGAGCCATCCAAAAAGTCAAAGTAGATCATGATCCTCATCCTTCCGAGCACCATACATTTGCCCCGGCTCCAGTCTCGACTTCTACTGTTCAAGCTATTCCATCAAACCAGACTCCGTCAACTCATGTTGTGGCTACTTCTGGTTCTTCATGCCCTCGCAGAAGACCTGCTTATATTCTTTCGTCTGGTCCACCCAAGCTTGAAGCTGTGCTCCCCGGGTGGTTCCTAGAGGGAATTAAGTTCGATATTGACCTGCATCCGATTCGTAAGGATTCTTATATGCCCCATCTCCAGGCGATTCAGAGCGACTTGGATCAAGTTGAAAGATGAGAGAAATTATGTAAGCAGCCGGCGGACACAAACCGTAACAACTATCAAGAAATCCTTTCTTTTGAGTCGGAAAAAAGATGATCACGAAAGGATGCTGATGGAACGTGATGCCAGAATTGATCAATTGACAAATGAGAGATATGCTGCCATTCAGGAGAGTAAGAGCAATGCTAGTTTGCAAAAGGAATTGAAAGAGGCTCACGTGAAAATTGAAATCGTTGTAACGACCCGAAATTTCACCGCTTCAATTTAGGAATATTTAATTAATTTTAGATATTCAAATAATAGATTTATAACTGAAATAGTTTTCCAAATGTGTTTATAAATTTATACAGTTCAAAGAAAAATCGAAAATGTGACCGGAATTCATTTTCTGAATTTTCGACTTTTCGTCGGCTAGAGTTGTCGGCAAGTGTGTAAACTTTGTTAGTAAAAATATATACATATAATTACATATTAGTTAGGATATATTATGGTTTATATACATACTTAAGTATATAAGGTTCTAAATAAAAAATAAAAATAAAAATAAAACGCCTTAAGAAACATGAAATGACATTTTGGCAACTAAGTACAAACATGTTTAAACAAGTTGGCATATAAAGTTTTAGAAGGGAACAAGCTTGTGGGCGGAGGTACATAAAGGCGAGGTGGCATGGTGATGTGGCAAGTGGAGGTGGAGGGTAAAGTACCAAGGGTGTTTAGGTAATTTACTTCGTTCTTGCTTATAAATACCCCTTGCATTTCTTCAATTTTTACTTCTCTTCCTTCCACCATATCTTTCTCATTTCTTAATAAAGTGGATGATTTCTTTTTATCAAACCATGTAAAATTTCAATGGCTACAACTTTTATTCGTATCACTTCTTCAAATTTTGAGCTTAGCTATGTCCAAATCTCATTTCTTTCAGACCTATTTTCGGACCTAGATTTTCAAGTCCTAAAATACCTCATCTTCTTTTGACCATATCGCCCTCAAAACTGATCCAAATTGAGCAATTTTTTTAAATTGTAGATAAAATAATTTCCAAGAACTTTCAATTTGACAATTTTCCCAAATTCTGTGAGTTATTTATCCAAAAATCAGTTAGAAGAAGACCCATTTTCGGGTTGGATTTTTGTGGATTCGATGATAATCCGAAGTCCATCCACCTTTCAAGGCCGAGCTCCACCACCTTTGGACCTTGTGCACCAGACCTTGGTCGAACCATAAAGCCACCATAAGCCACCAAATCTTCATTTTCAGAGCATATAGCATGGAGCTAGGTCATAGACAAGTTATAATGGAAGTTCTGAGTGGTTTGGTAGCTTTTGGGTGAGTATAACTCACGAATTCATTTAAAAGTTCTAACTTTAAATATGATGCTTATATTGATAATAAATATTGTTATTTTTTTAAGTATGTTAGATGTTTGATTTAGACAATATTGTATGTTGTTGTACGTGATTGGAAGTTAGACTTGAAATGAAATCTAAGGTTGCAGTTAGTTTGAAAGATATAATTTTGGTTTATAGTTGTTGCTTATGTATATTGTTATGGCATGTGTTTGGATGTATGAGCTTATGTATGTTTTGTATGTGATAAGAAAGTTATAATTTTGACTTGCTAAAATGACATCGAGATAAAGTAGTTTAAATGTGTTGTATGTGCTAAGAAAGTTATGGCGTCCTTTGGTTTAAACTTGTTTTCTAACTTTACTTTTAAAAATGTTTTATAAAAGTTTTAAAGACCTTACCTTTGTTTTATAAAACTTTATTCAAAGTTTATAAAGTAGTTTAAAAATAAAAGAAAGAGTTTGAATAGTGATTTAGAGTATAAAATGAATTTTTGAAATTTCAGGTCGTATAGCGATAGTCGCTATAAATGCAGTTCGTGAAAAACAAACTCTTTTTGAATTTAAAATATTTTAACTTAAGTATCTTTTTGAAAAGTGTTTTCAAGCATGTTTTAAATATTTAAAAGCAATTATAATTTAATTAAGTAATTATTTATTGATTTAAATCTGATTTAATTAATAAATTAAGTAAGGTAATTAGCACTTAATCATTAATTAAGATAGGGTAATTAGTACTTGATTTTTTTAAGTAAGTTAATTATAATTTGTTAATTAATAAAGAGTTAATTATTATTTAATTACTTATTTAGAGATTAATCATTATTTAATTAAGATTAATTAAATTATTTATTTGAGAAGAGTTTAATTATTAATCAAGTTAAATTTAAGTTAAGATTTAATTAAGGCTTAATTATGATTTAATTATTTTAAATGAAGGTTTAATTTATTATTTAATTTTTAACTAAGGAATATTAAATTAGTTAATTGAGATTAATTAATTTAAATTATTATTTAATAATTAATCAAAGATTAATTAGGATTTAATTATTTATTTAATAACTAATTATTATTTAATTATTAATGTAAGGTTTAATTATTATTAAGTGAAGGGTTTAATTGTCATTTAATTTTTATATAAAAATTTTAAAGTTTTAAACCACTTTAATTCCAAAGATCGGTTTTGTTTTAAAGTAACTTTCCTTCAAAGAATATTTTAAATCTAAGGGATTTCTTTGTCGATTACCCTTAAGTAACCTCAATTGAATATGAAACCCATTGACATCAATTTAGCAGAATAAAACATCACTCTGCTAATTAAGTTATATTGGACATCTGTTAGGTAGAATAAATCACAGTTCTGCCATAAGTTTCCAAGTAGATTATGTGGACATCTATTTAAGCAGAATAAAAACCCATTCTGCTATTATATTAACTTGGACATGTGTTTAGCAGAACAAATCCCCGTCGGCTATTATAGTAACCTGGGCATCTTACTTATATGTTGATTTGTTTGTTGTTAGTTGATTCCCTTATACATATTTGCTTGTTATATAAATACCCTTGTTATAACTTGAAAAGTAAACTTAATTAAAAGAGAACCATTACGGTCACTAAGCCTCTTTCTGATTTTTAAGTTCAATTATACTTTTAATAATGGTTTCAAGTTAAGTAATGATTTTAGTAAAGGTGTTTTAAATAATCGTTTTGTTTATCAAAAGGACTTTATTAAATGAGTTTATTAAAGGATTTTTGTTTTAAATAAGGAATATTTATAAGAAAGTTTTATAAATAATTTTGGATATTTATAAAGGAAGTTTATAAATGGTTTTGGATATTTATAAAGGAAGTTTATAAATATTTAAATGATTTTGGAGATTTATAAAAAGATATATAAATGGTTTTGATATTTATAAAAGAGTTTTGTAAATTTAACTTGGTGATTTATAAAGAGCTCTGTAAATGGGTTTGGAATTTAAGTAAAGAAGATTCATAAATAAAAGAGATTTATTAAAAGAATTTATAGAAGGAAATTTATAAACGGATTTGAGATTGGATTTCCTTTAACTGTTCTTAATTCTAGTGGAATGGACATTCGTTCCACACTTAACATCGAAGGAATATTGTTTGAGGTTATATTTACCTATAATTTAAATAACATTTTATTTTGATCGTTATATGTGATTTGGAATGAGAAATCTTTCATAAATGATTTGTGAATATACTTATGTCAGTGAGATAAGTATATGATGCGTTTGATAAACACTTTAGAAAAGAATTTTAATAAATGTAGGATTTAGTTTGAGGCTTAGTGGTTGCTATTGGTAATTAAAACTCTGAATTTGTGGTTGTTTGTTTATTTGATAGTTAAATAACCGACTACCAAATCTGGACCAAAATATAACTTCAGAAATATCTAGGAGAAACACGGAGTTATATGGCACAATCATATTCAATAATCTTGTACTATGCGTATAAATCTTGTTTTGTTCTCCTAGGACAAATGATAGGGAGATCCGTCCACTTAAATGGTTAGGGGGTGATCCCTGCTCCTATGTATCGTCTGATTATTTCCAAAAGAATCGGGGTTGAGTTTATCGAAACTATCGAAATTTGTTTCAAAGAGACCAGGATCGGATAAGTATAAATTATCCAAAAACCACTTCAATCCAACTCAAGCATTTCGATTTGAAGATATCTTTAAGATGATTGAATACGAAGCTTTTGAAGTGTAAGGGATACTTGCTACTAATCCTGAGAGTGATTCCAAAATGGATGTAGTAGAGGTAGTGCCTTCGGTTTCATTCAGACCTAGAACGAACTTGTATGGATGAATGCTGGCACTACACTGCTGCTTGGAGGGCAGTGTTAGCATTCCAAGATGGTTGCTATATAAAGCCTTATCAATCGAGAAAATGAATAAAGTAGGGGCGTGCGGTAGGGCTATGTGGGTTGCTCCCATTAGAGTATGAGTATCCCAAGATCTAGTGTCGATATCTCTATATACGCTTCGAGTCCCATTATGGTTGTTCGATCGAAACCAAGGGGTGATCATATTCGGCGTTATCCAATAAGGGGTAGGGTCAGTTCTGAGTAGCAGAGGTGCAATGTGTTGTGACCTCCTATACATTTTATCTAGCGGTGTACTGGGGTAGACCCTTACCCTTTCATAGTTGGAATCCATTCTCCAATAAGTGCCTTCGGAAATGATTGTATACCTATTATGCTGGAATTTAATAATGTAACAATTTAGGCTATGGTTAATATGTATTTGTATTCTAGACATTATCATAATATAACTAGAGTTTCTATAAAATTGTTTTGGTTATCGTAAGGTAAAAACCCATCCGTGTTTATGTGCGGCGTGGTCTTATGAGATACCTTCGATTTTAAAGGATTTTACAAGTTATAATAAATAAATTTCTTGTGATTTGTGTTTCTCATGCTGGTTTTACCAGACTGATCTGGATGTTATTTTCTTATAATGCTCGAGTCAGCCCGAGCATGTTTTCCCAATTTAGCTGGACACTTTGGAGCTTTCAGGAGACGAGCCGGATTCTCTAAGACATTCACGTATCTTATATTCTTCTGCTGTTAATTGTCATTGATATTTGTTTGTTGTATATATATGTAATTGTAAGGACATGCTATTATAACTGTCTAGGCTGATAATAGGATAGTGTACTCTGATGTTGTGTATAAATAAAGATGACTTCTTTTTGTAAAGATTTTGTGTATATTATATATTTATTGTCGCATTTTGTGAGATTATGTTCTTCCTTTTTCTTTCTTCACCCCTAATGACCTGTTTTTCAGACACTTAAATTATCGGCACATGAATATCGAGGTTGTATTAAGTGTTGTCTTTAGGTGTAAGAAAGGCAGATCGCTACAATCGTGTTGAGAGATGAAGTCAAGCTGAAAAGGGAGATTAAAAATCGAGATGAGTTCATCGAAGCTCAAAAGAGAACTATTACTGGTCATAATGAAATGGTTGAAGCTCATAAGAAGACAATTGCTGATTATGCGGGAATGGTAGAATCCCGAGATAAGACCATCTCTAATCAAGCTTAAGTGATTAAATCGCTTCGAGAAAAAGTTATGCAACTAAACATTGAAAAGACCAAAGTTGAAGTCGAGAAGGCCAATGTGACGGCGGACTACTTGGAGCTGCAAGATGCCTTCGAAAGGAAGATGGAAAAGATGGACGACACCATCTTGAACTTCTACGTCAACTCCCTATTGCATCAGGGCAGCCTCTGTTATCTAGGTCCCAAATTCCCGCATACTCTTGCTGTAGTTTGGGAAGAAGTCCTAGCCTATTTCCGAGAAGACGGGGATGCATATACTGAACAGATGCCTATCTCAATGAAGAATCAAAGAAGGCTTTGGTAGAGGGCCGAGAGATTATTCAGGTGGAAAGGGAGCGAGAAGCCGCCGATGCTGCCGCAATTACAGCTGCTAAAGCACTATCAGAGCCTTTCAGTTCTAGGACTGGCGAATCATCCAATCAGCCTCATAATCAGACAGGAATCATTCCAGCTTCGGCTGGTGTCGCTTTGTTGTCTGCCCCTTCAGTAGGTATCTCTGAAGCCTTGGGTTGTCTTGAAACTTCGCCCAAGATCGTGCAACCATCCAGAGACGGAAACGATGGGAATTATGAGGTGGAGATTCATGGTCACACTTGTGATGCAGGTTACTTCCTTATTTCTCCCGAGTTTGAGGATTTTTCGATCACACCGAAAGAATAGGATGAATTGAATGCTTTCCTTTTTTGATCTTATAGGTCCGTCTTCTTTGCCTATCGAATGCCAATTTCTCCAATCTCGGAGCCTACTGCCATTTCAACTGCTTCAATGCTTGTTTTTTAGTTGCTTTGAGCACAATGCCCATGTTTGGCTCGCAACCAGGGATGAAATCTTAAAAGAGCTGCGTTGCACAACCTGGACGGCTCTTTCGTATCTTTAGAGGGCGATTTAGCAGCAGTTGACACTCGATAGCAGACAGACCATGCCAGCCAGCTAAGTAAAATTGAACAGAAGATGGTGGTAGTTAAGAAGGAACATATTGAGAAGAGAAAGTCATCGAGGAGCTCCCGCAAGTCCTGGAAGCACAAGACCAAGGGGGAGTCTTCCTAGGGGGTCAAAGAACAAGGAGGAGACATGGGCACAGAGCCTATAATCGATATCTCTGGCAGCGATACAACTCCTGATGGGGATGATGATAGGAAGGAGAAACTTCCGAAGCGGGAAGGGAAGTGGTGGAAAGAAACACTGATAGGCTCGAGTGACAGTGGAGTCGAATATTGGAATATTATAATTTTCTTAACATGTATTTTGTACAAGTGCAGAGTTTGCACTTATTACTTTTGTTGTTGTAGCATATGTACTTTTCTTTTTGTTGGCTGATATTGTATAGGTATGGCCTCCACATTTCGACTTTGTACATAAAATGTTATAAGGAATGAAAAGATTAACGTTTCTACTGTTATCTCTTCCATGTTCTTCCTTATTTATCATGTACTTAGCTTGTTTTTATACTACTTATGTGTGTACATGGCATGATTGCTTGTTCTGCAATTTTTATACTTCACATTGCCGTGTCGTGTTTTGCGGTCTACGATGTGTTTATTTCCATGATTTCATGCATTACGTATGCATTTTTTCCAGTTTCATAACTAGATCCGTTGTGATTGCCAAAATTCTTTGTTCGGCAAAATGGGACTCTGGAGTAGTTTTCCTTTCAACTAAATGTTGAATGTGTGTGCCCCTACTTCACAGGGTTGTTTTCTCCGAACACTTAATAAATGACCGGTTGATCGGAGCGATTCCTCGGAAGTCTGTAGCCGAATTTACTTTGCGGTTCCTATCTTCGGGAACTTTTGACTCGAGCGTCTCCACTCCAGAGATTTTGTCAGTCAACGATCGGAATTCTTTGCCGATTTCTAGTTGTGCGACATTGTTGGATTCACATCAATTACTTTTGATAGTGGGAGTGGATCCTTGTTAGTCCTACAATAGACGAGTTGAGTTTCCCAGTATTGTCAGGACAATACCAGTACTTACAAGATCTTAATGGTTTGCCGAAGGTGCCAGAGCAACATCAAGTAGTGCTTGTGTGTGGAATGTGCGGCTTTTAAGAGTGCACGGATTACAAAATACGTGGCTTTTAAGAGCGTGCACGGCATACGAAATGCACAGCTTTTAAGAGTGCATGGCCTACAAAATATGTGGCTTTTTAAGAGTGCATGACTTTCAAAATGCATGGCTTTTAAGAGTGCGCAGCTCCGCGCAGCTTACGAAATGCGTGGCTTTTTGATAGTTCACAGCTTACGAAATGCGCAGCTTTTATTTTGAGTCAATTTACTTTCGTCGACTTGGCGAGTAGGCAAAGCGTACTTGGGTGTGGTTTCACTTCCCCAAGCAGCTAATGGATGATTTTTGAGTTGGTTTACTTTCTCCGACCATGCGAGTAATTTATAGGAACACGGTTTTATTGGTTTAGGAAGTTAAAGAGATTTCATTAATAAAATGGAAAGTAGAGCAACTTTTGCCTATTTACAACACCTCCATTGTAACCAGGCGGCTTATTTGTGAAACTAGTAGCCAGCGGTTTCGCTTTGGCCCATTTGTGAAGTAATCAGCAACAACGACAACATATTTGGCCACTCCTTTAGCAATTGTGAGCACGTCGATCAGGTCAATTCCCAAAACCACAAACGGCTATGGGCTAACCATTGGCGTAAGTTCTATGGATGGAGTTCTCTATATTGTGATGAACTTTTTGCATTGCATGCATCGCCTGGCGAAGTCTGCTGCGTCACGGTTGATGATGGCCAGAAGTAATTGTATCGGAGGATCTTCTTCGCTAAAGTCTCCCCTACAATGTGGCTTCCACAATCACCTTCATGGACTTCCCTAAGGATCCTTTTAGCTTCGCTGCTGGTTACACATCTTAGTAGGGGAGTAGAGAATCCCTTTGGGTAAATAATTCCATCCTGCAAGACGAATCATGGTGCTTTCTGGAGTAGCTTCTTTCACTTGTTTCGATCCTGGGGGAGTGTACCTTCATCAAGTAATCTTTGATCGACGTCATTTATGATTGTTCTTCCCCCACGATTTCCATAATCCAACTGATATCTATATCATATATGCTTGGTGATGTAAGCATTTCGACTGGGGCTTGTGCCATTGACTGAGTATCTCCGAAACTGGCTAGTTTGGCTAGGTGATCCGCCTGCATATTATGTTCCCTCGAAATGTGACTTAAAGTGTAGTGCTCGATGTCCCGCAGAAATTTCCGTGCTCTTTCCAAGTAAAGGGCGAGATTGCCCCTTGCCTGGTACTCTCCTTTCACTTGAAAGATGACTAGTTGATAATCGTTGTGGATATGCACAGCTTTTATACCTAATTCTTTAATGATTTTTAATCCTGCTATCAAAGCCTCATATTCTGCTTCATTGTTGGTGGCAGGAAATTCCAGTCTCAGAGCGTAGCAAATAGATCGTCCTTCAGGGGTTTGGAGTACCACCCCTGCTTCTGAACAGAATTCATTTGATGCACCATCGACAAACAACTTCCACTGTGGCACCATATCCGAATGTTTGACGAACGCCCCTACTTATTTCGTCGATCTTATGAATCGAGTATTCCGAGAATATCTCGATAAGTTTGATCTTGTTTATATTCGAGCTTCTCCTCTGAAGGGAGTGATACACTTCAGCCAGATAGGGAAATTGGCACCACGCTATATTGGACTATTTCCTATTATAGAGCGTATCGGTCCTTTTGCATATCGCATAGCACTTCCCGATCAATTTTCTGGAGTTCACGACGTATTCCACGTCTCTCAGTTGCGGAAGCGTGGTAGGCCCATAAGCCACAGAGCAAATAAAGAGGCCACATAATCATGTATTGATGGTTTTATTTGTAAAAAAAATAAGAAAATCATCCCTGTAAAACTTGTTTGAGATTTAAGCCGAAACATAATTTGTCATAACTTTTGCATTTCTTAACTAAATTTGATGATTTCAGATGTTCTGGAAATCTCTGACATAGAGCTACAAGTTTCATGTTTTGTGTTTTTCAAAACTTTCTTCTTCACCGTCCCGCTCGGTAAATTTGGCGGTGAAATCTACCAGAGCTTGACCGTTGATAGCTCTTCATGGGTGATAAGTGATTTCGTATTGGCTTAACTCGATGTTCCATTTCAGATGTCGACCTGATGTCACTGGGCGATACAACACCTGTTTCAGAGGTTGATCTGTCAACACCTTGATGGGATGAGCCTAGAAGTACGGTCGTAGCTTCCTTGATGCGATCAGCGGGCAATAGGTGAGTTTTTCCAATTTCGGGCAATTCTTTTCAGCTCCAGTGAACCGCTTACTAATATAATAGACGGTTCGTCGGACCCTAGCCTCTTCGCATACTAACACTGCACTCAGAGCATGAGTCGATATGGCAAGGTAAACGAACAAATCTTCCCTATTTATCAGCTTAGATAAGACCAGTAGGGTTTCCATATGATAGAGTAATTCTTTAAATGCTGTCTGGTAGGCTTCGTTCCATTCGGAATTCTTCTTTCCCTTTTTTAACGCATCGAAGAATGGTATGCATTTGTCAATCACTCGGGAGATGAATCGGCTCAGCGCTGTGATCTTTTCATTTAGACTTTGCAATTCCCTTTTGGTTGTAGGGGATTTGATGTTCCTTAAGGTGTTAATCTGGTCCGGATTAGCTTCAATGCCCCTTGCATTCATAATGAAACCAAGGAATTTGAAAGAAGCAACGCCGAAGGAGCATTTCAATGGGTTGAGCTTCATTCCATAATTCCACAATATCTCGAACATTTCTGCTAGGTTGTCAAAGTGATTCTCTGATATGCATGATTTGACAAGCATGTCGTCCACGTATACTTCCATCGTCTTCCTGATATGATCTTTGAACATTGCGTTTACCACTCGTTGGTAGGTTTCCCCCGCATTCTTTAATCTGAAGGGCGTGACTCGATAACAGTATAATCCAAGGTCGGTAATGAAACTAGTATTCTCTTGGTCGGGTTCATGCATCCTAATTTGGTTGTATCCCGAGTAGGCGTCCATAAACAATAGTAGCTCGTGGCCCGCCGTGGCGTCAACAAGCTGATCGATCTTGGGCAATGGAAAGCTATCCTTCGGGTAGGCTTTGATCAGGTCTGAGTAATCAATACAATTCTACCACTTCCATTGGACTTCTTTACTAAAACTGGATTTGATACCCATATGGGGTAGCTTGCATTGCAGATGAAGCCGTTTTCCAACAGCTTATCCACTTCCTCTCTTAGTGTAGCAGACCGTTCCGGTCCCAGGGTGCGCCTCTTCTGCCTCACTAGAGTGTGCTTGGGATCGATATTAAGTGCATGACGTGCTATTTTCGGCGAAATCTCACAGATATCGGAATGCGTCCAAGCAAACATGTTCAGATTGGTGCGAAGAAACTTGACTAATCCTTGTCGTGTCTTAGCTCCAAGATGTGATCCTATTTTTAGTACCTGTGTCGGATCATCCATGTCTACAGGGACAAACACTACAATCTCTTTCGGTTCTGCCCATTCCTCCCATGAACTCTTCTTTCTAGGGTCCATAGCCTTATCGAATCGTCTATGGTCCCAAAGCCAGGAGCAGTTATGTAGGTTCTATCCTGATGTTTCGCGAATGTGGAGAGTTTTTCTCCACATTCTTCCCTTCTCTTTCTTTCTAGTTTCATGCAATTCAGTGACGTAGCATTCCCTTGCGATGCTCTGGTCTCCCTTTATCATTCCAACTTTGTTTTCCATGCGGAATTTCATAGTGAGCCACCATTGTGCCAGGATAATTCGAAAATCAACGAGGGATGGCCGTCCTAAGAATGCATTATAGGCCGACATCTCTTCAATTATCAAAAAGGTTTGGGTGAGAACTACACTTCAATCTCCTGTTCTGAGTTCAACAGGCAGATCGATTGTGCCAACTGGTTATAGTGGATGGCCGGTAAATCCTTGGATTTTGGTTCGATACGCAGAGACATCTTTCATGTTCATCATCATTTGGTCGAACGTACGTCGGAATAGAATGTTTACTGATCCTCCGGTATCGACCAACGCCCGTTGCATGACGGTGGGTCCAATTCCTATCGTCACTACCATTGGATCCAAAGTTGGAGCTTCTATTCCTTCACTATCCAGGTTTCAAACCACGATGTCATCATTGAGAATCCTCTGCTATTTAGCAGGGGTCCCGTCTTCGATTGGAAAGCAAGTTTCCTTTAGAGCATGTTTGAGTGAACTAGCATATCATTCCATCTCGTCCCAACTTTTCTGTGCCGGATGAGGACCTCCCGAAATGGTATTGATGACAGGCCTCTATTTAGCTCACTTGGATCCCTCTCCACCAGATCCAGATTTCTTTCCTTGGGTGTTACGAGCATGAGATCCGGTTGGCGGATCGGAATTTCGAGGATTCTTCACATATTATTGGAGCTTGTTTTCTCTAATTAGTTCTTTGATCACGTTCTTCAAATGGCGACACTCGTTTGTGTTATGGTCGTGGGTTTTGAGGAAGCGATAGAACTTCCTTGACTTCCTTGTTTGCTCATACTCTTCCTTCTGAAGCAGCTTCGGGTACTCTTCTATTCCTTGAGTTGCTAGGTAAATATTCTCCAAGCTGTCGTTTAATGAAGTGTATTCTCTACGTTTCAGGCTTCTGAGTTTCTTTCCGCCTCCGTTGCCCTTTCCAGTGTTCTGATGCTGGTTCTTCTTTTTGTGGTCCCATCTTTCCCAACAGTTACTTCAAAATTCCTGCCATTTTGATTGGCTGCCATATTACTCTGAATCGATTCATTTGGTCGCATAATGGTATTTTTACCTTCTAACGTATTTGCCTCTTCCAAGCTTAAGTATTGACTAAGCCTTTTGATTGAATTCTTTCGTGGTGATTGGTTGCTTTATTTTAATCCATCTTCTAAAATCTACCACTGGATGGATCGAGCGGACTAAGGCCATGAAAATCATATCATCATTTGGATTGCTCACCTCGGTGACGGCTGTGTTAAAGTGGTCCATGAACGATTTTAATGATTCATTGGGTCCCTGGAAGTAACCGGATAGAGACATCACGTCCTTTGGTTGAGCCGCGTGCAGTCTAAATTGTTCCAAGAACTTTCTAGCTAGCTTATCAAAGGTTGAGATAGATCACGGAGGGGCGTGGTAAACCACATGGAGGCAACTCCTTCCAAATATATGGGGAACCATCTGCAACGAACCGCATCTATTGCCCTTACACCATCCATATTCCAAATATACTTGTACAAGTTCTGTTGAGGGTCAGTAGTTCCATTATAGGAGGAAATAGCTAGTGGCATGGTGAATTTCTTGGGTATTCTGCCCTCAAGATACTATAGGTGAAGGGAGTTTGACTCGGAGCAGAACCCCAATCATCGTCCTTTCTACCCTTGCTTTCCTCCATCAAGCGTCTGACCATGTCTACAATGTATGCCTCACTTATTCGTTCATCCATAGGTCAACTGTCAGTGGCTGTGCCAAGTGTTTATCTTTGCAAATGGTCTTGGTTGGCTGGTTGAAGCCTAGGCTCTCTGGTCTTTAGGTGAGTCGCTCCTGTAGAGGTTCGTTGGCAGGCGGTTGGTCTCGTGGGTGGAATTTGATTGTTTGAGTTCAATTCACCTTCTTTAAGTCGCTCGTCTTCCTAAGAGTCAGTACCTTCCACTAGTACATCCTACTGTGGAGTTTTCACTTCTAAGTTCAGATTTGTAGCAGGTGCTTTTGTAGTGGGTGTAGTGTTAACGTTTTCTTCCATCATGATTCTTGGAACTCCGCCCACTACTTCCTTTTGCTTTTGTCTTCCGTTTGTTTCGTTCAAGCCGAAAATAGAAGAATGCTCTTGCTTCGTAGCAACCACGGCTTCAGGCACCGTTTTGGGAGTAGTTAGTGATTGAAGCGCTAAGAGAACATCTATCTTACCCATAAGAGCTTTTTGACCGATTGCCATTTTCTGGTAAATTTCATCAACCATCTTGTTCGATTCTCCCTTAGTTACAACTTCATGCTGCATGGAGGATCCTGGATCCCGATCTCCAGAGTTAACTCGTAACAGCAGGCTGTTGGGGTTGTTGACTTCAATTTGCTAAGGGTTTGTTTCTTCCCCAGTAATGGTAGCTCCTACGGAACTTCCGGAGGTAGTTCTCTTTCTTCCTAGTGCCATTGATTCTCAGCAACAAATCTTCTAGGCAGAGATTGAGGATCTAACTTCTGAACCTATTCCATCCAAAGTAGATAGCTAGATCTAAGCCAGAGTTCGATTCTCAGTGAAAGCATCAAAATGTTAATCCATAAAAAGGATCAACATCCAAGATTGAGTGTGAAAGCACCAGCCCTATTCTTACAGAGCAGCAGTATAGAAAATAAATGTAAAAAGAGCAGAAATAGTAAAAAGACAAGAAGATTTTTATAGTGGTTCGGTTGTTAATGAAGCCTACGTCCACTTTATAACTTTTTATGACTGACTGCTATTACAAATTGAATCGGATTACAATATGATTGAATCTTCTAACTAGATTAAGTCACAAGTACAAGAGTTCACTGGAGAATTACAATGACTATTCTGTGGGAGGAGAAGAGTGAATAATAATCTCTGTAGAGTTCTAGCAGCCATTTTAGAAGATCCCCTTTATGTTGCAAGTAGGACTATATTTATAGGGTTTGGAGAGCTATTGGGTTAGGCCGCTTTGCCAAAAGCCTACACTCAACGATACGAAGGTGCTCCAAGAATTTCGTTGTGATCCAACTTAACCTGATGGACTGCAAGCGATCCAATGTGCATGGATCGCTAGCGATCCATGTACTTAAGGTATTTTTGGATCGTTTCCTTTAAGTTACATTTCTTGCCTTATGTAGTTGTTTTCCATGTAATTTCTAGCTAGTTGCCTTATTTTGATGATGATTCATGTACAGGTTGTATTGAGCTATGACTTGAATTAGATAGGTCTTTGCTTCTCGAACTAGGTTGGTTGGAAGGCTATGAAACTTGGCATATACCCCTAGAAAAGATACTTACTCACGATGCAAGAGGTTTGGATGACCCACGAGGAGTCCTTATGGATCGCTAGCGATCCATAGGTGATGGATCGCTAGCGATCCATCCCCTTAGTTGATTTTTGTGTGTTTCTTCTTGAGTCCTATTCTTGTGGTCTTCTTGGTTGATTCTTGAGTTGTTTTGCCTTGGTCTACATGTTCTAACTCCTATTGAATTCTGCTGGGTTAAAAACACAGTTAACACTTATATAGGAAGTTCAGGTAGGTTGTTGTAAAACCTGTTACTATGGGTTAAGAGAGGATTGTTTAGTGAAATTTTGAAGAGGAGCTTCGAGACTGGTTGTAGGACATGAGGTCTAAACCAGTATAAAAATACATGGTGTGCTTATTCTTGTTCATATTTTTATGTATTGTTGATTATATACTTAATATAGTTAGAATAGTATAATTGGTCATCAATTTATACACATACATACACATACAATGATATATGTATGTAACTATAATAGTTATAGTTGTACATTTATCTTAAATTGTTTAAGATAAATAAATTATAAAAATTCGAATTGATCAAAGTATTTAATTAAATAAAAGGATTTACTGAATAAATAATTAACTAAAGTTAATAAATTATTATATGTATATATATATATATATTTATATATTGATGTATGTATCTATGTAAACAAATTTATAACATTTTATAGTTGGTTATTAATCCTAAATGGTTTGAGACGAACAATATAAAATTTCTTAAATTTCAAATAAAATAAAATTTCATTAAATTAGGAACTAAAAATTAGTTAAATATAATTTAACTAGTAAAAGTTGAATGTTAATTAAATGTAATTCAATTAACAAGAACCATAAGTAATTAAATTAGATATAACTAATATGGTTAAAATTGATTAAACATGATTCAATTAATAATAATTAAAATTAATTAAATATGATTGAAAATATGATAATTAAAATAATCAAATATGATTTAATTGACAATATATCTATATACATTATATTAAATTAAATTATAATATTTATAAATAAATTAAAATTACATAATTATATATGTATAAAAAATTAAGTGGAACATTGAAATAGATTATTTTGAATAAGTACGCACCTAAAGTATGTGTACCATGATTTCAGATTTGTCTCACACTTGAATCATAAGGGTAAGAAATATATTATTCCTTAAATCAATATCACTCTAATGTATATTTAAGATCATGAATCTCAAATATATTACTATCCTTTATCAATTATATAATGATAGATTACTTGCATACTCATTTGTTGTTGAGCAAACTCAAACTAAGAATGTTATGTTTAGTACTATTAATATATTGCCTAGACAAGGTAAGGTAGATGCATGTATTTATCGAGCGAACTCATGGTATGTGTATTACACTTCAGCCATCATGAAATGGTAGCATGAGTAAATAATCTCTTTCAATTTGTTAAGAAAATTCGAGGTGGAGATTAAGGTCGGGACAAAGACTATGGTTAGGCGTTGTATATGATATAACCGATAAAGGGTTATCCATTGCTTACAGGCCTATTATTAAGCAAACTCAAGATCGGAATCCAAAGGCAAGCGAGTCCCAATAACCATTAGAGACATAGAAAGATTTCTTTATTTCTCTTTGGATTTAAAGGAATACAAAACATAGTGGGAGCCTTATTAGCAAAATGAAATTAATACATTTAACATTACTAATATTTAAGAACATATGCCATACAAATTAAGATTATCTAGTACTAGTACAATAAATTTGTCAACTAATTTAATTGATAAAATTGTTTATCAATTGAAATATACTAACCAAATTAATAAGGGTTGACAAATAATTATAAGATATAAATACCAATAATTATTTGGCATTCTGTTACTTCAATATCCATGTAGGATCCATACAATACAACTACTAAATAAGTTCACACCTTGATAACTTAAATATTTATTTGCCCGAGACCATGTATTGTCTTATATGAGTTTTGAACTCTAAAGAAATACAAGATTATGGATTTTTGATCCATATTAGATCATATACAAAAGTTGTATGGGGATCGGTCGTGTTCGTGATATATGAAACCTCAATGAAATTATTACATTCGAAATGAGCAAATAAACCTTAGTGCACGATCATGTGCTCACATGAATATAATAATATTCGTGTTATGTTGAAAACAACGAAAGACCAAGTCCAAAAACAAACTTAGGAATTAAATCATTGAAATGTCGATTTCGATCAGTTTACTTAAGTGCAATCTATTTGATGTTTTTATAACATTAAGGACGTCAGAAAGTGCTTTCGTAAAGAATTTGATGTTGTCTCATAATAAAATTTCCTTTGGTTGGACTAACCATTTTCAAACGAAAGTGAATGTTTGAGAGTAGGTATGAAATAGACACGATTGGATGAAGAGAGTGAATCATCACCTCTAGTTCATAAAGAGACATCAAATGTAAGAATTGTATAAAATAATAAAATACTTAACATGGAAAATAAATGTGATATTGGTACCAAACTTGGGATAAATACCAGATCGACTAGTAAGTGATAAATATAGAGATAAAGAAATGAAAATATAGTAGAAAACACAAGATTTATAGTGGTTCGGGCAAAATGAATAGATTATGTCCACTGTCAACTTTGTTACAAATTCTTTCTTTCTTTTAAAAGAATGATCTTGCAACTCGGTTTCCTACAACTTGGGTAAGGATCCAATTGAGTTTTGGGGTAAAATACGATAATAAATAAAAGTCAAAAAAGATCCCCCTTGATTTGCACCTCTCCTCCTATTTATAGATGAAGATCATTGAAAAAGGCTCCAAAATCCACTCACCACATTCTCCATGTTATTTATGATGGTCCAGATAAAGACTGTGGCCAACTCGACCAAATGTTGACAACTTGGTGCCGAGTTATGAATTTCCTCATCTTCGTGCACTTTGCTCACCTTTATTCTTTCAAGCATGCTTTGCTAGCTCACTACTAGACTTCAAGACTCAGTGCCGAGTTATGGCTTCAGCCTGGTACCAAGTTGTAACTTTGAGTTGTTATTTCTACTTTTTCCTCTTGTTATTTGTTTTGTTTGGAGAATGGCTAAGTACCTTCTCATGGCCAGTAAAGATCAGTGTTGATTCTTGAGACTTCATTTAAATTTTGAGTCCAGGCTTTGACGTTTAGACTTCTAGTTTATTTCACAACCATCCAATGGTTCTAGTTCTTTGGGATATTGCATGGTTCAAAAGCAGGATAACACTTGCTCCTAGAATATGCCTTCTATTAACAAGGCATGGTTTGGATCAAGATAAGCTATCAACTTTGAACTCTAATTTGAAAAGATTTCCTTATCCCCTAAACTATCTTCGTAAAGGATATGTCCTTTCTGGATCAATGTAATGCTTCAAATAGTTATGGATTCATATCCTTTGGAAGGTATAAGAGTTGAAGTATCCCACTTAGGTTCACTACTTGGTTTAGGAAATTTTGGATGTCTTTCCTTTTATTCAGTCGGGTAAGACTTCATCTTCCCATCTCGATTGTTTTTCACATTCCACTTTCATTGCCAACCTTCATTTTTCCTTCCATTTCCTTTGCGTTTTCTTATCTTTTGCTTTTTTTATAACTTGATACCGAGTTATGGCCTATAACTCGGTACCAAAGTTTGAACAAATTTTCACTTAAGTAAGGCCTTTTTGCTTCTCCTCTTTCACTTTTACTTTATCCCATTAGCTTCATTTGCAAATTCAATCTCCGACCATCTTCAAATTCTGATTCAAGCTTAGATTTACACCATCGCCGCCAGCTCATAGCTCCTCTATCATTCATCTTCACTTATTGCTAGCATCAATTTATATGAATTAATACCCCAATCCATACAATTTTTTTACTGATTTAATTGAGTCTCAACCCTGCTTTGCCGCAACCCCTTGCATCACCTTCACTTTAAGGTTGGTGGTCACCACCTCTTAGGGGTTGCTGGCATTCGATGATGGAATTTGGCCACACTTGACTAAAGCTCCTTCTTTCCCCTTGAATTTGGCAATAGAGCATGGGAAATTCGAACTTGAAAATCTTCAAAAAACTTGTGCCTGACGCCAAGTTTACCTAGGTTATTTTCGGGCATGGTTCCAAGCCTTTATCTTCCTTCAAGTGCTTGGTGTATTGTTCTTGAATTTCCTAGGCTTCACTTTGTGTTTTTCATGTGTTTGTGGATTTTCAACAATTATGGAAAAAAATCATCAATTATAAGAAGTAAAATATTTAATCTTTGTTAACTCTTGATCGAATATGGTTCACTGGCTGAGTGTTGGTGAGAAGTTTCAAAGAATGATCATATCGAACATGCTTCGGCATCTAATAGAGTCATTCGTTACTGCTTTAGGTCAAATGCTTCACCTCCATGTCCCTACAAAAGAAAGTTCCATGCCGCTCTAGATGACGGTTTTGTTATTATAAATCGTTCAATAACGGGTAAAATACAATACACATTCCTTAGTGCGATGGGGATCATATCTCAGCATGAGTGAGTTATCTACATAGAGTGTTTGCAATCACAGTACTCTGGACATAGGACACATACTACATAGACTGAATTGCATATCACTGCCCCATCAATATAGTAGGTCAATACATGTCAACACCCATTGGATCTTATATATTGGTTACACATGGCCTAATTATAGCACAAAGACCAGAGTTAAATCTTACCCGAGCTTTCTTATCTATCGAGTTTTTAGTAGTGATGAAGAATAGATGCTCCTCGTGTCTCTCTACCATGGGTACAGCTACATCCACTTTAGAGTTCATCTCACCCACAACAACTTTAACTTCTACCCTGACATCTACTTCATCATCCACTTCCACTTCTCCTCGGCCTTGACCATCCCGTTGTCAAGCTAGATAGTCTCTACAAATAGTTCCCTCTATAATGGAAGGCAAAGCCTATGCAAGGATTTGCCCTAATTTCAATCTTAAAGGTGCTATATTCTTGATAACCCTCTAGATTCTCTTTCATCTACATTGGATGGAGCTTGTGTTAAGAGAATTTGTAATAGGCACGACATTCTTTTTGAGGATGTCCTAGTTCTAGAGCCCTTTCAGTACGCCCATGATCCACCTGAAGGATATACAGCTTGGCTTCGCTATATGTGCCTTTCTGGTAGAATCCCTCTGTTTAATTACTATATTCAACTCGTCCTTCGGTTTATGAAGCGTGCCCCTACTCAGCTTCACCAGAATGGCTACACTTCACTAAACTACATTTACATGGTTTGTCTTCATCGTTTGGCAAGGTACTAAAGATTAGAAATTTATTTAGTTTCAAGAAGTGACATGGTTATCCTTCTCTGACTTATTTGGAATCATCCCAGGACTGCCATATTATTATTGGCCTGTAGAATAAGCTTAGCCACATTAAAGATGAATATTTCTTTATGCATGGTCCAGCCTGCTTTGCTCAGAAGTGGCTATTGGTACGTAAGTCCTATTATCACACTTTACCTTGGTAGAGTTCATTCTGCCTAAATCATTAACTTTGCCATCTCATAAATTTATAGATATTCCAAAGAGACCCGGTAGTGTAGCTCTGGCTCACACTCTCCAAGTTCTGCAAAATATCCCTGTAGAAGAATGGAAAATGAAATTCCTTTTGATATACCTTAAGATGCGACAATTTCAACTTTTACACAATGATCGCAATCTTGGTATTGTTCCTTTTAGTTGTAAAGGTGCCCAATTGCTTATGAGGCTGAGGTCGAGCTCCCAACTACTAAAAATCAGTAAGTTCCTCCGTTGATCAAGGGAAGGATGAGGATAGTAATGAAAAAGAAGATAACAATAACGATGATGACGATGAAGATAATATGGATGGAGGTGACAGTGAAAATGTGAATCTTGATCATGAGTCTATAGGAGAGATGGGTGGTGATGGACAAGCATCACCTATCCCTCATCATCCAAGTTTAAAGATTATTTCACCATATCCTATCCCACAGCCCAGTAGACACCAGTTGGGAAGGCAACTTTGGCTCCTCCAACTGATGATATCCATGGCTCTTTTGGGAGCATTCTAGATAATATTCCTTCTTATGACATTTTCGATTTCTGTCTCCCCAATATTGGTTCTTGTATTCGTACGTATGTAGATATACCTTCAACTGCTATAGGGGAGACCACTCCACTTAGTTGACTTTATAAGCATGGTCCGTAGGGCCATAAAGGCACACTGGTACTTTACACGATATCTAAAGTCACCAATATTTACACCGCATGTACCGCTCCTTGACTTATAAATCTTAACTTAGTTGCATTTTCCTTTTAGGTACAACAGGACGCCCTCATATTTTTGATGATATCCATGACTAAACTACTAGTTAGTGTAGGCATAACCCTTCGCATCAACATTGTGAATTATCTTATGAATCTAATTCAACGAAGTGTCGAAGGAATGATCAAGGGTGGAAAAATGAAGAGCAATGTAGTAGCCATGATGATCATAAGCAGGAGTCTAGCAATCACTCTAGATCAGGCAGGATATCTCCCTCTCAACATCATGCTTGTTCTCATCTCCTAAAAAGTCTGGATCCATATTCTTCAAAGGCCGATCCTATTCCTTCTTCTAAAGTTCCAGCTATCCCCACTTCAATGATGCCTCCTACACAATGAATGGTGTCCTCTTGTAAATCCAAACAAGTCATTTGGATATTTGGTTTGCAACCTCTAAGTCTACCAAACAAAGGCCTAGCAAAGAGCATATCTTCTCTCACGTTTCTGTGGCAGTCACATAGTCTACCTCGAATCTACAATTTGCTATGCTTCAAAGAGCTTTCACCACATTCTGCTTTGAAGGGTTAAATTTGCCTATCCTCTAAAGGATATTCCTTTTGACGTGGCTAAAAATGTCAAAGCCTATATGAACGATGCTTATGATCGATATTACATATGAGGTAGTTCACTCAAGCTTTATTTAACGTTGACAGAGCTAATAAATTACTCCTTTAGAAGAAGAAGATAGAGAAAAAGGATAAATGAGTGGATCATTGCTAATTATGATAAAGAGCTAGAGGACACCAAGAAATCTCCCGTGACTATGAAAAGAAGTTAATGTATGAGTGAAAATCCATTAAGGACGAATTTAAGATTCAACAAGAGTAGCTCGAGACTGCATATCATAAAAGTCACACTCTTATCATAGAAAAGGATGCTCTCCATACAACAGTCTATGAACAAACTCTAAAGATTTAGAATTTAGAGACTGGGTTGGAGGCTATGAATAACAAAATGAGTGATGACTTGGCCATGGCCAAAGAATATATGGGTAAAGCGCTCGATGCCAAATAAGCACAAAAGGACGTAGAAACCCACACAACCAACATAAAGGAAAAGATCAAGTTCGACGTTAATCCCGCTCTGGCTCGCTTCTATGCGAACGTTATCAAATTTGGAGACCTAAAGTGGCTTGGTGAAAAATACCCTAAAGCACTTGCTAGGGCATGGGAAGAAATCATTAAACAAGAAAGAGAATGCTCAAGCGAGGTTGACGAAGATGAGCTGAAGGTTGCCTTCTTAGATAAAAAAAATTTAGATGCTCTTGTTGTAGGCCAGGTATATTTACTTCAAAGGCTTCTACTTTTGTTCAGGTGCTTGTTGGGCCCCTTTTCGAAATCGTTTTCTAAGGATTTGGGTGAATGTTCAATTCCCATCTCTCGGGGACGCTCAACAGGGATTACCAACCAAGCGACAGCTACTTCTGGTGCCATCACTTATACTACATCTGGGCCTCTCATCTCTAATCCTGGTATTCCATCTTTTGGGGCTTCTAGAACTTCAACTGCTATGGTGAATTCGGTGGCAGTTACTTCTTCAACATCCTCAGCTCATGTTCAATATAACCCCAAGGATACTAGTTGCACACTACTAAGTCCGCCTGAAAGTTGCCTGCTTTATCCTTCATTGTAGAGGAGAGTCAAACCAGGACCCCTTCTCAACAACTATTTTTCCCAAAGGTACATCACTAGTTTCTCCTATGTTCGAGAAGGCTCAGATGACACATGTGGATGTTTCAAATCTTTATTTTTCACTTTCTCAAGTTTCAGGTCCACCTGCCTTTGCCCTTTTACCAGACATGCATCAAGCTTCAGGCACTCAATCTTCAAGACTGAATCTATCATCGAATTTTCCCCCACCTTTAATTCCAACCTCTTCTACCAGGTCCTCTATAGGTCTCGATGCTGAAATGATATAAGCATTGGATGAGGAGGTTATGGATGATCCTGATATGATGCAGGGCGACGATGACTTTACAATCTTAGGGATAAGGATCATGGTTTTGGACCGTCAATGTCAAAGATGCAAACTAATTATCTGAAAATGATGAAGAATATCAAGAAAGGAAAAGATGTCGATGATATTCGACCCTCACTTTTGATGGCTTTGCCGACCCCATCATTCATTATTCCAACGTCTTCTCCTACAACGGTTGGCATTCATGCTGAGGCCCCCAAATCCCTGGAAAGAGATTATAATTGGGACAAGGACCTTGAAGGCCATTTATCCATTAGGAAGGATGTGAAATCCAAGAAAAGGCTAGCTTTAGCCTCTTTACAAGACAAGAGAAAAAGTAGGAGGAAGAAGAAGAATGATTAGATGCCATTTTCTTATGTAATGTTTGGTTTTAGTCTTAGGCTTTAGCAAGTGTATATAGGCCATTGTTGTGTGGGTACTACCCCCGCTTTTGCTTTTGAAAGTTTAGGAGTGAATAAAGCTATTCTTACTTCGGACTTCCATCTTATTTTATATTTATGTCTTTGCATTTATGCGCCTATATACTTGGTATAATTAAGTTCACGATGATCACATTTGGATATGTGTAACACTATCATTCGCCACAACTCTATATGCATGAAATAGTTCCTATAATTGCATAGTTTCACTTTGTTATTCAATTCTATTTGTCATTACCAAAGTATGTCTTTCTTGGCTAAACAAGATTGTGATGACTTGGCCAACTCCGTGGTCTAGCTTGTTACCTTCGGTTAGATTTTTTACCATAAACAAGGTTGTAGTCATTAAAGATTATAAACCCTTAAAGTTTCCTATCTTTGAGAAATGGCATTTCAAACATCTATCTCTGGAAAATCACCCTTCATCTCGCCTATCTAGGCGTGGATCAAAAATATTTATTGGCCATCATCATTTATCATTAGCCGAGCCTGTCTCGCTGGGCTGTAAGTGTGGTCGTATCTGTAAAAGGTTCAGTCACATACTCGTTCCTATCTCCGGGAACTCATGTTTTGAGTGCCTATCTCTAGGAATAGATCTTAGACCGTGTCTATTGGTCAAAGATCAAATGTATATAGCGAATCATCCAATCGACCTAGTGGGATTATACTCCAATGACCCGATCATGGATCAAAGAAGTTCGTCGGTGCCTATCTTCGAGCACCAACTTTAGACTTTGCCTATCTCCACGCATGGATCAAAGATCAGATGCATGGTTGTGAATCATGCGATCGACCCTAGTTTGATTATACTCCAACAACCTGATTATGTATCAAAGATGTTTACCATTTTCTATATCCGGGTACCTTGATATTAGTGTTTTAAGAACATGAAATGTTCAATATTGTTGTTATTCACACGCATAAAGTCAAGCTTTTAAGATTGTAGTTTCGTCAATCCCCAAAAGCCAATTCTATTTATAAACACAAGAATGGCATACTCATCCATATTACATCAGAGGTTAGTCAACTATTTACATAAATAAGTCTAAGTAATATAGCATCTTAGGTGCTCGTTATCCATGCTCTTGGAATTGAGATTCCATCAACAGGTGTTAGCTTGAAAGTTCTATCCCCAAGCTTAAGTTGACCTTACTAATTTGGGTCAAGAGCCACTGGAGCAATAAAGATCCATTTTAGAACGAGGTCCCCTATCTTAAAGGTGTAGTTTTTGACCTTCACATTGAATTGTCGTGCTACTCTTTTTTGGCAAGTAGCTACCCTCAAATGAGCTTCTTCTGACTTCTTGTCAACCAAGTCGAGGGACTTAAGCAAGAGCTCCTTGTTCATCTTGGAATCATAGTGAATTCTTCGATGAGAAGGAACTTCCAATTCAATTGGAATCATGGTCTATGATCTGTAGGCCAGAGCGAATAGAGCATACCCTGTCATGAACTTATGGGTCGTTCAGTAAGCCCAATGCTAGAGGTATTTCATCGACCTTGTTACCCTCGGCATCATCAATCACTTCTTCAAGACGGATTTGATGATCTTGTTCACCGCCTCCACCTGTCCATTATCTTGCGGGTGCACTACTGCTGTGAACTTTTTTTCAATTCAGTACTGATTGAAGAAGTCTTTGAATTTGACACTTTTGAACCGAGTTCCATTATCAGTGATGATGTTTTGTGGAATTCCAAACTAGCATATAACGTTCTTCACCATAAAGTTAGTCACCTTCTTCATAGTAGCCGTGGTTGGCGGTTCTACTTCAGCCCACTTTGTGAAATAATCCACAGCTACAATGACATACTTCTCTCCACCTTTTGACATTGGTAACACACAATTCTGTCGAGTCCCCAAACTGTAAACGACCATGGGCTAACCATTTGCATAAGCTTTGTGAATGGATCCCTTGGTATCTTCACAACCCTTTGGCATCAGTCGCACTTTCTGGTATAATCAGCCGTGTCTCGGTTGATTGTCCGTCAAATAAATCCATATCCAAGAACCTTTCTAGCTGAAATTTGCCCCCTAGTGCGATCGCTGCAACTTCCATCATGCATATCGACAAGTATCTTTTTGACTTCCTGTTTGGTTACTGTTGGGAGCGTTTTCGCCCCTACCGAGCCAAAAGAAAGGAAGGCACAACCGGACCAACACACCCTCCAAAGCTCCATCGGTCCACTTCCAAGCAACACCAAACCAGAGTATCCACCGAACTAACTTGCCTCCCACCTCGTTGCCGAACCAACTCCAACTGCCGGACCAAGCTTCTCCTACCACTGCCGGACCAAGCTCCTCCTACCACTGCCAGACCAAGCTCCTCCTACCACTGCCGGACCAAGCTCCTCCTGCCACTGTCGGACCAAGCTCCTCCTACCACTGCCGGACCAAGCTCCTCCTACCACTGCCGGACCAAGCTCCTCCTACCACTACTGGACCAACCATCTCCTAGCTGCCATCGAACCAAGCTCCTACCGGACCACCTACTACCGGACCAAGACATTCCGAACCAACACTACCAGGCCAGATCGCGTCAGCCCAGGCCCATCAGCAGCTGTACACATCCAGGACCCCTACCCCCAGCCTCACTCTATAAATAGAGGGGCATGGGTACAACAATGGGGACAAGTTTGGAGAGCTTAAGCACGGAGAGAACTTTCAAACAACTTTCTTTTACTTGTATCAAAGCTTTGTACTTGTAATCTAAACAAGAGAAGAGAAATAACATATGAAGTGGACGTAGGCACATTCTGGCTAAACCACTATAAATCTGCGTGTCTTTTTACAGTTTAGCCCCTGCTTTTTATATATTTGTATAAATCACCCAAATCACTAAGAACAACATAAGACCTACTAAATCATACGACTTTGAGGTGTTTGTCCATTTTTTGTGCAAACATTTTTGGTGCTTTCACTGAGAGTTAGAAGCTCGAAGCTTCAGCTTCATCCACTCAACATTTTTCCTAACAACATCGTTCGCCACTTGGAAAACATGCCTCCCAAACCAAGAAAAGATGTTAACAAAGGAAAAAACATCGCATCCAGCAGTCTTCCAGATCCAGCTGTCACGAATCAAGTAAATCGTCCTCCTCCAGCAGCAGTAACAAATGAAGGACAGGCTAATCCTACCACTCCTGCCATAGAACAGCCCGCAACACTTACTAGGGCAGATTTAGACAGGATTGTGGTTGAAGTAACTAACCGCTTCACGTCCTAGTATGAAGCCTTGGTGGACCATCTCATATCACGCTTAAGGGATGCTGAAGAGTCCAATCGCAACATCGAATCATGGGGCGAGTCCCAGTCTGAAGGATCTCAGAGACAACAAAGATCTTCCTTCTTCGAAGGAGCTAACGGCAGAAGTAACCATGGTAGGAGCCGAGATCGAGCACAGCCCGAAGTTAGGCCTGAGGAAGCACTTGGAACCGAACCCAACAGGGGAGGTACCGAGCGAAGGTCAACTGTAGCTGAGCCTGTCATACTGCCTAACCATGAAAACGCTAGTGAACGGGGCCGAGCTAGAGTCCAGCCCGAAGTTGGACCCGAGGAAGTGCTTAGATTAGAGCCCGGCAGGGGAAGATCAAGGCAAGGGCCAACTGTAGCTGACCCTAGCATGCTCCCAGAAGATCAAAGGCAGCCACTGGAAAATATGAGGGATGATAGACGATACCATCCCTACATGTCATCTGGACGGAATCAATCCTGCAGAACAGAACCAAACTCATTTCTATCTGCTCCAAATTCTGATGAAAGGATGGCGCGCTTATTCAGAGAGTGTGTCCAACGGGAGCAAAGAGATCGAGGGATAGGCGCTAGGGTAACCATCCCTTTCGCCCGCAATATCGAAATCGCTATCACTCCCCAAGAATGGAAGATGCCAACAATGGAACCTTACAAAGGAAACTCCGACCCCGTTGTACACTTACAGAGGTACACACAACATATGCTCATGAGTGGAGCAACAGAGGGAGTACTGTGCAAATGCTTTCCGCTCTTCTTAGCAGATCTCGCTACCTCCTGGTTCTGTCATCTACCCCAGGGATCCATCAGCTCGTGGGAAATGTTGAAAGAAAAGTTTATCATTCAGTTCCGTATCCATGTGGAACAACCTAAGGACGCTTATTCCTTATCCAGCGTCAAACAGAAACCTGGAGAGAAACTGCAACAATACCTAACCCGATTCAATGCCGCAGCAGCCGCGGTCCAAGACGCCGATGAGAAGCTTATCCTAATGGCCCTCTGTAGTGGTGTGCATCCGGACACCAAATTTGCTAGAAGATTGACGAAAGAAAAACCAGCTACTTTACCCGATTTCTTCCACGAAGCCGGGAAATATATGAGGCTTGAGGATGCTGTCGTTGAGGGGCAGTCAGGACAGTAGAATAAGGCAACTTACAACAACGCCCCTGCTATAGCAAGGGACGTTCGAAGAAATGATTCCAGGGACAATACTGGGGGGAAGAAGGGAGAAAAACGCCTATATCGGCCTGGACCGAGATTTGACACTTACACTCCTTTGAATGAGACCGTCGAAAATATCTTCCTTGCCACCCAAGGCGAAGTTAGATACAAACGCCCACCATACAAGAAGGAATCAGATAACGCGCAGAAGTCTGGAAAGTTCTGCCGCTTCCACGAATCTCATGGGCATGACACCAATGAATTCCATCATCTCCGGGACTTGATTGAGGAACACATCAGAAAGAAGAAACTGGAACGCTATGTAAAAGGTCAGGATAGGACTCCAGCTCCTGCCAATGAGAACCCAAGGCTACCCTCACCGGAGATCGACAAAGGAAACCGCAACACTAGCAGCTCTAGTCAAGAGAAGATAGTGGTCCATACCATCTCGGGAGGACCGCACATCGCTGATAGAAGCTGGAAAGAAATGGAAAGATATGGAAAGTCACTTAGAGACAATAAAGACTGTGTCAATTCGGTTATAGAAGAGCGCCACCCGAAGCGGAAAGAAAGTGATAACATCACATTCGGTAAGCGTGACCTAGAAGGAAGGCAATACCCTCACATGGATCCCATGGTTATCTCTGCCCGGCTCGGCCCCGCCGAGGTTTACCGAATCCTAGTAGACACTGGAAGCTCAGTAAACATCCTGTTCAAACATGCATTCGACAAAATGAAGCTATCAATGAAGGATGTATCTCCCTGCGATAAACCACTACACGGTTTCACTAGGGATGCAAAGATGCCCTTCGGGCAACTGGACCTCTTTGTTGAGATTGGAAGCCATCCCCGCTCCGTCGTACGGAAACAGACGTTTGTGCTAATAGAAAACCATTCGGCCTACAACGCCTTCTTAGGAAGGCCAGCCTTGTCTGACTTCCAAATTGTCCTAGCCCCATGGTGCCTAAAGATGAAATTCCCAACGGACAATGGAGTAGGGGAAGTAGAAGGAGACCAATACGTGGCTCGAGACTGCTATGTGACTGAACTTCGCAACAACCACAGGAAGGATAAAGGGAAGGGTGTAGAGGTTGCCCTCTGCACAAAAAGTCTAGAAGCATAGCAACTAAAGAAAGCCCCTCCTCTTCGATATACCAGCGACCCTTTCAATGAATTAGACCCTAGGGACAAAAAGGAGGAGGCCACCGCCGAGCCTGCAGAGGCTATGGAGTTTGTATCTGTAGACAAGCACGACTCGAGTAGACTATTGAAAATTGGATCCCAACTAAAGGCAGAGTTGAAGGAACAACTCATCGATTTTATCCGCCACAACCTGGATGTATTCGCATGGTCACACGCGGACATGACCGGAATCTCCCCCGACGTAGCATGCCATGCACTAAACATTGATCCTACCAAGGCTCCCGTAAAACAAAGAAAGAGAAGTATGGGAGCAGAGCGATCAGCAGCCCTCGATGAAGAGGTAAAGAATCCGTTCGCCAATGACTTCATACGAGAAGCCATCTACCCGGAATGGATCGCTAACCCAGTGCTGGTAAAGAAGGCCAATGGGAAGTGGCGAACATGCATTGACTTTTCCAACCTAAACGACGCCTGCCCAAAGGATTGCTTCCCACTTCCCCGAATCGACCAGCTTGTAGACAGCACAGCCGGACACCAGCTGTTATCTTTTATGGACGCATACTCAGGATATAACCAAATTCCTATGCATGCTCCCGACCAAGACCACACTAGTTTTATCACCGACCGGGGTTTGTACTGCTATAAGGTAATGCCTTTCGGACTTAAAAATGCAGGGGCCACCTACCAGCGCCTCGTCAACAAGATGTTTGCAGGGCTAATAGGGCGAACTATGGAAGTATACGTGGATGACATGCTGGTGAAGTCAAGAAAAGCCGACGATCACGTAAGCCACCTAGGCGAGACGTTTCAAGTACTTCACCAGTATGGAATGAAGTTGAATCCTCTAAAATGCTCCTTCGGAGTGTCATCAGGAAAGTTCTTAGGATTCATCGTCCATGCCAGAGGGATTGAAGCAAACCCTGAACAAGTCCGAGCCCTAAAGGATATCAAGATACCTTCCACTCGAAAGGAAATGCAAAGTCTGAATGGAAAAGTGGCCGCCCTAAGCCGATTCATCCCCAAGGCAACGGACAAATGCGTCCCCTTTTTCGAAGTTTTAAAGAAAGACAAAGGAAAGTTCAAATGGACTGACGAATGCTTAACCGCTTTCCTTAACTTAATCGAACACCTCCAGAAACCACCGGTACTCTCGACTCCAAGCGAAGGCGAAGAATTATGCCTATACCTTGTTGTGTCACATCACGCCCTGAGCGCCGCCTTGGTGAGAGAAGACAACCGCATGCAGCGGCCAGTTTACTTCGTCAGTAACAGGTTTACGGTGGCAGAAGTCAGATATCCTAAACTTGAGAAGCTGGCATACTGTTTACTAATCACATCACGGAAACTGCATCACTACTTCTAGTCCCATTCCATCAAAGTTCTGACCGATCAACCACTGAGGCAGGTACTCCATCGTCCCGACACTTCCAGGCGACTACTTAAATGGTGCATTGAACTAAGTCAGTATGATATCACCTATCACCCTCGCACCTCCATCAAGGGACAAGCCATAGCTGATTTCATTGCAGAATTCACTACCAACGAAGATAAGGAGCAATTGGAAATAGCAGAAGATATCAAGTGGAATCTCTTTGTGGATGGTGCATCGAACGAACAAGGCTCGGGGGCAGGTGCGGTAATAATCACTCCCAGGGGAAACAAACTGCACTATGCTATAAGGTTGGAGTTCGCTGCCACCAACAACGATGCAGAATATGAAGCAGTGATAGCCGAACTAGAACTTGCCATAGAAATCGGAGCCAATTCTTTGTGTCTTCACAGCGATTCTCAACTTATCGTTAATTAAATACTAGGAGAATTCCAAGCTCGAGAGGAACGACTCATAGCATATTTAAAGAAGACTAAGTTACTTCTCAGCCGATTGGACCACTACTTAGTCAAACACATCCCTAGGGAAGAGAACCAAGAGGCCGACGAATTGGCAAAACAAGCAAGTATGAGAGACATCGCCATCTTCGGGGCAGTAACCATCTCAAAGAAAATGGCCCCAAGTTTTGAGCAAGTGAATCTGATAGCTGCAATCGAAGAAGCAACTTGGATGACTCCCATCCGAGACTACCTACAAAGCGGCACACTGCCCAACGGACGTAACGAAGTCAAGAAAATCTTAAGGAAAGCTTCCCGCTACACAATTCAAGAAGACATCCTCTATCGGCACGGATTCTCTAACCCGTTATTAAGGTGTGTCGCTGGGAGGGAAGCCAAGGAAATCTTATCCAACATCCATCAAGGAAGCTGCGGAGACCACATCAGAGGACAAACATTAGCAAAAAAGATACTCCGATATGGATATTTCTGGCCCACCTTAAGCAAGGACACCTTGGATTTCGTCAAAAAGTGTGACAGGTGTTAGAAGTTCGCTAAGATTCCGCGGCTACCAACGACTGAGATTACTCAAATGACCAGCCCTTGGCCCTTTGCAGTATGGGGAATTGACTTAATCGGCGAACTGCCAATGGGCCGAGGCGGGGCCAAATATGCTATAGTGGCAGTCGACTATTTCACCAAATGGGTGGAAGCAGAACCTTTGAATAAAGTATCTTCAGCAAAAGTTATTAACTTTTTGATCAAAAATGTTCTATGCAGGTACGGAGTCCCATTCAAAATCATATCAGACAATGGACTTCAATTTGACAGCGAGGAATTCGCCAACTGGTGCCAAGAGCACGGAATTCACAAAAGCTTCTCATTCGTAGCGTATCCCCAGGCAAACGGACAAGTCGAAGCCGTCAACAAAATTCTGAAAACTCTAATAAAAAAGAAACTCGAAAAGTCAAAGGGCGCTTGGGTGGATGAACTCCCTACGGCACTATGGGCCTATCGCACATCTTTCAGAACTTCAACGGGGCATACTCCTTTCTCTTTGGCATACGGATCGGAGGCTATGCTCCCAGTTGAAACCATTGTGCCTTCCCACCGTAGGATCCACTATAACCTAGAAGAGAACGAAGGACTCCTTCACATGTCTTTGGATCTAGTGGAGGAGAGAAGAAATGATGCAGTCCTTAAAGCAGCAGCCCACAAACAAAAAGTGGCAGCACAATACAACTCCAAAGCCAAGCATCGTACCTTACAAGAAGGGGACCTTGTCCTCAAGCGAATCTTCCCCCGCCCTGGAGCACTAGATCCAATCTGGGATAGACCATATGTAATTCATAAAGATCTCCACAATGGAGCTTATATTTTGTCAACAGTGGACGGAGAGGTGTTCCCGAGGGCATGGAACATCCAACACCTCCGTCGATACTTTTCTTAACTTGTACTGCCCATATGAAGTGAATTAACAAAGAGAATCAGTGGACGTAGGCCTTTTCGTGCCGAACCACTTTAAAAAACCTTGTCTTTTTTTTAACTTGTTCCTTTATATCTTGGCTGCTTGTTAACTTTATCCTTTTCTGTTGAACAAAATCCTATGCATATAGTGTTTCCACTCAACGCACTCCACAGCTCAACTTCACCTGGACAAGACCTGACAGGTACTATGCGAATCTATGCCCACGCCAATGAGACACTTTTGCTCCGGCATCCCTCTGCTGTGGGTTAACTCATTGCTCGCGACGGCCCTTAAAGCCAACTGTAATGAGCCAATTATAAGCCACCGAGAAGGCCGACTATAGCCGAGGTAGCTCATTACGGCGTTCAGCTCGCCGGCAACTGTGGACCGACTATAAGCCCCAACATAAGGTGTGGCCAGCCAGGGGCAGTTCACAATTGACGATCGGCACCCACGCTAGCCGGCCACAGTAAATCGAATAATACCCACGATTACGGGCCATAATGGCCCGGGTAGTTACTGTGCGCGATCTCGGCTCCGATGTGTCTTAAGTGCGGCTGTGGTAAAAAAGAATTAACTCCCCACGGAGGCGTAAGATGGGTGACAAATGTCTCCAAGACCCACAGCTAGGGAAAGTGACTACAAAGCCCGTTTGCCACGAACTTAAGCACATCGAAGGCCTTCCGTGATTGGAAGTTTTACTATTTCGCATATTTCAATTTTACTTAAGAAACTTTTTCTCCTATCCTCTGTAACAAACCCTGAAGTGCAGGACACAAAACAGGAGACACTCACTAATAGAAGCGGATACTCACAGCAAGATACTGGACTGCATCCCTTACTCAGTCACACAGGATATTCAAAGCTGCCATCTACAAGCAAAATATAAAGGACGGTATTTCCTTCTTTCATATATGCCTATAATTTGTTCACACCTCACGCTAACACTGCAAGTCATGAAATTATGTTTTAAACAAGAACCTGACATCAAACGCAATTTAATTACAAGAATATGCATGGCTATATTTCTTATGCAACATGTCAAAATAGCAAAAACATTCAAAAGACGACAAAATCAGCTTAAGTTAAAGAATTGCACATCAAGAATAGAGCTATTTATTACAAGTAGCAAGAATTACAACCTAAAAGTTACTCTACTGTTTTAAGACTAACATATACAGCCATGTCAAGTACACAAAAAGAATTCTCCAGGTCTAATCAGGGAGCCGGCTGCGTTGGAGTCTTGTCCTTGTCCTGTTGCCCACCTGTCCGGTCATAAAAAGAAATCATTAGTGATAAGCAACAAAGTTAACAAAAGAAGAAACTAGTGAAGTAGAGGTTACCAGCAACTTCCCCTTGATCGTCTTGGTCGTCATCCCCTACTTCCACGCCTGCCTCCTCAACCGCGAACAACCTCATCCCCTCTTTCACCGCTGTCTTCTCCTCCTTGGTAAACTGAGCGGTGACCACATCCATCCTAAAGGCCGCTCCACCCTCGTTATCCGCCTCAGCCTTGGCCTCCTCTAGAGCCCTGAGGTAAATCCTAGCCATAACCCGGGGGTAGTCGTCCATCCAAGATAAGCTGCCCTGCTTCCAAGTGCGAAAGTACATGTCCTGCAGCATATCGTCCATCATCCCCTCATTTTCCTCGAACTCCCTCATACGAGCCTCAGAAACCGATAGCCTTGCAATGGCAGCATCCCTTTCCAGTCGGTATCGCGAGCAGTCAGCCTGAAGGGACCTCCTCATCACCTCCATCTCCTCCTTTAGCCTGACCTGAGAAAGCTCTGCGGCTTCAAGCTTCCCCGACAGCTCCTCTACCTGCTCAAGATCCGCCCTCCGAACCTCGTCCACTGTCGAGATGGCCATATTTATCTGCTCCTTGCAAGCAGCCTCCATCTTCCGCAATTCCGCCTTACTAGCCTCCTCCATAGTCTTCCTCAACCGCCCGGAGGCAGCTTCATGCTGAGAAATCTGAATGGCCTTATCAGCAAGCTGTTTGGCCTGGTCCGAAACCATCAATCGTAGTCGGATGTTGGCACTCCCAATCTCCTCTCCAGCCTTAACCAGCCGGGCATGATGCCCCATCAGCTTCCTAGTCTCCTCCGCCACCCGATCAATATTAGCCTTGGCTTCATCTCCCATGGTAACTATCCGAGTGGTAAGTAAATCGAGATCTAAGGACTTAGCCTCATCAAGCTCCCGTACCATGGGATTATGGGGAAGAAGGTGCTCACCGGTAACTTCGTCGAAGGTAATATCATGGGAACCTGGATCCAGATCAGGATGACCCGCAAATGGATTACGAGCCAAACCAGGATGATCAATCTGCGTAATGGTAGGATTTTCAGACGGGTGCGGAGAGAGTGCGAACTCAGTATCCTCCTCCGTGATATCATGAAGAGGCTGAACTGGGGGCTGAGGACTGAGTGAAGGTTCGGATAAGGGATGACTCCTTTTTCTCTTCTGAATACCCTCTTCAATAACCCCGAGAAGAGGACGGTAGCCGACTACATCCCCGGAACGGTGGGTCGGAGTCTTTGGCTTGGCGGAAGCTTTGGAGAGCTTGTATTGTTCAAGCCTGTGCCGAAGATCAGAGACCTTGACCGTTTTACCTGCCCCTGATATGAAGAACAAGTGTCACAAGCTTACATTGATCCATAATTCGAGAAACGTGGTAAATTAAAAGTTAAAAGAAGAAAGGAAACACATTAGTTATACAAACCCTGGGGAGGAGTAGGATACTGCAATGAGTCATGGATTTCATTCCAGGACGGGAGCGGATCATAAAATATTCCTAAGTCCCTATCATAAATGGAGCCTGCAGGAGTCAAAAGTTCACCTTGAGTCGTCGGAGCCACCTTGGCTGGAATAGTCTAAGAAGACTCGCTTGCACCGGTCCCGGCCTTGTCAGCCTTCCCGAATTTCTCTACCAAAGCCGTTTCTCCATCCAGCCCCTCGAAAGCTTGGTTGAATGCATCATCCGTCCACTCCTGAATCTCGCCTGCTTGCCCAGGAAGCAAGGCCCCGATGCCATCGCCACCATCACCACCTTCCCGGTCATCTCCACCCTCACCTCTCTCCTCCTCCACATCTTCCTTCCTCGGAGTAAGTGGACAAGTGCTGGGGGAAGGACCATCCGACTTCTTAAGCTTCTTACCTCCGACCTTTGGAGATTTTGAGAAAGGTTTCCTCTTGCCACTCTCTACTATGACACCTCCCTTAGCTTGAGCAGCCGCCCTCTCCTCCGCCGTTTCCCTCTGCTTGACTACTGACTGCTGTGGAAGGATCAAATTATACTCCAGAAGAGTCGCATTTCTGATCAGGTAAGCAGCCGATCTATCTCTCCCGGGGATAGCTTCTATCTCAGCCGCCATCCAAACCAGGCGATCAGTCTCCACAACCGCAAAGCCACCTGTCGCTAGCAAAAATGAAAACGTATGAGAAGAAGCATCGCAACCAGGACGGAAATTATAATTAAAGCATCGACTTACATCCGGAGGTGAAACGCCGAATAGAAACAGAGTCGTCCCTTACGAAGAACCACTCCTTCTTGAACATGATGTACTTAGAATACAGATCCAAGACCGGCTTCAAGGTTATAGCTGACTCCAAGCTGATGTATGGGGACCCCTTCTTATAGCCCCTCAGATTATATAAGTACCGAATCTACCGGTTGGAAGGAGCACGCCCATGCTTCCTCTGAAAGATGACGAACATACAGTATAGTATAAGTATAAGAGTTGGGTTGAAGCTGGAATGGGGCCACCTTTAGATATGTAAGAAAACTGAGTACCCAAGCATTAAGAGGCGGGATGGCACCGCACATACAGTGGTATCTGCTGTAGGCAAAGTACCCTTCGGGAGGGTCATATGGCATAACTTCTCTCCCTGGCAACAGCATGCGCCCCCTATCAATTCCAAAAGAACGGGAGATGGCATCAAGCTGCTCCTCCTTGAGGGAGCTGGGAAAGAAATCGGGCGGGGAGTTCAGAAGCTCCTGAGGGCCGTACCCGTCCACCAGTGATCTCGGGGCAATTCCGTGACGTTCCGATCCTGGCTGAGCAGGGGGCACTGCGGAAGATTCTCCTTCGCCCTGGGACTTCTTTTTATCCGATCGAGTTTCTGCTTTTCGAGACATTTATCTGCAACACAAAAGCACGTTGTTAAAACAAAAGATGTAGAGACATAAACAGGCAAAAGCGTACAGTCCGGGATTTCATTTGTAATCCGAAACATAAAAGGTTCAAAACCCATTCGGCATCCTCATTTTCAAAAGGCCCATTCGGCATTCTCGTTCTCAAGAACCCCATTCGGCATCCTCATTTTCAAAAGGCCCATTCGGCATTCTCGTTCTCAAGAACCCCATTCGGCATTCTCATCACGAAAAGCTCATTCGGTAGTGCAGTATCAAAGTTCATCCGGCTGTAAAAGGATCTCACCTGGTTCGCCTAACACAGCTGATTCGGCAAAGGGTAGAAATTTTGATTCGGCAATCAGTTGTTTCGGCTATCTCAGACGGTAAGGAAACAACGGTGGCATAGCTCCGATATTTATAGGCAAGGAAGAGGCCACCGAACCAATCCATTCGGCACGCAGACCGAACAAGGACGATCAGGCTTAAACAAAGTAAGCTATATGCCAGCATATACCCCACTTTGGGGGGCAAATGTTGGGAGCGTTTTCGCCCCTACCGAGCCAAAAGAAAGGAAGGCACAACCGGACCAACACACCCTCCAAAGCTCCACCGGTCCACTTCCAAGCAACACCAAACCAGAGTATCCACCGAACTAACTTGCCTCCCACCTAGTTGCCGAACCAACTCCAACTGCCGGACCAAGCATCTCCTACCACTGCCGGACCAAGCTCCTCCTACCATTGCCGGACCAAGCTCCTCCTGCCACTGCCGGACCAAGCTCCTCCTACCACTGCCGGACCAAGCTCCTCCTACCACTACCGGACCAACCATCTCCTAGCTGCCATCGAACCAAGCTCCTACCGGACCACCTACTACCGGACCACCTACTACCGGACCAAGACATTCCGAACCAACACTACCAGGCCAGATCGCGTCATCCCAGGCCCATCAGCAGCTGTACACATCCAGGACCCCTACCCCTAGCCTCACTCTATAAATAGAGGGGCAGGGGTACAGCAATGGGGACAAGTTTGGAGAGCTCAAGCACGGAGAGAACTTTCAAACAACTTTCTTTTACTTGTATCAAAGCTTTGTACTTGTAATCTAAACAAGAGAAGAGAAATAACATATGAAGTGGACGTAGGCACATTCTGGCTGAACTACTATAAATCTGCGTGTCTTTTTACAGTTTAGCCCATGCTTTTTTGTATATTTGCATAAATCACCCAAATCACTAAGAACAACATAAGACCTACTAAATCATACGACTTTGAGGTATTTGTCCATTTTTTGTGCAAACATTTACACATCATAGAAAGGGAGCAGAGAATCCTCTCCCATACAGTACTTCTTCCTAGATAACAAAATATGCCTTTGAATTCTGGACTCCTTACACATCAAAGCTGCACGCAGTGCATGAGCCGACACCACTAAGTAAACAGATAAGTCCTCTTCTTCCAAAGATTTTGACAAGACTGATGTGATCGAGTAAGTCTTGGAAAGCTTTCTAACATTCCTTCATCCAGAAAAACCTTCCTTTTTCTTTCTTGAGAGCTTCAAAGAACACACACATTTATATATTGCCTTCGAAATGAATTGAACTAACACAACAACTTTTCTGTTCAAGCTCTGCATTTCCCTTCTCGTTTTTGGGACAGTAACATCTTCAATGCTTTTATCTACTCTGGATTAGCTCCAATGCCTTTTGAATTTACTATTAAACCCAAGAACTTGCCTAATCCAACTCCGGAAGAGCATATTAATGGTTAAGCTTCATCCCATACTTTCAAAAAGAATCAAATATCCGTGAGAAGTCGTTCATGTGGTTCATTGATCACTATGACTTTACTAGCACATCATTCACGTAGATCTCCATTGTTCATATGATACGATCTTTGAACATTGAGTTTATCAATCGTTGGTACGTAGCACCGACATTCTTCAGACTGAACGACACCACATGGTAATAGTATAGCCCCAAATTAGTGAAGAAACTAGTGTGCTTGTGATTTGGAACGTGCATCTCTATTTGATTGTAGTCAAAGTACACATCCTTGTAGGATAATAGATCACATCTGGCAGTTCCTTCAATGAGCTGGTCAATTTTGGGTAGTGGGAAGCTATCTTTTGGGCATGCCTTATTTAGATCTGAATAGTCGATGCATGTTCACCATTTTCCATTAGGCTATTTGAGTAGCACAAAATTCATTGCCCATTCAGGGTATATAGCATCGTGGATAATTCCATTTGCCTTCAGCTTATTCACTTCTTCCTTCAATACAGTTGATTACTCAGTACTTAGACTGCATCTCTTCTGTTTCACAGGTGGGTATCACGGGTCCACATTCAATGTATGGCATGCTATCTTCGGTTATATTCCATATATATATTAGAATATGTCCAGGCAAATACATCTAGGTTTTCCCGGAGAAACCCTACCAAATGCTTCTTCATCTTTACGCCAAGCCAAGAATCGATCTTTAGAACCCAAGTGGTGTCATCCCCATCTTTTGGAATGTTAATCACCAGCTCTACTGGCGCTGCCCTTGCATCCTCCGGCTTGTTCCTTAGATCCTTAGATTTATGAAATTTACTATATCATCCAAGGCAAGGCTTAAGCGGTGGTTGCTATGCTTCAACTATCTTGATGCAGAGAGCCTTCTCCGCACCTTTTCCCTTCTTACGTCATTTCTCCTCTTTGAGCTCGACAATGTAACACTCATAACCAGTGCTTTGGTCTCCCTGGATAACTCCTATCCCCATTTTGGTGGGGAAATTCAGCATTAAGCACCATTGGACAAGAGTTATTCTGAAACTGGCAAGAGCTGGTTGGCCCAAGAAAGCTTTATATGATAAGTATATATCAATGACAATAGATGTTCGAACCCGCACCATCTTGCGGTGTCCTTCACCCAACTCAACCGACAGGCTCCTTAGCCTCTCTGATAAATCCCTAGATATGGGATTTACATAGCCTTAGCTTCTTCCCATTAAACCTCATCTGGTCAAACTATTTTTTAAACATAATATTAATTGAGCTCCCATAATCAATCAATACTCCATGCACAGTCGCTATCCTAAACACGACCATAATCACTAAGGGGTTAAGCTTTGGTGCTTCTACCCTATTCGCATCTCTTTTTCTAAACATAATATCATCACTCATTATCTTGAAGTATTACACTGGAGCTCCATCTTCTGTGGAGAAACAGATCACTTGAACAACATGCTTTAAAGAAGTACTGTACATCTTCATCTCATTTCAGCTTTTATCAGTCGGATGAGGTCCATGGGTAATAATTCTCATCATAATTTTCTTTTCAAGATGCTTAGGTCCATCATCATTAGGCTCATCCTAATTCCATTGGGCCACCTGCCCTTGGGTCTACTATCCATCTGCCTGCCAACCAGCTGGTCTTTCATGTATAGCAGTTTCTTTTTCCTGGCCAGGTCCTCGATTGTATCCCTTAGATGACGACATTCGTAGGTATTGTGCCCATGTATCTTGTGAATAAACAATACTTCCTTGAGCATCGTTCTTGTTTAGTTGCCCCTCCAGGGCTACTTTTTATAATTTTTTAGTTCTTTACAAAGCAAGGTAAATAATTTCAATAGTCTCATTCAACTTGGTATAATATTCGGGTTTCATATATATCGGATGCTTCTTGAAGTCTGGCTTCTTTCCGCTGGTGCCGTAGTTCCTTCTTTTCTATTTAATATTATTGTTTCCAACATTGATTGCAATGTTCCTAATGATCTCACTAGTTTGTTTAATCGCGATGTTGCTTTAAACTACGTCATTCGATATCCTACAGCCAATTGGTCCCGCGGTAAGGTCTGCCTCCTCCGAGCCTATATACTAGAATGCTTTTTGATAAAATTCTTCCACGGTAGGTGGCCGCTTCCTCTGAAGCCATTTACCAAACCCTATATCAAGGTGGACACCTCGAATCAGTGCCATCAAATCTATATCTTCCTTCGGATTACTGACTTCAGCTACATCAGTGTTGAACCATGTTAGAAAATCTTTCGGAGTCTCTTCGAACCTTTGATAGATGTTTGATAAGGACATCACACCCGTTGGCCGAGCCGTATGGAGCCTTAACTACTTCATAAATTTTCTTGCTAATTGGTCAAAGGTGGATGTGGGCCTCGGTGCAAACTGAGTGAACCACATCATGGTCACCCCTTCAAGAAATGTAGGGAAGCACCTACATCTCACTACGTCAATAGCTCTAGCACCATTCATGTGCTATTCATATTTCAAAAGATGTTATCTCAGATCCACCATTCCAATGCAAGACTATATTATTAGCATAACGAACCTCCTGGGATAGTTTTCCTACAACACATCATCGATGAATTTGTCCTACTAGATAATACACCCTAATCGTCATTATTTCTTTGTTGATTCTCGTTCATCAGCCTTTTCACCATATCAGCTATTATTTTGGGTTAATTGGTTCAACTAGACGACGATCGTCAGGGACTGCCCAAAGTGTTTTGCTTCGCAAATGCTCTCAGTTAGTTTCGTGATTCTAGGATGTCCTGTCTTTGGGAGAGCCATTCGACTAGTCCTTCTTTATCTACGTTTATTTCTTGATGGCTCAATGGCATTTGCTTGAATACCACAACTCTAGCCACCAACAACTAACTCGATACCAACATCAAACTCCTTATGAAGTTCATCTTCAGACTCACCAGTCACAACTCGTACCAAGTCATGATGGCTTGGTGCTGAGTTGTAAATTTTACCTGGGCCTTTTCCTAGTCCCACCTTCGATGTCTCAGCTTCGGCCATTTTCATCTTCTACTTTCCATCTCTCTAGTTCATGTTTGAAGAAGAATAACTTCCTCCCTCTGAGTTAGAAGATGATGTTTATCCATAACTCTTCCTTCGCCTTTGAGTTAACATAGTCATCAAAGCAATGCTTCTCTCCATTTCCTTTAAGATAGCGGTTTGACTCTCTAACATCTTTTTGTTCATTTCGACCATCATTCGGTCCAAATCCACCCTACTTGCCATCTTTTGTGCATTTGGAATTTCAGTGGGAGAGGGTTTATTCACCTCTTCTCCATGTTGAGAGGCTTCATTTTCAGCATAATTGGTGGGTTTTGAAGTGGCTAACTTCTCTTTGTCCTTCCTAAGTGCCATAACTCTTCTAGGTCCAATGATGGACTTATTTGAAATCCAAAGTTTCAATATAGATCTATAAGTGAGAACCTTAAAATCTCTCAGTGAAAGCACCTAAATGTTTTCACCAAAAACGGGACAAACACCAAATCGATTAACAAGTGATAAATATAGAGATAAAGAAATAAAAATAAAGTAGAACACACAAGATTTATAGCGGTTCAGCCAAAATCAATAGCCTACATTCATTATCAACTTTGTTACGGGTCCTTTCTCTCTTTTACAAGGTCGATCTTACAACTCGCTTGCCTACAACTTGGGTAAGGATCCAATAGAGTTTTGAGGTAAATCAGATAACAAAGAAAAGTCAAAAAAGACCCCTCTTTGTTTTGCACCTCTCCTCCTATTTATAGATGAAGATATCGAAATTGGCTCCAAAATCTGCTCAGCACATTCTCCATGTCCAACATAATACTCCAGATGAAGATCATAGCCAATTCAACAAAATGTTAAAAAATTAGTACCGAGTTGTACTTACAACTCGGTGTTGAGTTGTGAAATTCCTCATCTTCATGCACTTTGCATCGCTTTTATTCTTTTGAGCATGCTTTACTGGCTTGCCACTAGACTTTAAGATTCGGTACTGGGTTATGGCTTCAACTTGATACCGAGTTATAATTTTGAGTTGTTATTTCCACTTTTGCCTTTTGATATTTGATTTGTATGGCTAAGTACCTTCTCATGGTCTATAAAGACCAATGCTAATTCTTGAGACTTCATCTAAATTCTGGCTCCAGGTTTTCACTTCTAGACTTCTAGTTTATTTCACGACCATCCAATGGTTCTGCTTTCTTGGGATATTACTTCGTTCAAAAGAAGGATAACATGTAATTTCCATTTCGAATATATTTTTCTATAAAAGATATTCCATTAGTTCATGATATTTGATCTAAAACTCTCGTTTGTAAACTACTTACAATAGATGAAATAAATAGCCCATAATAAGTGGTTTATGGAGCTTCATGTTTCCTGCACTATTATAGTAATGGAAAAAACAGTGGAAGCATACCATATAACACTTATTAGCGGAAGCATCTGGATATGAAAGTTTGTTTTCATATATATACTAAATATTATTTATGAAACAATAACTATTTTTGGGTATTGGCCAAATATAGTTTTATTTCGTCACGAATATTATGAATATTTGTTATAAATTAAATCTATAATGGTATTTGCTTTCATAGCATTAGTAATGCTTTAATGATGATAAATATAGAAGTATCTAAATTTTACAATTATTTGGAATTATAGAATAGGCATTTTTTTGAGAAATAATTCCATGATAATATGATTGTGAATCAAATGACACTTATGAATTATGTCTCAAGCGATTAAGGGCAAAGCACCCATCTAGTGGAAGTGATAAAAGAGTTGATGAACCCCTTAGAGTGATACATATAGATGTATGCAGTCTAAGATCTATTGATACAGTACAGATCCACTTACTTCATTAAATTCATCGACCAATTGTCACAAGCATGAACATATGTATTTGATACATAAGTAGTATATCTTTGATAAATTAATAGAATTTAAAACATAAGTAGAAAACCTAACTTGCAAGTGGAATAATATAATTTGAATTGATCAAATAAGTGAGTGTTATCCCACCTCTCGGCTAGGCCATGATACCATGGAGTTTGCTAAATTGATTTGCGATCATCAAGGAAGGAAGCCCAGAGAGATGATTATTAGGTTTAGAGATCAGTTATAAGCAAGGCTATGGATGATAGTCAAGCGGATTCAAGCAAGCAGCGTCTAGTAAATGAAGAAGTATGGATTTGAACTTCCTTTAGGTAGGGTACAAGATCAAATCAATATGGTTAGGAATGGATCCGATCGGATCATTGTGGCTATGGATCATTCGGATTAGCCGTTCAACTCAACGATGATCGCTCAATATCTCAACAAACACCAGAAGAACTATGCAAACAACTATAGAAACACGAAGAGGAAGCGGAGGAGGACCACCAAAATACTGATCGCATGGCACCACGTGGCCTCCACCACCGATTGGTGCGATCCCTATAGAAGGCCTAGGTGGGCCCCAAACTTTCTAGATTGTTTTGTCTTGGTCTTGGGTTTCTACACGTGGATATTCAGCTGGATATTTCATCGTTTTCTCATATAAAACCGGATCATTGGCTCAAGGAAAGGGATCTTCTTTTTCAACAAGACTGATCTTCTTTTGGCTCTTCCTCATTGTTTCTCTTTCCTTCCTCCATTAATTTTCAAAGGCTAAACAAACTGTATTTGTAATCCTACAGTATAATAAAATGATTATTGGAGTCGCCGTAGGCCAGAGTTTGCCAAACCACTATAAAATTTGGGTGTTCATTTATTTTTCTGCTATTGAATTTGTGATCTTCGCATTTAATTCTTTGTTTGGAAATTAAGACTGGATTTATGATGCTTTCATGCTATTTGGGTGTTGGCGGTCATTTTTGACACCAACGGTGAGTATATTGGAAAGAGTTCCAAAATTACTTAAAACGAATAATATTCATCCTCAAAAGTCACTTCTCCTTATGAAACATAATGATGTATCTATAAGGATTAATCAGAGTTTGTTGGACAAAATATGGTTGATGATGAGTGTTGTTAAGTTAATTTCTTTTTATAAGTAATGTACTTAAGAGTAAGTACATATGTTAAATTTAATTTCATCTAAAGAATAGGTTACGAGCTCATGTAGATATGAGTTGATAAGAAAATCCTACATGTCCTAAGTCAAATTAAGTTGAAAAGTTGTGTGAGTCAAGAGGTGCATGAAGAATTCAATCATGGGGCATCTTGTGTAAACCACCCCAATGGATTTTGGGACCGACCAACAATGGTTGACTAATCTATGCTATGAAAATAAGTTTCTTGAAATCAAAATTGAATTAGCTTTATGTAAGTATTAGAAATGATCCAAACACTCTAACATGGAAACTGATTAAATAAATGAAAATAATTTAACCGAGCCTAAGATAGACACAACTCGGTAGAATGTCTAATATGAATTCTCGCACATTAAAGAGAAACTATGAGTTTTATATTAATGTCAAGAAAAGGAATTGTTGATAGTAACAATTTCCTCAGTTTCCAATAAACCAAAATAAGTATAGACTTTAACATATGGCATGATGCTTAAACCTGGAATAAGGTGCATTATCAAAATATAATTGTTATAGACACAACCAAAGGGATATGATCCATCGGTCATGGGTGAGTCTTCGAAAGGAAGGCCGGTGTAGTTGGAACATATTAAGTAACATTAATGAGAATAACCTCATAAATTTCAATTATTGAATCTAGCATAATAGATTCATCAATCAATGTGCTTAAGTTAATTCGGATTCTACTCGCAAAATTATTGTCCAATATGACTTTTTATTCGGTACATCTTTGTTGAAATAGAAATTCTTAATAATGATCTAAAATAGACTGTTTGCATATGATAATCGAAATGTCACCATGTCAGTGGGAGTGGTAACTGAGGTTGTAAGTGTTGGACAAGATCCCAAAACTAACATGACAATATCATTCAATAAACATCAGAATTGAGAAAATATTTGACAAAGAAATCAAATATATTGATTTTCAGTCAAAATGCAGATGAAACATAAATCTATAAGAAAGAATATTAAGAGATATTATAATATTTCTAAAACTGTAAGGATGTTGGGATTGTCCTAAACCATATATACAAACAACATATCAATTGGATTCCTTATGCATCATAATAGGAATCATCATATGTGCCATATTATATAATATATCATAATTCATTAATGTAATTAGTACATTGAGCAATTTTTCAAATCTAAATTAAAATCGCTGAATGGTAGTTATGAGTGTTCTCGAAGATGTATGAAGTACTATAGAATTATAGAAACAATGAACTCCATATGAAAGAGAGTTCAGATTCAAACTTCATAAGTGATATCGAATATAGTATGTCTATCCCTATGCAGTTAAGGCGCTTAGCGGTTTTACAGCGGTGTAGGTGCAAAAAGTTAAAGCAGGGATAAAGCGGGGATATAGTAGAAAATAGCGAAAGTGTAAAAACTTCATTAGATATAAAACCAAATATTTAAAATTAATTTATTCTCATTCTCACATCTTTTGTGTTGAAAAAAGAAATATTGTTTAGCCTTATATAACAAAACCGAAGAATATCACGATTTAAGCAGACTGGATTTGGTGACTACAATATATTTTTAACTCATATTGAGCACTTATGCCTTAAAATAAGGTCTTTACCCTAGCTTTGTTGGTTTGTTTTAAAAGAGAACTAATCAAATCAACCATTGTATATTAATGTTGCTAAAGCAGGTGCTAAAAAGCATCGATTTAGTGGACGTAGCAGAAAATAACGGGGAATAAAGCGGATCTACTTTTTAATAGCGTTATATTAAAATAACATAGCGGTTGAAGAGCGCTGTAGCAGAGATTTAGCGAGGCTTTAACTGTATAGGTCTATCCTAAATTCATATTCAGCGTTATTTAAGAGGCTTCGAGTAGGAAATGTTCCAAACGAAAGGTGGTGGTTGATTCAACTAAAGGTCAAGTACATAGCCTTAAATAGCACTGCAAAAAGGCAATATACATAATGCAAAAATTTATAACTAAGCTAGGGGAGATTCTAAATGTTTAGAATCCCATCACATTTTTATGTGAAAATAAAGTTGTGATACAGATCAAAAAAGAAATAGGGCTCACAAGATGTCTAGACACATACTCCGAAAGTTCCACATGATAAAGACAGTTTATCAACGACGGAGAGATATTGGCTGATAGGGTAAACAACAATAAAATATAGCAGATCCCTTCATTGAGGGACTAGCTTAATCAGTTTTGAGCTGGTCGGAGGAATGGGATTAAGATTCCATAATTGACCCCTAGTGCACGAGGGAGATTGGTAGAGTTAGTGGTATGTCTTAGGGGGAATTATGCAATTTGTTGCATATAACTAACTTTATAGTAACAGTTTTTGTTTTCTTTTAAATAATTTTTTTATATTATGATATAACTAATTAAATAATTAATTTAAAGTATATAATAAGAAAATTCTTAAATAAAATATTATGTGATTGTGGTTGCAAATAGTTGCAAACACGAGTAATTAATCACAAACTTAAATGACATTTTAATTTAAATATTCTCGGCTGAGATTTTTCGAGAAAAGGATATTGATTCATCTATGAGACCAAAATGTGACGACCTAATGGCCCAACGACTTAACTTCCTTAGGTCGGTCAAATTCTATAGGTCGTCCCAAACTCACATACGACCTAAACTACTACGCGACCTAACTGTCATACGACCTAAGCCTTACCTCATCCAGTCCCTAAGTCGTTAACTACTACCACTAACTCCCTTAGGTCTCCAACTCCTATAAGTCGTCTACGACCTAACTACTATACGACCTAAGCTCCGAACGACCTAGGCTCTGAACGACTTATCCATGCCACGATTAAATAACAACTGTTTTTACAATGTTTTGATTCGTAAAAATACGGGTCGTTACACCAAAGTATGTAATGCTCTCTAAATGTTGGGCAGTGTATTACTCATGGATTTTTGGAGGCGCCAAAGGGTGACGTACTTGTAGTTCTTGAATAACTATGGAATGATTCATTTGAGAGTTTTCTATTGACGGATAACAACTATATTAAACTTGAAAGTTAAGTTTGACGAGGTCCCATAATTTCCTCAACTTGAGAATATCATGGAACTGCAATGTGAATAATCCACTTCGATTATAGTTAAATCATGGCATTGTGATCCCCAAGCGACTATAGTTAGGTCCGAGTTGAAGCATTGGAAGTGAAGCAATATTCAATAAATAATTCGTCTCCTCAATTGTATAAGGTTAGTATCATGGTTAATAATAGTCAATTTAAAGTTAATATCTCTAGCCAGAGTAGTACAGTTAATAATAAATTTATTATTAAACCAAGGACTTTGTTTTTTGGACTAATGTAACGCCCCACGCTGAGACCCACTGTAACAAAGAGTATTACGGGAGTAATACTGTCTGTTAAAGCGGAGAATAGAGTATAGTGGAAGCGACCATTTGTAATCAAGCTATAACTATCTACTGAATACGTCGAAAGGGTGGTATCTATTTTTTTTTCTCAAGTGGTTCGACATATTCAATAAATATTTATAACGAAATTACAATGGCTAAAGACCTATTAGAAACAAGCATAGTAATAAATGATAAAACATCACAGAACATAATCACATAACAGATATAAAATCCCAGAACAATACATCATCAATACAGATCCAAATACTATAAGTGGGTACAAAGCCACTGCTCACACATGTGAGTCAAAAATATGTACATATCAAAGTCTGAAGAATAACAGAGTAGCGGAATAGTGGACAAATAAAAGAGCTATCTATCAGCATAGCAGATAATGTCCAAGCGGAAGCACAGAAGCTAAGTCCAGAGACCTAACCTGAAACAACTCGGTCTGACCCGAGCAAAAACACTCGGGTCAGGCTAGCTAAACAATCAGTAATAACTGAGATATATAATAATGCGGTACATAAATAAAACAGTACTTATCCAAAGAGAAGTATATTATGAACCACATGAATATAATGACGATCCCTAATCATCAATAAACAATAAAAATCTCCAAAGAGAAATCAACACCAAAGTGTAGAATAAATAAAATCGCCTCATATCATCGGCGTAGCCAAAGCTATAAAAAGATGCCTATAGGCAATAATCCCAAGAGTGACCAGAGTCTGTAATCAATGCCCAAGCAAAGATCGATGCTCCAAAGAGCAATGGGGATATATTGAAAAGTCAATGAAATCCAACACTGAAAAGCAGTGTCCAAAGACACTGTGAATCCACAAGGCAATCGCACTTACATCGTATGGTTCCATAGAACCAACACCGAATGGCGGTACTCGAATGGATATAAAAATCATCAAATAATACCAGTATTGCACGTGCACCGACCGGAGTCGTTGTTGCCAAGTACTGTAGAGTTATGATCGATCACTAGCACAGATGCGGAACGCGCGAGACGGCGAGGTCCTTCCCAGAAGGATAAAGGCCCAGAGGCGCACGCTGAAAAATAAACTGCTCCATAGAGCAGGTGTCCAGAGACGGTTGCCTAGAGGCGTGGTGACCCAGAGGTCCAGTACTGGCCGCCCAGAGGCTAATGTGTCACAAACTTCTTGGAGAGGAACCCGTAAAGTGTTAACAATGAGTACCATACCCCACGTTCGCACTAAACGGTTTACTAACCAATAGCAAGCTCACACTCCAAACAATAAAAAGTCCACCTCGTATCATCGGTAAACTAGACCCAAAGGTCAAAACGATCAATCGAATAGGTCGGGGATTAACCGGAAAGAAAATACACACGGTTCCATAGGCCGGAGATTTCCTAACCGTTTAAGCACCTTTCCACTTCGCTCGACGTGCTAAAAAGTGAGTGTGAGATTTTTATTATAGAAAATAATGGTGCGAAACGGATTTATAATTGATTTTTAAATCACTTTAAAACGGCTTTTGAAAACTCTCCTATTATGGAGTAATTAATTTAATAATTAAAAATAATATTATATAATAATTTCGAAAGCCATTTAGGAGTGAAAAATCCTTTGAAAATAATTCATAAAACCCGTGTACGAAATCTAGAGACAAATCTCAAAGAAATCAATAAAACCAGAAAATCACTAAAAATATTCTAAGTGTTGGAAAATAGTCCAAAAATGACGCGAACCCAAGTTCAGAAAATTATTCGGATCAGCAAACTGAATCCGAATGGCATGAAAATTGGTAGACATATAGTCCAACATCCCTGCTCCGAACTGCAAAAAGAATCGGGAAATTCCGACTTGAAACGAAGAAACGGCGTCGTCTCAAAGTCGGAAAAAATCATAAAACTTTACTGTGTCAAAACAGTGTAAAGGTCCCACTTCGACGACATGGTCGAAGGGTCACATGAACTCAGATCTTGATGAAAATTTGCAGGAGCGTAGTAAAGTACTCCTACTTTGATATGCAACAAGAATCTTTCGGTTTTGACTTGAAATGAAGAAACGACAATGTTTCAAAGTTGGTCCGACGATAACTGAAAATGATCACTATTGTAAAACAGTTTCTGGGTGCTACTTCGGCAATAGAAACGAAGTATCTAATGCACCCAGATCTAAACCAAACTTTGCATGGTTAAAGATCTCGATCTCATCTTTTTAACGAGACCAAAAACGATGAAATCCGACAAAGGACGAGCCCGGGATGGCGTCGCAAAGTCGGGGTTCTACGCTGAAAACAACGGGAGAAAAGAGAATAAGGCCTATAGCTATGCACTAAATGGCCAGAGATGAAAAACCACAATTTTGGCATAGTAAACTTCAAATTCTGGCAAAATGAATAAAATGAAAGTTGTAGCTTAGTTTCTAAGCTTTCCGGAATGACCAAGATCGTCAAATTCCGATCAGAGATGAAAATTCTATGACTAAAACAATTCTCAGATCTAAATTTTATATCACTGTCGTTGTGCACTCGGGACAGTGGTAAGAATGCACAGTTTTGATCACCTTAACTTCGAAATTTCATGAAACTCAAAACATGAAAGTTTTAGCAATAAATCTATGCTTTCCAGAACATGCAAAATTATTAGATTTGGATAAGAAACGAGTAACTTATGGCCAAATCAATTTCAGGTTTTTATTTTATCAACCCTGTAGTTTGTTGTCAGGTCAGCGACAAACAAGCATGATTTCGACCATTCAAACCTCAAAATTGGCAAAGCACAAAACATAAAAGTTATAGGGTACAGAATAAGCTTTCCAGAACTTCAAGAAAATCTTAATTCCGATTTAAGATGAATGAGATATGCCTAATTTACTAACAGCAATAAACTAATTATAATTTCAGCTAGCATATATTACAAGTACCTTATGTGCACACCCCAAAATGAAAGAAAAGATGATCAAAGAGCTATGATTCACATGTTACATAATAAAACATGTGCTACTAACTGATTACCAAAATCAAAAGATGATTAAACACATATTAGAAGAGGTTTTTAGCAATATACCTCTCTAGAAAGCAACAAAGACTACTATAGCATCAACCCAAGTTAGCAAAAGATGATTAGGAGACTATAAGATCAAAAAAAACACATAAAACATGTGTTACCAAATCAATTTCAGAAATAAGAAAGATATAAAATGGATTTGAGGTGGGTATTTGCATTACCTTTGCATAGAATGACTTGCATAAGCTAAAACTAGAAGGAGATGAAGATAGAGGCCATTTTTGTTATGAAAGCTTTAGGAAATGATTAGGGTTTTGATTAGGGATGAATGAATGAGGTTAGGAGAGTTTGAGATAATTTATAGAGGAGGTTTAGGGTGGGTTATTGGGCTAGGTTTAGTAACCCAATAAGAAGAGAGTTATTTACATATTTCCAACAATTAGTCTAAGTGTTCATATATGTTTATAAAACTCATTTTTCTTATCCAAACCCGTTTTAAAATCTCTACTAAAATATTTAACTTTCCAAAAATAACATTTTATCCTCATTTTAAAATCCCATATTTCCCATTTAATTAAAATAGCCTTTTTCAAATAAATTTTGTTATTCCAAATCCTTTTATGCTTTATTAAAATAAATAAAAATCCTAACTTTTATTTATTAATTGGTAATGCAAATCCCGGGTTGTTACAGACTCCCCCCTTAAGAAAATTGCGTCCCCGCAATTCCTTAAGATAGATGTCGTCTATAACGTCACATCCCCAAAAGAAGTGATAGAGATAAAATAGAGAATTCTCACCCGCAGAAGAAGATGGGAGAAAGCCAGGATAAGAGCGTTCGATAGATTCTCTGGTCTCCCAAGTGCAGTCCTTAGGATTCGGTGACCATTGAATCTTCACGAGTGGAACCTCTTTGTTGCGAAGGCGTCTAACCTCCGAATCAAGCACATGAAGAGGTTGCTGCTCCAAAGATAAATCAGGTAAGACCTCTAAATCAGGCACAACATGCGGTTCAATGATAGAATCAGGATCGTGGACACACATGCGAAGCTGGGAAACATGGAACACGTCATGTATTCCAGAGAAGTGAGCAGGTAGAGCCACACGATAAGCAACGGGGCCAATGCGTTCTGTAATAGGAAATGGTCCAACATAGCGAGGAGCCAACTTCCCTGTAGAGCTGAAACGCACAACCCCTTTCATAGGAGATATCCGAATAAAGACATGATCACCAATGGAGAACTCAAGAGGCTTCCTACGGTTGTCCGCGTAGGATTTCTGACGGTTCTGCGCCTCTTTCATTCTCTGACGAATAAGAATAATCTTCTCAGAAGATTCCCGAACTGAATCTGGACCAAGAAGGAGCTTCTCGCCAGATTCTAACCAACACGCAGGAGAACGACATGGCCTTCCGTAAAGAGCCTCGAAAGGAGCCATGCCAATACTAGACTTAAAGCTATTGTTATAGGAGAACTCTACAAGCGATAAGTGATCCTCCCAACTACCTCCGAAATCCAGAATACAACAGCGCAAAAGATCCTCTAAAACACGATTCACCCTCTCCGTTTGACCGTCGGTCTGAGGATGATAAGTAGTCGAGAGATTCAGCTTTGAGCCCAAAGCTGACTGTAGGCACTTCCAGAAGTGACTAGTAAAGATAGTGTCTCGATCACAGACGATAGAGCTAGAAATGCCATGAAGTCGAACGACTTCCTTCACATATAGCTTGGCAAGCTGAGGAGCAGTCCGAGTGGACTTAATAGGAATGAAATGAGCTGATTTGGTCAAGCGATCGACGATGACCCAAATAGAAATATGGCCTGACCTCGATCGAGGCAGACCGTCAATAAAATCCATGGATATCTGATCCTATTTCCACAATGGAATCTCTAGCGGCTGAAGAAGATCGGATGGACGCTGGTGCTCAGCTTTGATCTGTTGACAAGTCATGCAACGGCTTACATAACTTGCAACATCGCTCTTCATGCCCTCCCAATAAAATAGGCGACACATGTCGGCATACATCTTACTCGACCCGGGATGTATAGTGTACTTAGTGCGATGACACTCGTCTAGAATGTCACGCCTAAGTGATAAATCAGATGGTACTAAAATACGGTTCTTCCTACGAAGACACCGATGAGAATCAATAGAATAATCCGACAATGTCTCATCACTGGATCCCGACTTAAGGAGATGAATATATCGCAACAAGTCTGGATCCTGCCGCTGAGCATGGGCAATGCGATCCAATAGAATAGGTCGAGCTTCCAAGCTGAATAACAAGATCTGAGAATCAGAAGACGGAGCTCGATTTCGAATATCACACATAGAAAGAGTCTCAAGAATATCCCACTCGGCTATCATCATAGAAACTACTGTCGAGTGTTTGCGACTGAGTGCATCAGCCACACGATTACCCTTGCCAGGGGTATACTGAATGTCTAAGTCATATGAGGCGAGAAACTCGAGCCATCGCTGCTGCCTCATATTGAGATCCTTTTGACTGAATAAATACTTCAGAGACTTGTGATCGGTGTAAAGAGTGAAGCGTTCGCCTAATAGAAAGTGACGCCACGTCTTCAAAGCAAAGACGATAGCTGCCAACTCAAGATCATGAGTCGGATAGCGAACCTCATTCGGACGTAGCTGCCTAGAAGCGTAAGCAACTACCCGATCTTTCTGCATAAGCACAGCACCGAGGCCGCTACCACAAGCGTCGGTGTAAACAACAAGATCCTGGTTACTCTCAGGAACTATAAGGATAGGAGCATGAGTGAGAAGTTCCTTCAATCGCTGAAAGGAAGCTTCACACTTATCAGACCAAATAAAGCGAACACCCTTACGAGTCAGTGTCGTAAGGGGAAGTGCAACTCGAGAGAAATCCTTGATAAACCGACGGTAATAACCCGCCAGCCCAAGGAAGTTGCGAATATCATGAACGTTCTCGGGCTGCCTCCAATTCTGAATAGCTTCGATCTTGGCAGGATCGACAGAAATACCCTCAGATGATACAATATGGCCCAAGAACCTGACCTTGCTCTCCCAAAAATGGCACTTGGAGAGCTTGGCCTTAAGCTGATGCTGACGAAGAGTATCCAACACGATCCGCAAATGATTAGCATGCTCTGCCTTGGATCTAGAATAAATAAGAATATCGTCGATGAAAACCAGAACGAATCTATCGATGTATTCTCGGAATACTCGATTCATAAGATCGACGAAGAAAGCCGGAGCGTTCGTCAAGCTGAACAGCATGACCAACCACTCAAAAGAACCATGACGAGTGCGAAATGCTGTAAGAGGAATGCTGTCTTCCATGACTCGTAGCTGATGGAATCCGGTGGCAAGGTCAAGCTGAGAGAAGACCTTCGCACCGCTCAATTGGTCAAACATGTCATAACAGGAATTAGAGTTAGACATGATTCAATGATAGATAATTAATTAAGGAATACTACGGAATATAACAGATTCCTATACATATTCCTAACTTATCTATCAATAAACATAAGGAAGGGATTTGAGTTAATTCAGATCTAATTTAAAATGTATTGTACTAAGTGTATCTGTTCTGTGTTTATTATGCTTATTCCTGAAACCAGGCTCTGATACCAAACTGTAACGCCCCACTCTGAGACCCACTGTAACAAAGAGTATTACGGGAGTAATACTGTCTGTTAAAGCGGAGAATAGAGTATAGTGGAAGCGACCATTTGTAATCAAGCTATAACTATCTACTGAATACATCGAAAGGGTGGTATCTATTTTTTTTTCTCAAGTGGTTCGACATATTCAATAAATATTTATAACGAAATTACAATGGCTAAAGACCTATCAGAAACAAGCATAGTAATAAATGATAAAACATCACATAATATAATCACATAATAGATATAAAATCCCAGAACAATACATCGTCAATACAGATCCAAATACTATAAGTGGGTACAAAGCCACTGCTCACACATGTGAGTAAAAAATATGTACATATCAAAATCTGAAGAATAACAGAGTAGCAGAATAGTGGACAAATAAAAGCGCAATCTATCAGCATAGCAGATAATGTCCAAGCGGAAGCACAGAAGCTAAGTCCAGAGACCTAACCTGAAACAACTCAGTCTGACCCGAGCGAAAACACTCGGGTCAAGCTAGCTAAACAATCAGTAATAACTGAGATATATAATAATGCGGTACAGAAATAAAACAGTACTTATCCAAAGAGAAGTATATTATGAACCACATGAATATAATGACGATCCCTAATCATCAATAAACAATAAAAATCTCCAAAGAGAAATCAACACCAAAGTGTAGAATAAATAAAATCGCCTCATATCATCGGCGTAGCCAAAGCTATAAAAAGATGCCCATATGCAATAATCCCAAGAGTGACCAGAGTCTGTAATCAATGCCCAAGCAAAGATCGATGCTCCAAAGAGCAATGGGGATATACTGAAAAGTCAATGAAATCCAACACTGAAAAGCAGTGTCCAGAGACACTGTGAATCCACAAGGCAATCGCACTTACATCGTATGGTTCCATAGAACCAACACCGAATGGCGGTACTCGAATGGATATAAAAATCATCAAATAATACCAGTATTGCACGTGCACCGACCGGAGTCGTTGTTGCCAAGTACTGCAGAGTTGTGATCGATCACTCGCACAGATGCGGAACGCGCGAGACGACGAGATCCTTCCCAGAAGGATAAAGGCCCAGAGGTGCACGCCGAAAAATAAACTGCTCCATAGAGCAGGTGTCCAGAGACGGTTGCCTAGAGGCGTGGTGACCCAGAGGTCCAGTACTGGCCGCCCAGAGGCTAATGTGTCATAAACTTCTTGGAGAGGAACCCGTAAAGTGTTAACAATGAGTCCCATACCCCACGTTCGCACTAAATGGTTTACTAACCAATAGCAAGCTCACACTCCAAACAATAAAAAGTCCACCTCGTATCATCGGTAAACTAGACCCAAAGGTCAAAACGATCAATCGAATAGGTCGGGGATTAACCGGAAAGAAAATACACACGGTTCCATAGACCGGAGATTTCCTAACCGTTTAAGCACCTTTCCACTTCGCTCGACGTGCTAAAAAGTGAGTGTGAGATTTTTATTATAGAAAATAATGGTGCGAAACGGATTTATAATTGATTTTGAAATCACTTTAAAACGGCTTTTGAAAACTCTCCTATTATGGAGTAATTAATTTAATAATTAAAAATAATATTATATAATAATTTCGAAAGCCATTTAGGAGTGAAAAATCCTTTGAAAATAATTCATAAAACCCGTGTACGAAATCTAGAGACAAATCTCAAAGAAATCAATAAAACCAGAAAATCACTGAAAATATTCTAAGTGTTGGAAAATAGTCCAAAAATGACGCGAACCCAAGTTCGGAAAATTATTCGGACCAGCAAACTGAATCCGAATGGCATGAAAATTGGTAGACATATAGTCCTACATTCCTGCTCCGAACTGCAAAAAGAATCGGGAAATTCCGACTTGAAACAAAGAAACGACGTCGTCTCAAAGTCGGACAAAAATCATATAACTTTACTGTGTCAAAACAGTGTAAAGGTCCCACTTCGACGACATGGTCGAAGGGTCACATGAACTCAGATCTTGATGAAAATTTGCAGGAGCGTAGTAAAGTACTCCTACTTTGATATGCAACAAGAATCGTTCGGTTTTGACTTGAAACGAAGAAACGACAATGTTTCAAAGTTGCTCCGACGATAACTGAAAATGATCACTATTGTAAAACAGTTTATTGGTGCTACTTCGGCAATAGAAACGAAGTATCTAATGCACCCAGATCTAAACCAAACTTTGCATGGTTAAAGATGTCGATCTCATCTTTTTAACGAGACCAAAAACGATGAAATTCGACAAAGGACGAGCCCGGGATGGCGTCGCAAAGTCGGGGTTCTACGCTGAAAACAACAGGAGAAAAGACCATTCAAAGCTTAGTTTCTAATGAATAAAACCAAATCCCAATGCATAGCCGAGGATGACAGTTTCCCGTTGCCTAGGATCGATCAGTTGGTCGATTCCACCGCAGGACACGAGTTACTGTCATTCATGGATGCGTACTCAGGATACAACCAAATCCCAATGCATATTCCGGACCAAGAACACACCAGCTTCATTACAAATGTCGGACTGTATTGCTATGTAGTGATGCCCTTTGGATTGAAGAATGCTGGAGCAACTTACCAACGTCTGGTGAATCGAATGTTCAAGGACCAGCTGGGTAAAACCATGAAAGTCTATGTGGATGACATGCTCGTGAAGTCACGACGGTCAAACGACCACATTCAAGACTTGGCTGAAATGTTCGACATACTCAGGTTTTATGGCATGAAGATCAACCCGTTGAAGTGTTCTTTCGGCGTTGCATCAGGGAAGTTTTTGGGATTCATCGTCAACGCTAGGGGAATCGAAGCCAACCTAGAAAAGATCCAAGCTATTCGAGATGTACAAGCGCCCAGGACTATAAAGCAGGTACAGAGCTTGAACGGGAAAGTAGATGCGCTGAGTCGATTTATATCCAAGGCAACTGACAAGTGCATCCCGTTCTTTGACATAATAAAGAAAGGAAAGAGAAATTTTGAATGGACGTCTAGCTGTGAGGAAGCATTCCGGAATCTGGTGAGGCATTTGGAGAGCCCACCAATGCTATCAAAACCAGTTGACCATGAGATGTTGTACGTATACTTGGTTGTATCCCCACATGCGATAAGTGCGGCTTTGGTACGAGAGGAGGATCGAGTCCAAAAGCCGGTGTATTATGTTAGCAAACGTTTAACAGGGGCCGAGAGGAATTACCCTAAAATAGAGAAATTGGCTTATTGCTTGGTGATTGCATCACGAAAGCTTCGCCCGTACTTTCAAGCACATTCAATCGGTGTTTATTCCGATCAACCCATGAGGCAGGTACTCCAACGGCCGGAAATTTCTGGAAGATTGCTAAGATGGAACATCGAGTTGAGCCAATTCGATATCGCGTACTTACCATGGAGAGCCATCCGAGGGCAAGCATTAGCAGACTTCATCGCTGAGTTTACCATACCCATCAAACCGGACGATCACGACATCATTCCCCCCGTTCGATGGAAATTATACACTGACGGTGCATCAAACGACCGTTGCTCCGGCGCGGGCGTAGTTCTTGTAACTCCAGAAAACCGATCGATCTGTTATGCCCTGAAGCTCGATTTCCCGGCTACAAATAACGAAGCCGAATATGAAGCACTGATCGCTGGCTTGAAGCTCATCAGGGAACTCGGGATCGAATCAGTCGAAATCTTTTGTGACTCGCAGTTGGTGGTTTACCAAGTACGGGGAGACTACCAAGCAAAGGGACGAAAGCTTGCTCCGTACCTCATTCAGGTCCAAGAACTACTATCAAATCTTGAGCGTTATGACATCTCACATATCCCGCGCGAACAGAACAAAGAAGCCGACTTATTGGCTAAGTTCGCGAGTACCGACGATGCACAACAAATGGGATTGTATCCCGTCGAAGTCTTGCATGCCCCGAGCATAGATGAAATGAAAGTCGATCGCGTGTTGGGAACAGAAATCGAGAAGGAATCGTGGATAACCCCATTCAAACTGTACCTGACGACCGGGGCTTTACCAGGAAAAAGAAGCGAAAGACGGCAGGTCCTTCGAAAGGCCGCGCGATACATAATGCAGGATGGATCAATGTATCGAAAAGGATTCTCAGTCCCGTTATTACGATGCATCGCTCATGATGAAACAAAGCGAGTCTTGAGAGAGGTTCATGAAGGGGAATGTGGCGACCATACTGGGGGGCAAACGCTAGCAAAGAAGATCCTCCGCTATGGATATTACTGGCCCACCGTAAACCGGGATGCCGCGGACTACGCAAGAAAATGCGACAAGTGTCAAAGATATGCGAAAATCCCGAGGGCTCCATCAACGGAACTCACACAAATGATCAGTCCCTGGCCATTTGCGATCTGGGGAATCGACATAATCGGCTCTTTGCCTCTATCTAAAGGTGGTGCGAAATACGCAATAGTTGTAGTCGACTATTTCACGAAATGGGCTGAGGCAGAACCTTTGGCCACTATCACCTCTAAGAAGGTCATTAACTTCGTTGTACGAAACATTATATGCCGCTTTGGCCTTCCACGCACCATCATTACAGACAACGGAACGCAATTTGGAAGTAGAGAGTTCAAAGAGTTCTGTTTAAAGTACGGCATCGAGAAAAAGTTCACCGCCGTTGCACACCCAAAAGCTAACGGACAAGTCGAGGCCGTTAACAAAATAATCAAGTCTATACTGAAGAAGCGTCTGGAGAAGGTTGGAGGGAAGTGGGTAGATGAACTCCCGACAGCATTATGGGCGTATAGAACTACCCACAAGTCCACGACCGGCCACACTCCGTTCGCCTTGGCATACGGCTCTGAAGCCGTTATACCCGTGGAACTTGAAGTTCCATCGCACCGAGTGACATACTATGATCCCAAGACGACCAAAACCTCTTGCTAGAATCACTGGACTTCATCGACGAAAAGCGGGAAGAAGCTGAATTAAGGGCGGCGGCGCACAGACATCGAGTCAAGCGTTACTACGATGGCAGAGTCCGCCCAAGAATCTTTGATGTGGGTGATCTCGTTCTGAAACGAGTCTTCCCGGTACCATCACGCATGAATCCCAGCTGGGAAGGTCCATACGCCATTGAACGGAAGCTTGGAGAAGGAACATTCAAGCTAACGACCGTTGATGGCGCGACACTCCCCCGAGCATGGAACAGTGAACATTTGCGGCACTATTACATTTAGCATGTTTTCCTTTCTTGTTGTAGGCACTGTTATTTCCTGCATGTTTCCATTCAATAATGACTTAGTTTCCTTTTAAAGTTGTAATCAAGCAATTTAGTTGATTTTCATTAATAAAGGCTTGAAGCCATATTTTCTATGAAGTTTCTATATCTCTTAATTGGATGATAAATTACATTATCCTGCACGACATACAGACGCGTACGAACGATTCCAAATCTCCGAAGCCCCAGAGCGCGGATCGGAGTACTCTAAGTCCCCAGAGCGCGGACTAGAGTATAAACGACTTCAAATCTCCGAATCCCCAGAGTGCGGAGCGGAGTACTCTAAGTCCCCAGAGCGCGGACTAGAGTATAAACGGATACGAATCTCCGAATCCCCAGAGTGCGGAGCGGAGTACTCTAAGTCCCCAGAGCGCGGACTAGAGTATAAACGATTTCAAATCTCCGAATCCCCAGAGTGCGGAGCGGAGTACTCTAAGTCCCCAGAGCGCGGACTAGGGTATAAACGAATACGAATCTCCGAATCCCCAGAGTGCAGAGCGGAGTACTCTAAGTCCCCAGAGCGCGGACTAGAGTATAAACGATTTCAAATCTCCGAATCCCCAGAGTGCAGAGCGGTGTACTCTAAGTCCCCAGAGCGCGGACTAGGGTATAAACGAATACGAATCTCCGAATCCCCAGAGTGCGGAGCGGAGTACTCTAAGTCCCCAGAGCGCGAACTAGAGTATAAACGATTTCAAATCTCCGAATCCCCAGAGTGCGGAGCGGAGTACTCTAAGTCCCCAGAGCGCGGACTAGAGTATAAACGATTTCGAATCTCCAAATCCCCAGAGTGCGGAGCGGAGTACTCTAAGTCCCCAGAGCGCGGACTAGGGTATAAACGATTTCAAATCTCCGAATCCCCAGAGTGCGGAGCGGAGTACTCTAAGTCCCCAGAGCGCGGACTAGAGTATAAACGATTTCAAATCTCCGAATCCCCAGAGTGCGGAGCGGAGTACTCTAAGTCCCCAGAGCGCGGACTAGAGTATAAACGATTTCAAATCTCCGAATCCCCAGAGTGCGGAGCGGAGTACTCTAAGTCCACAGAGCGCGGACTAGAGTATAAACGAATACGAATCTCCGAATCCCCAGAGTGCGGAGCGGAGTACTCTAAGTCCCCAGAGCGCGGACTAGAGTATAAACGATTTCAAATCTCTGAATCCCCAGAGTGCGGAACGGAGTACTCTAAGTCCCCAGAGCGCGGACTAGAGTATGAACAGTCTCAAGTCTCCAAGTCCCAGGAGCACAGTGTCAGCAAACCAAATAAAGACAAGAGAATCATTCAAACAAAAAGAAACTAAAGTTTTATTCGATAAGTCCAAAATGGGGATACACGATCACTCCTACAAAATTCAGACCTATACAAACTACGAGTTGTGGAAGATAAAAACAATTACAAAACTTAAGCAGGAAACTTGTTGAACAAGTGCATCGATTATTTCTTCGACTTCTTCTTCTTGTCTTCCTTTGGTGTTTCCGACGACTCCTCTCCCTCACACTTTTTCTTGGACTTTTTGCTTGCTAGAGAAACGGAGTCAGGAGTAGGAGACGGAACATCTAGTGGTTTGGACCCGCCCGGGAGAATGATTTTCAAAGGTCTGTTCCGCGGGTCAGTGAGTTCAAGAATTTCAGATTCAACTTTGACTTTGACCTTTTTCTTCTCCTCGTCGGCGAGACGGTCCTTCATGCTCATCTTTGAAGTACGCTCAGAGGCGCCAGTAATTTCAATTTCGTCGTTTCCTTCGGCAGGAGACAAAGTATCAAGCTTGTCATCATCTAGCGCCCCGATCACTTGAGCGTCTGGACCGGGAGTTACTCCCGCGTGAGCGGCATCGCTTATTTTCTCTGTTTCCTCCTTGGCGTCATCGCTCCTCGGAGTTGGCTCGGCGTCAGAACAACCTACATGAAAATATAAAGAATGGGCGTTAGAGCCAGTAACCATTGCTGAAAAATGACGGGATCTTTCAACTTCTAGAGAAAGAAGAATTTCCTACCAGGTTCCGGTTGGCTATCGGTGGCGCGTGGGGTTTCACCCTCTAGGATAGGTGATAGCACATGAGCACCGAGCCCGGGGTCTTCGGGGTCATAACCAACATGCTGCTCGAATGGATCAAGTGTCGGTCGACCGGCCGATTGAGCGTCAGGTTGAGCAGTAACATGAAGAGCAGTAATATTAACCCCAGATGGGCCAGCTTCATCATTCTTCTCTTTCAGAAGGGGAGAGCCTCTGCTGTAAAGTGACAATGCTGCGGATAAATCCGATGGCTCATTCCCCCTAAGGAACTCTTTCACCAAGGCCTCCTCATCAACCTCTTCGGAGCCCGACTCAATCTTCCTGATCCTTATCAAAGTTTCCCAGGCCTTAGCTAGGGTCTCAAGGTAGCCGTCGCCCAAGAATGTTAAGTCGCGATGCATAAGGACGCGGGCTCCATATTCAGCAATCAGCGGGTCAAACATGTTTTTGACCTCTTCCCTGCCGGCTTCCGCGGCCGCCTCGAGGCAAGAATCAATCTCCTCCGCATCCTCTCTCTTGCCCTCCTCACGGGCCTCATCCTTCATTTTCTCGACCCCAGCGAGTTCGTCATCGAGCTTCGTTTTCAAAAGTCGGGTAGCAACGATCTCATCGCAGTATCGTTGTGATTCTTCTTGAGCAGCTACCCTATCCTCCTTCTCCTTGGAGAGTAATTCTTTCAGCTCTTTGACTTGGGTGGCGAGCGCGTCCCTTTCCTTTTGGACAGAGTCTTTTTCTAGGGCGAGGGCACCGCCGCGCTGGACTGCTTCGTCAAGCTCTTTTTTGTGAGCCGCCTCTAAACGAGTAACTGCCTCAGCAGTATCTTTTGCGCTTTGTTCAGCGGCTTCTAGCTTCGACTTATACGAGGCAAGCTCTTCGTCTTGGAGCTTGATGATTTTCTTATCGCTGCCAGCCTCTAGGTTCAGGCGATCAATCTCGTGTTGACGCTCGACGGACACTTCCGAGATCTTCTCCACCAAGTGCACGAACGCATCATGTTGAACATAGACGTCGTTGTTGCAGGCAATGGCACTTTGCTTCACGTGCCCAGGAATGTGATGGATGGCTGGGAGGAATTTCAAGCCGTCAAAACAGATTTTCGGAAACTTGGCCTTAAGGTCGACCATTTTTTCCGCAACAGTTGGGTCCACTGCAGGAGTAGGAGGAGGAGGCTTTGAGAATTCCGTTCTTTTACGTTGCTCTCGAACTTGCCTCGTACTCGATGAACTGGAGTGTTGTTCTCGAGCAGCATCAGACTGATAACCCTTCTGCGAAGACTTCTCTTTATCCGGCTCAGTTGGAGGAGGAAGATCGTGGGACTGGGAAGATTGAGAATGTGCTTTCTTGCGGTGAGACGACTCGCGAGGACGATTGTCCCTATCTTCATAATCACCTCGGTCCCTACGTCTGCCTGAATCGGAATCCCGTCCAGAGTGATGGAATATAGAAGACCCCTGAAGGCGATCAAGTCCGTGAGAGCGGCCCATATCACCTGCAAAGAATGGAGATAACAACGAGTTAAGGAGAATTCACGAGCTAAAAAGACTTGAAGTATATTATGGAATGCGCATGTGCGTGTGTGTCCTAGTGTTCCCCCCGACGGACCCGTTCGTTTATCTTTGCTAATCGGAGTGTTGTCTCCTTGAGCCGGGAGTTGAACTCCTACATTGCCTCTAGCGGGCGAAGAGAATTTGAGAGCTTCAGGATCATCGAACCCGTAATTAAGTAAATCATCGGGGATGGACAGGTTGGACAGACCCCTCAGAGAACTTTCCAGATGCTGCGAAGAAGCCTCTTTCTCAGGAGGGATAGGCGTAACTTTTGAGTTGCCACCAACTTTCTCCTTTTGAACCGTATATTTCACCTTCTTCTTTCCCTTCGAAGGGGAGGATGATGTCTCAGTATCCTGAACTTCGATTGCCGGATTCCAAGCGGGACCAACGTTCTCGCCCTGAGTCTCGGGAGCATCATCCTCTCTACGCTCGCTTTCTCCGTGCGTATCGGGAGTGCGGCGCGATGACGGTCCGGCCTATTTTTTCCCTTTACCGGACGAAGGATTGGGAATCGTGACACCTTCTGGAAGGCTGATCTGACGACCAGGGGCTAGCAAGCCAAACCCCGACAGCGATTCATTTGAAATGATAGTCCGGATGTCTCGATCCTCAGCAGGAAGAGCTCTAATGGCTTCAACAGCCTCAGAATATCCTCGGCCTTCTGGACGCGGGTTGATACCTGAAAAGATGAAATGAGGAGTTAGGAAAAGCATGACTCCGATTAAATACGAATAGTGATTCAGCAGAGAGACTTACTGCCTTCAACCCATCTCCTAGCGAAACCAGAAGGGCAGCGCACATAGAACCATTCCTGTTTGTACAGGGCGAATTTGCTACATGCCCCTGTCAAGATCTGGCATTTGTGGTATGGCTCGAGGAACATAAAGGAAGGACTGTCTTTCCGTCTTTTGAACATATAAATGTATCTGATATCACCGAGGGTTGGAGGTCTGGAGAAGACGGCCATGAAAAGTAAGTAAGTCCTGTATAGGAATGCATGGCCGTTCGGGTGCAGCTGCGACGGAGCCATGTCTATGTACTGCAGAACATCCCGGAGAAATAAATTAAACGGAGGCACGCTGCCCATCCAACACATGAACTTGTTGCAGGTAGTGTACCCGACTGGGGGCAGATGAGGACGATCGTGTCTCGAAGGAACTAACACGTAGGCAAAAGGAAACCCATGAATGGAGCATATCCGTTGTAGAGCAGCTTCGTTGATCTTCGAGGCTTGAGAATCGATCGGGTTGTCTAGTAAGATGGTTGCCTCCAGAGCATCAGGCGCCAAGTTATGAGCAGGAGAAGTCGATGGGTTAGAAGTATCAGCGGCTCCTTGCCTTGATGACGGCCCAGGCCTGTCGGATATAGTGGCGGAGCTAGATTTTCTCGACATCCCAAATAAATAACGAACCTGGCTAAGTGCTTGAGAAAATTATACTTAAAAAACGTTGAACGTTAGAATTAGCAACACGAGTTTTCCCCCCACGTGGTGTGTGAACTAGTGCAAGCAATTGTGTACAAGCAATAAGATTTCAAGGATATAAAAATGAGTTTCGAATCGTGGCCTTCGAAGACCATCATCGCTGACCGTCTCGAAGAGCCCGCCTGGTAGTGGTTACAGTCCCAGATTTAGAAAACATGTAATTTATGAAGTATCCGGCTTAAGTCTAATTTGACATTTATATCGTTCGGCATTTAAATATTGTTCGGCAGTTGCATTGTTCGTCCTGAGAAGAGTTCGGCATGTATCTTGGTTCGGTTAAGTCATTGTCAAGTGTTCGGCATTGAAATTGTTCGGCATGTATATGTTTTTTCGGCATTTGAATGTTGTTCGGCATTGAGATTGTTCGGTCTAAGTTCTGTTTGGCAATCGTATTGTTCAGCCTCGATATTGTTCGGCATCTAAGAATGTTCGGCTTGAGTTTTTGTTCGGCTAAGTTATTGTTCGGCAATTGTATTGTTCATCCTAAGTATAGTTCGGCACGTATATTGTTCGACCTAGGCATTTATATTGGTCGGTATTTTTGGTGTTCGGCGAATATAGTGTTCGGCAGTTATATTGTTCGGCACATACATTGTTCGGCCTAGGCGGTTATCTCGTTCAGCATATATGGTATTCGGCAGTTGTATTGGTCGACATATGTGGTGGTTCGGCATTTATAATTAGGCATTTATGTTGTTCGGCATGGGTGACTGTTCGGAAAAGCATCGCCCGGCCAAAAATCTCGTTCGGCCGGGACCATACCCGGCATCCTATTTGGCTTAAACACACCGTCCTCCACAGTGACTTCATTCCCTTTTATTTTTTTTTTCTTTCCTTCCTCCATCCACACCGAACCATCCTGTTTGGCATTCTAACCAACTCCAACCTTCCGCCGCATCGTATGGCTCTAAAAAAAATCCACATTTCACCTGTGTCTCGTGTCGAAACCCCTTTAAGGATTTAGTAGAGGGATTGTTACCTATGTGATAGATCACGACTTGAAGTAGTTTGGGGTTGAGGACCGCGATTTTGATCAGCGCCAAGTGGGTTAGGAAGAGTTGTTAAGTCTTTGTAGGCTGGTAACAAGTGAGTTTCTCGAAGACAAGATAGGAGAAGTGAGCGTGAAAAGAGAAGGAGGAAGAAGGCCTCGACTTTTATAGACAGAAAGGGAAGTCGAAAAGGCCATACCCGGTGGAACCGGTCAAGGTCATGTCGTTCGGCTTCGGCCCATAATGGTTCAGCACTGAAGTATTGCTCGGCTAGGAGGCATCGTCCGGTTACGAATGTCTCGTTCGCCAGTGGGAACACGCTCGGCACACACCTGAATCGCTGGAATACTCAAAGGTGGCATCTCCGCTCGAGGTTAGCCAAGGGTTTAAGACGAGACGAAAAGGTTGTATGATTCAAAGTGTACCACGTTCGGTCACGCGATACACTTTGGGGGGCAAGTGTTTCCCGGAGATTTGACCAGGCAACTGAGTGCTCGGCATTGGCCACTACTCGGCACGAAGGACTGATCGGCATCCAGGAGTACTCGGTGTAGTACTCGGCATCAGCTGGAACTTGGCATGAAGGACTGGTCGACATCCAGGAGTACTCGGCATACAAGAGCGCTTGGCATCAGCTGGAACTCGGCATGAAGGACTGTTCGGCATCCAGGAGGACTCGGCGAAGCGCACGGCATCCAGTGGGACTCGGCATCCACAGCGTTCGGCATCCGTAGTGCTCGGCGATCAGGAGACTCGGCGTCAGTTAGTGTTTGGCATCCAGGAGGACTCGGCGAAGCGCACGGCATCCAGTGGGACTCGGCATCCACAGCGTTCGGCACCGTAGTGCTCGGCGATCAGGAGACTCGGCGTCAGTTAGTGTTCGGCATCATTAGAACTCGGCTACAAGAACGCTCGGCATCCCATGGTACTCGGCATCAACCAATGCTCGGCGTCAAGACTGCTCGGCATACGAGAACGCTCGGCATCCCATGGTACTCGGCGTCAACCAATGCTCGGCGTCAAGACTGCTCGGCATACGAGAGTGCTCGGCATCAAGACTGCTCGGTATCAAGGAGAACTCGGCAGCATCTGGAGTGCTCGGCAACAGGAGTACTCGGCATCTAGAAGAGCGTTCGGCTTCGACTGACAAACTTCCTGCACTTCCCAAACATCAACCACATCGTTCGGCATAGAAGGGATTGTTCGGCATCAGGGTGTTCGGCACACCTGGTTCGGCATACAGCGCCCCTGCACTAGGGCTTGAGCGTTCGACTATCCAGCCCACTTGGGAAGTCCAGCCCATATTTGCCTATAAATAGAGGGGCAGGGTCACAGTGAAATGGATCCTTTCTTTGGGATAGAAAACACCGGGGAGACTCTGCCATTTTCAAGACTCATCTTCTCTACTCAACAACTTCACTCAAGCATTTGATTCACGAATTGTATTTGTAATCAACCATAAAGGAAATCAATAAAGTTGAACAAAGTGGACGTAGGCAATTACGCTGAACCACTATAAATTTGGTGTTCTTACTTTCTGCATTTAAATTAGCATTGTCTTCTCTGTTTAATTTACTTTCATCACTTATATCTCTACACAATCTTTCTGAACGAGGTTAGTGACCAATTTTGGTGCTAACAATAGGTTCAACCCCTAAGCAAATTTTGCCTCCTTCTTCACTTGTGTATTAATGAGGTATAGGCCATACTTTTCTAGCTAATTAAACTCATTAATATACTTCTTTACACTATGGTCTCCTTGCTCCAAATGAATGAACTTCTCCATCTCCACCCCTATTTGGCATATAATATAAACTTAACTTCAAAATGCCTCTTAAAATCGAACCAAGTAATTTCAATCTCTTCTATCTCAACAATGACAATATCCCACAAGTTCAAGGTCTCCCCATGTAGATGACATGATACCAACTACCTTTTCATCATATCCTCTATATCTACCAAAATATTCGACAATAATTCCTCATCCATGCTCGAGTCTTAATAGATGATTTAGTCGAAAAGTAATTCTTTCTAACCATACTTTGGAATTTCCGACATAATTTGGGGAAAATCCAATGCAGGTGGAGGAGTGAGAATTGCACCATGTGGTTAGGATATAGGTCCTCCATTATAGTTAATTTCAGTCTAGCCTCTTTCCTGATGATACCGACGGAACTATATTGGAACATTCATGCCCGATTCCTTAGTAGTTGCCTCACTGGAACCATCCCTAGTTTGGTTGCTCATTTTAACTTATTTGTAAACAGGAAGTATTAACAACTTCTCATATAATAGTAGGCATTGTTGTAATCTATGCATTTAAGTGCTTTGTGGTTCTATAGCAGTGGAGATGCAAAAAGTTTAGCATGGATAAAGCGAGGATATAGTGGAAAATAATGGAGGGGCAAAAAACTTTAACAAATATAAAAAAAATTCAAAGTTAAGTTATTCTCATTCTCAGATAACTTGTGTATGAAAAAGAAATATAGTTCAATTTTATATAACAAAACCAAAGAATATCATGACTTATGAATACTAGATTTGATGACTAAAATAGATTTCTAACTTATATTCAGCACTTATGTCTTAAAATTAGGTCTTTACCCTATGTTCGTTGATTTGGTTTAAAAAAAGAACTAGTTAAATCAACATTTATATACTGATGTTGCTAAAGTAGGTGCTAAGAAGTTTTGATTTAGCGATGCGGCAAAAAATAGCAGGGCTTAAAGCCAATCTATTACTTAATAGCACTAAATTGAAACATCGTTGCGGTTGAAGAGCGCTATGCGCTATAGTGGTGATTTTATGAGACTTTAACTGCACAAACTGTAATAAATTGAATTTTTCAATAATTAAAGTAAATAAATTAAATAATTTTGACTTTAGGTACAAGTCATCATTTTTCAAATATAATAACTAGAGATGAAACTTATACCATTGCGATCGTCTTGTTTTTTGATGTGCATAGTATATTTTTTTGTCCGAATTAGAGTGATATATCGTGGTTTTCATATTTTACAAATTTGAATTTTAAATGGGCTAAGTCTAAATTAAATGTGAACATATACTTTACAAAGATTAAAAATAATAACTGATTTCTCCCATTTGAAAATATAAAATCATTTTTGTATGCATCTTCTTCTCTTTTCCCTTATTTTAGAAAACCTAAAGCTTCTTTTTCAATTCAATCATCAAATTCTCTCCAAAACCTTCACTAAATTCAATAACTCAAACACCAAATCAAAGAGCAAGTTGAGGGAATATTCTAATGCCAATTAGAGTCATGGATATGCAGAGTTGGAGGTGAATCAATTTTCGGACAGTGAGCAATTCAGAGCATTATGGATCCAAGTGAATGGTTTACATCTAATTTTCTATATAACTAGTGATTCTATATTAATTCTAAGCTAATATATAGATTAGGGATTAATAGTGACAATTTCTAATTTTTGAGAATAACTAAAAGTAAATTTATCTATTAAGGACCACTAACTCAAGTGGCAAGTGACATGACACTATAAACATAGTTTCCAGAGATCATGGGTTCAAGCTCCTAAGATATCAAAATGAGTGCTCTGCTTGAATGAAGTACCATTCTTGTTATTAAGCTAAAAGAAAATTATTTGGAGATAAAATGAGTTTTGAATTTATAATCAGTGAAAAGTGATAAATTGATGATGTTTGGCAAAACAGTGAAATGTATGAAGTTGAGAATGAATATTGGGGACATGTGATAATAATTCATGTTAAAATTAATAAACTTATAAAATTGAAAGAGAATGATGATAATTTGAGCAAAAGAGTAAATAAATTCGAAACTAAGTGAATATATATATATATAGACATAATCGAAAGAGAAGTGATATTGTGAATTTAGAGTGTGAGTGAGCGCATATAAAATTAAGTAAAAAGTATATAAAATGATTTCAGAGATGATATGGTGTATTTTGAAAATAAGTATGATTTAAATTATATTTAAAATGTATTCATATGTGTTAAGTTGGAAGAGATTGACTACATAGTATTTGAGTAATAAAACTATGATTTTTATTGGAAAAATACCTTATTAACTTGTATAAAAATTACATGATTTTTTGTAAAATCTCTTATGATATTTCAGGTATGAAATATATTTTATTTCGAATTTATGTTGATTCTAAGTGTATTTTGAATTAAACGTGTGGAAATAGGTATATTTATATTTTCTAGAAACTAGCTTTATAACATTGATTTCTATAGCAATTCTGAAATGGTTTCGATGCAAATTTTTTTTTGAATTTGAAGTACAAGATAGTAGATGATCATATCAAAATTTAAAAAAAGTGCTGACAAATGAATCAAAAATGGGTAAGAAATCAAAGAAATAAAAACGGAACAAATATAAGTCACTAGCTATTTTTTCAAAATTTTACCGCCAGTGGTCGACCTTCGGAAATCCTAGCCATCGACCTATGGCTAGTGATAGAGCTAGTATGAACCTAAACCTATTGGTCCTATTCAAAATAGGCAATTGACTCGCATTCGATTCTTCGACTCATACATGGGTTTGGGCAGGATCTTCGGGTTATATGTATTGATGTTTAATGGATGTAATATATTGGTTTTCTATAGGTGACGTCTAGGCAACGTCTTGATGTGATTTCTCAGCTTGATTGAATTAAATGATTGGACTATATATATATATATATATATATATTGACACACACACATATATATACATACATATATATGTATACACACGTATAAATAGTTGATTGTTATTGTTAGTGATTGTTTGACTACTAATTTTTTAACCTCTATTGATTATCATAGTAATATGATCGGTCAATTATCCAACAATTTTTTGAGGTGCATGTTGTTGTACCTAATGGGTTTGTAAGTCGTACATGGAACCAAGTCAATTTGGTGATTCAACCTTGTGTTGATACAATAGAGTATACTTGGCTCTACATCTGGGTTAGACCATATCATAAACCATTGTAACTATATTGGACTAAGACCTTATTTCACGAGATAGCCATATTTGTCGTATTGTTTGACTAACCTGTAGATTGTAGGTAAAATAGGACTATAGTATACGTTTACCATAGTTATCTTAGTATTATTTGGATTGATTAGACTATGTAGTAAAGTAGATGTACATTACTCGCTGGTCTATAGTCTAACCCTCTCTAAATTTTTTTCTTTTTTGTTTCATTACCCAGTTGCTGGAGTTTGGTATATTGTATTATTGATGTTTGAAGATGTGGATGGAGATGGCGTTACTTGTGTATATAGGTTTGTACATCAATACCCATCTAACATTGTATATATGTGTATCCAGATTGGACTATTTATATATATATATGGTTTATGTACATGATTGGACCTTTTGGTTTGAATAAAGTGATATTTTTATTACATTACATATAAATAATTGCTTATAAAATCATATAAGATAAGGGTTTATGTGAACATACCCTAGGCTAAGAAATTGGCAGGTTGCGCGAGTTGGAAGACTACACCAAATAATTATATACGAGGGTTCTTGTATGAATTGCCCCAAAAGAGTTTGGGAACTATCGTCATTGGATGATCAATTTATGTTTTGAACTTAATTATCATAGACTAAAATCAAGTCAGTTTTCCATAATACTTATTCGATTACACTGAGAAGCAATTGTTGTTTCAAGAAATACCAACATTATAGTGAAGGAATTTCTTGTAGAAATTGCTGGTAGTAAAATGGACTTAGATACGATCCAAAGATAAAACTGACAAAGAAGAATGGAATAAAATTAACCGAACTAAATAGACACAACACATTAGAATGTCCAATGGTAAATCTCGCACATCAAAGAGAAATTATTAATTTTATAAAAGTCAAGAAAAGAACTTCCTCACTCTTAAGTAGACTATTAAAAGTGTTGACTCTACCATGTGGCATGATGTGCAAATTCAAAATGGATTCCATGTATGTTATCAAAATATGATTTTTACATTGGTAACCCAAAAGGATATGATCCATCGGCTGCAAAAGTGTCTTCAAGTGGAAAATCAATGTTGTTGGAATATAAGCCATGTTGATAAGAATAACATCGTAAATTTTAATTGGTGAAACTAACGTATCAGATTTGTCATGGAAACTGTTGCAGTTAATTCAAATTTTACTCACAAAATTTATCCTTGGGTATGACTTTGAGTTTTGGATCATATATGTTGAAATAAAAAATTCTAAATTATGATATAGAATAGACTTGCACATAGCAACTAAAATGCCTTGAAGTCAGTGGGAGCAACAACTGAGTTTGTGAGTATTGGATATGATCTAAGAAGTGATACAAAATGTTATTCAATAAGCTTCAGTGTTAAGTAAGTATTTTGATAGAGAAATCGAATTATTTGAATTTCAGTCAAAAATGTAGAGGAAGCGTGTGTCTATCTCTACTACTAATAATGTAAATTCAACCAACTAATTTCAACCGTGTCTTTTCGCAATTCCCAAAATGCCCTTAGTAATTCCAAAAACCCTTCCACTTCATGAACCATAACACGCTCTTTCTTCCACAATTACCATACTTTCCCAAAGTCGGCTCCTCAAAATCCAATTCTAAGTCTGCACCGCTAACATTCCAAATTATTTACTAATTTAACTTCCACCGTCGTCGCCTTCCCTCATCGTCGCCACATTCCCTCATCGTCGATGTCACGTTTAGCATCTTCTCTCGCACTCCTTCAGGTTACTTCTCTTCAACTCTTTCGTCAACTTTAGATTTTCAATTACTAATTCGAATTAACTTTATGATTTAATTAGACTCATGTTGTATGTGTGGGTTTAATCAAATTAAATTTGAGATATGGTCGAAGTGATCTGAACTGCCAAAACTGCGTTCGATAGTTTCTGAGTTCGATAGTTCCATATTTCAACGGTGTTTTGAGATATACTCAGATTAAATTTTCAACTCTAGAATTTCATATTTCATTACAGTTCGATAGTTTGCACTGTCGCAACTCGGTTCATTCAAATTTGGCTACAACACTACTTGCTTTATTAGTTGTTGAACTTTTTCTTCATTTAATGTTTGATGGCATGCTATGTTTGCTTCGAATTTTTTGCTCAGTTTAAATGAATTAAAGTAGAAATGTTAATGTTGCTGAGTATTTGTTGAACTAACCTTCAGTGTGATTGTTGATGCTTAGTTTTGTACACATGGTACATGGAATGATGAAGTGGACGAGAAAGATAAAATAAGGTACCATTTTAACTTTAAATCAAGGGACCTGCTGACTCAATTCATATTATATCAACTATGTACTTTTAGTTTCTTCTTCATAAAATATAACTAACATTTTTCAAATTGTATTTTTGAATCGCATGAATGGATAAGGGATCCGTTTGCTAGGGGCAATAAGGCTTTTTCAGTCTAGCGGGTCGAAGTAGTTTTGTTTGTAACGGTTTGAACTAATATAATTTGATGTAGATTTGCTAACATTTAGCTGAATCGACTTAATTGTTGTATAAATTTATTTTTTTGTACATTTTTATTTTATAGTAGATTGAGTTTTTGCATGGAAATTGGGTCTGCCAGTTGTTTTAATCTATCTACTGGTAACAAGGCTATCTCAATTTTAGTTATGGATGTACATCGTTCCCCTATGTTTGTTAAATCGTATATAACCTAAGTTCAATTTTGTTATCTATTTTTTTACATCCAAATAAGTTATTTATTTTTATCTTCACTACCTAACTTACAACACTCAGTGTTGTCCAATAAAATTTCTCTCTTGAATCAAATAAAGTATCATGTTAGTCGCGTTTCTTATCTAGATATTTAAATATTTCTAGGTTAGTGAATAACGTTTTTTTATTGGAATAGCTATATCTTAGCACGAACGGTATCATGCAAAATTTTCAAGGTAGCATTGTACATTTTTAGATGACATGGAGTTCTAACTTGAAAGTTATTAATATACATTTATTGTCCCCATGATTATCGTCTATTTGATTTTTTTTAATTACTTTTGATAATTAAAAATAACAAAGTGGTGTTATATTTCTTTTGGAACTCTGTGATAAAACTGGAGAAGAAATGAGAGAAAATAATGTGAATAGGCAATTCAATTAACTAAAGCTTTTGGGCTGAAAATAGTACTTTTTTATTAGATTAAAGATTGAATAGCCATAGATGTTGGTAGATGAACTTGATCCAACATTAAATAAACATAGATAATCAAGGTAGTTGTTCTCATTTGTGACTTCATGAAGCTACGTAAGAAGACCCTTAGACCAGACAATAGATTTTCTCTTATATGTTGAATCTTTGCTGGTACATGTTGAAATTTGAAAATTTTGTAGTTTTATCAATTCCATTTCCTTAGGCTGGCAATATATTTATTCTTCCACTCACTGATATCCTTGCACAGATCCCACATAGGACTACATTGAGTTCAAAATCACATTGACAAATTCAAAATAACAATGAAAGTATTATGTAAAAACAAATATTACACTTGACGAACAACCAATAAACAATTTTGCCTCCATAAGCTCATCAAAGCAATCTGGCATCATGTGAGGGCAATTTAGAATTTTAACGTTTTCTTAATAGTATCCACAATAGAACTAAGTTTTGGATTATATATAACTGTTTTTAAAATAATTCGGATAAATAATTGTCCAACAGCTATGACAAACATAATATCTTTAATGAACCATAAATGTTTGGTTGTTTATCTTTTTTATAGGAAAACGAGTCATTATGCAGAGGAGGAGAACACTCATAATGTTTGGTTGTTTATATATACATAATTGTCCAATAACTTAGACAAATGGAATATCAGTCTATGGGTAAATATGTATTCATTATAAGTACAAATATCAGTCTTCTTAAAATATGATACAAGCTAACTTATATTTTCTCATATTTTAACCATATTAATGCACTGTTTCCTTTGAATTCAACTGTTGGGATTTCATGGTCCTCTTGCCAACCATCGGCCTGGAAGAATAAGTATTGGTCGTGGCCATCATGAAAAATAAGTTTCACTGATCCTGACATTAGTGTGTAAGGAATAATATTCAAATTCACTTTTGCCTTTAAATATTATTTGAATAATTTTGAGATCATAGCTACATATATATGTACATGATAACTGTAACGACCCGTAAATTTCAACTGTTTTAATAACGTAATTAGTTGAAATTTTGTAAATTTTTAAACGATAAAATTTTGAAATAAAAATTTAATATTTGGAATACGTCTAGTTAAACATAGCAGCTGGTAAATTTTCGTTCGAAAATACGAAAGTTTATTTCGCGCGTAAATTTACTTCAAATTAATCAGTTAAAAAGCGTTGAAAATAAAACGTTTTCAAAACCAAAATATTTTTATATAGAAAAATTCTAAACCATCTTCTGAGCAAGATGTCAGTTTGTCGCTTTTCCAAATTCGGACATCTTTGGCTCCGTCGATCTTATTTTTCAGCGTTTTTCTTGCATTTTCCGTAGTAGAAAATTCGAATTTTATAATTCGATCGAACCGCTAACATCTGTATACCGTTTTGATCGTCTCCTCGTGCTGATCTCTACAGTATATTTATTTCCGTGTTTTGAATTTTTTTTGGTTCGCTGTAGAATCGATGAAACAATTTTTCGTATCGGTTCCTTACCTTGCCTTTTGGTTGTCTGAGACTATTCAATTTCCTTCGTGTAATTCGTGCAGCCACTTTCATTTAATATTTCTCGAATTTAGAATTATGACTTTTCTATTGCCAACCGGTTACTCTTCTTTTGTTGTGCACGTTGCTTTTGTTCTTGGTTTCAGTTGCTCTTCATTTTGCCCCTCTTCTTCCTCTCTGACATTTTGTCCACTTTTTCTTCTTCCCAGTAAAAATAAAAATAAGGTTCCTTATATATGTTAGCACCTGTTCATCTCCATCTCACCATGTTTTCTCAAACCACACTACACCCAGACCACCTTCGCCATCACCCTACAAACTCGACTGCCTATCCTAAATCCTTCACCACTCCATCGCGACCAGAACTCGCCCACACAACAACTCTCGACATCACCTTCCAGATGGCCGTATCCACCCATAGTTGCAAACCCATGCGAAGTCCTTCCAGATCCACCCCTCCACACAGCATCTCTACCAGACCTTCCATGCGCTCGAACGCCACTCACCGCATTCCATGCTCGGCCTCGTCTTCCCACGCCAGTGCCGCAACCTCCTCTTTCGCCTTTTCTCACCGATAGCCGACCTGTCCATCTCCCTTCCACCGAACAAACACCCAGAAAACTGCAAGCTTCCCACACGCAGCCGAAGGTCACAACCACGTATCCTTCTTCTCCTCCGCGCCTTCACCTCGACCGCGCGTCGCAGTCACGCAGAACCCATACACGTCGCCGCCCACCTTCTCCTTCCTCTGCTTCCCTTCCCCTCTGGCCCATCTCCACACTGACTTCATCTCGCCACAGAACCCAGCCGAGGCCTCCAAGCCTTGCTACCCACCGCAATCTTTGGCAACCCAAGGAAATTCATCCTCCACCACTGCTACTCGCCTGTTCAACCACCTCAGCTCGAATGCCCTCCTCTTCTTTTGTCTCGGCCTCCTTTTGCTTTAGCCGATTCAAGCTACACCATTCGCCGTCTGCTCCATTCGTTCTCCTACCCTAAATCTGTTGAGATATATAGGTATGTACATATATTTTGTTATGAAAATTTTATATATATGTATATAAATAGTTGTTTATGCAATGTGTTATATGACTGTGTTTATATAAGTGCCTTAGAAGTGGGAATATTCATACATACATATTTTCGCATATATATAAATGTTATACGGTTCCTACAGTTAATGTATATGTTTGGTACTTTTGGTGTTATCATTATTATTATATATTTTTCCATATATATATATATATTTGTTTAAAAGTATTATTATATATATATTATTATAAATTTTGCCAGTTGGATCTACTTTTATGTGTAAGTTATATAGCTTTATATATGATCAGTTTATAAAATATCATCTGTTGTCCTAAGATATATATAAGTTAGTCTATAAAAAGTTGTATAGCTTTTATATAGGTTCTGTTTTAAATTTTTTTTTATGTGTCAGTCAAGATCTGTTCATAAGCTTATTAAATATATTTTCTATGTTACATACGTGAAAGTGTTAAAGCTTATTATTAATTTACAAGTTACAGTTCCTAACTTTTGAATAGCATAGACACATTTAGTTGGGTCCGCATGCATGTTTACTTTAGTCTAGTTATATATATGCCAATAAATTAAAGGTGGATATATAGAAGCCTACAACATTTTATTTTGTAGCAGTGTATATATATATATATATCGTGTTTTGAAAATATAACACTTAGATTTTGAAACTTTCAATTACCGTTAGTCATGTATTATATATCAGGGAGGTATGTATATTAGTCTATGTATGTTACTTTGTATAGTATACATGTTCTATACTATATATCTATAGTTATATCTAATAATTTTATCTAGTTATATATATATTTATACAAATAGGATATATACATATCTGTTGTTACATTAAGTTATATTGGTTGTAAGTTTAGTGTTTAAATGAAAACGTCTATTCTAATTATATATATTTATTTATTTTTTTTTAAAAAAAGCTTATTTCGTCAATCTCTTGTCCATCTTGACTGATCATCTCAATGTCGATTTTCGCAGTTGTTTTCTAGCCTTATCGCTTTTCTGTGCACGTATCTGTATCAGTTGCTTCCCATTCTCATCGTTCTCTAGCCTCGAAAGGTGAGCACTCACTCACGATTTACGTTCTTTTATTTATTAGATTTGATTTCAATTGAAACGACAATTGAAATATGCTGCTGTTAGTTAATTACATTGTTATATATGCTATTACCTGTATCAGTTCACCTGTGACATTTGACACCATTATCTGGTAATTATTTATGCGATGATAATACAGTTTGGCTGATAATTGATTGATTGTCGATGTTTATATTGGACATTAAATTGTTAGTGATAAATGATAAATAGTATGAAATTGAACTTGATATAGGATAATTAAATGTTAAATTTGATTAACTGACATTTGTATAATATGACCAATTTAATTGTTAAATTTATTGACACGTAGGATTTGTTTAATTACACTTTGAACCACTGAATGTATGTTGTTAAATTGATGAGGTATGAAATTGTAAATAGATGACAAGTGAAAACCGTAATGTAATAATCTTTAATCTACATGAAATGATAGTGTAGATTCTAGAAATAATTATATTAATTCGTACAAATAACAATGCGAATTAATACGGTTATTTCGGGATTATTTGAATTGATTATTGGATTGATATTGATTGTTGTTATTGCTTGTTTATTTACTTTGACACCATCCCAGTTATCACACTGCAAGTTCCCTTTGTTATGCTTTGATTTTTGAATTGAATTGGAATCGGGTTGAAATGATAAATACCTGAAATTGAACTTTGACCTAGGATAGAGAATTAAATAAAAAACCCGATTGGTCAATAATTTAATTTAAAAATAAACGAAGATTTTATTTGAATAAATAATATGGTTTTGAAATGAAGTTGAAATTTGAATTTTAAATGAAAGGAAAATGTTAATATATAATAATCTGAAACAAAATATTAACAATGTAATTGATGAAAGAATATTGATTAATTTGAGAAATGATTGAATTAAGTTGAAATTATAATTAAGTTTGAAATTATTAAACTTTGAAATGATTGAATTAAGTTTGAAATGATTTAATAATTAAATTTGAAATTATTAAACTTTGAAATGAATTATAATAAAATTTGAAATTATTAAACTTTGAAATGATTTAATAATTAAGTTCTGAATTATTTAATACTTAAATAAGATTAAATTATTTAATGATTAAATTTAATTGAAGTTCTTTAATAAGAAAATTAAACTTTTGAATAAGTGAATTTTACTTCGTAAATAATTGAAATTGAGTTTTCTTTATTAAGTAAGTTTTGGAAAATTATTTAAGTAAGTAAATAAGTGAAATTGAATTTCTTTAACAAGAAATAAAATATGATTTTTGGAATTAATGTAAGACTTGTAATTGAAAGAATTGATTTGACGAATTTAATTTAATTCAAAATTGTAAGTTTTGATTTAATGAAGTTGAACTTAAGAATTGACTTAATGAATTGGAAATTTAATAGAAATTGTTTTGAATGATAAAGTAACTTAACGAATATTGAATGAAATTGATAAATGAGTTTAAATTGATTTGAATGTTAAATTAAATTTATTTAAATGATTTCAGAATGAAACTTGTTTGCGAACTTGAATCAATATTTGAATTGTTTTAAATAAAGATTGAAATTGAATTATAAGATTTTGAAATTGTGAATTTGGAAGTTTTGAAACGTAAATATTGGAAATTGGTTTAGAAAGACAAATGAAATGTTGATTTACGAATTCTAATTGAATTGAAATTGATTTGGTTTTGAAATAAACAAACGACCAATCGGTGTAATAATTACGAAAGTTATTAAAGAGACCGAAGTCGGTTATGGATATACTCTCTATCTAAACCGAAAACCACTTTAATAACTATACGCGAAGTGATGATCCAGAATGAAGTGGTTGGAATGATGTACGTGTTGATTGAAGAAAGAGAACGATAATGGATAGCCTTGACACTTGTGTCAAATTGGAAATGACTAAAACAGGAGCTGTGCCGGGCCAATGGAGGATTGATACCTCAAGTGGACACACTTCTTCGAACTACTTATACTTGTTGTCGATTGGTGCACCCTTGATTTTGGGAGTGTTGTTTCACGGTGTTGCGGGCGCTGCGGCGTTGCGTTCTCACCAGTCCGGATCAGGCGAACGGTAGTATCACTACCTTGGGTATAGCCTCATGTGCCTTGTCATACTTGTATTCCATTTATGCGCGACCACTACGATTTTGATTTGTACCTTGAGTATATGGATTGCCCTCTGGTGACTTCCGGTTTTGGGGAAACTACGGTCTTGTATATGCTTGTGGGAATAAAAATGTGTTAAGGGTGGAATGGGCCATGACTTAACGCTATTTTGATATCTTTATATTACTGATAGACATTATCTACTTATCGTACACTACTACATAGTAGATAGTTTAACGGATCCTTAAAGGATGGTTATTCCAACATCCTTTGAGTTACTTGTATTTCAATTGCTATTTCACTTGAGTTGGATTTATTATTATAAGAATGTTAATCCTGACTCGAGTGTTTTGTATTTTGCTTTACGCTCGGGTCAGACTGAGTGTACCAGTTTTCGAGACTCACCTTTGGAGTTGGAGCTTCGCTTGGAGATCCAGCAATCTATCCAGCTTTCAGATATTCGATGATTCCAGTGATGTATTCTGATTTGTATCTGATGTATCGTATTACTCTTCTGTTGTAACTCTGTTGTATTTTATATATTCATATAGTAGCTTCATGAACTACTATCTCTTTTATTTCCGCTGCACTTATTACTCTGTGTCTGTGATCTGTGATTATATTTATTTACTGTATATGTTCAGTTTTGCCAATTTAAATTAACAACGCGGTATTTTGAGCAATTCAACTCCGGCATGAGTGTCTACCTATACACTTATAATGGATGCGAATGGTCCAAAATATCGGGTTGTTACAGTTGGTATCAGAGCTTTGGTAGCTCTAGGCAAAACTCAACATATAGGGTAAATGTATTTACAGAATCACTCTCATTCGAGTTTCAATCTCTTCCTTTGACTCAATTCCTTTGAATTTTGGAACGTTCCCTGCGGTTCCAAAAATTCATTCGTGTCCTTCACTATTCATCTTCTTTCAATCCTGGAGCACCCCATAACTCCATTATGAATGTTATCTATAATAGATCGGCGGTTCCGCCAATCTTCGAATGATTCGTAAAGGATTAAACTCCTTTATAATAGGCATTGATTTACCGGAGATTTCTGTATCCTCGGTACGATGCTATCTATTCCCTGCTATACCTGAATTCCATCTCTTGAGATCGAGTGTTGATTTACCTCGGAATTCAGCATCGATCTTATTCTTGAAGTTACGGACGACCCAGTTAAGGTTGCCCGTGAATTAAATAAACTTACCCATCTCCCGATTCTGTTATTGAATCATCTTATCTTTTCTTTCGAATTTGTCTTCGAATCAAAATTCTTTGATTTGAGTCAACAAAAAAATTTGAATCCCTATCCTTATTTTGAAAATTCATTCCTGTATCATCGAGCAAAGAAATGTATTTGTAAACTAATATATATAAATGCTTTAAATATATGTTGTGTCGTTTGAGTTGTTGATGTTGATTTGGGTTTCCGATCGATTCGTCTGATCAACGCTATCGATAGGATTTCTAAAACACTTGAACAAAGCAAACTGACACAATATTATTTTCAAATTTAGAAAATGAAATAAATTTGTTTGATTATATTGTGAAAATATAAGTAAAAATTTTCTGGAATTTAATAGGTAAATTAAATTGTTTGTTTGAAATGATAATATTTGATTATCATTTATTGTTCTAAATAAATTATAAATACGGTTTATAAATTGATTTGGAATTTGAAATGAATCTAATTCAGAAATTTGAGAATTTATTAGTTTCCGGTGATTTCGAACTTTGGTTTGAAAATCTTAAAGTATATATTATTGAAATATTTTCGAATAGAAATCGTTTCCAAAGAATTTTAAAATATCGAAATCAGTGCTCTTCTCTTTGTCGCTGGAAAATAGTTTCGGTGATGGCGGCCGCATCATCGACATTCATTTTCGAGTTTCGAAGTGGAGAAACCATTCTGTGGCTTTGCTACGGTTTTGTTTTGAAAAATATTTTGATTTGAATTTCTTCAGTATAACTTGATTTATATATATATAGGTATCTTATTTTAAAATTTAATTTGATTTGATACAAATACATTATATATCTCTAAATTGTTTAAAGTTAATCGGAAATCTAATTCTTAAATTTTGTTAAAGGATGATTTTAATTATAAATAAAAACAAAATTTGGAATAAATATTTAAACTTGAATAATTGAATTGGGAAAATTTTATTTGTATATTGTTCAACTGCAATTCTAATACAACTTACCTAAATAATTCAGAAGTTGAATATGTAATTGGATAGTATATAAGATAAATTGAATTTATAAATAAAATTTGAGTGTTTATAATAAATGCTATACACTAAATTTAGATGTTAATAGAGTTAGATAGGATAATAAGTAAACTTAGTTAATAATGAAATAAATTTGTTTTGAAAGAATCAATAAATTTGTTTGAAAGAATAAATAAATTGAAATTTGATCAACATATGAAAATACCTTGAATTTAAAAGAAATTAATAGATGTAAATTAATTTAAATCGAAACTTTTATGTTTTAAATTAATTTATATGGGTTAAATATATATGAGTACGTAGATATATTAAGTAGAATAAATTTAACAGTAATTTGGAATAAAGAAGAATTTAAATTATTGAAAAAATATGATTATAATAAAAGACTATTCAAATTTATGGTTTTAAAAATGTAAATTGAAGAAATGGGATAATAAGATAATGAATTTAGAAATAGTTGAGATTGATTTTAGTAAAATCAAATGGATTAAATCAATTATAGAATATCAATTAATTTAAATTTGAATTTATATGGTTTAAACTAATTGTTTTATTTTGTTTTCAATCTGTTTTTCTTTCTGGTCATTTCTGTTCTCCTACCTCGTTCCTTTTCGGGGACGAAAAGTTTTGAGTGGGGGAGAGTGTAACGACCCGTAAATTTCAACTGTTTTAATAACGTAATTAGTTGAAATTTTGTAAATTTTTAAATGATAAAATTTTGAAATAAAAATTTAATATTTGGAATACGTCTAGTTAAACATAGCAGCTGGTAAATTTTCGTTCGAAAATACGAAAGTTTATTTCGCGCGTAAATTTACTTCAAATTAATCAGTTAAAAAGCGTTGAAAATAAAACGTTTTCAAAACCAAAATATTTTTATATAGAAAAATTCTAAACCATCTTCTGAGCAAGATGTCAGTTTGTCGCTTTTCCAAATTCGGACATCTTTGGCTCCGTCGATCTTATTTTTCAGCGTTTTTCTTGCATTTTCCGTAGTAGAAAATTCGAATTTTATAATTCGATCGAACCGCTAACATCTGTATACCGTTTTGATCGTCTCCTCGTGCTGATCTCTACAGTATATTTATTTCCGTGTTTTGAATTTTTTTTGGTTCGCTGTAGAATCGATGAAACAATTTTTCGTATCGGTTCCTCACCTTGCCTTTTGGTTGTCTGAGACTATTCAATTTCCTTCGTGTAATTCGTGCAGCCACTTTCATTTAATATTTCTCGAATTTAGAATTATGACTTTTCTATTGCCAACCGGTTACTCTTCTTTTGTTGTGCACGTTGCTTTTGTTCTTGGTTTCAGTTGCTCTTCATTTTGCCCCTCTTCTTCCTCTCTGACATTTTGTCCACTTTTTCTTCTTCCCAGTAAAAATAAAAATAAGGTTCCTTATATATGTTAGCACCTGTTCATCTCCATCTCACCATGTTTTCTCAAACCACACTACACCCAGACCACCTTCGCCATCACCCTACAAACTCGACTGCCTATCCTAAATCCTTCACCACTCCATCGCGACCAGAACTCGCCCACACAACAACTCTCGACATCACCTTCCAGATGGTCGTATCCACCCATAGTTGCAAACCCATGCGAAGTCCTTCCAGATCCACCCCTCCACATAGCATCTCTACCAAACCTTCCATGCGCTCGAACGCCACTCACCGCATTCCATGCTCGGCCTCATCTTCCCACGCCAGTGCCGCAACCTCCTCTTTCGCCTTTTCTCACCGATAGCCGACCTGTCCATCTCCCTTCCACCGAACAAACACCCAGAAAACTGCAAGCTTCCCACACGCAACCGAAGGTCACAACCACGTATCCTTCTTCTCCTCCGCGCCTTCACCTCGACCGCGCGTCGCAGTCACGCGGAACCCACACACGTCGCCGCCCACCTTCTCCTTCCTCTGCTTCCCTTCCCCTCTGGCCCATCTCCACACTGACTTCATCTCGCCACAGAACCCAGCCGAGGCCTCCAAGCCTTGCTACCCACCGCAATCTTTGGCAACCCAAGGAAATTCATCCTCCACCACTGCTACTCGCCTGTTCAACCACCTCAGCTCGAATGCCCTCCTCTTCTTTTGTCTCGGCCTCCTTTTGCTTTAGCCGATTCAAGCTACACCATTCGCTGTCTGCTCCATTTGTTCTCCTACCCTAAATCTGTTGAGATATATAGGTATGTACATATATTTTGTTATGAAAATTTTATATATACGTATATAAATAGTTGTTTATGCAATGTGTTATATGACTGTGTTTATATAAGTGCCTTAGAAGTGGGAATATTCATACATACATATTTTCGCATATATATAAATGTTATACGGTTCCTACAGTTAATGTATATGTTTGGTACTTTTGGTGTTATCATTATTATTATATATTTTTCCATATATATATATATATTTGTTTAAAAGTATTATTATATGTATATTATTATAAATTTTGCCAGTTGGATCTACTTTTATGTGTAAGTTATATAGCTTTATATATGATCAGTTTATAAAATATCCATCTGTTGTCCTAAGATATATATAAGTTAGTCTATAAAAAGTTGTATAGCGTTTATATAGGTTCTGTTTTAAAAATTTTTTTATGTGTCAGTCAAGATCTGTTCATAAGCTTATTAAATATATTTTCTATGTTACATACGTGAAAGTGTTAAAGCTTATTATTAATTTACAAGTTACAGTTCCTAACTTTTGAATAGCATAGACACATTTAGTTGGGTCCGCATGCATGTTTACTTTAGTCTAGTTATATATATGCCAATAAATTAAAGGTGGATATATAGAAGCCTACAACATTTTATTTTGTAGCAGTGTATATATATATATATATCGTGTTTTGAAAATATAACACTTAGATTTTGAAACTTTCAATTACCGTTAGTCATGTATTATATATCAGGGAGGTATGTATATTAGTCTATGTATGTTACTTTGTATAGTATACATGTTCTATACTATATATCTATAGTTATATCTAATAATTTTATCTAGTTATATATATATATTTATACAAATAGGATATATACATATCTGTTGTTACATTAAGTTATATTGGTTGTAAGTTTAGTGTTTAAATGAAAACGTCTATTCTAATTATATATATATATTTATTTATTTTTAAAAAAAGCTTATTTCGTCAATCTCTTGTCCATCTTGACTGATCATCTCAATGTCGATTTTCGCAGTTGTTTTCTAGCCTTATCGCTTTTCTGTGCACGTATCTGTATCAGTTGCTTCCCATTCTCATCGTTCTCTAGCCTCGAAAGGTGAGCACTCACTCACGATTTACGTTCTTTTATTTATTAGATTTGATTTCAATTGAAACGACAATTGAAATATGCTGCTGTTAGTTAATTACATTGTTATATATGCTATTACCTGTATCAGTTCACCTGTGACATTTGACACCATTATCTGGTAATTATTTATGCGATGATAATACAGTTTGGCTGATAATTGATTGATTGTCGATGTTTATATTGGACATTAAATTGTTAGTGATAAATGATAAATAGTATGAAATTGAACTTGATATAGGATAATTAAATGTTAAATTTGATTAACTGACATTTGTATAATATGACCAATTTAATTGTTAAATTTATTGACACGTAGGATTTGTTTAATTACACTTTGAACCACTGAATGTATGTTGTTAAATTGATGAGGTATGAAATTGTAAATAGATGACAAGTGAAAACCGTAATGTAATAATCTTTAATCTACATGAAATGATAGTGTAGATTCTAGAAATAATTATATTAATTCGTACAAATAACAATGCGAATTAATACGGTTATTTCGGGATTATTTGAATTGATTATTGGATTGATATTGATTGTTGTTATTGCTTGTTTATTTACTTTGACACCATCCCAGTTATCACACTGCAAGTTCCCTTTGTTATGCTTTGATTTTTGAATTGAATTGGAATCGGGTTGAAATGATAAATACCTGAAATTGAACTTTGACCTAGGATAGAGAATTAAATAAAAAACCCGATTGGTCAATAATTTAATTTAAAAATAAACGAAGATTTTATTTGAATAAATAATATGGTTTTGAAATGAAGTTGAAATTTGAATTTTAAATGAAAGGAAAATGTTAATATATAATAATCTGAAACAAAATATTAACAATGTAATTGATGAAAGAATATTGATTAATTTGAGAAATGATTGAATTAAGTTGAAATTATAATTAAGTTTGAAATTATTAAACTTTGAAATGATTGAATTAAGTTTGAAATGATTTAATAATTAAATTTGAAATTATTAAACTTTGAAATGAATTATAATAAAATTTGAAATTATTAAACTTTGAAATGATTTAATAATTAAGTTCTGAATTATTTAATACTTAAATAAGATTAAATTATTTAATGATTAAATTTAATTGAAGTTCTTTAATAAGAAAATTAAACTTTTGAATAAGTGAATTTTACTTCGTAAATAATTGAAATTGAGTTTTCTTTATTAAGTAAGTTTTGGAAAATTATTTAAGTAAGTAAATAAGTGAAATTGAATTTCTTTAACAAGAAATAAAATATGATTTTTGGAATTAATGTAAGACTTGTAATTGAAAGAATTGATTTGACGAATTTAATTTAATTCAAAATTGTAAGTTTTGATTTAATGAAGTTGAACTTAAGAATTGACTTAATGAATTGGAAATTTAATAGAAATTGTTTTGAATGATAAAGTAACTTAACGAATATTGAATGAAATTGATAAATGAGTTTAAATTGATTTGAATGTTAAATTAAATTTATTTAAATGATTTCAGAATGAAACTTGTTTGCGAACTTGAATCAATATTTGAATTGTTTTAAATAAAGATTGAAATTGAATTATAAGATTTTGAAATTGTGAATTTGGAAGTTTTGAAACGTAAATATTGGAAATTGGTTTAGAAAGACAAATGAAATGTTGATTTACGAATTCTAATTGAATTGAAATTGATTTGGTTTTGAAATAAACAAACGACCAATCGGTGTAATAATTACGAAAGTTATTAAAGAGACCGGAGTCGGTTATGGATATACTCTCTATCTAAACCGAAAACCACTTTAATAACTATACGCGAAGTGATGATCCAGAATGAAGTGGTTGGAATGATGTACGTGTTGACTGAAGAAAGAGAACGATAATGGATAGCCTTGACACTTGTGTCAAATTGGAAATGACTAAAACAGGAGCTGTGCCGGGCCAATGGAGGATTGATACCTCAAGTGGACACACTTCTTCGAACTACTTATACTTGTTGTCGATTGGTGCACCCTTGATTTTGGGAGTGTTGTTTCACGGTGTTGCGGGCGCTGCGGCGTTGCGTTCTCACCAGTCCGGATCAGGCGAACGGTAGTATCACTACCTTGGGTATAGCCTCATGTGCCTTGTCATACTTGTATTCCATTTATGCGCGACCACTACGATTTTGATTTGTACCTTGAGTATATGGATTGCCCTCTGGTGACTTCCGGTTTTGGGGAAACTACGGTCTTGTATATGCTTGTGGGAATAAAAATGTGTTAAGGGTGGAATGGGCCATGACTTAACGCTATTTTGATATCTTTATATTACTGATAGACATTATCTACTTATCGTACACTACTACATAGTAGATAGTTTAACGGATCCTTAAAGGATGGTTATTCCAACATCCTTTGAGTTACTTGTATTTCAATTGCTATTTCACTTGAGTTGGATTTATTATTATAAGAATGTTAATCCTGACTCGAGTGTTTTGTATTTTTCTTTACGCTCGGGTCAGACTGAGTGTACCAGTTTTCGAGACTCACCTTTGGAGTTGGAGCTTCGCTTGGAGATCCAGCAATCTATCCAGCTTTCAGATATTCGATGATTCCAGTGATGTATTCTGATTTGTATCTGATGTATCGTATTACTCTTCTGTTGTAACTCTGTTGTATTTTATATATTCATATAGTAGCTTCATGAACTACTATCTCTTTTATTTCCGCTGCACTTATTACTCTGTGTCTGTGATCTGTGATTATATTTATTTACTGTATATGTTCAGTTTTGCCAATTTAAATTAACAACGCGGTATTTTGAGCAATTCAACTCCGGCATGAGTGTCTACCTATACACTTATAATGGATGCGAATGGTCCAAAATATCGGGTCGTTACAATAACTAAGTATGAAAAACATTGTTGAGTAAATTGATATAGTTCTCAATTGATAGATTTTGATAAGGAAATTAGTTATGAATTATTTGTTCAATGTTATATGATGTTTAAAATGAATCTGATTCCCATAAAGTAGTAGGAAGTAAAAGTATCACAAATTTGTAAAATTCGTTTCTGGAATAATGTGGAAACCTTAGTGGGTAAATTATTTTTTATTTTAAATTTATGTGTTTATTCTGACTAAATGAATTCATAAAATATATGGTCAGTAAACAAACAGGTTTAGTTTTGCATTCCCGATTAAACTAATTTATTATATTCAACTTTTTAAGTGATCATGTGTAACGTACAAAGCTTGGCGTGTTTTAACCTTTTTATACAACGAATTCACAAATATATATTATCAAAAAATAGTTTTTTTCATATCCAGTGGTTAATAAAACAATTAATTAAATAAATAAAATTATAGCCTTTTCTAATATGTTGATTGATTGGACTTATTATATGGTTGATTGGAATGCATTACAGTGATCCGTTATTTTTAGTTTAATAAACTATGCAAGGTCAGTAAGCTTATTTAATTTTGAATCAAAACAATTTGGTCACTAATTCAATTAATGCCAATGGCGCTTAATCATTAGGAGTGGATGGCGCTTAATCCTGTAAAGGTTGCATAGGGTAGAAAGGAGCAGTGGGAAGTTTATGAGGAGGTTCATGCTGCCAGAGAAAGCAAAGATGGATTAGGTGAAGGCAACCATGGAGAATGGGGTTCTCACTGTCACTGTGCCCAAGGAGGAGATTAAAGAAACCGGAGGTTAAAGCTATTAAGATTGACGATTAGATTATTGACTTTGAGCGCATTGAATGGTCTATGTCTGCATTATGAGATTTTTTTGTCAAGTTGTGTATGTTGTGTTATTTGAGGTGATGAATAAAATGAGAGTTGCTGGAAACTGTTCAGTTTTCTTTTTTCGTAGTGTTGAAATTGTTTTTAACTGTATGGTCGTGAGCGAAGTTATACAAGCATGCATTTTGCGTGCTGCTATACTAGTAAGAAAGAATATTAATAGGTACTAAAATATATTTCTAAAACTATAAGTAAATAACAAACTTATGGTTGTTAATGATGTATTCATGTTAAAATCATTTTAGTTTGGTTGTTTAATACTTGACATTGGATTTGAAAAATGACATCTTTTATAATCGGTATAAAGGATGTTGGGAATGTCCTGAAATGACATTCACAAGCAGTATAATAAATTTTTAAATATCAAGCATGCAAGATGGATTCCTTATGCATTGACAATTAGAATTTTCGTACATGCCATATTTTCTATAATATCAAACTTTGTTCATGTATTTGATACATAAGCAAGTAATAAATCTAGATTAAGGTCACTTAATGATAGTTTAGAGTGTTCTCAAGTATTTAAAAAATACTAAAGGATAGTTTACAGAAGCAACGAACTCCTTATGAAGGAGTGCTTAGACTCAAACTTCATAAATCCTATCAAGTATAATATGTTAATATTAAATTCATGTTCAAACTTTAACTAAGAAGTTTTATGTTGGAATCATTCCAAACAATAAGTTGTGGCCAATTCAACCAAAGTCCACTGCAAGGTAAGAAGCATAAATAAATGCATGAATTTATAACCAAGCTGAAGGTGATTCCAAATGTTGAGAATTCATGACATTATTATATGATAATAATGTCGCGATATAGTTCATAAAAGAACCTTAATCTCACTAGAAGTCAAGAGACATACTCTGAATAGGTCCACATAATAAAGGCAGTTTATCAACATTAGAGAGAGTTGATTGACAAAGTAGATAATTAAAACAACATAGCATACCCATTTATTAAGGGACTGAACGGTTAGTTTTTGATAAAACTGATCGATGAAGTTGGAATAAGAATCCATAATTGACTTTAAGTGCAAGTGGGAGATTGATAGAGTTAGGGGTATGCTCTAAGGGATATTATGTAATTTATTACATATGCCTAACTTTGTGACCAATCCTATTCAAAATAAAAGGTGTTTTTCTTTCTGTCATATACTTATTATATAGTGATATAAATAATCAAGTAACTAATTTAAAATATATATATGGAAAATCCTTAAATGATATGTTATGCCATAGTAATTACAAAGTGTTGTAATCGTGAGAATTTTATCACAATGAAAATAACATATTGTTTTAAATATTCCCACTCAAGATGTTTCGAGAAATGATATCGATTTGTGCATTAAGACTAGGATACGTAACGCTCTTCAAATATTCGACAAAGTATTTCTCATGGCTACTGGGGTGCCAATGGGTTACGTACTAATAGTTATTGGGTAACTCTGGAATGAGTTACTCAAGATTTCTCAGTTGGTCAATATTACTAATGTCAAACAGACAATCTTGAAGTGACAATGTTACATAATTCCCTTAACTTAAGAATACCTTGAAGCTTCAACATGGGCACTCCACTTTGATTATAGTTAAATCATGGCATGGCGTCCATCAAATGACTATAGTTTGGTCTGAGTTGAAGAATTGGAAATGAAATACTATTCAATAGAGAATTCATCTCCTTAGTTATATGGGGTTAGTATCACGATCAACTGTAGTCAATTCAAAATCAAAGTCTCTAGCCAGAGCAGTAAGCTCAATAGTAATTGTTATTATTAAACTAAAAATTTGTGTTTAGAATTACAAAGTTGAATATGGATGATGTTGGAGTTTTGATCAAAACAAAATCCCATAAGTCCTAATGTGATATAGTTTTGACGAAGAGAATTAGTGTAAATAATCGTCACTACCAGGTACCGCTTATGATAGTAAAATTGGATATTACCTAAAATATGTGTAGGAGATAAATTCAGCCAAAATGTCACATCACTAGCTAAGGTAACGTGTGAACGTTAATATTCAAATTGTTCGATATTAATTGCTGATTGAATTTACACCTTTGAGTCGCACAACTGTAATGATGAATTATCCTAGAAACCACATGATTTAATTAATTAAATTTATTAATATTTAAGAAATATTAATTAATAATTAATTTAGTTAATGTTTTGGAGTTATTTGTAATTATTTGACTGCATTTATAAAAGTTATATTTATGTGCATTGATATACGATATCGGCGTAACTTTAAACGGGTTTAAATAAAAATAATTGCATGAAGGGATTTATGAATGTTTTGTGCCATTTGATGGCATGTGATTTTAGCCATACCATGAGAAAAGAGAGGAGTGGAGAGAGAGAATCGATTAAAGGAATTGATTAGGGAAGTTTTTAATTAAATATTGTGAAATAATTCATTCTTTCAATTAAAAATAAATCTAGCCATTTCCTACATGCATTCATTCTTTCCTTCATTCAATTTTTCTCCTCCTTTCCATGCCATAGCTGAAATGATCATTTTCCCTTCCAAACCAAAAACAACTCCAAACACACAAAAAACATCAAATAAAATGAAATGCAAGTGGTTCATCCATCTTTTGCAAAGATTGGGTGTGGATCTTGAAGACCCGAGGAGGTATCATCATACAAGGTTCATTCCTTTAGCTACATCTTAAGTTAATATTCTACTTTATTTATTCTTATATTTATCTTGTTCATATGATTTAAATCTTTTGCATATCACATCTAAATGTAAATTTTTCTAGTTAACTTGAACTAACTTGCCCTATGTCGCATCTTCTTTAATTATATGTTCATAATATTAATTTGATTTAGATCCATTTTATGCTATCCACTTGTGATTATATGTTCATCTTCCTAACATTAGAACTATGACCTATTACATTTTATTTAATTAGTTGTTGATGTGTTCATATAGTTTAGAACTGAGATTTTACCATGAATTTATATGTTCTTAAACTGTCCCTTCTGTTCTTGTTTTAGAAACTATTTACTTAAGAAAACAAACAAATATTTTTATTGAAACATAATTTTAAATTTATTGTATGCTCGAATAAATTACATATGTTGTCTATACAAAATCATTTGGAATTTGAATATAGTTTTTATGGTTGTTGTTTGAATATAATTTTTATTATTATTATATACTTTTGTTTGAAAGTTGTTTAAAAAAACCATAAGTGGATTTTTGTGCAAAATATCATAACCTTTGAATCATTCCTAATTCAATGTTATCATTTTAATTTATTGAATTTTAATCCTAACACATATGCTAAATCACAAACTTTATACATACATATTTTTTAATTTTAATACATAGCTTGCAATTAATTATATATATGTATACATATGTGTATATGTTGTTTTAATTCAAAGTTTAGAAAATATATTTTTGTGTAAAACCATAAGTTTAACTTTAAATCCTTCCTAAGTTAAGACTTGATTCATATTTGTTAGTTAAAGATTTCAAAATATGAGAACAGTCAAAATTAATTTTATATGCATATATGTTTAAGAGTTTAATTGCTAATTTGAAATGATATTAAATGAATTGAGTAAAGGAAGGAGGAAAGTCCTTCACCTTTTCTTCTTCATAAATGCCTACTTTAATTCATTGATTGTCTTGCTATATATATATAAGTTAACTTTTTTCTATTAGTAAAATACTTTGTTAACATATTATGTATAAGTTTAAGCAGTTTGTAGGTGTGTATTATTAATTAAACATTTTGGGAAAAAAGGTGTTACTACATATTTCGAGTGTCGAGCCTCTAAAGAAGAACATGTCGAGCTTGGAAACAAAGAGAGACATCGAGCTTGAAGAAAGTAAAAGTCATCAAGCATTCAACAATAAACAAAGGATAGCTAGCGTTAAGCAATCACAAAAGGAGGATGTCGAGTATCTAGTTTCAAAGGGGTATCCAATTCATAAGGATGTCAAGTCCAAAATAGTTAGTAAACAATGGAAGGATGCAAAGTCTAAAGGGGTATCGAACATCTAACAATAAAGAGATACAAACCTCTAAGAGATAACGAGCCTCTTCGATAGGAGAAGTTGTCGAGTATTTAAAAAGCGGAAGATGATTTTGAGCATTAACAATGAATCAAGGTATCAAGTTTATAAAGTGATGAAGGTGTCAAGTCAGTAAGTGCTTATAGGTATCGAGCTATAGCAGACCTTGAAGAACAGAGGTTATCGAACTTCTACAACTCAGAAGTTATCGAGCCTTTACAACATTAGTTGTTGTAAAGCATTTACAAACAAGCCAACGATATTGATTTCCTATAAGAATGATGATATTAGTAAGACGTTTTGAGCTTTGACAGGAAGCAAGGGATGCCAAACCATATTGAGTGCTATCATCATGAAGGTTGTTTGAGTATCTACCATCTTGAAGGCTATCGAGTATATACCAAGTTATCGAATGACTACCATATTACAAGAGGTCAAGTATTAAAATATATAAAGGAAGTCAAATATCTACTATGTAAGCAAGTGTGCTGAGCCTCAAGAATGGATGCCAAAATTTCATCCTGCGTGGTGCTATCATCCTGCATATATGTTATCGGAACCATTGGATTTAGATCCTGCCACATGCCAATCATCCTGCATGGTTGCACCCCTATAAATAGAGCCCTATCGACATCTAAGAGAAGGCAATTAATTATTTTCTTTTTCTCAAATTTTAAAGTTATAAACCCTAAATCAAATTTTGGATTTTTAGAGCGGATTGTAAATTTTGGACTTTCGCATATAGGACCTTGGACAATAAACTTGGTATAGCATATTTCTTTCGAATCGACTATATTTGACTATTGTTATGACATGGAAATGCATGTGACTTCCTTTTGTATATGGAGTTAAACCATGAACATGCATATTATTAAACTTTGGATTTGGACCCATACTCAGTTTAGCATACTTCTTTTGGACATACATAAGGCTACTTAAGGCCTTATTCAGACCTGCCTTAGCTTGCCTTTCATAATTGGTTAGAAAATAAATTTATTAACATTTTGGTGCTAAAAGGAGGGCGTCAACCTGTTGGCTTAGTTTTCCTGCAAGCAGAGGGGAAGGAAGAAAAAGAAGCAAAAGCAGACCATGACTTAAAAGGCAGCACTGCCGAACCAGATACTTGGTCCGGCATTCACCAAAATGTCGAACCAAATATTTGGTCCGGCATCCTCTGATATGTCGGACCAGATATTTGGTCCGACATTCTTTGATATGCCGGACCAGATATCTGGTTCGGCATTCTTTGATATGCCGGACCAGATATCTGGTTCGGCGGCACGACGCATCCAACACCGGACCAAACATTTGGTCCAGTGCGCAGGCATGCCAGACCAAATGTTTGGTCTGACAAATAGGAGGTTCCAAAGGCAGAAGCACCGAACTAGACATGGAAGAGCGACCGAGCTAAACAAGCTCCAACCCAAACGCCGAACCAGATTTAGAAAGCTATAATTTCAACCTCCACACTTCACAACTCCACTCTATAAATACCAGAGCTCCTCAACAACAATAGGGACGAAATTTCTAGGAAAATGGGAAATAATCCACTGAGACTCATTCACTCTAGCTACTCCAAGTTTTTTTGCTCTTTCTTATCCAACTTGTACTTGTAATCAAATCAAAGCAAGAATAATAATATGGACAGTGGACGTAGGCATGTTTTGGCCGAACCACTATAAAACTTTGTGTGATTTACTCCTTCAACTGCTTTCCAATTTTGAATATGAGAACTATTTTGTGACTGCATAAACAAGCTGTTAACGTGCTGGAACATTAAAACTGCACATCAACCAAACTTAAATACTTAGTTAAATTCGAACTTAGAGGTGTTTGTCCAATTTTTATTCAAACATTTTTGGTGCATTCACTGAGAACGGCATGGAGAGCCGAACTCTTCTGTCCACCCTCCTTCCAAACCTTAACTCAGCATTAGAACATAGCTCCCTCTAGGCGCAACACCGATAAGGGTAAGAGCACGGCCATTGCCAGTACACTCAATCCCATATAAGAAGATCAAGAAAACCCAACTACTCGCTCTTAACCTCCAGACCTAGTTGTCACCCGAGAAGTCTTAGATAGGGTTGTGAATGAGATGACTGACTGCTTCGCTGCCCAGTAAAAAGCTTTAGTGGACCAACTCATGACATGCTTGTGAGGCACGGAGGAATCCACTCACAACACTAAATCTCGAGGTGACTCTCAATTTGGAGAGTCGTGTAGATGGAACAGATTCCCTGCAAATGAAGAATTCAATCAAGAAGATACAAGAACTCGAAGCCGAGCCAGGACTCAGCCCGAAGCTGGTCCTGAAAGAGCATCAAGAGCTGGGCCCAGTTAAGGGGGCACAAGGCAAGGACTGACTATGGCTGACCCTGTCATGCTTCGAGCCAACCATCGCTAATCCAGCCTCAACCAAGGTTCCAAACACCATCAATATCAAAGGGAAGCCCCCACTTCTCCTAGGGCTGCCCCAGAATCCGATGAGAGGATGACATTCCTCTTCAGGGAATATCTTAGGCACGAACAACTCGAAAGAGGGATAGGGGCAAGGGTGTCCAACCCCTTCACCAGGGACATAAAAGTGACAACCACCCCTCGAGAATGGAACTTGCCCACTATGGATCCCTACAAAGTCACATCCGATCCAATCATCCGCTTGCAGCGCTACACCCAGTACATGCTCATGAATGGAGCAACAGAGGGTGTCCTGTGTAAATGTTTCCCGCTGTTCCTGTCAGACTTAGCAACAACATGGTTTTGTCACCTGCCTCATGGCTCTATTAGCTCTTGGGAAATGTTGAAGGAAAAATTCATAAGTCAATTCTGAATCCACATGGAACAGCCCAAGGATGCCTATCCTTATCATACGTAAAACAAAAGGTAGGAGAACCGCTGCAGCAATATCTTACCCGTTTTAACGCTGCCGTAGCAGCAGTACAAAACACCGATGAAAGGCTTACACTGATGGCGCTGTGCGGAGGCGTCCACCCAGATTCAAAGCTCGCAAGAAGATTGATGAAGGAAAGCCTCTAACCCTTTAGGATTTCTTTAATGAAGCTGGAAAGTACATGAGATTGGAGGACACAGCGGCCCACCAACATAGCAAGCACCTACAAAAGCTTCTAGCGACTAAGGAAACATGGGTACCCCACTTCGAGGGAAAGGGAATAAACCGAAAAACGAAGGAAAAAATGGCCACCAAGGAAACTCTGGAACTGAAAAAGGCAATAAGCTACGATACAGTCCAAGACCGAGATTCGATTCATACACTCCTCTGAACGACACCGTGGAGAACATTTACATGGCTACTCAACACGAGTTCAAATACAAACGCCCTCCGTACAAAAAAGAGTCAGAAGCCACAGTTAGAACAAGAAAATATTGTCCCTTCCATGAGTCTCATGGGCATAACACCGAATAATGCCAGCATTTACGGGATCTCATTGAGGAATATATCCGAAAAAAGAATCCGGAACGATACATGCAGAAAGGGCGCAACTCTCCCATGCCAGTCCATGAAGGATATGGGCAACACCCGCAAGGGAACAACAAGGAGGGAGCAAGTACGAGCCACTCCAACCAAGAGAAGATAACTGTCCACACCATATCTGGAGGCCCACATATAACCGATGGAAGTTGGGCCGAAATGGAGAGGTATGGGAGATCCTTGAAAGACAAGGAAGGATATGTTCATTCCATAACTGAAGGACGCATCACTAAACGAAGAGAAAAGGTCGAAATAACCTTCAACAATGAAGATTTGGTTGGAAAACAATATCTGCATACTGATCCCATGGTTATCTCCACCTGGATTGGCCCGGCGGAGGTGTTCTGCATTTTAGTCGATACGGGAAGCTCGATGAATATTTTATTCAAACATGCATTCAACAAAATGAAGTTATCCATGGAAGATGTATCCCCGTGCCATAAGCCCTTACACTAGTTCATTGGGGAAGCCACGATGCCGCTTGGACAACTAGACTTGTTCGTTGAGCTAGGAAGTCACCCCTGATCAATCGTCCGAAAGCAAACATTCGTGCTGGTGGACGGGCACTCTACCTACAACGCGTTCTTGGGAAAGCCTGCGTTGTCAAATTTCTAGATAGTCTTGGCACCATAGTGTTTGAAGATGAAATTCCCAACTGATAACGGAATATGAGAAGTAGAAGGCGACCAAGATGCAGCTCGCGATTACTACGTAACTGAACTTGCCAAAACAAGAAGAAGGAAAGAAGGAAAGGCGTGGGGGTCGCCCTTTGCGCCAAAAATGTGGAAGCATAGCAATCAAAGAAGGCCCCTTCTCTCGAATATACTAGCAACCCATTCAACGAGTTGGACCCCAGAGATAGAGAGGAGGAGGCCAACGCCGAGCCTTTGGAGGCTATGGAACATGTGATGGTGGACGAACGTGACAAAGCAAGGCTTTTAAAGATAGGTTCTCAATTGAACCAGAACCTCAAAGTCTAGTTGATAGGATTCCTGGGAAAGAACTTGGATGTATTCGCATGGACCCATGGAGACATGGTGGGAATATCCCCAAAAATAGCTTGCCATTCCCTCAATGTTGACCCAACCAAGATCCCGATCAAACAGAAGAAAGAAGCAAGGGGACATAACGATCAGCTGCTCTCAACAAAGAGGTGAAGAACCTGCTCACCAATGGCTTTATCCGCGAAGCCATTTACCCAAAATGGATCTCCAACCCGATCTTAGTGAAGAAGCCTAATGGGAAGTGGTGGACCTACATTGACTTCTCCAACCTCAATGATGCTTGCCCCAAAGACTGCATTCCTTTACCCCGAATTGACTGACTAGCAGACGGAACCGCCGGACATGAGTTACTATCATTCATGGACGCATATTCCGGATACAATCAGATCCCCATGCATGTGCTGGATCAAGAACATACTAGCTTCACCACGGATCTAGGCTTATATTGCTACAAGGTCATGCCCTACGGACTTAAGAACGCCGACGCTACCTATCAACGTCTAGTTAATAAGATGTTTGAGCAGCAAATTTGTCACTCCATGGAAGTCTATGTCGGCGACATGCTTGTCAAATCAAGAAGAGCAACGGATCATCTGAGCCACCTAGACGAGATGTTCAAAGTATTATGCAAATACTAAATGAAGCTAAACCCTCTGAAATGCCCTTTTGGGGTGTCTTCGGGTAAATTCTTAGGTTTCATTGTGCATGCCAGAGGGATAGAGGCGAATCCTGAAAAGGTACAAGCTTTGAAAGACGTATAAATCTCGGCCACACGAAAGGAAATGCAAAGCCTGAACAGGAAGGTAGCCGCTCTGAGCAGGTTTATATCCAAAGTGACGAACAAGTGCATCCCATTCTTCGAAGCCCTCAAAAAGGGAAAAGGGAAATTTAAATGGACCGATGAGTGCTACTCGGCCTTCCATAGTCTGCTGGAACATCTACAGAAGCCGCCAGTACTCTCCACTCCGATGGATGGAGAGAGCCTCTACTTATACCTAGCAGTATCCTCCCACGCTCTAAGTGCCGCATTAGTACGAGAAGATGATCGCGTCCAAAGACCAGTATACTTCATTAGCAAAAGATTCACGGGCACATAAGCTAGATACCCTAAGATCGAAAAATTGGCTTACTGTCTGCTGATAGCATCCAGGAAATTATGACACTACTTTCAATCGCACTCCATTGAGTTCTAATGGATCAACCTTTGAGGCAAGTCCTACATAAACCAGGCACGTCAGGGCGCCTGTTAAAAAGGTGCATTGAGCTGAGCCATTATGACATTACCTACCACCCGCGCACCGCAATTAAGGGACAAGCCTTGGCTGATTTCATAGCTGAGTCCACAATGCGAGATGAGGAGGCTGCGGCAAGGATTGAGGAAGCTATCAAATGGAATATATTCGTTGATGGAGCATTGAACGAGCTCGGCTCGGGGGTAGTTGTCATAATAGTCACACCCCGAGGGAGGAAATTAAGCTATGCATTGAGACTAGAGTTCACTGCAACCAATAACGAAGCTGAATATGAGGCAATAATAGCTGGCTTAGAACTCATTAAAGAAATAGGAATTAAGTCGATATGTATAAACAACGATTCACAACTAATTGTTAACCATATCCTTGGAGAATTCCAAACTCACTGACAAAAGCTTGCGTCCTACCTTAAAAAGGTCAAAACCCTCCTTGATGAGCTAGACTACTATGTAATAAAACACATCCCGCAAGGGGAAAATCAAGAGGCAGACGCCCTCGCCAAAGCGGCTAGCGTAAGAACCGAGCTAATGCTAGGGGCAACCCCCTTCATGAGACAATCCACACTGAGTTTCGAGTGTCTGCAAATCACAGCGATCATAGACAAGGAGGAGACATGGATGACCCCCAACATTGGATACTTGCAAAATGGAACCTTACCAGTAGATCAGAACGAAGTCAGGAAAATCCTAAGGAGGGCATCCCACTACACCATCCAGAACGGCATACTGTACCGTCGCGGCTTTTCCAACCCACTACTAAGATGTGTCGTCGGGAACAAAGCAAAGCATATCCTTAATAACATTCATTAGGGGAGCTGCGGTGATCACACCAGAGGGAAAACTCTAGCCAGAATGATCCTATGCTATGGATACTTTTGGTCGACACTGAACAAGGACGCAGCCGAGTTCGCTAAGAAATGTGACAAATGCCAAAGATTTGCCAAAATCCCGAGACTGTCACCTACCAGTTTAATCCAGATGGTCAGCCCTTGGCCCTTTGCCATCTGGGGAATTGATCTAATCGGGAAACTCCCCATGGGTCGAGGAGGAGCGAAATACACTATAGTGGCAGTGGACTATTTCACCAAATGGGTGGAAGCGGAGCCTTTGAACAAAATTTTGTCTACCAAGGTGATAAACTTCCTAATACATAATATCCTATGCAGGTATGGGGTGCCACAGAAGCTCATGTCGGATAACGGACTCCAATTCGATAGTGAAGAATTCTCATGTTGGTGCCATGAACATGGGATTGCCCAAAGCTTCTCGGCTGTGGCATATCCCTAGGAAAATATGCAAGTCAAAGCAGTAAACAAGGTGTTGAAGACGTTGATCGAGAAGAAGCTAGAAAAGTCCAAGGGGGCATGGGTTGACGAACTACCTACTGCACTATGTGCCTACCGAACTTCTTACAAGACCGCAATAGGGAAAGCGCCATTCGCATTGGCATACGCAGCTGAAGCCATGCTCCCCGTCGAAACAGTGTTCCCCTCGCACCGAAGAATGCATTACAATCCGAAAGAAAATGAGGAGCTCTTAAGCATGTCACTCGACCTGATCGAGGAGAAAAGAAATGACGCCGCCCTCAAAGCTGCCGCTCATAGACAGAAGGTGGCAAGGCAATACAACTCCAAGGTGAAGCCTCGAGCTCTACAAGAGGGAGACTTGGTACTTAAGCGAGTCTTCCCATGACCAGGAGCACCAGATCCAATTTGGGAAGGGTCGTTTGTTGTTCATAAGGATCTCCATAATGGAGCTTACATCTTGTCGACGGTAGATGGAGAGGTGTTTAGGAAAGCATGGAATCTCCAACATCTCCACTGATATTTCTCTTGAGTTGTAAAGAAACGTATATTAAATGAAACAATAAAAGAAAGACAGTGGATGTAGGCGTATTTCGGTCAAACCACTATAAAAATTTGGTGTCTCGCATTACTTGTCGTATTTGAACATTCTTTCTTTTAACTATTTATCTGATGCTTGTTTCTACTGATAGCAATCGCAGGCACTTGCCGGCAATGGTGAAAGTAAGATAGCCATGATAAGAGGCATGAAACAAGCCTTCGCAATTCACTACTGACGATCGGCACCCCTAAGCTGGCAATGATGAACCGATCATAAGCCACGGATTAGGCACGATTTATAGCCTAGGAAGTTCATCGTTGGCGTTCGGCTCGCCGGCAACTGTGAACCGATTATAAATCCCACGATTAAGGCATGGCTGCAGCCAGGGGTAGTTTGCAATTGACGATCGGCATTATGCACGCTGGCAACAATAAATCAAATAATACTCACGACACGGGCAATAGCCCGAGTAGTTATCGTTCGTGATCGGCCCTGAATATAACAATGCGTTTATGGTTTTATGCGTCTCTGAACATAGTAACGATTAACTAAGTCGTAAACAGTTCACAAAAAGACGAAGCAGACTATAAAAATCACGCGTCATGAAGGTCATTCCAGATAAATATGCAAAAGACAAAAATTGAACATTACAACATTAAAATCTTAATGTACAAAGCTTTTCGTTTATATATGCAAATACTGAACAACCATACATCCTTCAAAAATACATGCAGAAAGTGAAAAGAAAATTTCCTCGACTAGGAAGGAAGAACAACCTTGTCGCTCGACTTTCTCCCTTCGGTCATATCCCTCGAAGTCTCGGATCGCTCGAGAGACTCGCCCTCCTTTTGCGACACCTCACCGACACCCTTTGAAGGTTTGTCCTGTCTTGAAGATGTCCCTGCACGATGCCAGTAAGGAAAACCAAAAGCTTCACAATCCAGGATAAGTAATAATGTGGTGTGGATCATCAAGCCCCTCACGACCGACCCATCCTCATCATCCTCGTCCTCTACCAGCAACTCATACCCTTTAGCAATGGCTTTGGTCTCTTCTACTGTGAACTGACTGCTCACCATCCCAACGTCATATACAGCTCCTTCCTCCTATGCAACCGCAGCCTTAGTTTCCTTAATAGCAGAGCATGGATTACTGCCATCACCTGGGGATAATCATCCATGCACTGAAGATTCCCCTCTTTCCAGAACATGTAATAAGTATTCTTCAGCATCTGGTTGACCGTCTCACAAAAGTCACTGGATTTATCGACTTTGGTCTGGAGAGACACCACCTTATTCATGTACTGTTCCTTGTCCTTTCTCACCGGGCCTTCTCCGCCTTCAACCTATCAATCTCAGCTTGGTACAAGTCCTTTTTTTTCCACCACTCGCCCAGAGACTTCTTCAGCTCAGCCAAGGCCTCCTCCGATTTCTTCACCTTACCCTTGAGGGAATGGATCCGCTCCAGATCCTTCTATCGAGCCTCATCTACTGAACCGATAGCCTCTCAATCTGTGCCTTGCATAAGTCAGCGGCCGCTCTCATCGCTTCTTCCTTGGCCTTCTTTATCTCGGATGCGCGAGATGCTTCAACCGCCTCTAACTTAGCATCCTTCTCCCTGAGCGCCTTATGAAGATCCTCTACCTCCAAACGCAACCATACATTGATGCTCCCAACTTCCTCACTGGCGTTGGCTAAGCGGGACAGATAATCGACAATTTTTCTAGTCTCATCAGTAATCTGTACCATTCTCGTTGTCATGTTGGTGAAGTCGAGATTTTTTGCCTCATCTAAGATCTGGACCAAAGGATTTCGAGGAAAAAGAAACCCAATATCAGGATCCGCAGGATGATGACCCGCGTAGCCGGGGTTAATGTCAGAGTGGCTCTCGAAGGGATTCCGCACCGGCTGTTGATAATCTGAGAAATAGGTATCAACATTTTCATCCCCAAAGTCGCTAGGCACCTCGCGCACTTCAGGACCAGCTGGATTTTGGCGATGGTGACGAGAAAGGTTTGAGAACCCGGAGAGGTGGCGCCCTTTTCCTAGGACCTGATGCGTTTTTGGGACGTTTCATGGCTCTCCTCGACATTCCCTTGCGCGGTCTTTTCCTTTTTAGAAGCCATCTTAGAAGAAAAGGAGGCCTCTTTCATCCTTTTGAATTGTTCAAGTCGTCAGGACATTTCGTTCCTCTTTGGATTCCTTCTTTTCCCTGCAATGCAAATAACAACATTAGAACAGAGAAATGGAGAAAGCATAAAAACAAAACATGCAAGACACTGGGGCACTACGAGCTACTACAAACCCTAAGGATAGACTGGATCAAGTTGCCGGGACGAGTCTCACTCAAGTAGGGAATACACTAGGACGGGGCTCCACTCGGAGGAAGGAGGACACATGGCGACCAGGCTTCATTAGATTGAGGAGGAAGTGAAGACTGGGACTCATCAAAAAAAATGTTCTCAAGAAGTATCCAAAAATCCATACAGTAATCAAAAGTACCTGGGGAAAGCCCAAATGCTTCGCCAACTCCTGCTCCGTCTTGCACTGGAAAAAGCGGCATTCCACCCAAGTCACCCAAAACTACACTCTCTTGGGAGAGGTCGGCGACAAAAGTTGGCCCAGGAGCCGGCTCAGATTTATCCAACTGCTCGGGCCACTCCTGCACAGCATCGGCATTCTTTAAGGGACTCGCACCCAAGCCTTCGCTACCTATGATCTCCATGTCCAGAGAAACACGAGCCTCCGATTATGTTGCGTAAGAATCTCCCTTCGACCTTTCATCCTCCTCACTATCTCCCTCCAAATGGGAACCCTCCTCATCGTCAGGGGAAGGAGCATCCCGTATACGCAAAGATTTCCCCGAATGAGGAGGACGAACCGCGCTCTTCTTACACCTTAACTTCTTCGGGGCTCCGACCCCATCACCCTCTTCCTTCGGAACCTTGCTTTATCTACATCTCTCCCTTCTCCTTCGGCTCCCGCTACTTTCACGGCTGAGCTTGGCCTGATCTTGAACACGGATTGACCAGGGCCGATCAAGTTGAAAAGGCGAAGGGCTATGTCGTGAAGTAGGAACGAGGCTTCCCTCTCAGCCTCCGGGATAGCTAGTATTCCTTGGCCATTTCTTCCAAGCCCTCGTCCTCTGCCGCCTTCACACAACCTGAAAAGTACGGAGCATTAAGGAACCGAGTCGACGGAAAACTTAGAAAATGTATAACGATGACTTACATCCAGAAGTGAAAGCATGTTGAGGAACGATGTCATCACGCATGAAGAAGTACTCCTTCTTGAACATATTAAACTTAGAGTATAGATCAAGGACATGCTTAAATTTGTGAGCGGACTCTAAGCTGATGAAGGGGCTCCCCTTTCGACAACTCCTCACATTATACAAATATCTAATCTCTCTGTGGGTAGAGGGTCTCTGATAACGCTACATGAATATCAGATATAAGCATGTTAGGATGGCGTAGGAGTTCGGTTGAAGCTGCATAGGAGTGACTTTCAAGTAAACCACAAAACTGGCGATCCAATTAGTGAGCTGAGGAATTGCGCCGCACATACAATGGTACTTACCATATGCCATATATCCACCTGGGGGAAAGCGGGCTCTGTCATTTGGGCCGGGTGGTATCATGTTCCGATGAGCTATCCCAAACGTGGTAGCTATGGAGTTGAGCTTTTCTATTGTCAGGGCACTGGGGTAATACTCAGAAGGCCTTACCAGCGCCTGATTGGGAGCATAAACCTCCACCCAAGAATAGGTAGAACTGGGTTGTCTGGGAAGATTGACAGGAACATCATATGAAGAAGGGCCAACCCCGACAGGTTGTGAGGATGCATGCTTGGATCGAAGCTCGCGACTAGACGACGTGTTCCTGCACAAAGAAATAAAAGACATGCATAAGTCCAATAGAGGTGCAATCATAAATGGAAGTTCAAACATTCATGGGAAGCATCCTATCGTCTAGCCTGGTTAAAACCATACTCCTAACCTAACCCTACGAAACTCAAGCTGCCATTTCAAGAATCCCTGCCTTTGGCTCGGCATACTTGTGAAACCTGTGCTCGGATTATCTAGTTTGGCATTATCCTGGCCAAAGAACCGAATGGCATCACAATACCGAACCAAAACTACCGGATGATAATTAAGTTAATTCGAATCCCAAACACCTACTTATCCACTTCAGCTTTCGATGCTAACTACCTCAAACTACCGACCTAATGATGTATTTGTACGGCCAAATACTCACATAGACTATGCCACCTCTGGAAAGCTTTCCAATAGAAAGTAGAGATCGGGTGCCCTATTCCACTCTCCCTAGCAACCTTCTGCAATCCTTAACACACATCCACATTTCCTTAAAGCATCTAGCAGCGTAACTTTCCTCTTCACCGAATCACTCTAAAGAAATACCATCGCCCGCTTCTTTTCCTTGATTCAAAGCCAATACCTTTCATGCTCGTACCGAACACCCCTAAAAATCTAAACCCTAAAACCCTATGCCAAAGATCGAATTTAGAAGAGCTTATCTCAAACAATGAAGACACGGAGATATTTGAATTCAAATGATATAAACAAGCTTAAAACAGACCTCAATCGATCGAAAATAAGTTGGAGAAGTTTGTTAAGAAAATAAAAGTAGAAGGATAAAAAAGAGGGAATGGTATTTAAAGAGGAAACATGAAGGAAGGCGAAAGGTCACAAGTTTTCGACTGATGGTAGGAGCTCGGTGCCGAACCAAACAAAGCATGCCGTGTAACTACACGACATACTTTGGGAGGCAAGTGTTGGCTCGGTTTTCCAGCAAGCAAACGGGAAGGAAGGAAAAGAAGCAAAAGAAGACCATGACTTAGAAGGCAGAACTTCCAGATCAGATACTTGGTCTGGCATTCACCAAAATGTCGAACCAAATATTTGGTCTGGCATGCCGGACCAGATGTTTGGTTCGACATTCTCTGATATGCCAGACCAGATATTTGGTCCGGCATCCTCTGATATGCCGGACCAGATATCTGGTCCGGCATTCTCTGATATGCCGGACCATATGTTTGGTCTGGCACGACACATCCAACACCGGACCAAAAATTTGGTCCGGTACACAGGCATGCCAGACCAAATGTTTGGTCCGGCAAATAGGAGGCTCCAAAGGCAAAAGCACCGAACCATACACGGATGAGCGACCGAGCCAAACAAGCTCCAACCCAGATGCCGAACCAGATTCATAAAGCTATAATTTCAACCTCCACACTTCACAACTCCGCTCTATAAATAGCAGAGCTCCTCAACAACAATGGTGATAGAATTTCTAGGAAAAGAGGAAAAACTCCACTGAGACTCAATCACTCCAGCTACTCCAAGTGTTTTTTGCTCTTTCTAATCCAACCTGTACTTGTAATCAAATCAAAGCAAGAACAATAATATGGACAGTGGACATAGGCACGTTCTGGCCGAACCACTATAAAACTTTTGGTGATTTACTCCTTCGACTACTTTTCGATTTTGAATCTGAGAATTGTTCTGTGACTGCATAAACTAGATGTTAACGTGTTGGAACATTAAAACTGCACATCAACCAAACTTAAATACTAAGTTAAATTCGAACTTAGAGGTGTTTGTCCAATTTTTATGCAAACACAACCATCAATTCCTCATAATCCCTACAGAGGACTTTAGGGACTTTCAGTTTCCTGCATATCCTTATAGAGGACTTTAGGACTTTCAATTTCCTACATATCTCTGCAAGGGACTTTAGAGACTCTCCGTATCCAGTGTTAGGAATGCGGAATATGGATCTTAAGGCTAGAAATAACACTTGAGGGGGGGGTGAATAGTGTTTATAAGAAATTAATAAATCTTTTTGAGTTTATGTTAATCTGAACACAAATATATGTAATATTCAGACACAGATATAATCACAAAAACAAACACAGATGCAGAAATAAAGTAAATGCAATAAAGGAAATAACACACCGGATTTTATACTGGTTCGGAGTTACCCTACATCCAGTCCCGCACAACTAAGTACGGATTTCCTTTCAAAATCAATTCAACAATTACAATCCTCGGTTTCAAGGCTACGAGATACACCCTCCAGAATCACAATCATATGGATTGAGATACTTGATTTCCGCAGCAACAAGTTCACCCAATTGATTTCCAAGGCTACAATCACACCTTTTCTCGCTTGATTGATTTCCAAGGCTACAATCACACCTTTTCTCGCTAGATAGATTACAAAGAAGCCTATAACTCTAAATAGCACTTGGATCTTGTTGAGATAGTGATAGAGAATAAAATCAGAGATAATCTAGTTAGATTCAATGTTGATTTCGGCAGAGTGATGATAGGATTTTGAATAAGAAAATGTGGAAGAAGAAGAGAAGTGAAAACTAGAAAATCTGATATGAAATTCGTTGAAACTAACCCCTATTTATAGAAGAACAACAGCCATGTCCATTCGTGAAAGGTTATGACGAATAGACACTTCTTTTGAAATTCAAATTTTTGGTCCTAACTGACACTATGTCGACATGGGGTACTAGGGCATGTCGACATCCCAAAGGAAATTTTGATGTTTTGTTTTTCTTTGGAAATAACCTTTATCTTATATTAAAACTATTTTAAACTTTATAAATACTTGACTATAGATAAAATACATAGATAAATATAGAGAATAATATATATAAAATTTTACTATAATTTTATATTTAAATCTAAGTATAAAGATAGTTTAAAACAAACGAAGTTTAAAACAAGAGTTTATTAAAAACAAAGAATATTTTCAGGCTAAAACATCTTTTTGAAAATCATTTGAAAAGATAATTTTTAAGGCTAAAACATTTTGAAAAGCAGTTTTGAAAATCATTCTGAAGTAGTTTTGAAAATCATTTTGAAGTAGTTTTGCAAACTTCTTCCTACAGAATATCTCATCATATCAGGACTCGAGAACTTGTACAAAACCAGGATGTTCGTGGGTTTGTAAGCCACTTGTCGTAGGTTTGTAAGCTACTTGTCGTGGGTTTGTAAGCCACTAAAAAGGTAGAAATGGGTTCCATCCCAAAAGAAAAATGGAGTGAAGATTTCAGTGCTATTATGAAGTTTTAACATTATTCTAGACTCAATACTTATCTTGAAATCTTGAACTCTTGATAATCTTGATACTCATGAGTCTTTAATCTTGATAACTTGAATCTCTATATTGTACAGTCTTCATTCTTGGTACCTACATGGTTAAATCCTGCATATACATATATATCTAAACTATAATGTTAGTATTTATATTTTATAATCTTATTCTAAGGTTGTTGCCATCAAAACCATCAACTCATGGACTAACAATCTCCCCCTTTTTGATGATGACAACCATTGTTTATAAAATATTACCTCTATCCTAGTAACTCCCCCTAAATCTAATAACTCCCCCTTAATCTATTCCTAACTACCCTATTTTATATTTCTCCCCCTTTGTCATCAACAAAAACAAACAAACTCTAAACTATATAACTCCCCCTCATTCTTGTACTGAAGTACCTGCATTAATAAACTATATAATAAAGTATATTAAGAAATAACTATACTTATAGACATGATATTCAATCAACGATTATAAATATATCAATGTATATTTATACAATCATCAAACCACACCAAGTATAAATCAAATCAATCAAAACAACCAATTTCAATCAAAGTAATCAATTCAAACAAAGTACTAAGGCAAACAAATTAAACGTTACGAGGAACTTCCACCCATCCTTCTTCTCCGAAAATAGGGTCTGCTTTGGTGGCAACCCAATTTTCATTGTCATTTGTGAGAGAGACAGGAGGATGTGCATCGTTATCATCCTTGTACAGGGAAGAAATCATCCATCGAATTGCCTCGAAATGCCTTTCTTTCTCCTTGATCATCTGCATTTTACTCAATTCTAAGTGTCGCTGGTTACGAAGAATGAACGAGAGAATATTCTTGAATGAATTAAGAGTTTCTTCAAGATTCTCGGATAAGTTATGAATTGGATTAGCCATTTTTGAAATTGTGAGAATAATGAGAGAGAGAATATATAAGAAATAATATTCAGTAATGAATTCTAGAAGAAATGGGTATATATAGGTGTAGAAATTCGTTTGAAATGAATAGACATATGGTGGTTATTCAAATTTCAAATTCAAAATGAAGTGTCATTTCTGACCAGTACATGTCGACATGGTAAATGGGGGGATGTCGACATGGTCTAATGAATTTTGATGACCTTTTTGATTTTGTGAATAATTATGTATATATATATATATTTATATAATATACTAACATTTATTCATAAGATAAGATAAGCTAGATAACAGAAAAGGAAATCAATTTCATTGCATAATAGGATAATACAATGATTAACCATAAAGGACTACCTAAACACTCAAATTAAAACAAACTTAAACTAATTTGACATGATATTAAAATATAGAACTAGTTAGAGGATGATGAAGATGAAGATAATCCAAGTTTCTTGTTGACTTTGGAGAAAAACTTGTTCATCTTGGATGATATTTTGTCCAACTTATTACTAACGGATCTTTTAAGAACCCGTTGATTCTCAACAATAATCTTTTGGTTTTTGAGAAGGGTTTTGTTGGTAGGATTGGAGGGATATTCAATACTTTCTAGGGATGTTTCTCCTTCTTCTTCTTCTTCTATTTCCATTTCATCCCTTTCTTCTTCTTCTTCCTCTTCCTCCTCTTCCATTTCTTCATGAGCCAAACGCTCTTCCTTTTCGGCAAGAGTCTCATAAGGTTGAAAAACATATGGGATTTTCCTGAGAGAAATGTTTGAGATATTAAAAACTTTTCTTGAAATAAATTCTTCTCCTTTGAAATTTACTCCAAAATAGTTGAAAATCCGAGTAAGGTAAATTCCATGGTATAAAGTGTTTTCTCCCATTTTAAAATTTTTAGGACGAAATTCATCCAAAATAACTTGCGCCCAATTGATATCATAATTTCCGAAAATAGCAAAAAGTGCTTTGCACACTTTTGAAGTAGGATTGTTAAAATTTCCCGATCTTGGGGTCAAAGTATGTTGTAAAAGAAGATTGACAATTCTTGCTTTAGGACGAAAGTTTCAGTTTTTAAATTCAAAGTTTTCTTCTCCTTCAAAAATATGATGAAATGTCTCATGATCATGTTCATTGATTTGAAAACTAGAAAGATCCATTCCCGTGCTTTTGCAATTGAGAATGGTACCCAAAAGATCACAATTCAAAATAATTTTAGTGCCTTTGACACTACTCCAAATTTCATTATCATTTCCTTGATAAAATTCTCGATTGAGATTTGCCTAACAAGATTTGGGTAACAAACAAAATCATTTTGAGAATAATCAACAAGACTAAGAATTTGATTGTTTGCAAAAAGAGTATCAATTTCATAAGAAGCAAAATCTTGAAAAATAGCAAACTTTCCGGGATGGACTTTTCCATAATTAGCATAATTGATGTATGCTTTTATTGCCTCTGGGTTATTGAGGAGTTGCTCTTTCAAGTTTCTGGAAAGTCTCATGGTGGAGGGGTTGCTTGAAGAAGCCATTAAAGTAGAGAATAGAGAGCTTGGAGTTTTGAAGAGAGAGTTTGAATTTGAAAATGAAAGTGAAAAGTTGTGATAAAAGATAGTGACTAAATAGATTTTTGAAAGACATGTTCTTTGGTCAAAAGATGCCTTTTCAGAGTATTGAATGAAGTGAAAAGATGGAGGGAAATTCAACCATTTGAATTCAAATTTTGAATTTCAAATTCTGGTACCTATGTCGACATCAGAGTAGGGACCATGTCGACATATGCCTATGAATTTCTATGATTTATTTTTCCTAAGTATTCTAATATATATATTATTTTAATGTCTATATATATATCTGGAATATTATTAGAATTATAGTATATTCTAGAAAATATTATTATATTATTAAAAAATAATAATAATAATAAAAAATTTAAAAATCAATCAATACACCAATTCAAAATCAATCAATCATCTAAATCTAAGCATGCAATTTCAATCAATTGTATTGTAGATGTGTACCTTTTTCTGAATCTGTTTCCTTGAATTTGTTGAAGTCATGAACTGCTGTGAAACACAAATTTGAGTTATCTGTCTTCTGATCATCATCGCTTATGGACGAGTCTGAGTCATCTAGAGTAGCAGTAAATGCACGCTTCCATTTCTTTACTGAATCATTGTTTATAGGAGGATTCTGCCTTTCTGGATACGGACGGTCTCTTTTGATATGGCATGGTTCATCACAGTTGAAACATTTGACATTGTTTGGCACTGCATTCTGATTTCTAGAATTCTTATAGTTGTTTCTCTTGAGATTATTCATCTTTCTATATTTCAGGAATTTTCGAAAATTCCTTGTCATAAATGTTATCTCTTCATCATTATCACTGTTTGAGTCTGATCCGTCGGTTAATGCATTGAATGCCATTGATTTCTTTTCAGATGCTTTGCTTTCTCTTCTCCTGATCATTTGGACTTCAAACGAAATTAGATTTCCAATCAATTCTTCTATCTTTAAAGTACTGATGTCATTTGCCTCTTCAATTGCAAGTGTCTTTTGATCCCATTCTGGAGTGAGAGAATTTAAAATTTTTCTGACTTGATCTTCTTCCGAAAATTCCTTTCCCAAGGATATTAAAGAATGCACAATATCTTGAAATCGACTATACATATCTGAAATAGACTCATTAGTATTCATTTTAAATAACTGAAACTGATTTGTGAGCATGGAAATTTTGGTCTGTTTAACTTTGCTTGTTCCTTCGTGAGTCACTTGCAAAGTTTTCCAGATTTCATATGCAGACTTACAAACTGACACTCTATTAAATTCATTCCTATCAAGTGAACAAAACAGAATATTCATTGCTTTAGAATTATTTTGTGCAACAGCCTTTTGCTCAGTAGTCCACTGTGCAAAATTAGTTGTGGGTTCAGAATATTCAGTTTGTGTGATATTCCAAGTATCTAATCCTACAGATTGCAAATATATTTTCATCCAACATGCCCAATATGCATAGTTACTGCCATTAAAAAGTGGTGGTCTAGGAGTAGACTGACCTTCTACAAATGAACTAGTGTTAGAAACAGAACCAGTGTTGGTAGCCATTTAGAAAACTTTTCAAATTCAGATTATGAAACTTTTTGAAAACCTTGCTCTGATACCAAATGTTAGGAATGCAAAATATGGATCTTAAGGCTAGAAATAACACTAGAGGGGGGTTGAATAGCGTTTATAAGAAATTAATAAATCTTTTTGAGTTTATGTTAATCTGAACACAAATGTATGTAATATGCAGACACAGATATAATCATAGAAACAAACACAAACGCAGAAATAAAGTAAATGCAGTAAAGGAAAGAACACACTGGATTTTATACTGGTTCGGAGTTACCCTACATCCAGTCCCACACAACTAAGTACGGATTTCCTTTCAAAAGCAATTTAACAATTACAACCCTCGGTTTCAAGGCTACAAGGTACACCCTCCAGAATCACAATCCTATGGGTAGAGATACTTGATTTCTGGGGCAACAAGTTCACCCAATTGATATCCAAGGCTACAATCACACCTTTTCTCGCTTGATTGATTTCCAAGGCTACAATCACACCTTTTCTCTCTAGATAGATTACAAAGAAGCCTATAACTCTGAATAGCACTTGGATCTTGTTGAGATAGTGATAGAGAATCAAACCAGAGATAATCTTGTTAGATTCAATGTTGATTTCGACAGAGTGATGATAGGATTTTGAATCAGAAAATGTGGAAGAAGAAGAGAAGTGAAAACCAGAAAATCTGATATGAAATTCGTTGAAACTAACCCCTATTTATAAAAGAACAACAGCCATGTCCATTCGTGAAAGGTTATGACGAATAGACACTTCTTTTGAAATTCAAATTTTTGGTCCTAACTGACACTATGTCGACATGGGGTACTAGGGCATGTCGACATCCCAAAGGAAATTTTGATGTTTTGTTTTTCTTTGAAAATAACCTTAATCTTATATTAAAACTATTTTAAACTTTATAAATATACTTGACTATAGATAAATTACATAGATAAATATAGAGAATAATATATATAAAATTTTACTATAATTTTATATTTAAATCTAAGTATAAAGATAGTTTAAAACAATCGAAGTTTAAAACAAGAGTTTATTAAAAACAAAGAATATTTTCAGGCTAAAACATCTTTTTGAAAATCATTTGAAAAGATAATTTTTAAGGCTAAAACATTTTGAAAAGCAGTTTTGAAAATCATTCTGAAGTAGTTTTGAAAATCATTTTGAAGTAGTTTTGCAAGCTTCTTCCTGTAGAATATCTCATCATATCAGGACTCGAGAACTTGTACAAAACCAGGATGTTCGTGGGTTTGTAAGCCACTTGTCGTAGGTTTGTAAGCTACTTGTCGTGGGTTTGTAAGCCACTAAAAAGGTAGAAATGGGTTCCATCCCAAAAGAAAAATGGAGTGAAGATTTCAGTGCTATTATGAAGTTTTAACATTATTCTAGACTCAATACTTATCTTGAAATCTTGAAATCTTGATAATCTTGATACTCATGAGTCTTCAATCTTAATAACTTGAATCTCTATACTATACAGTCTTCATTCTTGGTACCTGCATGGTTAAATCCTGCATATACATATATATCTAAACTATAATGTTAGTATTTATATTTTATAATCTTATTCTAAGGTTGTTGTCATCAAAACCATCAACTCATGGACTAACATCCAGCATATTCATATTGAGGACTTTTTGTATCCTACATAACCTATCAAACCGCATAATGATTACCTCCGAACAAGGATCCTCTGAGCCTTATTTTCCCAAGTCAACTTATAATGTGTCCCATAGGCTTCAATTCCATTAGTATTATCCGACATTTTGACCCGGCTATATCCGAACTAATTAGTCAAGTTAGATTCATTTATCGTTAAGGGCAGTAAGTCTAGAGCGATGATTGTGGGGTCCAAAGATCAAGTACAAATGGTAATATGAAGCCGTGATCGAACGGAATCAAGAGATATGCTATGCACAACGTTCTAATTATGGAATATAGTTTAATATAAAAGAGGGATCGGCTATAACCCCTCACAATCATACGGATCGGCCTAATTCAACTAAACAAGTGCAAATCAATGGAAAACAATCGGTATCTCAAGATCCGAAAGTCCAATGCATATGAAACTTTGGGAACAAGATATAGGGACCCTAGAGAGCCTACCCTAGGGATCGCACCTCAAAAGGATTAGGCAAGTGGGATCGACCCTCTTCCCTCAAAAGGGATCAGCTAGAATCAAGTAAGAACTCACATTGTAGCAAAGATCGAGTAATAACTCAAGTTCTACTAATCCAATTAGCATGAAACTTGGAGGCTAAGCATATTACAACTAGGAAAGCTCCCATAGGGATCACACCCCCAAATTCCTCCAAAATAGGGATCAGCATCGATCCTTATTCCTTAGGATTTAGGCCATGTGACCCCTCTTATGGGTCCATATGGTTTTGGAGATCCTTTTACCGAATTTTCAAAGAGATATTCCGCTATCTTTCTCTAAAAATACAAGCTTGATTGTTCATTTTTGGGAATTTTACGCTATTAGCTACTTTGTACTCTATTGTAACTAAGGATTTTCATTTGATCCCTATTGTATTTAGTTTACAAAGTGATTAAAGCTATGTATTCAAAGTAGACTTAGGCAAACAATGCCGAACCACTATAAATCGTTGTGTTCTTGTTATTGCTTTGATTCTGTTGTTTAATCGCTTGTTTCCTCTGTTTTTATTTTATATTCTTTATTTATTTCTCTATAAAATCTTTATTGGGTGTTTGTGCCATTTTTAGTGCAGACTTCGGTGCTTTCACTAAGAAGGAGATTCTCAACCTTATTTGGATTCCTTTGCTGCTACTGGATTGCATAAATCCCCCGAAGAGATCCATAATTACTTCAAGAAGCTTATTCGTTCTATTAAAATTTGCAAAAGTCTAAGGAAACTATTAACAATGGTTAGGAACACCCGATCTACTTCTCATATTGCAGAAGGAAACGAGAACGCTAGCATCTAATAAGGAGGCCCGAGCAATCTACTAGTAGATGTGAATGTTGTCAATCCAGTTGATGTCTAAAATCCGGTTGATCCCATCACAAGTGTTGATTTCAGAATTTGATGAAAGAGCTAGTGGATAGCCACCGATAGTTGAACCAGTAGATTCAAGCCAATATCGATCTAATGAATCAACTCAGGGAGCAACAACGTGGGAAAACTAGGAGAGAGTCAACCCCTTTTTCTATATCGGGGAGTTCTAGTTCATCGGATGATTATCACAGACGCAGACGTCGCAAAATTGACGGATATCATGCAAAAACTTCTAGACATCAACAGGCAAGCCAACCTGGCTTGCCGAGACCGATCGGCGCCGATCCCTCCTCCAAAAGAGGAAGCATGCCTCTTCATGTTGGAGCACAAGCTGGAGCCGCTGCAATTGATTTGGATGCTGGAGTTCAGGTGGATGTAGACCGGTTGCCTCCTTGGAATAACGATGAAGTGAACCTATGTGATACACATCGAGAGGATGCTGAGCCAAGGGGGCATGGAATGGCCCATAGACATCGGTTGGACCATTCATGTGAGGTGGATAACGACTATTGCTTAGCTCTAACCATCCAAACGTTGGACTTATCGGCTATGGTTAGGCAGCTAGTGAGGGAGAGTCAAGGCTTGACCAATGATGATTGGGGATCTTGAGAAGCCATACCCCGTTCACTGATAATATCCTACATATAGAGTGTCTAAGGAGGTTCAGCATGCTGTCGATGCCTGCCTACGAGGGAAAAACCAAACCCAGGCAGCACATCATGAGATATGAATGGCTGATGGATTCCGCATGAGCTGATGATGCGACAAAATGTAGATGTGTTCCTATCAAGGTTTTAAATCTCGGATTTCGGTCACGTCTCGTCTCGAAGAATTTAGATAGCTTATCTCGTATCGGGTGGGATCTCGAACGAGATGAGTGCATCTCAGTCGTCCATCTCGGATTTACATCTCGGTTTCTAAAATTCATTTCGGAGTTATCTCGGAGTATATGTCATGTCGAAAATTAGTTTTCATACACCTAAATTTATAATACTAGTCAGTCACTACCTTAAGGAAAACACTATGCACTTACCTTGAATATATCACACGCTTATCATTAGTAATTTAGTATGGAAAAATATCACTTGTATCATGTAAATTAAACAAATAACTAGATTTTATGAATAATGTCCAATATAATATCATATGAGATAAAGTAGACAAGAAACAAACCATAACATATGCACCGTTACTTTGTTTGATCATTCACTTAACTTTCCTACACAATATAATGTCTCATTTCTACCTTTTATGATTTATAGTGCTGCAAGGGAAATCTTAATTTTATAACTTCAAATACAAAAGTCTACAAGTAGAATTAAGATATTCTATGACTAATTATAGTATTTAATTATTAGCAAACAAAATTTCATTAAGCAACTAAAAGCATAGATATTTCAAACAAACGTAGAAAATAGCATACATAGTACAAACAATTTTCAAACATTTAGTAATATTATAAGAAAAGCAAAAAAATGATGTACCAATGAACATATAATCATCAAATGAAATTAATAGATGAAAGAGAATTCCTTTATTGCTTAAAAATAAGCCTTGAGGAAAAAATTATAGCAGCAAAGACTAAATGAAATCAAATTGGGAATCCATTTGGAACATAAAGTTAAATAAGTGAAGCCCAAAAGTTATAGCCGCAAAAAAATAGGGTTAGGAAAAAAACTCAAGAAAGTGTCGAAAAAAGAAAAATGAAATTGGATGTAAATAATTTGGATCAGAAACCTAAATGAAAATCATAAAGTGAAATACTTACCATAATCGATGTAGATTTTATCATATTCTTACACTCGTCACTGCCATAAAATAAGAGACGAAGGTTAAATGAGATTTATATAAGAAATAAGGGTTAAAAAAAGTACAATTAAGAAGGCTTAAATTAAGGTAAAGGATGAGCCAGCCCAATACGGAAAAAGAGTTGATTTTTTCCAAAATTCAAAAATTCGGCCGACATCTCGCTTTTAAATCTCGTCCGAGATACCGGACGAGATATCGAAATATCGTCCGAGATTTGGGTCAGACGAGATTCAAACGAAATATCCTGTTTCGAATCGCCTGGGCTTGAAAACGAGATCTCGGCCGAGATCTCGGCCGAGATGGGCGAGATTTAAAACCTTGGTTCCTATTACTCTCTCCGGTATAACAATGATATGGTTTACGAGATTACCCCCCACGGTCAATCTTTAGATTTGACGATTTAGCGACGAAGTTTGTGAAGCAGTTCCGTATGCATACAACTCGCCCCAAAGATGTAATGTCCCTATCCAACGTGATCCAAGCTCTGGGAGAATCGCTAAAAGATTACTTTGAGAGATTTCATATGGCTGTCGTGGAAGTCAGTAATCCGAATGACTATTCAATATTCATGGCGGTAATAAGAGGGATTGAACCAGAATCGGACTTTGGCAATTGGTTAGCTGGTAAATCACCTGCAACATTGGAACGTTTCTATGCAAAACCATCTCGGTATTTGAGAAAAGAGGAAGCTAGATGCTGCAGGAAGAATAATGTTATGGGACCGAGTGGAGAGGGAGTGCAGAGTAACATTGCAGTAAAACAATCTGGGGAGAGTTTTAGAAAAGTTCAAGTAAATGTCCAAAATAAACCAAATCAGCAAAAGAAAGACGGTGATGGGAACCATGAACGAAAGAGGGATTCTGGAAGAGGAAAGCCTGGCGAATGTATGATACTTACACACCACTGAATACATCCCTAGAGAATGTCTACTTGTCTACATGCAATACCATATAGTATAGGAAGACACCTTCGAAAGAATCGATGGAGAAATAGAAACAAACAAGAAAATATTGCCGGTTCCATGAATGTTATGGTCATAACATGAATGAGTGTAGGCATCTCTAGGATATTATCAAGAAACTGATTCGGGAAAGGAAACTACAACAGTTTGTTAAAGCTCCATAGAATGACGGGCAGGGGATATCTGACCCCAACCGAGGACAAGCTCCGCACAGGACCGAGGAGCCTGCGTGAACTGGTGGAAGATTAGCAATCAATACAATAGTCGAAGGACCGCATCCAGCTGATAAGAGTTGGCATGAGATGGAGTGCTATGCTAGCGCGATCAAGCATATGAATTTTGAATGTTGTCTGAGTATAGAAGTTGGAGCTTTGACAAAGCAGCTGCATACAATGGCAGATGACATTGTATTCAAAAACAGAGATGCAGACAAGGTGGAGGCACTAACGATCGACTCAATGGTCATTTCAGCCAAGATCAGCCCCACCTTAGTGAGGAGGATTTTGGTTGATTGTGGGAGTTCCCTAAATATAATTTTCGAAAAGGCTTACGATCAGATGAGGATGGAAGCCAAGGACTTGAAACCATCTAAAGCCCGCATTCATGGCTTTAACGGTACTGCGACCGAAGCTGTCGGATATGTCGAATTGCCACTGGAGTTGGGAGAAGGTGACCGCACGAGAGTGCGGATTTTGCCATTTGTTGTCTTGGATGTTCTCTCCATCTAATTCTTTTCTGGGCCGACCAGCCCTAGCTGAATTCCTGGAAGCACTTGCCTTATGGTGTTTCATTTTAAAGTTCCCAACTTATAATGGTGTTGGAGTTATACATGATGATCAGGCGACCAGACATGCCTACTATGTAGCTAAATTAAGAGACACTCAACGGAAGGAGAAAGGCAAGGGTGTGGACAAGTCTCTCCTCATCCAAATCATCGAAGATTGACAACCAGTGCCTGGGTCTTGGTTCGAGCCCCATAGTTGGTCTACAATGGCATAGACCCGAGGGACGACAAGGAGGATCCCAAATGCTAAGCTGACGATTGACATCACGGTCAGCCACGACGACCCGTCACGTTTCCTAAAGATCGAATCACAGCTCAGCCCCCCGATGATGAAAGAACTTGCTGGTTTTCTTTGAGTGAATCTTGATGTTTTTTCTTGGACTCATTTTGACATGTGTGGGATCTCTCCTACCATTGCGAGCCACATATTAAATATCGACCCGAGGCATATCCCGTTGAAACAGAAAAGGCAAGGCATGGATCGGGAGAGATTTGCTGCCCTTAAAGCGGAGGTGGATAGGCTAAAATGCAATGGGTTTGTTCATGACGCCCTCTACCCTAAATGGGTATCTAATCTTGTACTAGTGAGAAAGGCGAATGGAAAGTGGGGGACATGCGTTGACAACTCGGACTTAAACAAGATGTGTCCAAAAGACAGTTTTCCCCTTCCAAGGATCGACCAGCTGGTGGACTCAACCATAGGACACGAATAGCTATCTTTCATGGATGCGTACTCTGGATATAACCAAATCCCGATGGACATTCTCGATCAGTAGCACACCAGCTTTATTACCGACGTTGGATTGTATTGCTATGCAGTAATGCCATTTGGATTGAAGAATGCTAGAGCAACCTATCAATGCCTAGTCAACAGAATGTTTAATGAACAGATTAGAAAGACGATGGAGGTATATGTGGATGATATGCTCGTGAAGTTACGACGATCAAGCGACCACATTAGAGACTTAGCCGAAATGTTTGATATCCTCCGATATTACAAAATGAAGATCAATCCTCTGAAATATTCTTTTGATGTTGCATCAAGAAAGTTCTTGGTTTCATCATCAATGCCAGTGGAATCGAAGCTAATCCGGGAAGATTCAAGCAATTATCAACATCCAAGTATCGAAGACCATCAAGCAAGTATAGAGTCTAAATGGGAAGGTTGTTGCCCTAAGTCTATTCATTTCCAGAGCCACCGATAAATTCATTCCTTTCTTTGATTTGATTAGAAGAGGGAAAAGGAACTTTGAATGGACACGGTATTGTGAAGATGCATTCCGAGCTTTGGTGCACCACTTAGGGAGGCCTCCCATCTTGTCAAAGCCGGTGGACGACGATGACTATTATATCTACTTGGTTGTATCAGTACACGTTATAAGTGCCGCACTACTTCGCAAGGAGAATCGGATCCAAAGACCAGTTTATTATGTTAGCAAGCGATTAATGGGAGCTGAAAGGAACTACCCGAAGAAAGAAAAATTAGCTACTGCTTGTTGATTGCTTCATGAAAGCTCTGCCCCTATTTCAGGTTCATCCCATCAATATTTACACCAATCAGCCGTTACAATAGGTCCTACGGCGACCTGAGACGTCTGGGAGGTTACTTACGTGGAACTTCAAACTGAGCCAATTTGACATCACTTATCTTCCTCAGCGAGCCATCTAAGGACATGCATTGGCAGAATTTATAGTGGAATTCACTGCATAGGATGATCTCCCAGAGAGCGATGGGGCCCCTACCATTCGGTGGAAAATGTATATGGATGGAGCATCCAATTATCATTGTTCTGGAGCCGGAATCATGCCAGTAAACCTGAAAGATCGATCAATTTGCTACGCTTTGAAGCTTGACTTCCCTGCAACAAAAAAGCTGAGTATGAAGCTCTGATTTCTAAACTCAAACTTGCTAGAGAACTGGGGATAAAATCTCTTGAAATCTTTTGCGATTCACAGTTGGTATTATACCAAGTCAGGGGAGATTACCAAGCTAAAGGACAACGACCTGCTCCATACCTTATCCACGTCTAAGAGCTGTCGATTGACTTTGAGTATTTTGACATCACGCACATTCCCCAGATCAAAACAAAGAGGCTGACTCGTTGGCAAAGTTTGCTAGCACTAAGGATGCACAACAAATGGGCTTGGTTCTAGTCGAAGTACTAGATGCTTTGAGCATAAACCAGATGGAAATCGACTAGTACTAGAGCAGAGCCTGAGAAGGAGTTGAGGATGACTCTAATTAATGACTATTTACTATAGGGAGTTCTTACCGAACGGAGGAATGAAAGGTGACAAGTACCCTGCTCTAGTGTACCACTCATGATGAAATAAAACGAGTCCTAAAGGAAGTTCATAGAGGAGAGCATGGCGATCACATTGGGGGGCAAACCCTAGCGAAGAAAATACTCCGTTATGGATATTATTGGCTAACTGTCAACCGAGATGCTGCTGATTATGTTAAGCGATGCGACAAGTGTCAGATGTATGAAAAAGTTCCAAGAGCTCCGCCAACAGAAATTACATAAATGATCAGCTCATGGCCGTTTTCCATATGGGGCATAGATATTATCGGCTCTTTACCAACCTCTAAAGGTGGAGCGAAGTACGCCATCGTCGCAGTTGGTTACTTCACCAAATGGGTCAAAGCGGAACCTTTAGCCACGATCATGACAAAGAAATTAATCAAATTCATTATCTGAAACATCATCTGTCATCTTGGTCTTCCATGAACCACTGTAACTGATAATGGTACTCAATTCGACAGCATTGAATTCAAAGACTTCTGCCCTTGGCACCATATTGAAAAGAGATTTACGGCAGTTTCTCACCCTTAAGCAAATGGACAAGTTAAAGCTGTGAACAAAATCATAAGGTCCATTCTAAAGAAGTGTTTGGAAAAGGCTAGAGTTAAGTAGGTGGATGAACTCCCAACAACATTATGGGCTTACAGAATCACCCATAAGTCTGTGACTCGCCATACACCCTTCGCCCTCGCTTACGGCTCTGAAGCCCTCATTCCATTGAACTCGAAGTCCCTTCTCATCGAGTGATCTACTCGATCCCAGAATGAATAGAGATCTCCTTTTAGCATCTATAGACTTTGTATATGAGAAGCGCGGGGAAGCTGATTTGAAGCCAGTTGCACATCGACACTGAGTCGCTCGATACTACAACACTAAATTCCGAACTAGAACCTTTGAAATCGGTGATCTCTTCTTGAAACGGGTTTTTCCTACCCCGCTACACATGAATCCTACTTAGGAAGGACCATATGTCATTGAAGAGAGGCTTGGAGAGGGAGCTTTCAAGCTAGCGACTGTTGATGACGTCACACTCCCAATAGTGTGGAATCGTGAGCATTTACGATGCTATTTCATTTAGTTTATTCTTTTTCGTTCAGTTGTATTCAATTTCCAAATTTGCTTTAGCATTTGATTTCTAGATATGTAATAAGACAAATGATGCCATTTCTTTCTATTTGGCAAATAATGTTTGAAATTTCCTTCATATATATGTAATTGATGTAACATTACATATTAGTTACGATATCCGACTAACTAATATTGATATGTTCGAGAAGGTTCCCAGAGTTGGAGCTAACCGATTATATAAGTTCACGATTGAACTAAGAAAAACGAATCTGGTCTGACTGTTCATTTGATGATTCTCGCTCACAACCCGATGGATGGAATACCTAACGAGGAATGGACGTGACTTAATCATCCAATAACCAAATTAATCCTACCGAGCAATAGGTAGACATGAAACAAAAGCAACCATGATACGACCGATTGCTTGCTAAGTTAATCCCTAGACTTGGGGCAAACCAATCAATTAAGGAAAGTACGCTTCGACTATTTTTTGAAATAACTCTAAGTCTCCAGAGTGTGGACTGGAGTATAAACACAAAGTGGGTGCGAGCCGATCACCTGCCAACTAACTCTTATCCTCAGAGTGTGGATATGAGCATAAACAAATAGATGAGTGTGGTTCGACCCCTCACTACTCCATAAACTCTGACCTGAGACCGATAGAAGGAGTATAACTCGCTAAGGATGGAGTTTGACCATCCACTATCTAACTCCACTAACCCAAGACTGGGTGCAGGAGTATAATCACTACAAGAAAAGTGGTTTTTTTGCAGCTCTATGTAACGGCATTTAATTCAAAAAGCTACGATTGTTCAAATTTACTTTCATATATAATTAAATATAAAAAAGAAAACGCTGCGTAACCACGTATGTTTTGGCGGGGAGATGACTCTTTTTGCGGCCTCATTTTTATTCTTTTCGCTTCCAACCAAATAACACTTCATCTCAAATCCGCTCCAACCCTTCATCTCAAATACGCTCCATCTCTGCAAATCTCAAATCCGCTCCATCTCTGCAAATCTCAAATCCGCTCGGCCTTGACATCGCTGGCTTGACATCGCTCTGCATCTCAAATCCATCGCTGACTAACCAAATCTTCATAACTGGTTCTCGGAAATACCCAATTTTTGGGAGCCCTAAATTTTCTGCAGGTATAATGTTATTTGCTTATTTCGTATGATTGAAGTTTAAAAGGTGAATTTTTTAGTTTTTTTTTTCATGTGAATTTGATTGCTCACTGTAGGTTCTACGGTTCAAAAGTTGAAAATTAAGTGTGCAATGAAATCTTACAAGTTATCTGAGCTGAAAAGCGCTGAAATTGATGGCTTGAAAGCTCGACCTCGAATCGATTTCACTTCAATTTTCAATGTGGTCAGTTTTAATAAATTTTTCGTTAAAAAAGTCAATATTCACAACTGAAGTAATTTGCTGTAATTTTTATGATTCAACTAACAACAGGTGCAACCTATCGTTGATGATGTGCAAAATAGAGGAGATGCTGCTGTTGTAGAGTTCGTCCTTATACATGGAGTCCTGTTTAATTATTATTGTTTTAATTCTGGTAACTTCAAGTTTTCTGATACATTGGTTTATTGACTATATGGCTATTAAATTACAGATATACTTCAAAATTTGATAAAGTTGTATTAAGTAAGGTGGTTGATGCTATGTTTGATCTTCCAGAGCCTGAGGTATGTTGAGTTCATATGTGTGTGTGTGTGTTAATTATGCCGTGTATTAATGATGTACAAAAATAACAATATTCCCAGTTTTCTGATAGTATTTAAACAATATATATAGGAATTAAGTACTTATATTATTCTAAATACCATATTTGATGAGTGTACATCCCTTGTTGCTGTTATGTCTACTATATTATTGTATTAGTTTTCTTGATATTCCATTGTTGTGACTTGCTTCATAATTTTATTCCATGGTAGTGTAAATATAACGACACTATGTAGCATAGATGACGAGATTAAGAAAATTGAACTTGGTTGTTGCATATATTACAAGCTGGTACAAGAGAACATTATATTATTTTCTTTGATTTTGTAAAGGAGTCAAAACGCCATAAATTAGCAAAGGCATTTCTTTCAGGGTAAAACTAAAAACTACAACTTAAACATTGTGATTATCAATAATCTGTCACATGATTAAATTGAGGAATGGTTCCTTAGATGTTACTTACTTAATTAAACGTAGGAAGGATAAGCGTGGTAAAGTGTAAAGAGTTACCGCCTTGACAGGGGTAAATCAGACATGGTAGAGCTACTGATTATTTTTTGTTTTTGCCATGATAGAATTATTGCATAATTGCAGTTAAACCAATATTTTGTTCTTTGCATGACATCTTATTACCAAAATAATACCACCTCATGTTACATATTTTTTGTTCTTACCAAAATAAACATATAACAATTTCATGTTAAATATGTAACATGTCGTCTTAGATATTACTGCTATAATATATAAATACCACCTCATGTTACATGATTGCAGTTAGATCCAGCTGTGAAGGAAGCATTTGATGTTTCATATGAAAATATATATGCTTTTCATTTCGCTCAAAAGGTTCCTGAAAATAATATTGATAACATGAGGGTAATTTTAAGTAGCATTGTTTAATTTGTTTTGCACCATTTTCATTAGCAGCACATTTCTTTTAATCATCTTTTAAATCCGGAAAGTACAAATTTATAGGGTGTTAGATGCAAAAGAATAGCAAGGGGAATTTCTGCTATTGGTTTATACGTACCAGGAGGAACTGCTGTTTTACCATCAACTGCTTTGATGCTCTCTGTGGTTTGTATTTCTAGTTAATCCTCTTGAACACCCCGATTCAGGGCCAAAGAATATGATTTTAAGTTATTAACAATACCTTTTTCTTCCTTTTCTTTTTTAACAAATCCAAAATGCTAAGATACATTGTATTCTTACTGTAGCCTGCCCAAATTGCTGGGTGCAAAACTGTTGTTCTTGCTACTCCTCCAAGCAGCGATGGAAGTATATGCAAGGTATTTTTTTATAACATAGGAATATTCGGCACTAGCAGTAATAACAATATGTACCAAAAAATGTTTACTGCAGGAAGTACTGTACTGTGTAAAAAAAGCTGGTGTTACTCACATATTAAAAGCCGGAGGAGCACAGGTTTTTTTGTGCTTTGTGTAGTGGGAACTAACTTTAATTCTGTTCTTTTTTCTTTTGTTTACTCATTTTGATCTGCAGGCAATCACTGCTATGGCTTGGGGGACTACATCTTCTCGAAAGGTGATTTCATTATTATTGTTATGACACCGCAACCTTTATTCAAATTTATATATTTTATATTAGCAACAGCCAATGGCTATCCGTTAATAGTAATATGTACATATTTTATTAATTTGTATAGATAGATGTGCCATTTTCCCGTTGGGAAAAAAAATTAAAACAAATAGTTTGTTGGTGGTATTGAACTCCTCGATGCTGATAGTAGCTGTATGCTGAGAACTATATTCATTATCATACCCGTTGATTTGGTTCATTGCCCAGGGTTAGAACCTTGAACTCTTCAAGAGACTCATCTATTATTTTAGGCTCTTCATCATCTGAATTCTACAACAAAAGCTTTGCCTTTTATTTTGTTAATGAGATTTTCTATTCGTTTTCACTGACTACAACTGCTGACTGGGCTAGAATACATCATAGAAAATTTCTAAAGTTTTTCAAGAATTTCACGAGAACTTTCATGGTCAAAATTTCCCTAACTACGAGAAATTCAGCTTCAGCGTATCACTCTCTTTCAATCAGAGAAAGTTAGTGTTTCTTTGGACATACCTTGAAGACTTAATTATTAAGGTCCTCTTCTCTGTAAATTGAAAATCATCGACCGCTTCACTTCTGTTAGAAATTGTCATCCAAGAATCACATTTCGAGACCGACTTTCAATAATGTTTTCATCTGCTCACTTCACTATTACCGCATACCATTTGGAATTAGGCGTGGCCACAGTAACATACAGAAAATTGTTTTACCCAAACCATGCCAAGTTTTACTTCTTTCTTTGGCTAATGCCAGTTTGTTGCAGACTTGTAGTGTTAGAAATATAGGTATATTTGTTTATCATTACAGTTACTGAAATTGGTTGTGCCATCATTATGAAGTATTATTTAACATTCATCGAGTCCACGATAACTTGTTACATTAATAATCCTCCCACTTTAGGGTAAGAATAATCATTTGACAACTCAACGACTATTCGAGACCAATATAGAAGTACCCACCTCTAATCATGTATCAAAGAAAAATGTATCCTAAATTCATGAATCAATCAATTTTACTAGCAGCAACTCAACATAGGATTCTATGTCATGCCAATCGTAGTCCATGGTGAAGCATTTCTTTGTTGTCCAATCCTTTTGTGGTCTCTAGAAAAGTAAATTAATTTTACTCGGTTTTCCTATTACAACGAAGGAGAGATTTATAATTGTATTTTATATTCTATTTTCTTAAAATTATATTCTATTTTAGTTACAGCGTTTTAAGAAATTCATATTTATTGAATGCTGCCATTGGTATTTTGTTTGCGCCTAAATTATTTTTCCCTTTCTTGGAAACTAACATGTAGATTATTTTTGGCTTTCCTATTCTGTCTTTCTAATTACTTGTATTAATATTTATTTTTGATGTTACCGTATGTATGGCAATTGCAGATCCATTCTACTGCTAGCATCATGGATAAGAACAATTTGAACAAGTATGATAGGAAGAGTGGATATTTCCAAGTTACTGACCTTGATAGAATTGCAAGTAATTACAATATAACTCATGGACCAGTAGCTACATACAATGAGTACTTAAAGCCCACAACAGATGATATTGAACTATTGCGTATTGTCTCCCTCTGTTAAGAATTAAAGCGTGTGTCACTTAGGCAAGATGAAAAGATGGAATTGACAAAGCTTATTGATACCGCGCCTGTTCCTGTGAAAGAAAGCTTGGAAGAACCAAGTGCCAAAGTCAATGTTCTTCTACAGACTTATATATCACAACTGAAGCTTGAAGGTAATGCAAATTTTAGATGTTTCAAACTAAATGACTAGTATTTAAAGTTGAATTATTTGATGTGGAGTTTCAACATATTTTATCATGTTTAAAATAATAGCTAAATGTAAAGCTAGTGGTTTGAATATATAAAAACAATCTTAGTTAGAGTAAGATAAAAAAGAAGAAGTTCTTAGCTTGAAAGGATATAAGCAAATATAAGCTGCTCATGTTGGTGGGGTAGCAGAGACATAAGACCTTTACCTACTCGAGTTACTTAAAATCAATTGATCGAGACTTGTATCCGTATTTTCATATCATACCACATGCTCGAACCGTTTTTTTCCCTTCCTTTACAATGAATTAATCAGATATGGGCCTTTACTCTGTGTACATTCTGTTTCAGCAATTATTTTTTACTAAAAATAAATATTCGTATACTTTTTTTGTACCTTAATATATATGTAATATGGCATATTCGCATTTTAATTAAATGCATGCACGATTAAGACAAAACAAAATGCATATGGAGCAACTGCAAAGTAAAAATTTTAGAGTTGGAACAGCGTAAAGTAGGTACCCAAGTCCTATTGACTCATTGCACGCGGACACAGTTGGGCCGTCCGGGTACATCAACCGGAAAAGGAGATCAGTGGTCCAAAAATGTTGTAATCAAGGGGTAATCAACTTGTATCCCAATAGAATTTTCCTTTATCAACACAAATCCGATGAATTTCAACCTTGCTATTTTTACGCCTCAGGTGGATATAATGTTTCTGCCTACGCCACAGCGTGTCAAGTTTTGTAAGTATCACCAACTTTGTAGCATGCGTTCTTTGTTCTTAATTGCATTTCAATATAGCATTGGAAAATAATAAACAATTTAGAATATTTAAGGGAGAAAGTAAATGATAATTTTACCTTGATAATACAACCTTTTATCCTTCTTATGAACCTTTAATAAAGGCTTTGGTGTCATTCATGATATTAATTTATTACATAGACCAACATTATGCAGTATGTGTTATTATAATATGTTCATTTTAGCATTATAATACTACATGTCATATATTTTCGTTAGCAATTCTTTGACATTGGTCATATGCTTAAACGCTTACTGTTTGTTACTTACCAGATTGTTGCGTTTAACGACCTGAGTAGCAATGTTAGAATATTCCTCCTCAGCACATGCGCAGGAGGTCTGGGTATTAATCTTACTGCTGCTGACACTTGCATTCTTTACGACAGCGATTGGGTATACATCTTGATCTTCTAATAAAAGCTTGTGTAGGATTTAAATATCTTAGATATTGACTTGGTTACTTTTAAATGACTGAAGAACCCTCAAATGGATTTGCAAGCAATGGATCGATGCCATAGAATTGGACAAACCAAGCCTGTCCATGTATACAGGCTTGCTACTGCACATTCTGTAGAGGTATATCTTTTATTTTTGATCCTACCTCGCTGTGCTTGTAACAAGTACAATAAAAACTGGCTTAATATTTTCCTTGTACTTGTTACAGGGGAAAATGATCAAGAAAGCATTTGGGAAATTGAAATTAGAGCATGTGGTTATTGCCAAAGGAAACTTTGAACAAGATAGTGTTAAGCCTAACACAAACACATTAGAGGTCAGGATTATTAGCAATTTATTTATATTTTCCCATCTTTTCTCTTTTATACTGGTATATCTGATTAAACAGCAAACACTGGATTTTATTGAATGAATTGTCGTTTATAACTGATTTATAACTGATTTTTTCTTTGTTAAGAAGGCGGCTATTCACAAATTAACATACATCATTTATAACTGATTTCTTGACCATTTTACTCTTAATAGAAGGTTTATTCTTTGTAAAAATAATCATCTAAGAACAAAAATTAAACGCATTCAAATTCAGTTTTCTATTATTGAAAATTCATAACTTGAGATTGAAAACACATAATATATATAGTAGACATTAGACCCTGACCAGTTTATGTTTGAAGAAAAACTGTCTTACAGATATTTTCAATGTGGACGGAAAAAATTTTCATGCTCGTCTCCAAAATGCTCATTGATGTGTTTCTTTTAGACTTGGTTTAATTGCATGAATAAGAAATAATGGTCATGGATTTTAATTGATTTATCTGTACGAAAGAAGCCGAGGCATCGGTGAATAAAACATTAATTGCTAAGGGGTTCATCAAACTAATCAAATTTCATGAATTAGTTATCTTCAATAATATTTAAGGTTTTTGCACCAAAAAATTAATTAATTTCATCAAAATGTGCAATGATTTGATCAAATTTCTTTAAGCTTGAGCGTTTTTAGTATTCAAAGGTTACCTAAAAAAGATACTGGAAATGCAATAAGCCGTAGGTATTCAAAAAAGGAACAGTGTATGTTTGATAGAGCTTTATATATTTGTATAGATGACAAATGTTAAATTCTTAGACTTCGGCTTTCTCACTAATCCAATACTGAACTGTTAATTTGTCACATAGACGTTTACTTACTAGATTTTCTGTATTGCATTCAACACTCAGGAATCTGAAATACTGGCATTGCTTAGAGACGAAGAGAACGAAGAAGATAAGCTAACTCAAACTGACATAAATGAGGAAGACCTATTGAATGTTCTGGATCGTACTGACTTGGTGGATAGTCTTGACGAGAAGCCAAGTTATTCTCTTCCTCTCAAAGGCCCAGGATGGGAAGTCGTGTTACCTGCTGCAGGCGGCAGTAGTGTTCTATCTTCTCTTGGAAACTAACTAAATTTACATCAATGGATGCTTCAGCTATTTGATTTGTGGGCACTCTGCTAGATTTTGGGGAAAAAAGCATTTTGCAGTAAGGTTGTATTTGCTATTTGTAACTTTAGGATTTATTTGAACAGGTGATGGATTGTTACTAGCGGAAACGCTCAACAGTATTATTTGCTTACAACATTATGTATGAAATATACGATTATCGTTTATTTTGAGTATGGAGTTAGTGCAACTTTATTATGTTTAATATAACATGCGAAGATTATATTTATTTATTGTGTTTTTAATTAACTGATATTATCAGATATAAAATTTTATAGTTGGTGGGATGATTGTAAATATAAACTTTTGTGCATGGTATTTTTCATATTTAACAGCGTTTTAAAAACACGGTAAAAAAGGAAAAACGCTGCGGATGTCAGGAAAAGGGAAAACGCTGTGAAACATCCACCCATATGCAGCGTTTGCTTTATGGTGCTAAATGCTCATTTACAAGCTTTTCAAAACGCTGTAAAAAAGTATTGTAGCGTTTTTAAAATGTTGTCTAAAGGAAGAAGAAACAATGGGTAAGGACATACTACAGCCATCATTAAAACGCTGTAATAAGAAAACGCTGTAATATGTTGCTAATGTTGCAGCGTTTAGAAACGCTGTGATATGTCTTGACTCTATTACAGCTTGTCGTTAGAGAGCGTTCTTCATAACGCTGCGAAAGGATTTGACAGCGTTTTTAAAACGCTGCGAAAGACCATTTTTCTTGTAGTGAATCATTCAAACCGCTGAATCCGACAGCGTAACACTAGGACTCGAGCCAATTGTTTGATACAACTTGAGGCAAAGACCACATTGAGGCCTTGAGTGAAAATTAACGGACAACTATTTGTATTAACGAGCAAAGAATTACGAGTATATTGAATGGAAAAGTAATAGCTCTACCACTTAAACAAAATTCACATAAGAGTTCGATAGAAAATAAAGAACTTTTATTTGCACATTAAACTTGAAAATCGTGCTACAAGTTTATTCAAAAGCGAGGGTCATACCCGCACAATCATGACCAACAAAAAGAGAAAACAACAATACAAGCTACATACAAACTAAGCCAAAGTGATGGCTATTTCTTTTGCCCCTTTTCTCTTTTCGATTTTTTGGGAGTTAAACCACCCAAGCTTTCACCTGTTCTTCTCTTTGATCCTTTACCACCCTTAGCGGGAGAGATTTCAGAGGTTGGAGGGAGTTCTTCGGTAACCGACCTTTTGGGTGGAATACTTGCAGTGGGACGAGATTTGGATCGTTGATGTCCACATCAGTGGGTTCAGCTTTAGCTTTTTTCTTTAACAACTCCTCTCTCTCTCTCTCAATGCACTACTTCAGGCTGAGCTCATCAGTATGTTCGGAGGTACTTGTGATCACAACATCATTTGATTCATTTGGCAATGGCTGGTCATTAGTATTTTCATCATCAAGTGCTCTGATAACTTGAGCATCGGGCCCTAGAATGTCGGTGGTCGTTGAAATTTCAGTAAATGTCGATTGTTGCTCTACGGCGGCACCTCTTCCTGGAGTTTGACTAGGAACTAGAAGACCTGCAGATTCATGGAAATAGGAAAATAAGCCCATAACTATTAGGCATGAGGAATAAAATCTCTAGAATAATGGAGAATAAAGCGGGATACTTGTGTCCGGCTGACTTTTAGTTATCATCGAAGTGCTCCCCTCTAGAATAGGAGTCAACACCTTTGATTGATGGATGGGTCTGTCCAGATCATAGCTCAGATCCTATCTCGGGCTAAGTGAAACTGATGCTCCAGCTGTTTGAAGTGAACGGGACCTTCGGGATCAGACTCCGAAGGCTCAGCAATGTTTTTCCCTTTGCCGATGGGTGCGAAAATATCAATGTATCGGAGCCTCGCAACAATAAGGTCTAAAGGTTCATCCCCATGAAGAATCTCCCATACTAGTTTCTCTTCATCTAAATCAGCTTCACTGAGGGCTTTTTTCTTCATTTCAATAATATATTCCCTAGCCTCATTGAGCGATTCAAGGTAGGCCTCTCCAACGAAACTCAGATTACGATGGATTAGGACTTTAGCATTATATTCAACAATTAAAGGATTGAACACGTCCTTAATCTCATTCCGACTAGCTTCTTTAGCATCTTCTAACCGGGCCTCAAATTGTTCTCTTACTTCATTGTGGCCAGCTTCCTTTGCTACTTCCTTGAGGACTTCAATTTGAGCAAGTTGCTCATCAAGTTCGATTTTCAGTCCCCGGGCTTCGATGGCCTCTTCACAATATCTTTGGGACTCCTCCTAAGCTTCGAGTTTTTCTTCCTTCTCATTTTTAAGGAGTTCTTCAAGTTCCACAACACGACGGGCCAAAATGTTTCTCTTTTTTGCAGTGTATTTTTTTCCAGGGTAAGCACACCGCTGCGGTTGAGGGCAGCATCCAGCTACTTTTTGTGAGCCATTTCCAAATGACTAACCGCCTTGAATGTTTCTTTGGCACTCTTATTTTCCATGGCTAGCTTCACTGTCAACTCCAAGATCTCATCGTCTTGATGTTTAATAATGCCTTTATCGTGGAATGCCTCTAGCTTAAGGCGATCAATTTCATGATGCCTCTAAATAGACACCTCGGAGATTTTTTTTGGAAAAATTCTGGAATGCTTCATGCTACACAAAAACATCATTAACGCATGCAAGTGAACTCGCTTTAGCATTCCCTGGAATTGTATCGATGAAAGGAAGGAACTTAAGCCCATTGAAGCAGATTTTTGAAAAATTGACCTTAAGTTCGGCCAATTTTTCTGCTGTAGAGGCCTCAGGAGCTGCAGTAACCAAACCTGGATTAGAAGTAACAATTGGGCATTTGCTCGACCTACGATCGTGGGACTGTTTGGAACCAGATGAACTTGAATAGCACTCAGGCGGCATAGCGATTTGAGGAGCATGGGAAGAAGTCTGATCGCCACTATATACAGGAAGATTGGGCTGAACTTCCTGATGAAACGATTGAGATTGGGACTTATGTTTATAAGATGAAGACTCCCTCAAACAACGACTTCTTTTCTAGTTGTCATCTCTCTCTCGATGCCTACTCAAGTCTGGACCGCGACTGGATCCACACTATCTTAAGGAGCCCCTCAAGTGATCGAATGCACATGATTAAGACATAACACCTGCAAACCAAACAAGAGTGTATAAGTGACTATCAAATAAAAGATAGACAGAAATTGTGTAGTGAAGTGTGTGTGATTGTGAGTGTCCCTCTGATGGACCAGTTATTGTAGCCTTGCATATAGGATTTTTTCGCCTTTGCTAGTGGGAGGAATGTCATCATCGGTACTGTGTGAGAATTAAGCCCCCAAATAGTGATGTTAGGGAAGTCATAGGTCATGATATCATCAGGGATCAGGAGATTCAAGAACCCGTCCATCAAACTTTCTAAATGTTGAGAGAAAGACTCTTCTTCAATGGAAGTGATGATAAACTCGGGCTCTTTAGCGATTTTTTTCCTATGGAGTATATATGAGAGTTATAGTTTCCTCTCCTTGTTAGCATGTGAGATTGTGTGCCTTATGATGGTTCGACCATAAGCGTATTGCACAGATCCACATCAGCATAGCCAGGCTTATTAGCTTCATCACCTATAATTCCATCCTCTTCAACGTCGTCCTGAACCCCCTTGATTGGGGGCACGACAGGGCTATTGGTGCTGCCTTCTTGTTCGGCATCATTCCTTGGTGGTGCAGTGCTTCTTAGAAGCCCAATGCTATGACCTTCTTCTGATAGCCCAAAACGAGATATCCATTCATCGGTTACAAGGGATCTAATGTCCCCATCCTTAATTGGGGTGGCACGGATTGCAGAAATCGCCCTTGAGAAACTATTGACTTCTGGACTAGGATGAACACCTGTAAAATTTCAAAGTATTAGTTAGTTCAGGATATGACTTAGGCTAAAAAATTTGAGAATAAAGTGAAGATAACACTTACGTCCTTCCAACCAATGCCTCGCAAAGCCAAGCGGACAACGAACATAGAACCATTCATGTTCAAAGATGATGAGCTTGTTCCAAGTTCCAGTTAGAACTTGAAAGTTGGGCGAAGGCTCGAGGAAAGTGTAAGAAAGGCTTCCTATTCGTTGTTTGAAATTGTAAATAAACTCGATGTCCTCAAGTGATGACGGGCGAAACAAAACATCCATAAATAGCAAGAAAGTGCCATGAAGAAAGAATAGCTATTCGGCTGCAGCTGAGCAGGAGCTATTCCTAGATAATTTAGCATCTCTTGGATAAAAGAATTGAAAGGCAGCACACATCCATCTCAGCACATGAATTTATTGCATGACGTATATCCCTCGGGGGCAAATGAGTCCTGTTATTCACTGAAAGTACTAGGACATCTCCAAACAAAATCTCGTGTTTAGAGCATATTCCTAGAGCGGCCTCACCAATTCCATAGGCTTAGGAATCCGTCAGGTTATCCAAAAATATAGCATCTTCTATAGTGTCAGGGGCATGACTTATCTCTTCCACCGGAAGGATAGGAACATTAGAGAAAAGGTCGACCAACGGGCCGGACCTTTGGTTGCTCAGTTTGATGGTTGGGGGAAAGTCTGCTGGATACAGTTGCAGAACTTGCCTCGGCTTTGGGGTTGCTATGTGTGAAGGTTGTCCAAAAGGCATTACGGCTAAATGCTCTTGACGTCTAGAGCCCATATCAACTAAACTCAGTAGATAATCGAGATTAGAAAATTTTACCTGTCCCTCCGTGCTAAGTGTATACTAGTGTTGTGCAGTGTTGTGCAGTGCAGAGATAAACAGTTCAAAATTAAGAGCAAAATTAAGTGATGAGACTTTGGATTGCGACAAGAGAGACAGTCATCGCTGACCGTCTCAACTGGCGTTTAGATTGATCGGTTGTGTAAGCTTTAGGATCGACCATCGGTATGTTGAAGTGTGAAGTCCATATGTTAAGTTTTGGTTCATATTCTAAGTCCCAGGAGTTTGGTCGTTCAATTTCGTGTTCAATATTGGATATGCAAGTCCTATTGCCATTATCGTCATATGTTCAAGTTCATTAAGACGTGATTGGTTCTAATTGTTCAATAGTGGCTCCCCCTTGTTGGCTTCTCTCGGCTCTTTGTCTTCTACTCGTTTGTCGTGTCATTGTCTTTCAAATCTGAATTCTTCAAGCTTTCAAATCTGGTATAGCGGGTGCAGGTTGTTCTCAATGAAAGCACCAAAGTGTTTGCGCCACAATTGGTCACAAACCCCGAATGTCGTGAAAGCACCAGTTTATGAACACAAATCAGCAGTATATAATTACAGATCACAGATCTAAGCAATGTAGAGGATAAAAGGTGAAGAATAATAAACTTAAAACGGAAAGAAATGGACAGAGACACAAGATTTATAGTGGTTCGGCCATCTCCGGCCTACATCCACTTCAAAAGATAATCTTTTATTGATGTTCTTCGCTGGTTACAGCGGATTACAACAATAATTTTCGAGTACAATAATGGAGTTTGAGTTCAATCTTGATTTTGACAGAGTTTGGACGTCGCTTCATCCAAAAATTCCCCTTTCTGTAGGCTCTAGGGTGCTATTTATAGGCGTAGGAGGCTGATATTTCGCTCAGATCTCGGGAGACTTCTTCTGGCACGTGAGTGGGCCAACGCGACTGAGCCCACGAAGTTTCGACTCGATCCGTGATCGAGACGAACGTAATTCGTATTGATCAGGATTTCATCCAATGGGGTTGAAATTTGGTGTGGACATTCTTCATCTTGAACGTAAGCTCCTCTGAAAATTTCATAGCATTTGGACTTGTGGATTAGGAGATATGATCGATACGAGTTGGAGTTTTCTGTTTCATTCAACTCGATCCTCCTCGCGTCGCTCCTGTTCGTATCGATACATTTCGTATCGATCTGTTCGACTCGATCTCGATCACATGCAGGCGAGATGACGTGGACCGGGATTCTCGAATCGATCCACGTTTTGTGCGGAAGTGATCGAGTCATCCCGAAGCTTTCGCCTTGCTCGCAGTGATCGATGTAGTCTTCTTGTTCGTATCGAGGGAATTCATCCTGTTCGCATCGATCATCATGGCGCTATTCGCATCGGTCACTTATAAGGGAATGGCGTACTGTTTGTATCGATCGATCTTGGTTCTGTTCGTATCCATCAACTATTACTGATCGATACAAACTAGTGGTTGTAGATCGATACAAACAGTGAATGTTCGATCGATTCGAACAGATTGACATGAACAATGAACATTTGGTCGATGCGAACAGATCGACACAAACAGTGAACGTTTGATCAATACGAACAGATCGACATGAACAGTGTAGTTCTTGGAGGAGTGTGAACAGGATCGATGCGAACAGAACCGATGCGACGACTCTTTGGATCGATTCGAACATATGGATATGAACAGGACTCCCTGGATCGATTCGAACATGATGGATTCGAAATCAGATGTTCCTTGATGGATACGAACATGGCGTACGTGTCGATTCGAACGGCGTGTTTCCCTCCTCTTGAATAGATCATATCTCGATCATACGAACTCCGATTGACCTGAAATTTGGAACGTTATCTTTCATGGCTTTACTTGTCATGTCTTGTCAGTTGTAGCTCATTCCAGACTCGGACAAAATTCATCGACATCCATAATGAACCTGTGATGTATAATCGACATCTGGGATGAACAATCATCGATTTTCAGTTAATTTCTTGATATCTCAACTTTGCTAAAAAGTGGGATAACATTTTGCCCCTGAAAATATGCCTTTTGGTAAAAGGCGTGTTTTGAATAGCTTCAAATTGAATGCTGTGAGCCCATGTTTTATTCACAGCTATAGTATCGTCAATCAAGTTTGTGGCTACTCGAAGCCGAATCAGTATCCATTTCCACTTGCGGAAGTCAGTAATCAAATTCTACAGCCTCTCCGGACTGTCTATGGTCACTCCGAGCCCTTGCTAAGTCCATTCCAGACCTAACGATCGAATAGAAAGATCCTGTTGCGCTCTGGCGTTTCTTTCTATCCCTAGCACTCTGGCCCCAACGAGGGCATATAGCGATGTCTTGGTCTTTCTGGACCGATCATAGCCTCTCCAGGCTCTTGCTGGATCCCATCTTGTCACTCTTCGGTGATGGGGAAACAACGTCGAGTGAGTCGATCATGTCGCTCTCCAGCGAAGCGGCAACACCCCCTGCACTCCAGTTCAGTGTCTCTGAACATTAAGCAATGTCTTGGTCTAAATCCTAGGCCAATCACAGCCACTCCGGGCTCTTATCAAACCCCGATCCAATCACTCTCCAGTGAATGGGTAACGACGTAAAGTGAGTTGATCCTGTCGCTCTTCGGCGAAGCAACTCACTTCCTGCACTCCGGACCCCGCCTCTTCGGGTAGGGTCATAAAGCGATCATTTTCAAGCTGGTTTTCAATATTCATCCTTTAACTCTCCGGTCAAAGGTTTATTTCGAGAAATTCAAGTTCATTTATTAAATTCAAGTTCCGGATGTTCAATCTCAAACAACTGGAAAAACTAGGCATTGCCTCTCCGGGCAGAGCGGTATATTACCATCTCAGAGCATGCCTAGGGATCTCTCCGGTTCCCGTACATGTGTGAGTGGAATAGCCGTTTTATTTTGAAATCAAATCTAAGGAATCTGATCGACCAAAGTCCAAATCTTGAACTTGGCCCTTGCCATTATAATCAATTGATGACGAGTCGTGATCCCGATCCTAGCTCTGTTAGGTGGAGGTAGTAGTTGCTCAGGTCCTACGGCCGCTGTCCAATCTCTGGTGTATTGTGGCAGTCTACCACTTCTGATATGCTCTTATACCTCATCCTTCAGATGGTGGCATTCATCGGTAGTATGCCCTTCTAGCTTATGGAATAGGCAGTACTTTCCACTTCTACGTTCTCGTTCTGTGGGATCTCTCCTGGGGGGTTTTCGCTACGGAAGCTGCCCCCGAGTCTCCGTGTAGATTCGCTCCAGGCTCTCCGTCAAGTCTGCGTATTGCCTGAATCTAGGCTCTTGGAATTTCTTCCGTTTATCAGGACCATCGTATATGTCGTCCTTCTTTCGCTTCCCTTTGTCTGCTTCAGACTGTTCTTTGGAGGTTCCGTCGCCTTGCACGGCGTTTGCTTCTCGCCTCTCGGCACGTGAATCTTCTAGCCGAATGAATCTTTCATCCTCATGATAGAATTCTCCAAGATCTTGCGGTGGATCCCTTGCCAAAGAATCCTTAAACTCTGTGCCTTCAGCAACTCCGGCTACCGCCGCCATCAAAATCATCGATGGATCTGGACGATCCACTGAAGCCACCGTTGCATTGAATCGTAGTAAAAAATCTCTTATGGACTCTCCGGTCCTTTGCTTTATCTAAGCTAAGGTCATCACTCTTGGGTCATGTCACATGGACCCTAAACTGTCTCATGAAGCATTCCACTAGCTCACCCCACGTTCTGATAGATCCTTTCTCCAGCTGTCTAAACCAAAGCGCAGCCAAATCTGATAGGAATAAAGGGAAACATCGTGCCATCACTTCCTCGGTTGCCCCCAGCACTTCCATATGCCTAATATACCTGGTAATATGCATGGTTGGGTCTGATTTCCCATTATAAGGATCCAGCGTGGGTAACTTGAACTTTGGAGGATTCCTTGCATTTTTGATATTCGGAGTGAACGGACTCCGACTAACTTCCTCTAAGCCTCCGTTTGACAATCCTCCCTTCATTATCCATCACACTAATCCAGCCATTCTTTTGTCTCCATCCCGGGGTCGTCCCCTCGGCATGCTTCTATCCTACCCCCCAGGTCTTGAAGGGTATTCCGGGTAATATTCTTCATGTGGTTCATTCACGTTGGAGTTGGCTCTAGCCTGCTGAGCTCCATCCGTGGGTCTTCCAATGTCAGATTCTGAGGGTCTTCCCCCAAGTCCTTGTTGATTGCCTTCAGGATCAGCATTCTGGCCTTGAATCTGACCTCCATTGGTCTCTGCAACTCTAGCTCCTTGTCCTGCACTTGCAGTCACTGTAGTCGGTCCAAGGTTCTGCGCACTTGCTGCTCTCATCTGTTCAAAGAAAGTCTGCATCATTTCTTGTTGACTCTTCAACAATCTTTCATGAATTGAATCTGTCATAGCCTCCATTTCATCCCTGGTAATGTAGATCGAAGCTGGTCCTTCTCCAGCTACAAAGGACGCCTCTTGGCTCCCCCCTTGTTGGCTTCTCTCGGCTTTTTGTCTTCTACTCGTTTGTCGCGTCATTGTCTTTCAAATCTGGTATAGCGGGTGCTGGTTGTTCTCAGTGAAAGCACCAAAGTGTTTGCACCAAAATTGGTCACAAACCCCAAATGTCGTGAAAGCACCAGTTTATGAACACAAATCAGCAGTATATAATTACAGATCACAGATCTAAGCAATGTAGAGGATAAAAAGTGAAGAATAATGAACTTAAAACGGAAAGAAATGGACAGAGACACAAGATTTATAGTGGTTCAGTCGTCTCCGGCCTACATCCACTTCAAAAGATAATCTTTTATTGATGTTCTTCGCTGATTACAGCGGATTACAACATTAATTTTCGAGTAAAATAATGGAGTTTGAGTTCAATCTTGATTTTGACAGAGTCTGGACGTCGCTTCATCCAAAAATTCCCCTATCTGTAGGCTCTAGGGTGCTATTTATAGGCGTAGGAGGCTGATATTTCGCTCAGATCTCGAGAGACTTCTTCTGGCACGTGAGTGGGCCCACGCGACCGAGCCTATGAAGTTTCGACTCGATCTGTGATCGATACGAACGTAATTTGTATCGATCAGGATTTCATCCAATGGGGTCGAAATTTGGTGTGGACATTCTTCATTTTGAATGTAAGCTCCTGTGAAAATTTCATAGCATTTAGACCTGTGGATTAGGAGATATGATCGATACGAGTTGGAGTTTTCTTTAGGCTGTTTCATTCGACCCGATCCTCCTCGCGTCGCTCTTGTTCGTATCGATACATTTCGTATCGATCTGTTCGACTCAATCTCGAGCACGTGTAGGCGAGATGACGTGCACCGGGATTCTCGAATCGATCCACGTTTTGTGCCGAAGTGATCGAGTCGTCCCGAAGCTTTCGCCTTGCTCGCAATGATCGATGTAGTCTTCTTGTTCGTATCAAGGGAATTCATCCTGTTCGCATCGATCATCTTGGCGCTATTCGCATCGGTCACTTATAGGGGAATGACGTACTGTTTGTATCGATCGATCTTGGTTCTGTTCGTATCCATCAACTATTACTGATCGATACGAACTAGTGGTTGTAGATCGATACGAACAGTGAATGTTCGATCGATTCAAACAGATCGACACGAACAATGAACGTTTGATCGATGCTAACAGATCGACACGAATAGTGAACGTTTGATCGATGCGAACAGATCGACACGAACAGTGTAGTTCTTGGAGGAGTGTGAACATGATCGATGCGAACAGAACCGATGTGATGACTCTTTGGGTCGATTCGAACATATGGATACGAACATGACTCCCTGGATCGATTCGAACATGATGGATTCGAAATCAGATGTTCCTTGATGGATACGAACATGGCGTACGTGTCGATTCGAATGGCGTGTTTCCCTCCTCTTGAATCGATCATATCTCGATCATACGAACTCCGATTGACCTGAAATTTGGAACGTTACCTTTCATGGCTTTACTTGTCATGTGTTGTCAGTTGTAGCTCATTCCGGACTCGGACAAAATTCATCGACCTCCTTAATAAACCTGTGGTGTATAATCGACATCTGGGATGAACAATCATCGATTTTCAGTTAATTTCTTGATATCTCAACTTTGCTAAAAAGTGGGATAACAATCCCTTCACTTTACAAAACAACCAATCCCTCTCCAAAAAACCTATAATCGATCCCTCCGCATACACAAAACCACTGATCCCTCTTTCAAGTGATCCGACAATTGATCCCTATTCATACCGATCCCTTTATCTTATCACAACCGACCCTTCTCACAAAGTTTATAACTGATCCCTCTCAAACACACCACTATCGATCCCTCCACTTAGCAATGCAACCGACCCTATGCCTAACCCAACATAATCGATCCCTCTTCAAACTTAAATGTTGATCCCTCTACTTCGACATTTTCACACTTCCCTCAAGCATTCACTTTGATCCCTCTCCTTCACCTACATTCCAACCGGTCCCTCGCTTAATCCATACGCCTCGTCTTCCTCGAACAACATTGACTATCTCCTCTTCATCTAGCTGCAAAGTTACGAATCCATATGCATCGAACTCTAACCCATCTACCAACGTGATCAAACCCATCATCTCGTCATAAGTTAAAGGTTAAATGCAAGGAAACCTACCTAAGTTTGTAGAATATGAGTTGCTCAACGGTAGGTACTGGATTTAAATTTAAATCGAGGATGGATGGTGGTCTAAAGCAAGATGACGATGGCGACTGTAAGGATGGAGGCGATATTTGATTCATAGGGAAGGGATCAGGTTCTCAAGTTGGAAGGGGAGGATTCGGAGGCGAGTTTGAAGGAAATAAGAAATTCAGATAAATGAAGTAAGGAAGGAAAGTCGAATGTTGGTTTATGTATGGAGTCCAAGGGTTCGACCCAATTTCCTATTTATAAAGTGAAAATCGGTTAAGTCCTTCAAGTAATAGTGATCCTGATCCCTACCCTAGGGAACAAAATTTTGATCCCAATTATATAAAAAAGAAAAGAAAATGGAGGATCGACTAGAGGAATACTGAACCCTATAAACACAAAAAAAAAGAGAAAGAGAGAGAGAGAGAGAGAGAGAAGGGATCAGTTACGAGCCTTATGTGCATGCAAACATGGGCATAAAAATTATATAAAGTACATATGTAAAATGCAATGAAATTGCATTTAATCCAATAAAAATTGGCAATGACCCGTAAGCATGCAAACATGTTCAGGAGCCAACAACAAAATCGTGTACCTGAATGTGGAAGTGTATATTCTAAAACTTTAATTTTTGGAATCGACAGAAATGGAATTCATACCTGAAGCTTACAAGGTCAAGACTAGATCAGATAGCCAAAGCTTACTAGCCCTATAGAATCGGACATAGATATCAACTGACTGATTGTAATCCTGGATTTATACTATTTGAAATTGATGAAGCGTCATGACGATCAAAGAGAGATATGACACTTTGGGAAAATAATTCGATGGAAGGATAACGACTATTCAGAAAACTGGATGGATTTCTTATCGACGACTTTAACTTGCTTCGATTCAAAGCACGTCATGTTCAGCACAAACATTCTTTGGAGGGCAAATGTTACCCGGCATTTTGACCTGGCTATATCCGAACTAACTCGTCAAGTTAGATTCAACTGTCGTTAAGGCCAATAAGTCCAGAGCGATGATTTTGTGGTCCAAAGGTCAAGTATAGATGGTAATATGAAGCCGCGATCGAACAAAATCAAGAGATATGCTATGTAGAACGTTATAAGTATGGAATATAGTTTAATATAGAAGACGGATCGACTATAATCCTCTCAATCATAGGGATCAACCTAATTCAGCAAAACAAGTGCAACTCAATGGAAACCAATCGATATCTCAAGATCTAGAAGTCTAATGCATACGAAACTTTTGGAGCAAGATATAGGGACCCTAGCTAGGGAGCCTACCTTAGGGATCACACCTCAAAAGGATTAGGAAAGTGGGATCGGCCCTCTTCCCTCAATAAGGATCGGCCAAAATCAAGTAACAACTCACATTGCAGCAAAGATCGAGCAATAACTCAAGTTCTACTAATCCAATTGGCATGAAACTTGGAGGATGATCATATTGTAACATGGGAAAGCTAACATAGGAATCGCACCCCTAAATTCCTCTAAAATAGGGATCGGCATCGATTCCTATTCCTTGGGATTTGGGCCATGCGACCCTTCTTATGGGTACGGTCCATATGATATTGGAGATCCTTCTGCCGAATTTTCAAGGAGATATTTCGCCATCTTCCTCTATAAATACAGGCTTGATTTTTCATTTTTAGGACTTTTACGCTGCTAATTGCTTTGTACTCTATTGTAACTAAGGATTTTCATCCGATCCTCTTATACTCAGTTTAGAAAGTGATTAATAAAGCTATATATTCGAAGTGGACATAGGAAAAAAACGTCGAACCAATATAAATCGGTGTGTTCTTGTTATTGCTTTAATTTTCTGTTGTTTAATCGCTTGTTTCCTCTATTTTCATTTTATGTTCTTTATTTATTTTTCTACAAAATCTCTATTGGGTGTTTATGCCAATTTTTAGTGTAAACAATTAGGAACAAGTGTTAAGTGAATTGGCACTGATGACTTTAACTGAAAAGAGATGAGTAATTCCTTATGACCCAGATAACTAGAGTATAAATCCATTCCATATGGGATCTACCCCGATATTCGCTTATTATCCTCCTCTAAGAAAATAAAATAAGAAAAGGAATGATCTGTTCCCAAAAATGAGAAAAACTATATAGCTCCAAGCTAAAGGAACTATTTTCGAAATTGAAATAATAAAGGATTTTGATAAGTTTGCCTAAATACTACAAGCCTGTAGTTCCACCTACGTGGCCCGACCGAAGTGCCTCTTAGAGGGAGAATAGAGTAAGTCTTTGGTCCCGCCTAAGATGGCCTAGCAAAACACCGACCAGCCGTCAGTTCTGCTTATAAGTCCTGATCGGAGCACCTCATAAAAGGAGGATGGATAAGACTTTGGTTCTATCTAAGATGACAAACCAAACTTACCGATCAGCCTAAATCATTACCTATAAGGTAATAAAAGGCTCAGGGAAAGCCTAAATCATTACCAATAAGGCAATAAGGGGCGAAAGGGATTCAAAGCTAAATCATTACCTATATGCTAATAAGGGGAAAAAGAGATTAAAGCCTAAATCATTACCTAAAAGATAATAAGAGGTAAGAGAGATCAATCAAGCAAGTGTAATTTCTTCTAGATCAAAGCAATTTTCTAAAAGGAAGTGTAAATAAACATGTCCATTCTGCTCCAAGCTAAAAGTAAAGCAGCCTTCGAAGGAAACATCAAGAATTATCTATTGCTCAGAACCAAGGATCTCAACGTCAAATATGAATATATGAGAAATTCAGAATCTCCTTGTTAAAATATACTATCGAATAGAAGGAATCTCCGTTATTGATTGAATTTCCAATCTTCTTTTAGTCGAGATGTAAATATTACCAGATGGATTTCTGGTCTTATTATCAATTGAATATATGGTCATCTTATCGAGTGATTTTTGGTGACAAGTAACTATCCATGTTTATAAATCTCATGTGACAAAGAAAATTCATCGAATAGCCATCCGAGAAACCTAAACAGAGGGAAGGAATTTAAGCAACAATGGTCCATTTTTGAAATCATTCAACCAAGAAAGATGAGGATACAAACTAATCCAATTCATCTAAAATTTTGCAGATTCAATAATTATTCCAAAAGAATAATTTCAAAACCAAATTTTCAATCAATAAGATAACTTTTTCAAATTTCTTTGGCATTTACAAAATAGGATCGATTTGAAAAAGAAATAATTTCTCAAAATTATGGAAATTATAATTATTTACTTTATGCTTTTCCAAAAGAAAAAGGGAAAGTCTCATCAAAGAAGGCGACAAACAAATATTATAACACTAGACAAGCAACTCTCAAATCAAGGCATATTTGCAGCATTATTCGAGGAAACGGAAATTGAAGGCCGTAGATAATGTTAAAGCCTCGAAGTGAGTCGCAAATCTCAAATAGCTCAACAAGTTCAAATACAAGGCGAGAATACGAAAGAAAATATAAGATTTATTCAAAATATCAACTATTTAGGTACAGTTATTTATCAGTTTACATACAAAAAATTACAAATACTAAGAAAAATCATCCTTATCTTCTTGAAGAGGAGGTTGGGGAAGCATATAATGTTTGCATATGTTTTATTTTCCCTTCCCCTCGACCTCGAGAAGTCATGGATGATTTTCACTTAAAGCAGGGGCATCTCTAAGCAAAAAAAGAGGGCCTCTAATATTTTTGAAATGATCGGCGCACATGTACAAAAAGAAATGTTGATGGTGTCTGTACCATGTCTTTGTTGCTTCACTTAATCTTTGGTTCATTTCTAGACCTAAAAAGTAATAGTCGATTTTTAAACCAAAAGCAACTATTATTTCAAGCAAATAATCAATGAGGGAATACAATCAGGCATTTTCAAACGACATCACCTCGGTTATTTCCAGTTGAGACTTGAGGTCTTGCACTCTTCCCTCCAAAGCTTCAACGGCCGAAGAAGGTTCAATGATATGATGGATTGCTACATCCATTAATTATTTAAGTTTCTTCTCCTTCTTTCGAATGATGTTTGTATCATCAATAAAGCCAATTTGAATCTTTAATGCACGATCGAGCATCTTATTGGCTCCTTTAAAAGTCTTGATCTTTTGCTCGAAAGCGTACTTCTCACGTCCCAGCTCCTCAACCTGACTTTGATACTTATTAAGTAGTTTTGAAATTTTTTATCCTGTTTTCCTTTTAGAAACCGGGTACATTCATATTTATATTCTCAGCACCATCTAGCAATCTCTCCATCATCCAAACCTGATGGCGAGTTTTCCAAGAAAGAATTTTTTTACCAACTGAGGATTTAGACCTAGTTGTCCTTTGCGGGAGTAGGAGTGGGAAGGTTGGATTTGCCCCAGTAGTAATAAGCTTTAAAGATTGACATGATACTTGACTCTTCAATAGATCAACTCAAGGTCTTCAATTTTCTGATGCAATTAGGCAATTTCTACATCTGCTCAATTCTTTGGTCTTGAAGACCAAATTGACCAACTGTAACAATGCTCTCTTTTAGCTCTTTAATCTCTTGATCTTTCTCTTTGATCTTTTTTTCTAAACTTGAGATCATTTCATTCATAGTACTTAACGTTGACCTCAATTTGTAGTATTTATTATGCTATTTACATGCTTCTGGGTTGTCCAAAAATGGTATAATTGAAGCATCTCAAGAGAAGTGCTTTCTACTATCTAACATCAGTCTGACCTTGAATCTATCAAATCGAGAAGGAAAGTCAAGACCGTTGGACACAAGTGTTAGTTGACATTCCTAGTGAGAATAAATAAAAGAAAAATCAACAAATGGAAAAAACATGTTCTTTTATTAATAACAACAAGGTTACAAGCATGAATAAGTACAAATTACATTAACAATTCAAGTTTTATACATTCAACTCTTAAGTTTAGAAGTAGCAGTTTGAGCTTTTTTTAGAGAACCCGCGGACATAAGGAAAGTAAAGTCAAAAGAAGAGTTAAATCCTAGAGGGGTAATAACTGGGGGAAACTGGTTATAATCCCATCACTCGACATGTAAATTTCTTAAAGGTTCCTAAGCAGTATTTTGCAACTCGTGAGGTTTTAAGAATTAACATTTTCTTGTTAAAATCCCTTTTTAGTTTAACAAATTCACTTAAGAGTTCTTTTGAAATTGGAGTACTTGGTGGTTCCTTAACCTATGTATATTTAGAAAAATAGACTATGCCATAGAAATAGACATGTTAAAATTTATAAAGGTTGTACGAATTACATAATACAACGACAAAATTACTTAGGTTCATATAATATGGACCCTTTGTAAAACTCAGAAATAATTCTCTCTTTGTTAAACTTGACTTTCTTAGGATCAAGAGTGTTGGGGGAAAGTGAAATGATCGCAGATCCTAGGAAGATTCCAGCATTCCCCTGGATGATGATCAGTCCCATGATCTTTCAAGTATCTACTATGAAGACGCCTAAGTAAACCCTCACTCTCCTTTCCTAGGAAAGAAAGTCGGTAAATAAGTTTGTAGAATATTGGAACTACACTAAAGTTTCCCTATCTTCAACCAGCATCCAAAAATGTATAGTCAACTCCGCATTCTCCTTTAAAACTCTTTCTCGATGAAGGCGGGATCTTTTTAAAAGTGGAGCTACCTGTTTCTCTTTGATATCTTTCAATCGTTTAATTTAAATGAGATGGTTCCTATAATTTTTGAATAAGCCATTATGGGCTTCAACTAATTTATCGATTTCTTTATTTAATTGAAGCACTTCTTTTTCGCTATTCTCGTGTAAAATTTCAAAGTGATATTTGTTTCTTTTCCTTAGCTAAAATAGTAAATTTATTAACTAAAAGTTAACAGAAACTTGTAAGCATTTAAAGATTATCAGCTTTATACCTATGAAGCAGGAGCCTTTGAGGAAGATGCTTGAATTTTCTCTTTACTTGATTCCATGCCATTGTGGCCAGAGGCGTGAACTTCCTTTGAGGCAATATCTTCTTGTCAAGCATGTGGAAAATTAGGAAGATTGGAGAATTCAGTATCATAGGCAGATGCGCCCAAATTATAATCACCTGATCTGTTACCCCCATTTCCTAGTCCCTTAGGATCTTTGTCACCATCACCATCCTTCCCCAAAGCATTATCATCATCATCTTCATCATCATTTCCATCATATTCATCTTCATCGCCATCTCCTTCATCGTCGTCATTCTTGTCCTCATCAGGCAGTGGATCATCAAAAGATAATAATTCCTTAGGATTGATGGCTTCCTCTTTTGGAAATTCATCTTGCAAAGATTCGGGAGCTCTCCCCAGTTTAAGGTCGAACTTCCTCTTGAACTTGTCTCTCAATGTTGGCAGCGAAGGGAGGTCCATTTTTGGATAATTTTCTATGTTATCGTAATATGCGATGAAGAGGGCCTCATCATGACACTTCTCTCTTATCATAGGGAGGGCGTTCTATGAAAGAAGAAACTTTCCTTTTGTCATCCTTAATAATGTTATTTGCGTAAGCAAGCACTGCCTCCGTGCTTTCCAGACTATCTTTCAATATTGCAATTTTTGTAGCCATTTAGGTATTTTCAGTTTTGGCCCATTTAAGTTCCTCTTTTAGATATTTTACACTCTCCTCAATAGTTAGCCTCATTTTTCTTTCCTCATCCAAGTCGAAGGAAAGTTTATTCTTTTCAATAGTGGTCTCATCCCTTTTTATCGTATCCCTCAAGAGAGCTAACTTTCTCTATCAACGGTGAATGAGCAACTTCTGTCTGAATCTAAGGATCCTAATTCAGCAAACTATAATCAACCGCACTAGAGTCTTGGTTGACTGCGGCTGCAGCTGCGTCGGATTCCTCAACAATAATAACAACCGATTGAGCTTCTCCAAGTTCTGCCTTTTTAACTGGAGGAGGAATTGAAACACTATCAAATTGTCAGAATCCTTTTTCCTTTTGCGATTCTCGATAACTTTAAAGCATCGGTGATGGAGTTAGCGATAGGAGCAGCTTTGGTAGTCATAGCCGATGAGGAGATAGGAGCTTTACTTTTCTTGGGCTTAGCAATCAGGGCGATATGAGTTAAACCTAAGTCAAGGAAGGAACCATAAGATGACAGTATATAAATTTCTATCAAATCATAGTAATAAGTTACCGGAGGAATTGCGCTAAATGACGAAATTAGGAGAAAACGTGCCTTGGTTACCGATGCCAAAGCCTATCTTCTATTATCATACCTCTTTACCATTGGGGACCCCGAGCATTTCATGGTTCTCCAAAATCAAGGAGTGCTTTTTAAGGTTAGCTTTAGTCAAGATTCAATGCCTATATAGTTTGAGATGCTAGGCTTAAAGTACCGATTGTACTAACGATGGAAGGATTCGTCCCTTGAATAACAGTTTCTGAAAGAGAGTAAATATTATGTGAAAACAACAAATATAGTACAAAATAGTAAAGGAAAAGCAACAAGTCTTATTGGGGGATAGAAAAGGACCCCTCAACTCTAGGGGTATGGATCATAACATAAAAGAACCGGTTCTCCTAGTCCTTAGCTTTATTGATCAAGTTAGTGATTAGACTCTTTTGGGAAGAAAGACGATATACAATACCCATCCAACTTTAATAGGAACTACTAACGAATGCAGAGTTTCAACATTGACAGAGGGGAGCTCAGCCTCCCTAGCCAGAATCTCAAGACAGCTTAAACAGGTATAGGAGTTGGACAACAATTGCATCGAGGCAATGCCTAGATGATCCAAGAATTGAACAAAGAAGTCTGAAAGGGGGAGATAGCTCAAGTGCCAAATATGGATTGGGGTGAAGGCAAAGAAACCTTCTGGAGGATTGTCTATCCTTCTGAATGAGCCTACCACCCTAGCCTTTACATTAGTAATCCTAAATTATTGAAGAATAGTCTTGACTTCATCCTGGGTAGTTATAAAGGATTGAGCATGCCTATAGTCTCCTTTCTCTGAAGCAGGAGAGGATTTAGGTCCTTTATTAGTTTTCTTGCCAGCCATTTTCCTATCAAGAAATATCATGTAAAAATCAGGAAAGTATCATATATTTTACAAAAAGTTTAAAGTACATAAAATGATGTTAAAAGAAATTTTAGTTCTTTAATATTTGGATATAGATAGATATACAACATAGTGTTGAACTTGTAACTAACTACTGATTCCAAAACATGGTATCGAGCTCATAAAAGCTAGCGAGTTCATAATTAGTTGAAGATTCTGTAACGACCCGGAATTTTCGAACTCGAAAATTCTGGATAGTTAGGAGAAAAAGAAAAGAGATAGAAGAAAGAAACAGAACAAGACACAGATTCTCACCTTCGCAGCGGATCAAAATACAATATCAAATAATAATATCAGTTATACAAAGAAACTGTATCTGTTAATTTATATTCGATACATCAGAGTTACAACCATTTACAAATAGACTAGACAGTTATATTAACCTGCCCATACTATTATCAATATAACTCTCAAATACACAGCGGAATACACTCCATACGTTCCTGCCATCCAACTCGCCTCCTGAGCTCCAGAACGTCCTTACCTGGAAATCTGTAATACTCGGTCTGACCCGAGCATTACATCAAAGTAACACCCGAGTCAGGCTGGAAACCAGCGTGAGTAAACCCACATAATTTGAAATGACAATTTATAAACTTCTTTGCAACCCAGGGTAACTCGTACCTTAGTACGAGTTCTTAACTAGTTATAGTCGACACTTATTCCACATAACAATACTAAGTACCGTTACTTAGTTTAAATGGTCCGATTTACTTAAATTTATCTCATTCCAGCCTATTAGATTCCATAATTACATCTATAAGAATTAAAGATTACTAATCGAAGTGGTTCCGGATATTGCTGATACCCGACCCCGGTCTCTTCGAATCAGTGCCATCCTTTAAGCCCAGTTGTTTAAAATTCAGAATACAACATTCCATCACAAATAGATAACCCACATTTATCACAGTTAACAAAGCATTTCATATCACAGAACATCACAACTTATCATACTAGAGATATTAATCAATCCAAACATTCAATACCATTAATCATCCATAAGCAAAATTAATTAATCACATAATTTAAAATTATTTAATTTGTCTCTAATTAAATTAAATTTAAATCTTTAATCACTTGAATTATCTTTACTCAACATTAATTATAAATCAATTAATTAATCACCTTTAATTATCTATCTTAATTAATCACCCTTGATTAATTATCTTTAATTACATACAACAATTATCCTTTAATTAATTACACCAAATAATTAATTCTTAATTACTTATCCCTAATTAACCTTAAATTATTTCCATTACGTAATTTCCTTTATGTTAATTACATCTAGGGATTTATCCATCAATTACTTCACTAAGAAATTACACTTATCAATCTCATAAGGTAATTATACTTAATCAGTTACCAAGCGACTATCTTTAATTAATTAACAGATTAATCAACTTAACTTAATCACATTCACCTCATAAATCATAATCAAGTAATTCATCCTTTAATTACTCTTTAACCAAATTAATCCTTAATTACAGATTAATATTCTTCAACTATTAATTAATAAACCTTAATTATTAATCAATCCTTAAATATAAAGAAATCAATTCCTTAATTACTTTTATAATTAATTAATTATCCTTAATTAATTAATTATTCTTCACATAAACTAATTAACCTTAAGTTAATTACATTAATGTATTAATTAACCCTTAATTAAATCACATTAATTATCCTTTGATCATTTATTAATTTATCTTAATTAATCTTTAATTACCTTCATTAAGTAATTATCCTTTTAAGTAATTATCCTTAATTACTTATATTAACAAATCATAAATTACTTAAGATCTTAATTAATTAAAAAATGAACTTTAAACTTACATTAATTTGTTTTAAAATCTTAATTAATCCCAACTTAAATCAATATCTATTATTCAAAAGAAATGGTTAAGGAATTGTTTAACTTGACCAAATTTTAGAATTTAAAAACTTGTTATTACCTATACTTTCCAGACGCGAGTCCATATCATAAAAATCCCGAGCCAACCACTAAATTTCCCGAGAAACTCATGAGTTAAACCCCACATCCCTCTGCTTCGAGTCAAACGCGAGAAAACATGGATCCAGACCCGAGCTACCTCCTTCTTCCCCAACCTTCCCAACAACAACAGATACGCACATATACGCGTGCACGTTGCACGCCGTTTCGGTCACCTCCGACCAACGTCGCAATCATCCACAAATCTACAACGACCATCTCAAACAATCTGACCACCCAGAACGATGATCGACACGATCAATCGAAATCTAACCTATTCGAGCACCTGGAACCCAAAGCAGGTCGACGAAAACGCCTCGCAACGCTACCCTTGATCACCAGAGATCACGCGATCACGTCCCTAGCTGCTCCGATGACCCACGAGACTTCTTCCCCCGGTCTGATCACCTCTAATCCACCATCGACGTCAAATTTACCTCAGGAACCATCTCGACCAAAACTGGGTATAAAACCCTACATCATCTTCTATGCTGCACCATGGTGATCGAGAATTTCACCCTGCATTTTTCCCGAGCTTCACCTCCACCGAACCTTCTCCTGACCAAATCCCGACCACCCTTAATACTTGCTTCGCCAGAATTTGATCAAAACATATTTTCCGTTCATCTATCAATTTCTTCCAAAATACTTACTTAAAAATCCTGATTTTATCTTTAAAAATCATAGTTTTTAAATACGAATTAGATGATATAAGCAAAAACCAAGTTTTAAATAATTAATTTCTGACTAAATTTGATTTCCACTGTTCTTCTTCTTCCCATTTAAACTACTTGCTAATTATACATATAAATATTTTTGAAAATAGAATTTAGTTATTACAAACATATTTTCTTTAAACATCACAATCTAATATAGTTTATATGAAGGGCAATTGAGATTGAGTAAGTTTTGGTCTGTTGAACACTAAACAGAGACAGGCCTATCTATACACAAACATGCACACATACATTTCATCCATGCAAAACATAATTAAAATATTACTACTATTAAATCTCACATGCATATTGTAAATAAGAAGACTTAAGCTTTAGTAAAGAAGTTTACTCACAATTTTTTTTTTAACAGAGGAACCAGGATTTGAAAACTGGAAACAGATTTCTTTGATCTGATCTACTTTGTTTTTAGTTGAGATAAACTTGTATCTTTGCTTGAATTTGAACTTGAATTGAATCTTGAATTAATCTATACTTTGATGTGTCTTGAGTTGAATATTTGCTTAGCTTCAGGTTGAATATTTGAGCAATCGAAGTTGTTGAATTTGTTTTAGTTTTTGAAAGAAGGAAAGAAGAGGGATTGAGAAAGATAAGATATACAGCCTGGTTTCTCTAAACACTTAATTATATTTCAATTTAAAAGAAAAAATGCCACTTGTATTTTGCATGGCATGCACAAGCTACAAATGTCCTAATCTATATTTAAATATCTTCTTATGTTTTATGTTTATATAATTTTTATATTTACAAACCAACCTTACATTACATATATAAATTTTAAAACATAACTTTCAATACAATATATATAAACCTATATATTATTATATTAGAAAATTATTCTTATTAACTTTAAAATATAGAGTTTTTAAAATCCAATTTATTTTTAAGATATTTATCAATTTGAATTTCAAATTCAAATTCAAACTCAATTTAGAATCAGCTCATAATAGCACATATTTAATTTGCTCAACTTATAAATATAAATATTTATTTGATCAGATTCGTTTGTTCAATCTATAATTCAGTATTTCTATTAATTTACCCAATTATTATATCAATTACAGATGTCCAGAAATCCGGGTTATCACATTCCTCCCCCCTTAAAATCTTTTCGTCCTCGAAAAGGAACGAAGACATAATTTTATTCAATAATTTAAAATCAGATAAATTATTCTTTGATCATTTTTTTTTTAAAACACTTTCAAAATCTATATAATATTACAAAAATAGTTTTTATAAAAATACTTTTATAACTCGATGTTTCAACAAGTCCATTCTCGTTCTCACAGAAATTCGGTCATACGTTGATCAGGCGTAAGACTGAAAATCTATAAGTACTTAGCAGACCCATTTTCAACACCCAGTGAAAATATTTGGAAAATACTTTATTTGAAAATATTGAAAACGTTTTTGAAAATAGAGGAAATATCTTTGGTGAGAATGCTTTGGAAATCATCACCCCCATCCATGGTCACAGTTACATCACGGGTTACGTTGCCATCGCAGCAAAAGTCCATGTAACTGATGACAGCATGGAACCCACAACAGATCGCAGTTACATCCCAGGGTTACGTTGCCGTCGCAGCAAAAGTCCATGTAACTGTTGGCTCTCAGCGGCACACACGATTTCGCTGTCAAAATGAAACTTCTCCCACATAGGTCGCAGTCTACCGATATAAAATCAAACGCAGACAGTTGGCTCTCAACGGCACAAACGACTTTCGCTATGTTACCATAGTGTCACAGTCTACCGATATAAAATCAAACGTAGACAGTTGGCTCTCAGCGGCACACATGACTTTCGCTATGGTCTGCAGTAGATCGCAGTGACATTGAGTTAAATTGTTGTCACAGCATAACTCAAATGCCTCTGTGGGCACCAGCCCCTCGACTTTCGCTACACAAATAATCCTCAGGAACTAGTTTTGTCCGGACTCCTCACAGGATCAACTTTAGAATCCCCCCTTGGGGTTCAAGGCAGTACCACCCAGTGGTACTCCTGAGAAGTTCATTTCAAGGAAGCGCCTTTTTCCCCAGAGCTATTCTCAAAATACTTTGTACTATATACTTATAGTATCTTCAAATCATACCCTTTATGATTTATCAAAATCTCCTTTACACAAAATCGATTACCAAAATCGATAATTATCAAACTAGGCTTTCCAAAATCCAAAATTGATTTTCCCAAAAATCAAAAGCCTTTTCCAAATTCATAGGTTCCAAAACCTTTTCCAAAATCATTCTCATAAGATCCTTTATATATATATTTATATATATAACTTTGAAAAATCTTTGGATTATTTCAAACTGGTATAAAACCTCTTTTTATACTTCAAATATTTCAAAACCCTTTTTATTCTGGCTAGATTCAATAAGGGGAGTTTATCATATTACAAAATATAACTTTATTTATTGCCAAATCAAATATTTAAGTTTGATTTCTTTATAAAGTTACTTACCATTTACTTACCTCCATAAAGTAAATTTCAACCAAAGAAATATCCAATTCCATTATATTTCACAAATATACTTTTCATTTCAAAACCATTTCAAATTCCTTATTCACAAACTTCAATATCAATTTCATTCAAACTCGTACGATGTACACATATCATCCTTACGCAATATCAATCTGATCGCTCTTCGATCACACAATTTCTCTTCCGAACTAGTATTGTCCACCCGACTTCCTAGTGCGGACTCAGATTTGGTTTCCTGATCAGAAACCGTCATTCTCCTTGCATAGTCACAACTATGATAGAGAATATCCAGAACCAATCAAAATCCATATCCAGGTTCGCCGTTGAAAATCGAGCGAAAAATCCTAACTCGGATCGATAATACTATCTCGAAATTCTGTGTTCGAATCTGGATCAAATCACTATGCGAATAGAATAATTTACGTATATCCTACGTATTTATCTTTATTGGTTATTAGCCAAATCAATTCTCTTCTCTATTCACATTTCCTTTAATTCCATTCACTTATTCTCAATTGCTTCCATTTCCAATTGAGTTATTACTTTAATTACAAACAGTTTGAATTCTGACCTATTTAAATTTAAAAATAGCTTGGAAAAGTTTAAAATAGATAAGTAGTTGAAAAATAGTTGTTAGTTTGTAAAATAGTTGTAAAATAGTTAAGTAGGTGTAAAATAGTTAGATAATTGCAAAATAGTTTTTAAAATAGTGATTAGATATAAGTAACTGAAAAATAGTAATTAGTTTATAAGACAGTTTCAAAATAGTTAAATAGTTCCAAAATAATTGTAAAATAAGTATAAGATAGTTTGGGGTTTAAGAAGAAAAATTATATAGTAAATAGTTTGGAAAAATATATTTGTATTAAAACAATTTATTTTGAAAATAATTCAGAGCCAAACTGTTTAATTTCCCAATCTCCATTTCCAATTAATTTCCCATCAATTCAATTTAAATTCTACTTCCATTTAAATTGACTCAATACTTCAATTTCCATTGAATTTAATTCAATCCCAATTCAAGTTGAATTAATCTTAATTCCTTTCCAAATTCAAATCAAATACAGTTTGAACTAATTCAATTTAAATCTCAATTTTAAACTATCTCGAATTATATAAATTCGAGTTAAAATTGATTTAATTCCTTAAATCATAATTCCTATACTTTTAAATTAATTCAACCTTTATTTTTAATTTTAACAAATTAAATCTTTAAACCATTTAATTCTGAATTCAAAAACAATTTAATCTTCAGATTCTAATTTATTATCTATTTCAATTTCCAGATCTCAAACCCATTTTTGAGATCACTCATAACTCCCATTTCAAATCAACCATTTAACTTCCCAAGTTAAATTTTAATTTCATCTTGAAATTTCTAATTCAAGTTGTTCATTCTAAACTCATTTAACTTTCCTTAAGTTAAATTCAATTTAATCCAACCAACTTTACCCAATTTGAATTCCCATTTCAAATTTTAAACTTTATATTAATAATCTTTCCATTTATAAGTTCAAAAACTTATCACTTTGGGTTTTCATATCACATTCCAAGGAAAAATTTAAAACTCAACACTTAGAGTTTATTTCAAATCATCTTTGATATTATGTATATCCTCATATATACATTTTCTTTATACACCAAGTTATACTTTAAATTTTTAAACCACCTTTGGTTTTAATTCAAAACAAACTTCTTTAAAACAATTTCAAGTTTTCTGGATTTAGATTTAAAATTTCATAATTTTAAATTATCTTCAATTCCAATTTATAAGTCATACTCACTTTAAAAGTTTACTTCCCTAAACATTTCATTTTACTTAATCATTTACATCATTTCATTATTAAACACAACAATCATTTATGATAATAATCAAGATTATCATATTTGGAAACCAATTTATTATTATCTTTATTCCGATAACACTTCTACAAATTCAAGATTTTAATTTCAGTTTGAATCCATTTCAAACTTATCTTCATTTAATTCCAATTTGGTTGTATTACTATTATCACTTAATATTTATTAGAAAGAAATATCATTTTATATATCAAAATATAATTTTATATAAAATCATTTACCCTTAAAACCATTTAAAATATTTATATAGAAAAATAACAAGTACGTTCTCTCATATATATATACTCAACTCATTTTTAGGGTACCATTGACCCTATCCTTAATGAGTAATCCCACCAGAGCCAAGGTTCTCGCTTAACCTCGCTCTGATACCAACTGTAACGACCCGGAATTTTCGAACTCGAAAATTCTGGATAGTTAGGAGAAAAAGAAAAGAGATAGAAGAAAGAAACAGAACAAGACACAGATTCTCACCTTCGCAGCGGATCAAAATACAATATCAAATAATAATATCAGTTATACAAAGAAACTGTATCTGTTAATTTATATTCGATACATCAGAGTTACAACCATTTACAAATAGACTAGACAGTTATATTAACCTGCCCATACTATTATCAATATAACTCTCAAATACACAGCGGAATACACTCCATACGTTCCTGCCATCCAACTCGCCTCCTGAGCTCCAGAACGTCCTTACTTGGAAATCTGTAATACTCGGTCTGACCCGAGCATTACATCAAAGTAACACCCGAGTCAGGCTGGAAACCAGCGTGAGTAAACCCACATAATTTGAAATGACAATTTATAAACTTCTTTGCAACCCAGGGTAACTCGTACCTTAGTACGAGTTCTTAACTAGTTATAGTCGACACTTATTCCACATAACAATACTAAGTACCGTTACTTAGTTTAAATGGTCCGATTTACTTAAATTTATCTCATTCCAGCCTATTAGATTCCATAATTACATCTATAAGAATTAAAGATTACTAATCGAAGTGGTTCCGGATATTGCTGATACCCGACCCCGGTCTCTTCGAATCAGTGCCATCCTTTAAGCCCAGTTGTTTAAAATTCAGAATACAACATTCCATCACAAATAGATAACCCACATTTATCACAGTTAACAAAGCATTTCATATCACAGAACATCACAACTTATCATACTAGAGATATTAATCAATCCAAACATTCAATACCATTAATCATCCATAAGCAAAATTAATTAATCACATAATTTAAAATTATTTAATTTGTCTCTAATTAAATTAAATTTAAATCTTTAATCACTTGAATTATCTTTACTCAACATTAATTATAAATCAATTAATTAATCACCTTTAATTATCTATCTTAATTAATCACCCTTGATTAATTATCTTTAATTACATACAACAATTATCCTTTAATTAATTACACCAAATAATTAATTCTTAATTACTTATCCCTAATTAACCTTAAATTATTTCCATTACGTAATTTCCTTTATGTTAATTACATCTAGGGATTTATCCATCAATTACTTCACTAAGAAATTACACTTATCAATCTCATAAGGTAATTATACTTAATCAGTTACCAAGCGACTATCTTTAATTAATTAACAGATTAATCAACTTAACTTAATCACATTCACCTCATAAATCATAATCAAGTAATTCATCCTTTAATTACTCTTTAACCAAATTAATCCTTAATTACAGATTAATATTCTTCAACTATTAATTAATAAACCTTAATTATTAATCAATCCTTAAATATAAAGAAATCAATTCCTTAATTACTTTTATAATTAATTAATTATCCTTAATTAATTAATTATTCTTCACATAAACTAATTAACCTTAAGTTAATTACATTAATGTATTAATTAACCCTTAATTAAATCACATTAATTATCCTTTGATCATTTATTAATTTATCTTAATTAATCTTTAATTACCTTCATTAAGTAATTATCCTTTTAAGTAATTATCCTTAATTACTTATATAACAAATCATAAATTACTTAAGATCTTAATTAATTAAAAAATGAACTTTAAACTTACATTAATTTGTTTTAAAATCTTAATTAATCCCAACTTAAATCAATATCTATTATTCAAAAGAAATGGTTAAGGAATTGTTTAACTTGACCAAATTTTAGAATTTAAAAACTTGTTATTACCTATACTTTCCAGACGCGAGTCCATATCATAAAAATCCCGAGCCAACCACTAAATTTCCCGAGAAACTCATGAGTTAAACCCCACATCCCTCTGCTTCGAGTCAAACGCGAGAAAACATGGATCCAGACCCGAGCTACCTCCTTCTTCCCCAACCTTCCCAACAACAACAGATACGCACATATACGCGTGCACGTTGCACGCCGTTCCGGTCACCTCCGACCAACGTCGCAATCATCCACAAATCTACAACGACCATCTCAAACAATCTGACCACCCAGAACGATGATCGACACGATCAATCGAAATCTAACCTATTCGAGCACCTGGAACCCAAAGCAGGTCGACGAAAACGCCTCACAACGCTACCCTTGATCACCAGAGATCACGCGATCACGTCCCTAGCTGCTCCGATGACCCACGAGACTTCTTCCCCCGGTCCGATCACCTCTAATCCACCATCGACGTCAAATTTACCTCAGGAACCATCTCGACCAAAACTGGGTATAAAACCCTACATCATCTTCTATGCTGCACCATGGTGATCGAGAATTTCACCCTGCATTTTTCCCGAGCTTCACCTCCACCGAACCTTCTCCTGACCAAATCCCGACCACCCTTAATACTTGCTTCGCCAGAATTTGATCAAAACATATTTTCCGTACATCTATCAATTTCTTCCAAAATACTTACTTAAAAATCCTGATTTTATCTTTAAAAATCATAGTTTTTAAATACGAATTAGATGATATAAGCAAAAACCAAGTTTTAAATAATTAATTTCTGACTAAATTTGATTTCCACTGTTCTTCTTCTTCCCATTTAAACTACTTGCTAATTATACATATAAATATTTTTGAAAATAGAATTTAGTTATTACAAACATATTTTCTTTAAACATCACAATCTAATATAGTTTATATGAAGGGCAATTGAGATTGAGTAAGTTTTGGTCTGTTGAACACTAAACAAAGACAGGCCTATCTATACACAAACATGCACACATACATTTCATCCATGCAAAACATAATTAAAATATTACTACTATTAAATCTCACATGCATATTGTAAATAAGAAGACTTAAGCTTTAGTAAAGAAGTTTACTCACAATTTTTTTTTTAACAGAGGAACCAGGATTTGAAAACTGGAAACAGATTTCTTTGATCTGATCTACTTTGTTTTTAGTTGAGATAAACTTGTATCTTTGCTTGAATTTGAACTTGAATTGAATCTTGAATTAATCTATACTTTGATGTGTCTTGAGTTGAATATTTGCTTAGCTTCAGGTTGAATATTTGAGCAATCGAAGTTGTTGAATTTGTTTTAGTTTTTGAAAGAAGGAAAGAAGAGGGATTGAGAAAGATAAGATATACAGCCTGGTTTCTCTAAACACTTAATTATATTTCAATTTAAAAGAAAAAATGCCACTTGTATTTTGCATGGCATGCACAAGCTACAAATGTCCTAATCTATATTTAAATATCTTCTTATGTTTTATGTTTATATAATTTTTATATTTACAAACCAACCTTACATTACATATATAAATTTTAAAACATAACTTTCAATACAATATATATAAACCTATATATTATTATATTAGAAAATTATTCTTATTAACTTTAAAATATAGAGTTTTTAAAATCCAATTTATTTTTAAGATATTTATCAATTTGAATTTCAAATTCAAATTCAAACTCAATTTAGAATCAGCTCATAATAGCACATATTTAATTTGCTCAACTTATAAATATAAATATTTATTTGATCAGATTCGTTTGTTCAATCTATAATTCAGTATTTCTATTAATTTACCCAATTATTATATCAATTACAGATGTCCAGAAATCCGGGTTATCACAGATTCACTAATTAGTTATTAAGTTCATAGTAAGGCGTCGAACTCATAACTAGTTATCATTCGTAAAAAGGTATCGAACTCACAAATAGTTGGTGAGTTTGAAACTATTGGTAGGTGCTTTAACAAGTTATCGAGTTCATAACGAGGTGTCGAATACATAAATAGTTGATTCATAACTAGTTAAAGGTGCTATAATTAGTTTCCGAGTCCATGAAAAGATAACGAGCATATAAAAGGTATCGAAATCATAGCTATCTAACAATTCTCTAAAGGAATGTCGAATTAGTAACAAGCTAACAACTCACTAAAGGGTTGTCGAATCGACAACAAGTTAGCAGCTATCCAAAGGGTTGTCGAATCGACAACAAGTTAGCAGCTATCCAAAGGGATGTCGAATTAGTAACTAGTTAATAGTTCAATAAAAGGCTGTCCGATTCATAAATAGTTATCGAACACAAGCTAGATATCGAGTTTACAATTAGTTAGCAAGCCCTTAATAGAGTATCGAGTCTCTAAATAGATGCTGGTTTTTTGACGTCTATCAAAACTCCATTAAATTTTTGAGTTTTTGGAAGGGTATTGAGTTTATGATAATTATTAAAAATTCATGAATTATCAAGTTTCCACTAAATATTCGGGTTATGTTTTCAAACAATTCCTGAATCCAAACATCGAATTCTCAAAGATCAGGAGTATGATTGGAGCCAATCGCTAACTAAACCTAAATGGTTTATAGAAACTCGATTAGTTAAAACCCTTTATATATATTTAAATAAATAAAAAAATGAATTTGCACCTTAAATCGAGTTTGAATGTTGTAAGAATCAAAAGCTTTTATTTAAAATTTCAAAATTATAAGGAGGGAGTTGTAATTGCAGTTTTGAGTTTTGGTTGCAAGTAGAGTTTTCGAAGAAGAAAGAACTGGAAAGGGAAAGAAACATCAAGGATTGTTGATTTCTACTTTAATGGACAAATGAGATTGAAGTTGAATATCAATAGGCGGTAATCTAAAAAGTGAATTATACTAAAGTATAATATTTTTATTCTACACAGGGCGGGGGTGGTAAATGTTACTACAAATTTTGAGTGTCGATCCTCTAAAGAAAACATGTCGAGCTTGGAAACAAAGAGAGGTGTTGAGCTTAAAGAATATAAAAGTCATCAAGCATTCAACGTTTTAAAGGATAGCAAGCTTTGAGCAATCACAGAAAGAGGATGTCGAGTAGCTAGTTTCAAAAGGGTTTCAAATCCCTACGGATGTTGAGTCCAAAATAGTTAGCAAATAATGAAAGGATGCCAAGTTTAAAGAGGTATCGAACATATAACAACAAAGAGATATCAAACCTCTAAGAGATAACAAGCCTCTTCGGTAGGATAAGTTGTCGAGTATTTAACAAGCGGAAGATGATTTCGAGCATTAAAAATGAATCAAGGAATCGAGTTCGTAAATTGATGAAGGTGCCGAGTCAATAAGTGCTTATAGGTATCGAGCTATGGTAGACTTGAATGAACAGGGGATATCAAACTTCTTTAACTCAAAATTTATTAAGCCTTTACAACATTAGTCATTCTAAAGCATTTACAAACTAGCCAACAATATCGAGTTCCTACAAGAATGGTGATCTTAGCAAGAGGTTCCGAGCTCTTACATGAATCAAGGGGTTTCGAGCTTTTACAGGAAGCAAGGGATGCTGAACCATATCGAGTATCTACCATCATGAAGGTTGTCGAGTATCTACCATCTTGAAGGTTGTTAAGTATATACCAGGTTATTGAATGACTTCCACATTGCAAGAGGTCAAGTATTAACATATATGAAGGATGTTGAATATCTGTTATGTAAGAAAGTGATGCCGAGCCTGCAAAATGGATGCCAAAATTTCATCAAAGATGGTGCTATCAGAACCGTTGGATTCAGATCTATGTCACGTGTTAATCATCTCGCATGGTTGCACCTCTATAAATAGACCTCTATCGACATCTAAGGGAACACGATTAATTCTTTTCTCTTTCTCAAATTTTAAAGTTGTAAATCCTAAATCAAATTGGGGGTTTTTAGAGCCGGTTGTAAATTTTGGGCTATCAAATATAGGACCTTAGACAATAAACTTGGCATATCATACTTCTATCGAATTGACTATATTTGATTATTGTTATGACATGGACATGCATGTGACTTCCTTTTGTATATGGACTTAAACCATAAACACACATATATTAAACTTTAGACTTGGACCTATACTCCGTCTAGCATACTTTTGGACATGCATAAGGCTACTTAAGCCCTTATTCAGACTTGCCTTAGCTTTCCTCGCATAATTGTTTAGCGAATAAATTGGTTAATAAAAGGCATGTGTGAATTCGGTAGTAAATGTCATTTAATATGTCATTTAATTTAACTAAAAAGAGAGATGAAAAGTTTCTCTCTCTTCATTTTTATCCCCATCTTCCCTTTATTGATTATTTTTATTAAAAGAAAGAAACAAGTTTTTCTCTAAACTTTTACATGTTTATATACATACATACATATAAATTGCTTATATGTTATTGTTACCATTCAAACACATTAATGTATTTGATTCGCTTATTATATTACTTACTAATTTAAACTAAATTTAAAATTCCTTTTAACCAAATTGAGTAAAATATGATTTTATTTAAAAAATTATTAGATTGGATCTAATAATATTTCGGATTTCATAGGCCCAATAGATCCGAATAGAATATTTTTTGAAATCCACTTACGCTTTTGACTGCTCCGGTTCTAACAATGGCATCAAAGCCAAATATTATATATGGTTTAAATTAGTCCTTTTAGGGCAATCAATTAAGCTTCCTAACTTAGTAGGGTGAAATGAAAGGTAGCGTCTAGGCTCGGGTTTAGCTAATCAAGTACCCTACCCTCTCTGGCTACCGGGCTGGCCTAAAAAGTGAAGTGAGCCCAAATGTTGCTCCTAATAGAAAAGACCCAATTTGAATTGGGCCTTGGGCTAATTTTAAAAATTGTTTTGGAAAATTAAATTTAAAATAAGAAATACATTATAAATGTTATTATAAATGTTATAATGTGATTTCAAAATTGTTTTGAAATTCAAATAAGATTTTAAATTTTAAATTTATATTAAAATACGAACTGCATTATAAATGTTGTGATATGATTTTCCAAATTGGCTTTGAAAATAATGTATATTATAAGTGTTATAACATAGTTTTCATAAGTGCTTCGAAAATATACTAAAATATCTTAAATTTTTTAAAATATTAAATTAATTAATAATTGATTTATTAAAGTATTTACATACATAATATATATATATTGATATATGTTACATTATCTTGAATCATTTAAGATGACGTAAGTATATATGTATATACATAAGAAGTTCTCAATATTAATATTCAATTAAAATTATTTAATTACATAAGTTAATTGAAATTAAATTAAAGAATAATAAAATACATACATCCATATATATATATATATAAAGATATATGTGTATGACCATAAATGTTATGTTATATATATTCAATCAAAATGTTGAACTGAATAATATAAAATTAATTAATTAAATAAGATTTAATTAATATAATGTTATACATAAGACTATATAAGTTTATTAAATTATAAAGTTATATAATAATTAAAACTTGTATAATATGAATGTATAACAAAAGGTGGAATATGAAAGAAACCCACATAAGACCTAAGGGAGAAATACATACATATAGTATGTATACAATGATTTCTGATGTGTCTGACACTTATTACGAGGGTATTCAGAAATACATTATTTCATAAGTCGATACCACTCAATGAAAAATATTAACGATTATGAATCTTTAATATAAATTTGTCCTTTACCATTTATATATTAATAGACCACTTGCATACTCCTTAGTTGTTGAGCTTTCCTCAAGCTAGGGATGTTATGCATCGTCCTATTAATATATTGAATAGACAAGGTAAGGTAACTGTACATATTTACCGAGCTTTCATCAAGATATATGCATTATACTTGGGCCACCGTGAAATGGTGGGTATGAGTGAGTAATTTCTCTTTATTTGTTGATTTTTCCTCAAGGTAAAGATAATATTAGGACAACGACCACAAGATTAGGAGTTGTATATATGAAACTGATAAGGTGTTATCCATCGTATGCGGGCTTATGATTTGTTGAGCTTTCCTTAAGGTAAGAAACCCAAGGCATATGAGTCCTAACACCCATTTGAGAGGTCGAAAGATTTCTATGTTTGTCTTAGGGTTTTGAAAAATGTAAAAATCCAGTGGGAGCCTTATTGGATAAATGAAATGGTAACATTTAACATACCTAATATTGTAAGAACATTTGCTATATATAAAGTTATAATAATCTACATTGATAAATTTTTTTAATTAATATAATTGATAAAATGTTTATCACTTAAGATATACAAATGAATTGAATTGAATCAAATATTGACAAAAGAAATATCAATTATACTATAGATAAATATTTTTACATGTTGTTTTAATACCCATGCAGGCATCTAACTTTACAACTATTAAATAATTCGTAATTGATCACTTGCGTGTTTATTTGCTTGAAACTATGTATTTTCTTTTAAGTTTTGTACTTATATGCAATACAAGAAAATGGATATTTGATCCATATTCAATCATATATAAAGGTTGTATGGTGAAAAGTCGTTGTTCATAATGTATGAAACTTCGATGAAATTGGTTGATTTGGAATAAGCAAATAAATCATAGTGCATGATCTGTACAAAGGTAGATGTAATTTAAGATACAGTTGGGTTGAAAAGAGTGAATGGTCACTTCCGATTCATAAAAAATATCATAAATAAGAATTGTAAAATAATAACTAATACTTAACATTGGAATGAGAAATATGGTTTCTATTACAAACTGTATTTTTTATATATAAAATCATTTTCTATAAAATTTATTCTTTTAAGTTCAAGATATCTAATCTGAAAACTCTCGATTATAAAATTGTTATAGTAGATGGAATAAATAGCCTACATTATGTGGTTGGATGGACCTCCATATTTCTATGTTGTTATAGTAATGGCAGAAATAATGGGAGAATGCTAAATAATACATATTGGTCGTATCAAGTTTTGAAAACTATTTTCATAAATTATACCAAACATAATATAAGAAATAATAATTGTTTTTCATTATTGATTGAAAAATAGACGTAATTTTATTTTAGTATGAATATTATGAATATACCTTATAAAATAAAAATACAATAGTGGTATTTTTTTCATAACAAAAGTGATGCATTGGAAAATACATTAGTATCTCAAATTATTTGCAATTATTTTAGAATTATATACTTAGCCATAGTTTTGAGGGATAATTCTTTGACATGATTATGAGCCGTATGGTACTAGTGAATTATATCTTAGATAATTAAGGGTGAAACACATGCTCAGTGGGAGCATCATAAGAGTTGATGAACTCTTCGGGTTGATATATAGATGTATGCAATAGAAAGTCTATTGATACCAAAACGGTTCCATGTGCTTTGTTGTATTTACTGATGAGTTATCACAAACATGAGCAAGGGTTATGATACACATGTAGTATGTTTATGATAAGTTCATATAATATAAAACAGAAGTAAATGAAAATTACATGCAGTTTAAATGATTTGATTTGATCGAATAAGAGAGTATATTGGAAAGAGTTCCAAATGTACCTAAAAATTGAATAAAGATTCAATCTTAAAAGTCACTCCTCCCGATGATACATAACGATGTTATGATAAGGAGTAATCGAACTTTGTTGGACAAATTACGATTAATGATGAGTGAAGTTGAGCTACCTTCTTTCTGCAAGGTTGTATACTTAAGAGTAGTACATAAGGATAAAATTAATTTCATCGAAAGAATTGCTTATAAAATCATACAAGATAAGGGTTTATGTGAAACCCCAACATATCCTAGGCCAAGGAGTTGGCAGGTAGCCTAAGTCGAAAGACTACATAATAATTGTATGTGAGGGTTCTTGTATGAATCGCCCCAAAAGAGTATGGGAATGATTATCATTGGATGAACAATTCTTTTTGAACATAATTATTGTAAACTAAAATCAAGTTAGTTTTATGTAATACCTATTCATTTGCACTGAGAAGAAATTGTTGTTCCAAGAAATACCAACTTTATAGTGTATGAATTTCTTCTAGAAATTATTAGTAGTAAAATGGACTTGGATATGATCCAAAGGTGAAACCGATAACAAAGAATGGAATAAAATTGACTGAACTAAATAGACATAACACATTAGAATGTCTAATGGTAAATCTTGCACATCAAAAAGAAATTATTAATTTTATTAATGTTGATAAAATAACTTCCTCTCTCTTAAGTAGGCTATTAAGAGTATTGACTCTACTATATGGCACAATGTGCAAATCCATAATGGATGCCAAGTTCGTTATTAAAATATGATTTTGATATGGTACCCGAAAGGATATGATCCATCGGTTGCAAAAGTGTCTTCAAGAAGAAGATCAATGCGGTTGGAATATTAGCCATATTGATAAGAGTAACATCGTAAATTTTTATTGTTGAAACTAACATAACAGATTCGTCATTTGACATTACTCACAAAATTTATTGCTTGGTATGATTGAGTTTTGGTGCATATATGTTAAAACAAAAAATTCTAAATTATGATTTAGAATAAACTATTAAACATAAAAACCAAAATGTCTGAAGTCGGTGGGAGCACTAACTGAGTTTATGAGTATTGGACATGATCCAAGAAATGATATGAAAATGCTATTCGATAAGCATCGGCGTTAAGTAAGTATTTTGACCGAGAAATCGAATAATTTTAATTTCAATCAAAAATGCAGATGAACCATGTGCCTATAAGAAAGAATATTAATAGGTACTAAAATATATTCCTAAAACTATAAGTAAACAACAAACTTGTGGTTGTTAACGTGTGTTCGGGTTAAAATTGTTTTGGCTTGGTGGTTTAATACTCGTTTTAGTTTGGTTGTTTAATACTCAATATTGGATTTGAGAAATGTAACGCCCCACTCTGAGACCCACTGTAACAAAGAGTATTACGGGAGTAATACCATCTGTTAAAGCGGAGAATAGAGTATAGTGGAAGCGACCATTTGTAATCAAGTTATAACTATCTACTGAATACGTCGAAAGGGTGGTATCTATTTTTTTTTCAAGTGGTTCGACATATTCGGTAAATACTTATAACGAAATTACAAATGGCTAAAGATCTATCAGGACAAAGCATAATAACATAATAATAAAACATCACAGAACAGAATCACATAACAGATATAAAATCCCAGAACAATACATCGTCAATACAGATCCAAATACTATAAGTGGGTACAAAGCCACTGCCCCCACATGTGAGTCAAAAATATGTACATATCAAAGTCTGAATAATAACAAAGTAGCAGAATAGTGGACAAATAAAAGCGATATCTATCAGCATAGCAGATAATGTCCAAGCGGAAGCACAGAAGCTAAGTCCAAAGACCTAACCTGAAACAACTCGGTCTGACCCAAGCGAAAAACACTCGGGTCAGGCTAGCTAAACAATTAGTAATAACTGAGATATATAATAATGCGGTACATAAATAAAACAGTACTTTTCCTAAGAAAAGAGTATTTTGGACCACATGAATATAATGACGGTCCCTAATCATCAATCAACAGTAAAAATCTCCAAAGAGAATATCAGCACCAAAGTGTTGAATAAATAAAATCGCCTCATATCATCGGGGTAGCCAAAGCTATATAAAGTTGCCCATAGGTAATAATCCCAAAAGTGACCAGAGTCTGTAATCAATGCCCAAGCAAAGATCGATGATCCAAAGAGCAATGGGGATATACTGAAAAGTCAATGAAATCAAACACTGAAAAGCAGTGTCCAAAGACACTGTGAATCCACAAGGTAATCGCACTTACATCGTATGGTTCCATAGAACCAACACCGAATGGCGGTACTCGAATGGATATAAAAATCATCAGATAATACAAGTATAGCACGTGCACCGACCGGAGTCGTTATTGCCAAGTACTGTAGAGTTGTGATCGATCACTCGCACAGATGTGGAACGCGCGAGACGGCGAGATCCTTCCCAGAAGGATAAAGGCCCAGAGGCATATGCCGAAAAAGAAACTGCTCCATAGAACAGGTGTCCAGAGATGGTTGCCCAGAGGCGTGGTGACCCAGAGGTCCAGTACTGGCTGCCCAGAGGCTAATGTGTCACAAACTTCTTGGAGAGGAACCCGTAAAGTGTTAACGATGAGTCCCATACCCCACGTTCACACTAAACGGTTTACTAACCAATAGCAAGCTCACACTCCAAACAATAAAAAGTCCACCTCGTATCATCGGTAAACTAGACCCAAAGGTCAAAACGATCAATCGAATAGGTCGGGGATTAACCGGAAAGAAAATACACACGGTTCCATAGGCCAGAGATTTCCTAACCATTTAAGCACCTTTCCACTTCTCTTGACAGGCTAAAAAGTGAGTGTCAGATTTTTATTATAGAAAATAATGGTTCGAAACGGATTTATAATTGATTTTGAGAACACTCTAAAACGGCTTTTGAAAACACTTCTATTATGGAGTAAATAGTCTACTAATTAAAAATAATATTATATAATAATTTCGAAAGCCATTTCGAAGTGAAAAATCCTTTTAAAACCTTTTTATAAGGCCCGTGTACAAAATCCAGAGACAAATCTCAAAGAAATTGATAAAACCAGAAAATCATTGAAAATATTCTAAGTGTTGGAAAATAGTCCAAAACTGACGCGAACCCAAGTTCGGAAAATTATTCGGACCAGCAGACTGAATCCGATTGGCATGAAAATTGGTAGGAACATAGTCCCACATTCCTACTTCAAAGCGTAAAAAGAATTACTCGATTCCGACTTGAAACGAAGGCGTAGCGACGTTCCAAAGTCGGACACAGAAACATGAAATGCACTGTTTTGCACAGCGATCTGGGTTCAACTCTGACAGGAAATTCGAAAGGTCAAATGAACTCAGATGATGGCCAAACTTTCCAGATATGGAGTTCATAACTCCATCTTTCCAACGAGACCAAAATCGTCAAATTCCGACTAGCGGCTCAAAAGTTATGACCAAAATAGTTTCAGTTATATCCACAGAGCTAATATGTGTATCGCTCTCGGGAATATAGTAGAAAACTCAACTTTTGACCTAGTTAGACTCAAAATTACAGAAAATACACTGAACAAAAATTGTAGCATATGTTTTAAGCTTTTCAGAACGTCTAAAATTATCTAATTCAGATAAAAAACGAGAGAGATACATGCGAAACAATATCAGATTGAAACTCAAGATAACTTGTTAAAGACAGAATTGGTCTTCTGTCTTTGAATGCATTTTAGGTCATCTAAATGGCAAAATTACAGAAAATTCACTGAACAAAAATTATAGCATATGTTTTAATCCTTCCGGAACATCCAAAATTATCTAATTCGGATCAAAAACGAGAGAGATACATGCAAAACAATATCAGATTGAAACTCAAGATAACTTGTTAAAGACAGAATTGGTCTTCTGTCTTTGAATGCATTTCAGGTCATCTAAATGGCAAAATTACAGAAAACTCACTGAACAAAAATTGTAGCATATGTTTTAAGCTTTCCGGAACATCCAAACTTATCTAATTCGGATCAAAAAAGTGAGAGATACATGCAAAACAATATCAGATTGAAACTCAAGATAACTTGTTAAAGACAGAATTGATCTTCTGTCTTTGAATGCATTTCAGGTCATCTAAATGGCAAAGCTACAGAAAACTCACTGAACAAAAAGTTTTCTTTATTGAATCTAGTTTGCAGCAAAAAAAACCTGACCAAAAATGGATGAGAAATGAAGAAGTTATGTCTGGTTTCGTTTCAGCTACAATTCCAAAACGAAAATTATAGAAGCATCAAGTAAAAAAAAAGGATTTAGCTAGCAATTTTACCTCAACCAATATAGCAAGCAACTTGTGTGCACACCCAAAATGAAAGCAAAGAGGATCAAAGAGCTATGATTCACATGTTACATAATAAAACATGTGTTACTAAATGATTACTGAAATCAAAAGATGATTAAACACATATTAGAAGAGGTTTTTTAGCAATATACCTCTCTAGAAAGCAACAAAGACTACTATAGCATAAAGCCAAATTAGCAAAAGATGATTAGGAGGCTATAAGATCAAAAAAACACATAAAACATGTGTTACCAAATAAATTTCAGAAATGAGAAAGATATAAAAACGGATTGAGGTGGGTATTTGCATTACCTTTGCATAGAATGACTTGCATAAGCTAAAACTAGAAGGAGATGAAGATAGGGGCCATTTTTGTTATGAAAGCTTTAGGAAATGATTAGGGTTTTGATTAGGGATGAATGAATGAGGTTTGGAGAGTTTGAGATAATTTATAGAGGAGGTTTAGGGTGGGTTATTGGGTTAGGTTTAGTAATCTAATAAGAAGAGAGTTATTTACATGTTTCCAAAAATTAGTCTAAGTGTTCATATATGTTTATAAAACTCATTTTTCTCTCTTACCCAAACCCGTTTTAAAACTTCTCTTAAAATATTTAACTTTCCAAAAATAACATTTTATCCTCATTTTAAAATCCCATATTTCCCATTTAATTAAAATAGCCTTTTTCAAATAAATTTTGTTATTCCAAATCCTTTTATGCTTCATTAAAATAAATAAAAATCCTAACTTTTATTTATTAATTTGTAATGCAAATCCCGGGTTGTTACAGACTCCCCCTTAAGAAAATTGCGTCCCCGCAATTCCTTAAGATAGATGTCGTCTATAACGTCAAATCCACAAAAGAAGTGATAAAGATAAAATAGAGAATTCTCACCCGCAGAAGAAGATGGGAGAAAGCCAGGATAAGAGCGTTCGATAGATTCTCTGGTCTCCCAAGTGCAGTCCTTAGGATTCGGTGACCATTGAATCTTCACGAGTGGGTCCTCTTTGTTGCGAAGGCATCTAACCTCCGAATCAAGCACACGAAGAGGTTGCTGCTCCAAAGATAAATCAGGTAAGATCTCTAAATCAGGCACAACATGCGGCTCAATGATAGAATCAGGATCGCGGACACACATGCGAAGCTGGGAAACATGGAACACGTCGTGTATTCCAGAGAAGTGAGCAGGTAGAGCCACTCGATAAGCCACGGGGCCAATGCGTTCCGTAATAGGAAATGGTCCAACATAGCGAGGAGCCAACTTCCCGGTAGCGCTGAAACGCACAACCCCCTTCATGGGAGAGACCCGAATAAAGACAGAATCGCCAATGGAGAACTCAAGAGGCTTCCTACGGTTGTCCGTGTAGGATTTCTGGCGGTTCTACGCCTCTTTCATTCTCTGACGAATAAGAATAATCTTCTCCGAAGATTCCCAAACTGAATCTGGACCAAGAAGGAGCTTCTCGCCAGATTTTAACCAACACGCAGGAGAACGACATGGCCTTCCGTAAAGAGCCTCGAAAGGAGCCATGCCAATACTAGACTGAAAGCTGTTGTTGTAGGAGAACTCTACAAGCGGTAAGTGATCCTCCCAACTACCTCCGAAATCCAGAATACAACAGCGCAAAAGATCCTCTAAAACACGATTCACCCTCTCCGTCTGAACGTCGGTCTGAGGATGATAAGCAGTCGAGAGATTCAACTTTGAGCCCAAAGCTGACTGTAGGCACTTACAGAAGTGACTAGTAAAGATAGTGTCTCGATCACAGACGATAGAGCTAGGAATGCCATGAAGTCGAACGACTTCCTTCACATATAGCTTGGCAAGTTGAGGAGCAGTCCGAGTGGACTTAATAGGAATGAAATGAGCTGATTTGGTCAAGCGATCGACGATGACCCAAATAGAAGTATGACCTGACCTCGATCAAGGCAGACCGTCAATAAAATCCATGGATATCTGATCCCATTTCCATAATGGAATCTCTAGCGGCTGAAGAAGACCAGATGGACGCTGATGCTCCGCTTTGATCTGTTGACAAGTCATGCAACGGCTTACATAACTTGCAACATCACTCTTCATGCCCTCCCAATAAAATAGGCGACACATGTCGGCATACATCTTACTCGACCCGGGATGGATGGTGTACTTAGTGCGATGACACTCATCCAGAATGTCATGCCTAAGTGATAAATCAGATGGTACCAAAATACGGTTCTTCCTGCGAAGACACCGATGAGAATCAATAGAATAATCCAACAATGTCTCATCACTGGATCCCGACTTAAGGAGATGAATATATCGCAACAAGTCTGGATCCTGCCGCTGGGCATGGGCAATGCGATCCAATAGAATAGGTCGAGCTTCCAAGCTGAAAAGCAAGATCTGAGGATCAGAAGACGGAGCTCGATTTCGAATATCACACATAGAAAGAGTCTCAAGAATATCCCACTCGGCTATCATCATAGAAACTACTGCCGAGTGTTTACGACTGAGTGCATCAGCCACACGATTACCCTTGCCTGGGGTATACTGAATGTCTAAGTCATATGAGGCGAGAAACTCAAGCCATCGCTGCTGCCTCATATTGAGATCCTTCTGACTGAATAAATACTTCAGAGACTTGTGATCGGTGTAAAGAGTGAAGTGTTCGCCTAATAGAAAGTGACGCCACGTCTTCAAAGCAAAGACGATAGCTGCCAACTCAAGATCATGAGTCGGATAGCGAACCTCATTCGGACGTAGCTGCCTAGAAGCATAAGCAACTACCCGATCCTTCTGCATAAGCACAGCATCGAGGCCGCTACCACAAGCGTCGGTGTAAACAACAAGATCCTGGTTACTCTCAGGAACCATAAGGATAGGAGCATGAGTAAGAAGTTCCTTCAATCGCTGGAAAGAAACTTCACACTTATCAGACCAAATAAAGCAAACCCCCTTACGAGTCAGGGTCGTGAGGGGAAGTGCAACACGAGAGAAATCCTTGATAAATCGACGGTAATAACCCGCCAGACCAAGGAAGCTGCGAATATCATGAACGTTCTCGGGCTGCCTCCAATTCTGAATAGCTTCGATCTTGGCGGATCGACAGAAATACCCTTAGATGATACAATATGGCCCAAGAACTTGACCTTGCTCTCCCAAAAATGGCACTTGGAGAGCTTGGCCTTAAGCTGATGCTGACGAAGAGTATCCAAGACGATCCGCAAATGATGAGCATGCTCTGCCTCGGATCTAGAATAAATAAGAATATCGTCGATGAAAACCAGAACGAATCTATCGATGTATTCCCAGAATACTCGATTCATAAGATCGACGAAGAAGGCCGGTGCGTTCGTCAAGCCGAATGGCATGACCAACCACTCAAAAGAACCATAACGAGTGTGAAATGCTGTAAGAGGAATGATGTCTTCCGCGACTCGTAGCTGATGGAATCCGGTGGCAAGGTCAAGCTGAGAGAATACCTTCGCACCGCTCAATTGGTCAAACATGTCGTCTATCCGAGGAAGTGGGTAGCGATTTCTGATGGTCAACTCATTGAGCTTGCGATAGTCAATGCAAAGCCTAAGAGAGCCATCAGCCTTCTTAACGAAGACCATAGCAGCACCCCATGGCAAAGAACTGGAACGAATGAACTGCTTCGCTTCAAGCTCAACTAACTGCTTCCTGAGTTCCTCATTCTCTTTAGTAGACATTCTCGTAGGAGGACACCCAACTGGATGAGAGCCTGGAATGAGATCGATGCGGAACTCAATAGCTTGCTTTGGCGGCAGTCCGGATACTGGCTCGAATACGTCGAGGAAATCCCGAACAACAGGAATACGAGATAAGTTCATATCCTCATCTCGTGAATCGAGAGAGAATAAAGTAACATCAGAAAGCCCAACATCTTGAAGAACAATAGCTAACAGAGAGGACGAGTCAGGGTGATGAATAAATAATATCCGCTCCGAACAAATAATTTTGGCATCGTGCTTAACGAGCCAATCCATGCCAAGAATCATATCAAAGCCCAAATACTCCATAACTTGGAGATTTGCACGGAAAGAAAAGCCACAAAGATCAATATCTATATCCTCACAAAGCAAGCTAAGGGTCGTGGATCCGCCGATGGGATTCATAATCCTTAGTGAAGAAACCAAACAAGTAACATCCAAAGATAAAGTATCAACTAGTTCCTTTGATACGAATGTGTAACGACCCGTATTTTTTTACAGATCGAAAAGTTCATTGAAATCTGGAATTTTCATCATTTGAAGTCGTTTCAGATTTTGGCAGAATTTTTCTAAGTCCTAAGTCGGTTTGGACGAGTTAAGGAATAAGTCTGGGTTGAGTTGCCGACTTAAGGAATAGGGGCGACTTAAGAGAACTGACCGAGTTAAGGGTTAGATCGGTTGGGACGACTTATAGAAGTTGGACGAGTTAGCGAGTTAAGGCTGTTGGGTCGTAGACGACTTATAGGGTAGGCAGACCTAGTAGAGTGAGCGACCTATGGGACTGACCGATCTAAGAGTTAACGACTTAGGTAGGATAGCGACTTAAGAGATTTAGCAAGTTGACCGACCTAGGAGATAAGCTAGCTAACGACTTAGTAGTTAGGTCGTTAAACGACCTAAGGGGTTAAGTATTGGGTCGTGTGGACTTTAAGTCGGAGTTGTTGGCTAAGTCTTAGGTCGCGTGTTGGTTAAGTAGTTAAGTCGTAGGTCGAAAGGTCTTTGTTAAGTCGGAGGCCCTGTTTAGTTATAAGTCGGAGGGACTTGGGTTTAGTTAAGTCGTAGGTCGGCTTAGTAGATAGGTCGTATGCGCATGTGTTAGGCGGAGCAGCTGTTAAGTCGTGTGAGTGGTTAGGTCGGTGAAGGCTTAAGTCGGTGGGAATCTTAGGTCGTAGGTCGGAGACGACCTAATTCCGAGTTACGACTTAAGGGAATTTTCGCCTATAAATAGAAGGGGGTTGGCTTCATTTTTTTGGGATTCGGATTTCGAAGCGACGAAGTGCTGCCATTTTGAGAGCTCGACTTCTACACTTCTTCACTTCTTCTCTCCACTCTAATCTAGTGATTCCATCCATCCAAGTTGAAGATCAAATTGAAGATTCAAGAGCTTAGATTGAAGATCTTCATCCATTGAAGTGGGATTTCATCGTTTGAAGCGGATTCGTGATAGATCAAGCTTGATCCTTTGCTGTCCAGATCTGTAGCGTGTTGATTTGAGGTTGTTTAGGTGATTTGGTGAGTGGTGATTATCTCTCACACGGATCCAAAGGAGTATATCGGATTGTTGGCTCGATTTGGTGTTAAAATAGTGATTTCCATACATTTTCTTCATCCTAAGTGTAGATCCATATAGATCCATTGTTCATGATGATGTTACATCCATTTTACTAGGTGTTAACCTATGCAAGTTCATTCATCAAGATTGTAGAGATATTTCTCATGATTTCATGCTTGTTAGACTTTCAACTCTTTAATTATGAAATTGCCATTATTGTGATAATTGTCTACTTAGATCATATTTGAATGCTTGATTGTTTGGATTAATGTTTGACTTGGTTGATTGCTATGAATTCGATGATTGATGATTTGATTTAGACCGAAGACGATTCAGAAGCTAAGGGAAAGGCTCTTGAATTGGGAAAGCTGCTCGTGGCATATGTAGCGGGATGATGAAGCTCTTATGCATAGATTTGATGATGTGATGTTGAGATGAGGCTTTGCGAGGATGTAATGAAGCGAGGCATCATGTGATGAAGACTTGGTCTAATCCAGACGGGATCATTCCAAGCATATTGATAACTCGGTGAATGGTTCGAGTTGAGGATAATGGATGGATATGAGAATAGTCGTCGAGGAGGATGACTAGGAGGCTTGGGTCTCATCGTTGTTGAAGGTTCTAGCATGCTCCAAGCAAGAGTACGTTTGGGCAGATTCGATAGTCCCAACGACTAACTGTTGATGGTCGAGTACTCTGGGCAGATTCGATAGTCCTAGGCACGGGTCACGATGACGTGCGGGAGTTATGTCTAGAACCGGGGTTACCATTAGCCCTTGACGGACGGCTGAAAGAATGTGCCGGTCATTCAATTAACGCTGAAACCGAAGCAGTGATAACAGTGATAGCCAGAGTCATGGATGTTTGGTTGTATCGTCATTCGGTCTCAAGAGCGGTATTTTCTGGGTGCTTATCTGATCTTGGTTTAGGCCTTGGGGGTTTGTGCTTGGAAAACATCGCCCTTGACTCGAGTGATAATTGCTTTACTTTAAATTGTATGCTCTGCTATGTTTGCTTCTGCCTAGTGTGTGTCTGGGGGCTATCACTATAGAATGAGGTTGGAGTGGGAGGGTTGTATTCCTATTCCTTTTCCTTTATGCTCTTTTGGTATGTTGTTAGTTAATTTACCGCTCACTAAGACTGTTGTCTGACTCAAGGCTTTATGTTTTAATTCTTATCGCCTTGGGCTGTTCGTCCATTTTGGGACGGGCAGACTAGGTAGCAGGTGACAGGTGCTGTTATTGCTTTCTACGTTACTGATGACGAAGACGAGCTGGAGTATTGCATATTATCTTCTTATTATATGTACTGGATGTTCCGCTGCTTTGTATTATCTAAGTGATTGTAGTGAGGCTGGATGTATTGTCTATTCAGATGTTTGTATTCAACTATTATGAAGTTTTATTGATGAGATTCTATTCTGTGAAGCTTCACTATATATATATATATATTCTATTGTATTTTGTCCATGCGCTGTGAGTAATACGATAGATTCTATTGTTTTAACTTACCCTGGCAATCGTCCATGGTCGCCTGGCACACTTTACAACGCACTATCTCTAGATTCGGTGCAGGGGTCATGGGCGGTCGTCACATTTGGTATCAGAGCTTTGGTTAATCGATTTTACCCAACGCTCACTGATGTAACTACGTATGATAGACGTAATTGTATTTTGATGGATGATAACTATATATAATATAGTAGCTTAGTAGAGTTTGAGTCCTTTATGCAGTTGTTTCTCTAGATGTTCTGATCATTCCTTTTTGTAGATATTGAGAATGAGTCGAAGAGGGAGACCAGCTGCTAGGGAAGGCCGTGCTACTGAAGGGGCTGCTGACTATGCAGCTATGTTCGAAGCTATAATGACTTCGATCATGAGAAGGATACCAGTTCCGGGGGCAGCAGTAGATGTTGGAGTTCAAGTCCAAACTCCGAAACCAGTGGATTTTGCTAAGTTGTGCAAGGATTATACTGCTCTTGGAGAGAAGGTTTTCTTAGGAACAGAATCAACTATTGAGGTCCAGAGGTGGATAGATGCTTGGAGAAGGATTTTTGGTGATTTGGGAATTGAGGATGCAACTAAGAGGAAGTTAGCATCTAGACAGCTTCAAGGGAGAGCCTCTGATTGGTGGAACTCTATTACCATCAATACTCCGGAGGAAGAGATTACTTGGGAGCAATTCCAAGCTAGATTTGAAGCTAAGTTCATTTCTACAGCTCAGAAGTCTGTTCTGTTCAAGAAGTTTGTGGAGCTCAAGCAAGGTGGAAGACCAGTTCTTGAGTATGTTTCTGAGTTCGAAGCTTTGTCCAAGTATGCCCGGTCATATATCGAATCTGCATATCAGAAGAATGAGAAGTTTGTGACAGGTTTGGACAGTTATCTTGGGAGGCAGTTGGTGGATCATTTGAACGATTCATTTGAGAAGCTTGTGGAGAAAGCTCTTAGGCATGAGAGTCTGTTTCCTAAGGAAGGATCTGTTGTTGCTGTGACCAGGGAAGAGTCTAAACCTCAGCAAGGTGGAAACAAGAAGAGGAAGCAGCAACAGCAGAAGGGTAAGGATGGCCAGAAGAAGCCGAAGGGCGAAGTGACTTGCTACAATTGTCAGCAGAAGGGCCATTTCTCGAAGGATTGTAAGAATCCGAAGGCACCGATGAAGTGTCACAACTGTGTCAAGCCGGGGCATTTCAGGAAGAATTGTCCAGAACCGAGGAGGGACAAGCAGATTGTGCAAGCTTATGCTTTGGGAGCTATTCCGTCGTCTTCGAAAGCTCCTACCGCTGAAGAGAAAGGAAAGAGTGTGGTGGTTCAAGGTACTCTTTTCTTATGTGGTGTTCCAGTTAGAGTGTTGTTTGATACTGGAGCGTCGCATTCGTTTGTTTGTAGTGATCTTATAGGCCGGTTAGGTTTGGAACCGGATATTGTTGATAGACCATTGGTTGTGACTAATCCAGTTGGGGGTTCGTCTTGTTTGTGTATGTTATGCCGTGGTCTGATTGTATCGAGTCATGATTGCTCTTTTGTTTGTGATTGCTTTGTTCTGAACTTTGCGGGGTTCGGAATTATTTTGGGTATGGACTGGCTTAGGAAGTATGCGGCAAAGGTTGATTGTGAGAGGTTGGAGGTGACAGTCGAGAATGTGGAAGTGCGAAAGATTGTGATACGATGTAAGCATGAAGAAGGCGTCTTCATGAGCTTCATGTATTCGCTGGTTGTTCCACGGGATGGACTGTCATCGGTGCCAATCGCTAATGGATTCGAGGATGTCTTTGACGAAGTCAAAGGGTTGCCGCCGCATAGAGAGATCGAGTTTTGTATAGATCTAGTTGAAGGAGCCAGACCTGTTGTGATGCCTCTTAGGCGGATGGCGCCTAGGGAACATCAAGAGTTGAGGGTGCAAGTTGATGATCTTTTGCAGAAAGGATTCATTCGGCGTAGTGTGTCCGAGTGGGGTGCACCAGTTGTGTTTGCAACCAAGGTAGATGGATCTTTGAGATTGTGTGTGGATTATCGTGAGCTGAATAAGGTGACTAAGAAGAACAAGTATCCATTGCCGAGAATAGATGACTTGTTTGATCAGCTTCACGAAGCGAAGGTGTTTTCTCAGATGGATTTGGCAACGGGATTTCACCAGTTGAGAGTTGCTAAGGAAAGTGTGCCGAAGACTGCTTTTAGGACACCATCTGGTTTCTTTGAGTGGCTGGTGATGCCGTTTGGATTGACTAACGCGCCAGCATATTTTGTGGATCTTATGAATAGAGTGTTCAGAGATCAGTTGAACAAGTTTGTACTTGTGTTCGTGGATGATATTCTGATTTATTCCAGAACGGAAGAAGAACACAAGACGCACTTGCGTATTGTTTTGGAGATCTTACGGAAACATCAGCTGAAGGCTAAGTTTTCGAAGTGTCACTTCTGGAAGAGTGAAGTGAGGTTCTTAGGCCATGTTATTTCTGGAAATGGAATAGCGGTTGATCCCGCTAAGGTGGCAGCAATCCAGGATTGGGTTAGACCTAAGAATGCATCTGATGTGAGAAGCTTTCTTGGATTAGCAGGATATTATCGTCGGTTTATCAAAGACTTCTCCAAGGTAGCTGCACCATTAACAGGATTGACGAAGAAGAACCTAGTGTTCAGATGGGATGATAAGTGTGAGCAAACTTTCGGAATCCTGAAAGAGAGATTGACAAGTGCCCCTGTTTTGACTATTCCAAGTGGGAATGATGAGATGGTGGTTTACACCGACGCATGTGGTACTGAACTTGGAGCAGTGCTGATGCAGAAGGATAAAGTTGTTGCGTATGCAAGTCGACAACTGAAGCCGCATGAAAGGAATTACCCGACTCATGATTTGGAGTTAGCGCGATTGTTTTTGCTCTGAAGATGTGGAGACATTATCTATTGGGAGTTCGATTCGAGTTGTTTACGGATCATAAGTCATTGAAGTATCTTTTCTCCCAAAAGGATTTGAATCTTCGGCAGCAACATTGGCTAGAGTTTTTAGCATCATATGATTTTGGTATAGCTTATACTCCGGGAAAAGGTAACGCAGTGGCAGATGCGTTAAGCCGAAGACATGCATGACTGGGAGCCATGTTTTCTGAATGGAAGAATCTCGAGTATTTAGCTGGATTTGACTTCAGGCCTAGATGCGAATTGGAACCTGAGATGTTGGCAAACTTATCGATAAGACCGACTCTTGTGGAAAGAATTGGCGAGAGCCAAAAACGAGACGATAAGCTTGTCAAGATTATCCGTGATTTGGAATCTGGATTGGATCCAGAAAAGGATAAAGGATTCGAGGTCGATCGAGAGGGTTGGCTTCGGAAGCAAGGACGACTAGTTGTTCCCGATATAGATGGATTGAGAGATGAAGTTCTAAAGGAAAGTCATCACTCGAAGTTGAAAATTCATCCAGGAGGAAATAAGATGTATCGGGATATGAAGAGAACCTACTACTAGGAAGGTATGAAGAAGGATGTTGGAAATTTTATTTCCAAGTGCTTGAACTTCCAGTTGTTAAAAGCCGAACAGAAGAAGCCAAGTGGATTGCTTCAGCCATTAGAAGTTCCTACATGGAAGTGGGAGCAAGTGTCGATGGATTTTATTGATGGATTGCCTAGAACCAGAACGGGAAATGAAGGAATTTGGGTCATCATAGATCGTTTGACTAAGAGTGCTAGATTCATTCCTGTTCGATCGACTAGGACTGCATCAAAGTTGGCTGAGTTGTATGTTAAGTGGATAGTTCGATTCCATGGTATTCCGAAGAGTATAGTGAGCGATCGAGACCCATTGTTCACTAGTGGATTTTGGAAGAGCTTCCAGGAAGTTTTGGGAACCGAGTTGTGTTTGAGTATAGCTTATCACCCTCAAACAGATGGTCAGACCGAGAGAGTCAACCGAGTTTTGGAAGATCTTCTTAGAGCTTGTGTTTTGGACTTCGGAGGATCATGGGAAGATCACCTTCATTTGGTGGAGTTTGCATACAACAACAGTTACCAGTCAAGCATTGGTATGGCACCGTATGAGGCATTGTATGGAAGACCGTGTAACTCTCCGACATGTTGGTTAGAGACCGGAGAAAAGTTGATACTTGGGCCAGAGATGATTCGACAGACTTCGGATTATATAGAGATCATTCGGCAACGAATGAAGGCATCCCAAGACCGTCAGAAAAGTTATGCCGATAAGCGTCGTAAGGATTTGGAATTCGACGTTGGTAATATGGTTTTTGTGAAGATTTCTCCTTTGAAGAATGTTATCCGATTCGGGAAGAAAGGAAAATTGACTCCGAGATTTGTTGGACCATTCCCGATCATTGAGCGAATTGGAAAGCTCGCTTACAGATTGGAGTTACCAGAGAAGATGTCGCGTGTGCATAATGTTTTTCATGTGTCATATCTACGGAAGTATGTGCACGACTCGAATACAGTGGTTTCTGCTGATAGCTGTGAAGATTTCGAGGTTGATCCAGTCGATAGAAGACCTCGTAAGCCGCTTCATGTTGTTGAAACCGACACGAAACAGCTTAGGAGGAAGGTAGTCAAGTTGCTCAAGATACAATGGAGTGATGATGATAACGACTATACGTGGGAGGTGGAAGAGAGGATGAAGGCAGCTCATCCTGAACTCTTCAAGGTATGGCCCTAAGGTGTCGTGTCATCTCGCGATATTGTAACTTGTTCTAGTTTTAGAATTCTGTACGCTAAGCTAGAATTGGATGCATGGTTTGATGATTGCTATGGATGGTAGGCATACAGAATAGTCTTTGATTGCTTTGTTGCTTGGAATTTCGGGGGCGAAATTCCTAAGGGGGAGAGAATGTAACGATCCGTATTTTTTTACAGATCGAAAAGTTCATTCAAATCTGGAATTTTCATCATTTGAAGTCGTTTCAGATTTTGGCAGAATTTTTCTAAGTCCTAAGTCGGTTTGGACGAGTTAAGGAATAAGTCTGGGTTGAGTTGCCGACTTAAGGAATAGGGGCGACTTAAGAGAACTGACCGAGTTAAGGGTTAGATCGGTTGGGACGACTTATAGAAGTTGGACGAGTTAGCGAGTTAAGGCTGTTGGGTCGTAGACGACTTATAGGGTAGGCAGACCTAGTAGAGTGAGCGACCTATGGGACTGACCGATCTAAGAGTTAACGACTTAGGTAGGATAGCGACTTAAGAGATTTAGCAAGTTGACCGACCTAGGAGATAAGCTAGCTAACGACTTAGTAGTTAGGTCGTTAAACGACCTAAGGGGTTAAGTATTGGGTCGTGTGGACTTTAAGTCGGAGTTGTTGGCTAAGTCTTAGGTCGCGTGTTGGTTAAGTAGTTAAGTCGTAGGTTGAAAGGTCTTTGTTAAGTCGGAGGCCCTGTTTAGTTATAAGTCGGAGGGACTTGGGTTTAGTTAAGTCGTAGGTCGGCTTAGTAGATAGGTCGTATGCGCATGTGTTAGGCGGAGCAGCTGTTAAGTCGTGTGAGTGGTTAGGTCGGTGAAGGCTTAAGTCGGTGGGAATCTTAGGTCGGAGACGACCTAATTCCGAGTTACGACTTAAGGGAATTTTCGCCTATAAATAGAAGGGGGTTGGCTTCATTTTTTTGGGATTCGGATTTCGAAGCGACGAAGTGCTGCCATTTTGAGAGCTCGACTTCTACACTTCTTCACTTCTTCTCTCCACTCTAATCTAGTGATTCCATCCATCCAAGTTGAAGATCAAATTGAAGATTCAAGAGCTTAGATTGAAGATCTTCATCCATTGAAGTGGGATTTCATCGTTTGAAGCGGATTCGTGATAGATCAAGCTTGATCCTTCGCTGTCCAATCTGTAGCGTGTTGATTTGAGGTTGTTTAGGTGATTTGGTGAGTGGTGATTATCTCTCACACGGATCCAAAGGAGTATATCGGATTGTTGGCTCGATTTGGTGTTAAAATAGTGATTTCCATACATTTTCTTCATCCTAAGTGTAGATCCATATAGATCCATTGTTCATGATGATGTTACATCCATTTTACTAAGTGTTAACCTATGCAAGTTCATTCATCAAGATTGTAGAGATATTTCTCATGATTTCATGCTTGTTAGATTTCAACTCTTTAATTACGAAATTGCCATTATTGTGATAATTGTCTACTTAGATCATATTTGAATGCTTGATTGTTTGGATTAATGTTTGACTTGGTTGATTGCTATGAATTAGATGATTGATGATTTGATTTAGACCGAAGACGATTCAAAAGCTAAGGGAAAGGCTCTTGAATTGGGAAAGCTGCTCATGGCATATGTAGCGGGATGATGAAGCTCTTATGCATAGATTTGATGATGTGATGTTGAGATGAGGCTTTGCGAGGATGTAATGAAGCTAGGCATCATGTGATAAAGACTTGGTCTAATCCAGACGGGATCATTCCAAGCATATTGATAACTCGGTGAATGGTTCGAGTTGAGGATAATGGATGGATATGAGAATAGTCGTCGAGGAGGATGACTAGGAGGCTTGGGTCTCATCGTTGTTGAAGGTTCTAGCATGCTCCAAGCAAGAGTACGTTTGGGCAGATTCGATAGTCCCAATGAATAACTGTTGATGGTCGAGTACTCTGGGCAGATTCGATAGTCCTAGGCACGGGTCACGATGACGTGCGGGAGTTATGTCTAGAACCGGGGTTACCATTAGCCCTTGACGGACGGCTGAAAGAATGTGTCGGTCATTCAATTAACGGTGAAACCGAAGCAGTGATAACAGTGATAGCCAGAGTCATGGATGTTTGGTTGTATCGTCATTCGGTCTCAAAAGCGGTATTTTCTGGGTGCTTATCTGATCTTGGTTTAGGCCTTGGGGGTTTGTGCTTGGAAAACATCGCCCTTGACTCGAGTGATAATTGCTTTACTTTAAATTGTATGCTCTGCTATGTTTGCTTCTGCCTAGTGTGTGTCTGGGGGCTATCACTGTAGAATGAGGTTGGAGTGGGAGGGTTGTATTCCTATTCCTTTTCCTTTATGCTCTTTTGTATGTTGTTAGTTAATTTACCGCTCACTAAGACTGTTGTCTGACTCAAGGCTTTATGTTTTAATTCTTATCGCCTTGGGCTGTTCGTCCATTTTGGGACGGGCAGACTAGGTAGCAGGTGACAGGTGCTGTTCTTGCTTTCCACGTTACTGATGACGAAGACGAGCTAGAGTATTGCATATTATCTTCTTATTATATGTACTGGATGTTCCGCTGCTTTGTATTCTCTGAGTGATTGTAGTGAGGCTGGATGTATTGTCTATTCAGATGTTTGTATTCAACTATTATGAATTTTTATTGATGAGATTCTATTCTGTGAAGCTTCACTATATATATATATATATATATATTCTATTGTATTTTGTCCATGCGCTGTGAGTAATACGATAGATTCTATTGTTTTAACTTACCCTGGCAATCGTCCATGGTCGCCTGGCACACTTTACAGCGCACTATCTCTAGATTCGGTGCAGGGGTCATGGGCGGTCGTCACAGAATGAGTGAGAGGCACCCGTATCAAAGAGAACTCTACAAGATCTACCATGAAATAAAATAGAACCTTCGAGAACGGAAGGATGCGTACATCAAGGCTGAGCTGAATATTTAGGAGCCTTGGCAGCATTAAGCTTGCCAGATCTAGGAGGTGCAGTAGGACAAGTGGAATAATGATGACCCTCCTTCTTACAATAGCGGCAGAAAAGAGGCTTGGGACACTCTTTAAACATATGATCGGTAGATTTAGTTAAGCACGATTCAAAGATAGATAATTCATTAAGGAATATTATGGAATATAATAGATTCCTACACATATTCCTAACTTATCTATCAATAAACATAAGGAAGGGATTTGATTTAATTCGGATCTAATTAAAATGTATTGTACTAAGTGTATCTGTTCTGTGTTTATTATGCTTATTCCTGAAACCAGGCTTTGATACCAAGCTGTAACGCCCCACTCTGAGACCCACTGTAACAAAGAGTATTACGGGAGTAATACCATTTGTTAAAGCGGAGAATAGAGTATAGTGGAAGCGACCATTTGTAATCAAGCTATAACTATCTACTGAATACGTCGAAAGGGTGGTATCTATTTTTTTTTCAAGTGGTTCGACATATTCGGTAAATACTTATAACGAAATTACAAATGGCTAAAGATCTATCAGGACAAAGCATAATAACATAATAATAAAACATCACAGAACAGAATCACATAACAGATATAAAATCCCAGAACAATACATCGTCAATACAGATCCAAATACTATAAGTGGGTACAAAGCCACTGCCCACACATGTGAGTCAAAAATATGTACATATCAAAGTCTGAATAATAACAGAGTAGCAGAATAGTGGACAAATAAAAGCGCTATCTATCAGCATAGCAGATAATGTCCAAGCGGAAGCACAGAAGCTAAGTCCAGAGACCTAACCTGAAACAAATCGGTCTGACCCGAGCGAAAAACACTCGGGTCAGGCTAGCTAAACAATTAGTAATAACTGAGATATATAATAATGTGGTACATAAATAAAACAGTACTTTTCCTAAGAAAAGAGTATTTTGGACCACATGAATATAATGACGGTCCCTAATCATCAATCAACAGTAAAAATCTCCAAAGAGAATATCAGCACCAAAGTGTTGAATAAATAAAATCACCTCATATCATCGGCGTAGCCAAAGCTATATAAAGTTGCCCATAGGTAATAATCCCAAAAGTGACCAGAGTCTGTAATCAATGCCCAAGCAAAGATCGATGCTCCAAAGAGCAATGAGGATATACTGAAAAGTCAATGAAATCAAACACTGAAAAGCATTGTCCAGAGACACTGTGAATCCACAAGGTAATCGCACTTACATCGTATGGTTCCATAGAACCAACACCGAATGGCGGTACTCTAATGGATATAAAATTCATCAGATAATACAAGTATAGCACATGCACCGACCGGAGTCGTTATTGCCAAGTACTGTAGAGTTGTGATCGATCACTCGCACAGATGCAGAACGCGCGAGACGGCGAGATCCTTCCCAGAAGGATAAAGGCCCAGAGGCACATGCCGAAAAAGAAACTACTCCATAGAACAGGTGTCCAAAGACGGTTGCCCAGAGGCGTGGTGACCCAGAGGTCCAGTACTGGCTGCCCAGAGGCTAATGTGTCACAAACTTCTTGGAGAGGAACCCGTAAAGTGTTAACGATGAGTCCCATACCCCACGTTCGCACTAAACGGTTTACTAACCAATAGCAAGCTCACACTCCAAACAATAAAAAGTCCACCTCGTATCATCGGTAAACTAGACCCAAAGGTCAAAACGATCAATCGAATAGGTCGGAGATTAACCGGAAAGAAAATACACACGGTTCCATAGGCCGGAGATTTCCTAACCGTTTAAGCACCTTTCCACTTCGCTTGACGTGCTAAAAAGTGAGTGTGAGATTTTTATTATAAAAAATAATGGTTCGAAATGGATTTATAATTGATTTTGAGAACACTCTAAAACGGCTTTTGAAAACTCTCCTATTATGGAGTAAATAGTCCACTAATTAAAAATAATATTATATGATAATTTCGAAAGCCATTTCGGAGCGAAAAATCCTTTTAAAACCTTTTTATAAGGCCCGTGTACAAAATCCAAAGACAAATCTCAAAGAAATCGATAAAACCAGAAAATCACTGAAAATATTCGAAGTGTTGGAAAATAGTCCAAAACTGACGCGAACCCAAGTTCGGAAAATTATTCGGACCAGCAGACTGAATCCGAATGGCATGAAAATTGGTAGGAACATAGTCCCACATTCCTACTTCAGAGCGTAAAAAGAATTACTCGATTCCGACTTGAAATGAAGGCGTAGCGACGTTCCAAAGTCGGACGCAGAAACATGAAATGCACTGTTTTGCACAGCGATCTGGGTTCAACTCTGACAAGAAATTCGAAGGGTCTAATGAACTCAGATGATGACCAAACTTTCCAGATATGGAGTTCATAACTCCATCTTTCCAACGAGACCAAAATCGTCAAATTCCGACTAGCGGCTCAAAAGTTATGACCAAAATAGTTTCAGTTTCATCCACAGAGCTAATATGTGTGTCGCTCTCGGGAAGATAGTAGAAAACTCAATTTTTGACCTAGTTAGACTCAAAATTACAGAAAATCCACTGAACAAAAATTGTAGTATATGTTTTAAGCTTTCCGGAACATCTAAAATTATCTAATTCGAATCTAAAACGAGAGAGATACATGCAAAACAATATCAGATTGAAACTCAAGATAACTTGTTAAATACAGAATTGGTCTTCTGTCTTTGAATTCATTTCAGGTCATATAAATGGAAAAATTACAGAAAACTAACTGGAAAAAAATTGTAGCATATGTTTTAAGCTTTACGGAACATCCAAAATTATCTAATTCAGATCAAAAACGAGAGAGATACATGCAAAACAATATCAGATTGAAACTCAAGATAACTTGTTAAAGACAGAATTGGTCTTCTGTCTTTGAATGCATTTCAGGTCATCTAAATGGCAAAACTATAGAAAACTCACTGAACAAAAATTGTAGCATATGTTTTAAGCTTTTCGGAACATCCAAAATTATCTAATTCGGATCAAAAATGTGAGAGATACATGCAAAACAATATCAGATTGAAACTCAAGATAACTTGTTAAAGACAGAATTGATCTTCTGTCTTTGAATGCATTTCAGGTCATCTAAATGGCAAAATTATAGAAAACTCACTGAACAAAAAGTGTTCCTTATTGAATCTAGTTTGCAGCAAAAATAATCTGACCAAAAAAGGATGAGAAATGAAGAATTTATGCCTGATTTCGTTTCAGCTACAATTCCAAAACGAAAATTATAGAAGCATCAAGTAAAAAAAAGGATTTAGCTAGCAATTTTACCTCAACCAATATAGCAAGCAACTTGTGTGCTCACCCAAAATGAAAGCAAAGAGGATCAAAGAGCTATGATTCACATGTTACATAATAAAACATGTGTTACTAAATGATTACTGAAATCAAAAGATGATTAAACATATATTAGAAGAGGTTTTTTAGCAATATACCTCTCTAGAAAGCAACAAAGACTATTATAGCATAAACCCAAGTTAGCAAAAGATGATTAGGAGGCTATAAAATCAAAAAAACACATAAAACATGTGTTACCAAATAAATTTCAGAAATGAGAAAGATATAAAAACGGATTTGAGGTGGGTATTTGCATTACCTTTGCATAGAATGACTTGCATAAGCTAAAACTAGAAGGAGATGAAGATAGAGGCCATTTTTGTTATGAAAGCTTTAGGAAATGATTAGGGATGAATGAATGAGGTTTGGAGAGTTTGAGATAATTTATAGAGGAGGTTTAGGGTGGGTTATTGGGTTAGGTTTAGTAACCCAATAAGAAGAGAGTTATTTACATGTTTCCAAAAATTAGTCTAAGTGTTCATATATGTTTATAAAACTCATTTTTCTCTCTTACCCAAACCCGTTTTAAAACTTCTCTTAAAATATTTAACTTTCTAAAAATAACATTTTATCCTCATTTTAAATCCCATATTTCCCATTTAATTAAATAGCCTTTTTCAAATAAATTTTGTTATTCCAAATCCTTTTATGCTTCATTAAAATAAATAAAAATCCTAACTTTTATTTATTAATTGGTAATGCAAATCCCGGGTTGTTACAAAAAATGACATCTTTTATAATCAATATAAAAGGATATCAGGAATGTTCTGAAACGATATACATATGCACTATATTAAATTGTTTAATATCAAGTATGTAAGATGGATTCTACGTTGGCAATTGGAATTTTCGTACATGCCATATTGAATGCAGTATCACACTTTACATGTGTATTTGATAAATAAAGAAAGTAACAAATCCAAATTAAGATCACTTAATTATAGTTTAGATTGTTCTAAATATTTATAGAATAATAGAGAATTGTTTACAGAAACAACGAAGTCATTATGTAGAAGTGTTCGAACTCGAACTTCATAAGTGTTATCGAGTATAATATGTTAATATTAAATTCATCTTCAAACTTTAATTAAGAACTTTTAAGTTGGAATCATTCCAAATAATAAGTAGTGGTCAATTCAAGCAAATGCTATTGCAATGCAAGAAGTATAAATAAATGCATGAATTTATAATTAAGCTTAGGGTGATTCCAAATGTTGGGAATCCATGACATTGCTATATGATAATAATATCACGATAAAGTTCATAAAAGAACCTAAAGTTCATTAGAACTTAAGAAACATAGTCCGAATAGTTCCACATGATAAAGGTAGTTTATCAACATCGGAGAGCAATGATTGACAAAGTAGACAACTAAAACAAAATTGCATACCCGTTCACTAAGGGATTGAACCAACTAGTTTTTGATAGAATCGACCGATGAAGTTGGAATAATAATCCATAGTTGACCCCAGAGTGCAAGTGAAAGATTGATAGAGTTAGGGATATGCCTTAAGGGTAATTATATAATTTATTACATATGTCTAACTCTGTAGCCAAACTTGTTCAAAATAAAAGGTGTTTTCTTTCTATCATACACCTTTTATATAGTGATATAAATAACCAAGTAATTAATTTAATGTGATATCCCAGAATTTCAAGGAATTTAAAATGTGATAATCTCTTAAATTAATTAATAAAAATTGGTAAAAGTTGTTATTTTCAAACAATTTATTAATGAGTTGTTTTTAAATATATTTAAATAGATTCTTAAATGGAATAATTAGTTAAAAGTTTAATTTGTGTTATTTAGAAATTGATTTAAATTGACCTTTTGTTTCAAATTTAATAAGTGTTGTTTAAATGTATATATATATGTGTGTATTTAAATAGATTTTAAAATAGAATTATTATTTTCAAAGTAATAATGTGTTTATTTAATTTTGTATATGTTTTAATTGATTTTAAATTGATTTTTAAATTGCATTTGAATTTGGATTTAAACTTGAATTTAAAGGATATATATCTTAAAAATATTTTGGATATAAAATATATGGATAAAGTTTTTATTTAAAATAAGATTTGTCTTATATTATTTTCCTTAAAGAGTTTTATTTATATAAATTAAGATAGTGTTTATTAAATAGTAAATAAATACAAAAGTTTTATATTTACATTTAAAAAGAATTAAATATATTATATATGATTTTATTAGAATATAAATGGGTTTTTATTTTATTTTCTTTGAAAGGTTTCATTTATTTATAACATAAGAAGGCATTTATAAATTTAGAAATGTATTTATTAATTAGGAAATAAATATAAAAAGCTTTTAAAATCTTTTAAAAATAATTTAGGAAATTGTTATTACAAGTGTAAGCCTTTAAAACCAAGATAAATACATGTGTCAGTAAATTAAAGTGTGAATTTGACAAATGTAAACAAATTGAACAAGTGTCCTTTTATTTTATTTTATTTTTCTTTAAATTTTAATAAATCATAATTTAACTCTATAAAAGCATACATCTTCCATTCTTATTTCTTTTTCTAATCACATTTCTAAACGCAAAGAAACTTAACCTGTTCTATTCTCAAACCAGAAAAAAATCTCTACCCTGTAAACATTCTTCAAGCTCAAACACAAAATCCTTGTAATCAATTCATTTCTCAAATCAAAGAACAAACCTGTAAATTATTTTTCCAAATCAAAAGATCAAGCGTGTAACAATTTTCAAAGCTTGCAAGTTTCAAATGCAACCTGGATTTTCAAAGCATTCAGCAGCAAATTAAAGCTCCAGCCTGCATAAATCAATGTCTCAAAACATCTCAGTTTAAAGAATTCAAAACTAATTCAAAGGCTTCAACCCAGTTTTTCAAAGCATTCAAAGCTTTCAAAGCTTCATCTCAGTTTAAATCATCTCTGCATTTTGGTTAAAAGGTGAGTAAACTTTTGAACTAAAACTTAAGTAACAAATAGGATTTGCATATAAACTACTGTGATTGATGATGGATCTGCATGAATGTATATATGTGTGCTTCTGTGTGTTTGTAGAGTGTGTTTATCTATTGATTTAAAAACATCTTTGTTCTTATTTTAAGCCTCTGCTTTTAAATCTATAAAATGAATCACCTTCAGATTTATGCATATGTTAAATGGTTGAAGTAAAACTGGTGATCTATGTTTGAAAATAGGTTTGCATGATGGTTTTAGGATTTTAAACCATGTTTATATGTATGTAGTTGTTGTGCATGTCTATATTATGTTTATCTTCCATGTTCTTGTTATGGGATTTTAAAGTTTAGATCAGAAATTCATTATCTTCTCTTCTAATCTTAGATAGGGTTTAGTTTCCAAACAAGAAAGATTTGTTTAGTTATAAACTAAGTACTAAAAAAATAAAATTAAGTAAATTATTTAGAAGTTTATCTGAAAAATGGGAAGACAGTGAAATTTCTTTTAAACACGTTAAAATCAAACATTGTAAATTGCTGTTTCAGGATCATAACATGAATCGAATTTGTGAAATATGATTTTTAAAATGAAAATCATAATTTTTAGATTTGGATTGAATCTAAAATTCGTAGATGACCAGAAAGTGAGTTTTGAGCTATCATGGATGATCGGAGTAACGTGGAGGACTGGGTCTACTTTTGGAGATAGAGGGATGTTCGGGGTGTTTGGGAAAAATGGTGGAAGTGACGACTGTTCGTCGTAGCGTAGGCGGTGGGTCGAATGGATTTTAAACCCTAGTTTATGTGGTGGTCGGAATTGGGGTCACCGCGGAGCGTCTGGTGATTCGAGTTGCTCTAAACTTTGGGAAATGAAGCGTGGATGGTCGGGGAATGTGTAGACGGGGTTTCGTGGTTGCTGGTGGTCGGCAGCGTCGAGATGAAGTGGTTCTGATCGATCGTTTTTGGTTCCAGTTGTTCCAATTTTGTTCGATTTCGATTCACGATTGAATCGAGTAATCTGGTGATCGCGTGGGGTTGCCGAGGTCGGAGTTGAGTTGTCGGAGGGTGGAACGTTGTTCGTCGACGATCGGGGTCGATGTACACATGCACGTGTACGTTTCGTGCATTTGGAAACTTGGAAGTTTGGGGAAGAAGCATGGACTCAGGGATGATCTCGAGTAGGGTTCGTGTGTGACTTGAGGAAGAAGTGAATGCGAGAGACTCGTGTTTTGTTCGAGTTTTATCTGATAGGCTCGGGTTTGTTTTGAATTGTTACCGGATTTTAAATTATGTAAAATAATAACCAAAGTTTAAAGTTTTAAATAAAAAAAAATGTGAACCAGGTTTTAAAAAAAGCAAAAGTAACTTAAATAAATCAAGTTTTCAAAAATGTATTAACTAAGTTTTTAAGCAAGATAAAGGTTTAACTAAGTTTAAATATATTTAAGAAAATTAAAGTATGATTAATTAATTTAATTAATTAATGATAAAGGACTAATTGAGAAATTAATTAAGAGAAATTGATTTATTTAATTAACTAATGATTAGGGGTTGATTAATTTAAAATTAAGGATTATTAATCAAGTAATTAAGATTATTGATTAATAATTAGAGATTAATTTATTTTGATTAGAAATTAATAAATTAAGTAATTAGAGATTGATTAACTGGTAATTAAGAAGTACTTGATTAAGTTTATTAATTAATAATTAGGTTTTATAAATTAATAATTAAGAAATAATTAATCTATAAAGATTAATTAAGGATTAATTAACTGATAATTAAGGATTAATTAATTTTTATTAAGTTTTATTAATTAAGGTTATTAATTAATAATTAAAAGAATAATTAAAAATTAATTAATTGGTTTAAAGAGTATTTAAGGGATGAATTACTCAGCTATGATTTATGAGATGAATGTGATTAAGTTAAGTTAATTAATTGGTTAATTAATTAAAGATAGTCACTTGATAAAGGATTAAGTATGAATACTTAATAAGATTGATAAGTGTAATTACTTAGTAAAGTAATTTATGTATAATTACAGGATGTAATTAATTAAAGGAAATTACTTAATGGGAAGTAATTGAAGTATGATTACTTTGTAAAAGTAATTAAGGATTTAATTATTTGGTGTAATTAATATAATTAATTAAGAAGTTAATTAATTAAGGTAAGTAATTACAAGATAATAATTACTGTTTATGATTAATTAAGGTGGATTAATAAAAGTGATTAATTAAAGTTTAATTAATTAATGTAATTAAAAAAGGGGTCAATGTAATTAATTATAGTTAATTAATTAATGGAAATAATTAATTAAGGATCATTAATTAATGTAATTAAAAATTAATTAATGAAGTAAATAAATGGTTAATTACTGTTAATGGTTAAGAATAATTAATTTGTGGAATTAATTAAAGGATAATTACTTTATGTAATTAATGAATAATTAATCAAGGATGATTAATATTTAATGAGTAATTAATTAATTAAAGGTTTGTAATTAATTAATGATTGATCAAGCAAGGTTAGATAATTAATTCTTAAGTAATTAATTTAATTTAAGTTAATTAAATTAATTATAACATAGGGTTAATAATTGTTGCTTATGGATGGTTGTTTGTGTAGAATATATGAATTGGATAATATCTATCGGATGATATGCTGTGATATTCTGTGATATGATATTGGATATATCTGTGATAAATGTGTGATATTTATCTGTGTTAAATGCTGTGTGAATTCAAGTATTGAATTGAATTAAATTGTTTTAACCTTAAAACAACTTGGACCTAAAAGGTACGTTTTGGATTTCGATGAGACCGGGATCGGGTTTCCAGATTTGGATATCTGAATACCACATCGATCCAAATTAACGATAGGTCGTGAATCTCAAGTGAAGATGAAGATTCAAAGTGCAAGGGTTATTGTCGTTAACTCTGAGGGTGATTCCAATATGAGTGTAACGAGATAATGCCTTCGGTTTCGTTCGAACCCGGAACGAACTTGTATGGATTGAATGCTTTCAGAACATCGTCAGGTGGGCGATAAGCATTCTAAGTGAGGTGTTCTCTAAAGGTAATCGTAGCCTCAAGCCTCATCAACTGGGAATGGCTAAAACATGGGAGGTGCAGCAAGGTTAGTGGGTAGCACCCAAGTAGGATAAGATTTCCCCTGTCTAGAGTCCCTTTTATTTTGGCTGTGTGGGCGGTTGCTGGCTCCAACCGCGGGGTTTCTTATGCGGGAATTATCCAGTAAGGGATGGTTTCGGCCTTGTGTTGCAGTGGCTCGGGAGTGATCCTCGGTACGTTGATCTAGGCCACGTACTGTGACGGGCGGTACCCCAGTAGCCCTGCCATTGTATGGAATCCAATCTCCAATAAGTGTCGTACGTATTAGTTGTGCCCAACTATGTTGGAACGTGAGATGTAAGCATTCCAGCTATTTCTGTATTTTACTTGAAAACCCTAGACCCTATTATAATATAACTGGATTTCCTATCAAATGTTTTGGTTAGCGTAAGGTAAAAACTTACCCATGTTTATTTGTGGGGAGTCTTACGTGATACCTTTGTTTTCAAAAGATTTTGAAGTTAAGCAACTTTAACCGTTTACTCACACCAGACCCATGTCTGACCCAAGTGTTTATTTTTTGTTTTATAAACTCTTGGGTACTCAAATTTTTACGAGTAGCCAAGGGATTCAGGTTTGCTTTAACAATTTTTAAGGAGCAATGGAGCAGGAGGCTTCAGCGTTCGTAGATATAGTGTTCCGCTGTGTTGATCTCTGAGTCATTTGTTTGAGTTGTATTTTGAGTTGTAATACTAGACAGGTGTTTATAAATGTCTAGTATGTGTTGTATAAGCTGTGTAACTCTGATAGTTGTTGTATATTATGTAATACTTATGTGATTAATATAATTTATTCGTTCCGCTGTTGAGATTCTAGTGTTGTTCTTTCTTTCTTCTCTATCTTTTCTCTTTTCTATCCCTTTCTTTCTTCAAGATGATGCGTCTTTCTGAGCTAAGAAAGGCGGGTCGTCACATTTAAAGTATAAAGATGGAAGATCCTTAAATGATTTGTAATGTCATACTAATTACAAAGTGTTGTAATCGTGAAAATTTTATCACAATGAAAATAACACATTGTTATGAATATTCCTGATCGACATGTTTCGAAAAAAGATATTGAATCATCCGTTGAGACTAGAATATGCAATGCTCTCCAGATAATGGGCAGTGTATTTCTCATGGTTGTTAGGGCATCAAGGGATTACGTATTGATAGTTATTGGATAACTATGGAATGACACACTCGAGAGCTCTGTGTTGGTTAATATGACTAAAGTCAACAATACAACCTTGATGTGACGATGTTACACAATTCCCTCGACTTGAGAATACCGTGGAACTTCAATGTAGATACTTCACTTTGATTATAGTTAAATCGTGGCATGACATCTGTCAAACGACTACAGTTGGGTCTAAGTTGAAGCATTGGAAATGAAACACTATTCAATAGAGAATTCATCTACTCAATTATATGGAGTTAGTATCACGGTCAACTGTAGTTAACTCAAAATCAAAGTCTTTGGCCAGAGCAGTAATGTTAACAATAATTGTTATTATTGAACAAAGGATTTTGTGTTTGGAATTAGAAACTTGAATATGGATGATGTTGGAGTTTTGACCAAAACCAAATTCCATAAATCCTAGCGTGATATAGTTTTAATAAAGAGAATTAGTGTAAATAATCGTTACTACTAGTTACCACTTATAATAGTAAAATCGGATTTTATCGAACAGATGTTTAGGCGATATGTTTGGCTAAAATCTCACACCACTAGGTAAGGTGACATGTTAACGTTAATATTTGAATTATTCGATATTAATTGCTGACTGAATTTACACCTTTGAGTCGCATAATCTAATGATGAATTCTTCGAAAAAATACACAATTTAATTAATTTATAAAATGTTGTAAATTAATTAAATTAATTAATATTTAATTTAGTTGATGTTTGGGATTTGTTTGTAAATATTTGAATGCACTTATAAGAGTTATATTTGCATGCATCAATATACAATATCAATGTAATTTTAGATTGGTTTAAATAAAAGATAATTGCATGAAGAGATTTATGGAAGTTTTATGCCATTTGATGGCATATAATTTTACCCATACCATGTGGAGCGGAGAGAGAAACAATTAAGGGAATCGATTAGGGAAGTTTTTAAATAAAGAATGTAAAATATTACATTCTTTCAATTAAAAACAAATCCACTAATTTGTTTCCTATAAGCATTCATTCTTTCGTTCATTCCCTTTTTCTCCTCTTTTCCTAGCCATGGATGAAATGATCATCTTTCCTTCCAAAATAAAAACAACTTCAAACACACAAAAAGCATCAAATAAAATGAAACGCAAATGGTCCATTCATTTCTTTGCAGGGACTTAGTGTGGATCATGAAGATCCGAGGAGGTATCATTATTCAAGTTGCGTTCTTTTGGTCGCATCTTAAGGTAAAATTCTAGTTTTATTTATTCTTATATTCATCTTGTTCACATGATTTAAATCTTTTGTATATCAAGTCTACATATAAGTTTATCTATTTAACATGAGCTAAATCCCCTTTTGTCACGTCTTCTTTAATTATATGTTCATCTATACTATTAATAAAGAGAATTCAATGAATAGGATTTCCACGCTGTCTTTTTGAAATTCCAAAAATGCCCTTATTCATCAACGAAATCTCACCACTGGCCCCCACCTCTTCTTCCCAACTACATATCAACGAATTTTACTACCAATTTGTCATCGACGCTACTAATAAAACAACTTAAAATAAAAGGATTGTGACTACCAAAACATTTACACTTACAACACACATATGTCCACTCATTTTTTATATTAAAGAAAACGTAAATATCTCTACTTATTAGATTTACATATGTGCGATTTCTACTGGTAATATTAATTTGATTTAGATCCATTTTGTGCTATCCCCTTTTGAGTATATGTTCATCTTCCTAACATTAGAGCTATGACCATTTAAATTTTATTTAATTAGTCATTCATGATGTTCATATAGTTTAGAACTGGTATTTACAACTAATTTATATGTTCCTAAGTTGTCCTTTTTGTTCTTGTTTTCGAAACTATTTATTAACAAAAAACAGCTATTTTGATTGAAACCTAATTTTAAATTTATTGATATGATTCTATTTTGTTTGAACTTAAATAAATTACATATATTGTCTATTTGAATCATTTGATATTTTTAATAAAGTTTTATATGATTGTTATTTGAATATAATTTTTATTTTTATTGTATACTTTTGTTTGAAAGCTGTTAAAAATAACCATAAGTGGACTTTTGTGTAAAATATCATAAATGTTAAATCCTTCCTAATTTAATGTTAGCCTTTTAATTTGTTGACTTTAAATCCTAACACATATGCTAAATCACAAACTTTATATGTACATTTTTTATTTTTATTTTAAAACATAGTTTACAATTAATTTTGTATATGTATACTTTTGTGTAAAATCACATGTTTAACTTTAAAATCCTTCATAAGTTAAGACTTGATTCATTTTTGTTAATTATAGATTTCAAAATATGAGAATGGTCAAAATTAATTTTATATGCATATATATATATAAGAGTTTAATTGCTATTTTGAAATGGCATTAAACAAATGAGTAAAGGAAGGAGGAAAGTCCTCCACCTTTTCTTCTTTACAAATGCCTACCTTAATTAATTAGTTGTCTTACTTTATATAAGTTAACTTTTTTCTATTAGCAAAATACTTTATTAACAAATTATTTATAACTTTAATTAGTTTGTGCGTGCGTGTGTATTATTAAAAAAATTGGACAAAAAATGCATGTGTGAATTCAGTAGTAAATGTCATTTAATATATCAATTAATCTAAATAAAGAAAGAGAGAAAGATTAAAGGTTTTTCTCTCTAAATTTTTATCCTTATCTTTCTTTTATTAATTATTTGTATTAAGAGGAAGAAATAAAAGGTTTCTTTCTCTAAACCGTTACACGTACACACACACTCTGCTTATATGTTGCTCTTACCGTTCAAACACATTAATGTATTTGAATCATTCATTATATTATATACAAATTTAAACTAAATTTTAAATTCATTTTAATCAAATCGAATAAAATATGATATAATTTAATACATTATTAGATTAGATCTAATAATATTTTAGACTTCACAGGCCTAATAGATCCAAAATAGGAATTTGTTTTTGAAATCCACCTATATTTCTGACTGGTCAGATTCTAATTATGTTAACCTAACAACAAGTTGTTTTTGGTTTTGGTGTTACAATTCATGAGTTATGTTAAATCCAAAGGTCATGAGTGGTAGGTTGTTACATTTTAGTATTAACGCAAAACTTATCTTTATATTAAGGACCGGGAACGCATTAGGGGAGTGTGTTTTTGTGTGTGTGTAAGAATTAAGTACCTATACACCGTTTTCTATTCTAATTAGTTAACCATCTGTTAGGGAGTTGCTAATGAACCACAATTTCAAATAGAAGAGAAAGATTAAATTAGTGGAGGTAGAAACTGAAATAGAAGTAAATGCTAATATGGTTGAAACTAGAACTAGAAATGGTATTAAATCAATATTAAGGATATTATAGTGTGAACATTTTTGTTTGATCCCACCAATTTTTATAAGTAATAAGTTAGTCTAGTGTAAACCCCCTCGAACCTACACTACAATATAAGTAGTGGTCCTATCTAACCATCCCAACTGTTGATTTCCCGAAGCGATGTAAGAATTTCTCGAGTTTAGCTAAAAGCCCTAAGCTAGGACAAAACCATATTTGGTGGTGCGGGCATGGTTACGCACTTAAGATAAGATATTTGACCTTTTGGACTTGATTTGATAGATATACTAGGTAAAGTGGTGTTGAAATTCTCATAAGAATTGGGCTTTGGAAGTTGGGAATAATTTTAAGAAACTATTGAAAAGAGAATTAATTTTGATAAGTGGAACTATAATCTATGAGTCAACTTATGAAGTGAAAGGTTGTGACATGAGATACTGAATATATATATAGACACACATACATACATACATAAATACATACATACATACATATATATATATTGATGATTTAAAGTTATGGAAATTATTTCAGATTTGATATTGATATAGTTGGTAGCCTGTTTGGAAATTACTTATATATATAGTATGTATTGTTTAAAGTATTAAAAATTGGATATTTACAAAATAAAATGATATATACTTATATATATTTGATAAAATTATTACAAAATTAGGGAAAAATATTTTAAAGGACAAATTATCTTAATAATTTAAGCATAAGGACACAAGCCTATTTTTTTTTGCTACAAGGACAGGCCCAAAGCCTAGTTACAAAATAATTCGTTCTCCCTCCCTAAAAACAAACTTTTTTATTTCATTCCATTTTTCACTCTCCCTTCAATTTCAAACTTTTTCTTCGATTTCGCTCTCAAAATTCAAAATCAATGTAACAATGGCGCCTCAAACTAGAAGCAAATCAGTACCACCAACAGAATCGCAAACTTCAACGTCTGTCGAACAACTATCAGAAATTCACCAGTAGCACCCAATTCCAAATATTAAAAACCTAGGTCAAATTCCCCTAAAATCGTAAACGATGAAAACCTATTCTAGAAAGCTTAAATTACCAAAAACACAAATTCAAGAAGAAGTATAAAAAAATTGGAAAGAAGAACAAAGAGAAGAAATGAACGACTAACAGAAACTGAAAATCAAGCAAAAATTAAAGAAAACATATTGTGCAAGGTAGCTGATACTATAGAATTATTAAGCACAACAAAGTTAATATAGTTATATAATAACAACATGGAAATTTTTTGACAGAACAGTGAAGAAAATATGAAGCAAAAAACAACCGATGGGAATGAAAATGAAGAACAGTAGCAAAATTTAGAAAGACGAACAAAGAAAAGAAATGAAAAATAATTCAAAAAGAAAATTAGGTAGAAAATCAAAAGATAGTTCAACAGGTAAATGATACTATAAAATTATTAAAGTTATATTAACAATATCATATTATTAAATTTATATGCTAATAGTATCAACATTTTTAGACAAAGCAGAGAATAAAAAGGGAAAAAATTGGAAATGAAGAATCCGAAGAAGAAGAGATAAATTCGGTAAAATTATAAACAACATCCGTTTATAACATATTATTTATTGCAAAAATGATACCTAGTGTTTGATTGGAGTTGATGCTTTGTAATTTTGGTAATTAATTTCACTGTCATTTATAACTAAATTGATACCAAAATGTTGCAAAAATGATATATAGTTTTTATTTGATTGAAGTTAATGCTTTATAATTTTAGAAATTGTTTTGACTATCATATACAACAAAACTGATACCAAAATATTACAAAAATGATACCTACTTTCCGTTTAATTGGAGTTGATGCTTTGTAATAGAAATTGTTTTCACTTTCATTTAGAACAAAACTGATACCAATATATTGCAAAAACGATACCTAGTGTCTATTTGATTATAGTTGATGTTTTTAAATTTTAGAAATTATTTTCACTGCCAGTTATAATAAAATTGATACAAAAATATTGCAAAAATGATACATAGTTTTTGTTTGACAGGAGTTAATGTTTTTTAATTTTAAAAATTATTTTGGTTGTCATTTATAAGAAAACGATACCAAAATTTTGAAAAAATAATACCTAGTGTCAGTTGACTGAAGTTGATTTTTTTTAATTATAGAAATTATGACTGTTATTTATAACAAAACTGATACCAAAATATTGAAAAAATGGTACCCACTATCTGTCTGATTGGAGTTGATGCTTTGTAATTTTAGAAATTGTTTTGATTGTCATTTATAACAAAAGTGATACCAAAATATTGCAGAAATGATACCTAGTGTCTGTTTGACTGAAGTTGATGGTTTTTAATTTTAGAAATTATTTTTACTGTCTTTTGTAACACAACTAATACCGATGTATTGCTAAAACGATACCTACTGTCTGTTTGGTTGGAGTTAATGCTTTGTAATTTTAGAAATTATTTTCAATGTCATCTGTAACAAAACTGACACCAAAGTATTGAAAAAATGATACCTACTATCTACTTGATTGGAGTTAATGCTTTGTAATTTTACAAATTATTTTCACTGTCATTTGTAACAAAACCGATACCAATATGGTGCAAAAGTGAGACCCACTGCCTTTTTGATTGGATTGATATTTTGTAATTTTAGAAAATTTCCAATAACATATTTAACAAAAATGATACCAAAATATTGCAAAAATGATACCCACTATCTGTTTGATTAGAGTTGATGCTTTGTAATTTTACAAATCATTGTAAATTATAATAAAACTGATACCAAAATACGGCAAAATGATGCCCATTGTCTGTTTGATTGGAGTTGATGCTTTGTAATTCTAGAAATTATTTTCACTGCCATTTATAACAAAATGATACCAAAAAATTGCAAAAATAATACCCCACCATTTGTTTCATTGGAGTTGATGCTTTGTAATTTTAGACATTATTTTCACTGCCATTTATAACAAAATTGATACCAAAATATCGCAAAAATGATACCTGCTAATCAACTAAATGCCACTTTTTATACAGTAGGATGATGATGATTTTGTAGAAACCTATCACAAAAGCAAAAAAGTGGAATATGCAAAATCTGAGCTAAAGATATGTGAAGAAAAAGAAAATGGTGAAGAAATGAATCTGATACTGCATATAGAAGCGGCTTGCAAGCTATATATAAAATTATAGAATTGGTAAAAAAAGAGAAGTGGAATTAAAAGAAACAGATAGACATTTCGAAAGAAACACAATATTATCGATTCTTCACTGTTTTTTTTTTTGAAAACAACATTGCAATGAAAGAATGCAAGAAATACTAAAACAATTTAGATGCATTGTGTTGTTGTTATTCAACAGATCAAAAAGCGTTCGTATTTGAAGAAGAAAAAATGAAAGTGGCTCCAAATGATACCAGCTTGTTATTTGATATGCCAATAGAAGGAAGAAACATAGAGCCAACAACAAAAATGACAAGAAAAACAATCCTAATGGAATATGGAGATTTTGCTATAAGAAATTTCAAGAATTGTGCATTCATCACTGGGAATTTACTTGAAAGAAGAATAAAGCAAGAAATAGAGAAAAACAAAAAACAAAATGAGGAAGACTTGTCATTATGAATAATGTAATTTTGTTGACATTCTTCTTTCCTAATAATCACCAAAAACTCAGATGGAGATTTCTAGCATATTCGATTAATATGGAAAGATTGACGATAGTTCTTTAACCAAAAAAACAGAAAAAAATTCAACAAATTTGTACAAATTTTATTCACAGGCCAAGGAACATGTCGGAATGCTCTATGCTTTCATTGGTAAGATATGTTATACAAAACATTATTATTTGAAATAAATATATTTTTAGTAATCGTATCCAATAGGTTTTTCAAATATTTATCATATTGCATTTGTGAAAAAATGAAGCTCACTCGACCAAGGTAGCAATACAACGAAAATTTACCAAGATTTGGAAGATGGGATTTACGGAAGTTAAATCCATAATATTAAGCAATTTTTAGATGATGTTAAAGAGGGCGTGGTAAGTTAAAACTCTATCCTGCCTACGTTACTCAGTATCATTTTATTTTCTACTTAGTATCAGTTTTCACACTATATTTCTTCTACTATCATTTTGATTGTTGCTTAGTATCGATGTTGTTAGGAACTGGCCAGCCCGCAGCAGAAAAAATGGGTGAATTTCAAACCATTTTGGATCATTAACGGGCCTATGAAGTCTAAATGCATTTGGGTCTTATCTAAATTTTCTTTTAGATAAAATCAATATTTTATTCATTATGGTAATTTAAGAAACTTTAAATATACAAATGTATGTGATGTGATGAATGTATCAAATACATTCATTTATGTCAAGTGTAAGTGCGGTGTATAAGTGGTGTATATATGTATAAATGAAACATGCAAAAATAAATTAAGAGAAGGAAATTATTTATTTCCCTTTGTTACTATATTCAATTAATAAATGGAAGATATGACAGAATATGAAAGGAGAGAAACATATCATTTCTTTCAACATTTAACTATGACAATTAGTACATTAAATGACATTTTTTACTTATCAATCAAATATACACATGGATATGATAGACTATGAAAAGAGGAAAACCTATCGTTTCTTTCACCATTTAATTGTGACAATCAATACATTAAATGACATTATTGCTTATCAATCAAACCTACACATGGATATAATAAAATATGAAAAGATGAAAACCTTTCATTTCTTTCACAATTTAGCTGTAATAATTAATACATTAAATGACATTGATTACTTATCAACCAAATCTACACATGCCTTCGTTGTCTAAATTTTGTTAATGAAATATATGCACACATTCATAATAATTATGGATACATGCATACATACAAAGTGAAAACCTATTGGTTGTTTTAAATAGTTTGAAATCCTAAACTAACATTAACAGAAAAAATTCCAATTGAGAAAATGTTTTAAAAAAAGGTTACATTATTTCTCATAATCTTTGTACAAATTTGATTTAAACAAAACATTTGTATTACATATAACTGATAATTAAAATTTAATAATTTGGATCTGAAAACATATTTTGCAAACAATGTAGTATATGGTGTGTATATACATTTGTCTAAAAGGTTTTTGGTTTTAAAGTTAAAAGTTTTCATTAAATTTTTAATTTAGGAATGAAACAATACATCAAACTTTACACAAAACTTGAATATAGAAAACAACTAATAATTAAAATTTGCACTAAAGTCCATTCATTATTATTAAATCAATGTATCCACTTTTGTTTAAACAAGGATTGTAACAATTGTACAAAAATTTAACATATGTAATTAAAATCAGATTCAAGGAATGGTAAATAACTTAACATATATATATATAATCCATTAGCATTTGAATAAGTACATATTATCTCATAGTATACATAAATCACATTCAAAGTCAACTTTTAATTTCATAACTATCTATAATAAAATAAAATAAATTTGAATAAGGTAGGCATGCATAAATTTGTGATAAGAAATTACAGATCTAAACAACACAGAGAATGATGACAATTTATCAGAAGTAATATGAGATTCAAGACATGTCGGTTTATCATTAACATACATTAAAGGAAATGATAAACAAACATAGATCAAAATAATAATACAATAAACATGTAAATATCGAATTATACGCACATATAATTACCTTAGGATGAAGATTGTAGAAACACCTTGAATGATAAAAGAATACCTAGATCTGATTGATCACTCTCTAAATCCGATAAACCTTGCCCTTCATCACACCTTAATTTGTGGCTTTTCCTTAGATTTCAAAAATCACCATCCCACTTTGCAAGAGTAGAATGAACCACCCTTTTTAATTTAGTTTGATGTTGATTTGAATTTGTTTTGATGTTTTTTTTCTTTTAGATGAAGTTTCAGTCATGGATGAATGATAGAGAAGAAGAAGAAAAAGAGAACAAAAAATGAAAGTCATGTTCTGTTCTCTGTACTTTCAAAAATGAGGAGGTTTTGTTTTTAATTGAATTAAAGGAACCTTTTCCTATTCACCTATTAGAATTTCCTCCTCTATTTCCTCTTTTTAAATTTCAATTAATCTCATTAATTTATTTCCACTTCTTACCATTATATGGCTGATCTAAGCACATTCCAAATATGCAAATTTTCCAAATAAAAGAAAACAACTTTTATGTGATTATTTTATTATTTGAAACATGTTTAAATTTTTACCGATATCGCATATCGATATATGCAAATATAACTTTTATATATCATTAAAATAATTACTAACAACATTCAAAACGTCAAATAAATTAACAATAATTAATATTTCATAAATATTAATTAATTTAAATGGTTTTCAATATTTTAAAAACTAATTAAATTGTGTGGTTTTCGGAGAAATCACAAATGCAGTTGTGCGACTCAGTGGTGTGAATTCAGTCAGCGATTAATATTGAATAATTCAAATATTAAAGTTCACATGTCACTTAGCAGGTTGTATGACAGTTTGGCTGAATTCATCGCTTACAGGTCTTTTCAGTAAAATCATATTTTACTTATTATAAGCGGTATCTGATAGCGACAATTATTTACACCAATTCTCTTCGTCAAAACTATATCATATTAGGACTTACAGAATTTAGTAATGGTCAAAAATTCCAATATCATCCATATTCAAATTTATAGTCCAAACACAAAGTCTTTGGTTCAATAATAACAATTATTATTAACCAAAATGCTCTGGCTAGAGACTTTGACTTTGAGTTGACTTGAGTTGATCGTGATACTAACCCCATATAACCGAGGAGACGAATCCTCTCTTGAATAGTGCTTCACTTCCAATACTTCCACTCGACCCAACTATAACCACTCGATGGAATGCCATGCCATGATTTGACTATAATTAACGCGGAGCTTTCATATTGAAGATGCACGGTATTCTCAAGTCGAGAGAACTGTGTAAATAAGTCACGTCGATATTTTTTGTTTGACCTTAGTTATATTAACCAACAGAAAACTATCGAGTGAGTCGTTCCATAGTTATCTAATAACAATCAGTACGTAACCCCTAGGTGCCCCCAGTAGTCATGAGTAATACACTGCCCAACATTTGGAGAGCGTTACATACTATATATAGTCTCAGCGATACATCGATATCCAGTCTAGATGCATCTTGACTAGGAACACTTAAAATGGTATATTTGTTTTATTATGATAAATTACTCACAGTTACAACACATTGTAACTACCATCACAAAATATGTCATTTATGGATTTTCTATTAAATATACTTTTAATTAAATTAATTAACTAATATAACCATATTATATCAAGTATATAATAGAAATAAATACCCTTATTATGAACAAGATTGTTCAACGAGTTAGATATATATAACATATTACATAATTGCCCCTAGGTCATACCCCTAACTCTATCAATCTCCCACTTGCACTTGGGGTCAATTATGGAATCTTATTCCAACTTCTCCAATCGATTTCTCAAAACCAGTTGGGTCATTCCCTTTGTGAACGGGTATGTTATTATGTTTCACTTATCTACTCTGTCAATCAACTCTCTCCAACGGTGATAAACTGCTTTATCACGTGGAACAATTCAGAGTATGTCTCTCGGCCTCTAATGAGCTCTATGTTCTATTACGAACCATATCGCAACATTGTCATCATATAACAATGTTATGAGATTCTCAACATTTGGAATCGGCTCAGTTATAAATTTTTGCACTTATAATTTTATATACATTATTTTATTGCAACAATATTCAAGGCGATGTACGTAGTCTTTTTTCATTGAATAAGCCACAGTCTTTTATTTGTAACATTTCCAACTTAAAGATTCTTAACTTGAATTTATTATTGACATACTACACTTAATATGACTTATGAAGTTTGAGTTCGAACACTCCTTCATAAGGAGTTTTTGTTTTTGTAAACAATTCTCTAGTATTTCATAAATACACGAGAACACTTCAAACAACCATTTAGTGATATCAATTTGGATTTGATATGTCACGACCCACTTTTCCATACAGTTTAAATTGATAATTTACCACACTTGTCCAGCCCAAATTGCACGGGAAGGCGGATAGTTAAGAAAAGAAAGTAGAATGAAGATTGAAAGAAAACAAAACAACACAAAATCTCACGGCGGAACGAATAATCTATATTATATAACAAATCTTTACACAAAAGACAAAACTGTAATTTATATATATACAAACATCAATCAGAGTATGCTAACCTATTCACCACGGACAGTTATAACAACCTGTCTGTACAACTGCTGATAAACACAACTAAGATGCAACGGAAATATAATCATATACCTGAATACGTCAATGGGCCACCATCTCCTCTCCTAAAGCTCCAAATATCCATCTAAACCTAGAAAATATGCTCGATCTGACCCAAGCATATATGAAAAACCATGCCCGGGTCAGTCTGGTTAAACCAGTGTAAGAAAACACAACCAACTTGATTCTTAAAGCTTAATAAGCTTTTCAAACAAAGGTATCTCATAAGACCTTACCGCAAATAAACACGGACGGGTTTTTACCTTACGATAACCAAAACTCTTTTATTGAAAATCATATGATATTATAATAGTGTCTAATTGCCAAAGTAATAATAACAAGTAGCTGTGATGCATGTGATGTGTACATCACAACGATACTAGTCATAAAATCAAATCTGATAAAGCTCGTTCGCTAATTGTTAGGATTTCCACTAAGGTGCCGTCAGTACTTTGAGAATGGTCCTCCTGCACAAGGATCAGAGATATCCTTCTGAGGGTCAGTACCTATCTAGCTGAGGTACATAGGAAATACATAACTAGCCACCAAGGCTGAGTGCATCACTCCTAGCATGCATAAAATAAACGATAGGGACTTGCTAGAAAGAGAGACGACTACACCCTCATGGGTTATCTAGGCCCCTTGGCTATGCATCCTATCTCTGGTTTTAGTCATCTCTGCTGATGAGGCTACGTCCGATGTTCCAGCTCATGCACTGTCTCCAAATAATTTATGGAATCCCTCATGGACTCCCAAACCTTAACAGGTCACGGAATCACACCTGAATTCCACATTTCAACAGATCTTGGAATCTCACACAGATTCCCACACTCCAACGAGTCATGGAACCACATATGGATTTCAACATCCCAAAGTATAACGCATCTCCTCCATTTAACCGTATATGGTTTCGAAGTAGTTCATGGGTTCTGAGTCATCTCTTACGAGTACACTCTCCATTTCCTAGGTGCTCCAAAAACAATTCGTCGATTTCCGAAATGCTCAAGACCGGTTCTTTAGGAAATAATTTGACAATACATAAGATCGGGGATCACCCCCTAACCGTTTAAGTGGACAGATCTCCTTATCATTTATCCTAGAAGATCCACAAGTTTATACGTATAATATAGCACCTCGAACGGTAACTGTACCATATAATTCTCGCATTTCTCCTATATATTTCCAGAGTTAAAATCCTTCGGTGTTAAGTAGGGAATAATTCCGTACCACCAAAATTAAGAAGGATTGCATATTTGGCCATGATTTGGTAGTCGGTTATTTAACTATCAAATAAACAAACATTCAAACAAAGATTTCATTTCCCACTGAAATCACAAAGCCTCATTTAATTTAATTTCAATAAATAAAATCTCTTTATCAAAAACAGTCATATACTTATTCACCGGAATAAGTATATTCACAAATCATCTCTTCCAAATACTTGAAAACTATATTATAAAAGTAGTTATGGAAGTACCATTCGATATCGACCATGGATCATAGCTCGATGATTACGTCTCTATCCCAGAGAAATCCAAACTTAACTTAGGCAATCTCTGCCTCCCAATTTTCGCCATGCAATCAATCATAGATCGTAGTTTGCACAATGGTTACGTCGTTGTCCCAGCGAAAACATCCCAAGCTGTAGGCAATCTCTGCCCTCAAATTACACTATGAAAATATACCATTACTACCCGAAATAATTATCTCAAATAATGTTTATAAAGTTTCTATAATAATTTCCGAGTTTAATTTAGGAAAATACTCTTTAATAACAGTTTACTATATAATATATTATTTTTAAAACCATATTAATATTTGAACAAATTATCCTTGAAATAATCATATTTTAATACTAATTAATTCTCAATTAATAATTAACTTTAAATCAAATCATTATAAAATAACTTTAATTAATGATTAAAATTTGTTTTTAAACAATTAAAATAATTAAATAACTTTGAAACAATAATTAAATACTTTGAAATAACTTTTAAGAATCATAAAATAATTAACTTTAATTCATTATCAAATAATTATTAATTATCTTAAAATATCATTAATAAATAATAATCGTTCTCAAAATTACTTTGGTTCAAAAATCAACTTCCAAATTTGGAAAATAAGCTTAGTAACTTCAATGGTACTTAGTCAAGTCACCGTTTATTTTATAAACAATCCAGAATAACAGATTCAGATATTCATAGAATCAATCCATCACATTGCCCAATATAATCAACAGGTTAAAAATTAGTGTCCATACAAATGTGATAGCAAAACCAGGTTTATTTCTGCTATTCAATATCCAAAAACACATTTATCTAGTAATAACGGCAGAACGGTGATTTATTCTACTAATAGAAGTCCAACTAAATATAATTAGTGGAACGGTGTTTTATTCCACTAGCCAGACATCTAATCATCTTACTTACTCCAATTTAATTCACTAATATTTTTATCTAGCAAATTAACGTCGATAAATAAACCTTATAAAATTTAAACGACCAAATTCATTTAAATCACATATTTTAAATCTGTCCATTTTGAAATATCATAAATTATTACTTGGTCGAATCTGACAATAGGCTTCATGACAACGAAGTACTCGACGATACGAACCCATCGCAAAAAGTCGCGTATAAATTGGGTTTCGTATGCCCTAGTTATAACATTTCAAATTTTCTAACTTTATATATATATATATATATATAACATTTTATTTAAAAACACTTCTTCCTTCATATTATCTAGGCCGAAGCCCAAGCCTATACAACCGAACCTGCATCCCTTCTTCCCCAACCCTTCTCCAATTCCATTCTTTCCTCACGTTTCCAGTAACCATTCTTTCTTTCCCCTCCTTTTATTTTCAAAACGGACAAACATTACACCCAACCCAAACTGGCCGAGCACTCAGATCAAACCCACCTAGCATGGTACCTTCCCTTCTCCTCCAAATCGCACGCACCCTGAAACTTCCTGGAACCACATAAATTTGTGCACGCTGTGCACGTGCATGAGCATGCACGAGCAATCTGGTCATCGATCGACACAACTAGGACCACCAACACACCGCAACTCACTAGCTCATCCATCTACACCTGTCACTCCAAGCTCTGATCCTCTTACCCCTCCTCCGACCATCTCGTCGCACACGTAGAAAAACACGGCACCAAAACCACTTCCTGCCACCACCTCGCAACCCTAGAACATGCGCCGCCACCTCCACTGTGACCCCTACCTCCAGGGCCTCCCCTTGGCCAAACATGGCCCCACTCGATGCCGCGTCCACCTTCCAATTTGAAGAAACCCGAACCCCCCCCCTTCAACACGCCTTAAACCCTAATTTTACCTCGCTTCTAAAAATCACCGCGACATTTTTCCTAGATCCCCCTCACCTAAACCTCCTCCACGCCACGAAATCTATCTGGTCGCCTGAATTTGACGTTACGCCCAATTCTGGTCATCTCCAACATTCCCCTTCCACACAACACTAAAAATTCCCAAACCATCATCAAAAATCATATTTTTCAACTACGAGCACAACCATATAAGTTATTCATTAAATTATGATATTTGATTTTTCTGCCATAACTGACCTACTCACGGATATATAGATTTTTCTCGGCCTCTACTTGATGAAATTAAACGAATTTAATTTTATAATGTTCCAAACTCAAAAGCAAACAACTTTCATTTTTAATCATGTTTTAAAACTGATTGTAAGGTGAGATAAGTTTGCTGTTTAGACCAAGGACATGAACAGAGCAACATTCAAGAAGAAGCACAGTGACTTGATGAATTGATATATCGAACACACTCATATATATACATAAAATCACAACAGATGCATAAACTCTTTGAACCAGATCAAATATTCAACAAAAATCATAGTTATACATGTAAATGTAATAACCAGTAAATAAGAGTAAAGGTGTTTTACTCACAGATAAAAATAGACGAACGGTGTTGTGTTTAATCTCCTCCTTCAAGCTTTTAAACACTTAATCTATTTTGATTTTAATGGCAGAATCCTTTTTTTGAATAGCACGGCTATATATATGAGAAAGAAAGAGAACATTGAAACCAAAATGGGGTTGAGGCACAATAGGGTGACTGCTATATTATGCTAGTTCAGGCTTTCATCATTCATATTTTATTTTTATTTGGTGGCTGATTTGATTGTATGTGGGTGATTTGATATTATAGGATGATTTGATATTTTATGTGCTTGATTTGATTTCCTATGTGCTTGATTTTATGTTTACCATCATGATGTTCCTATATTGTATATATATACACGCATTCACATATATATATATAGATTTACATGTACACTATTTTGACCATATATGTATTTACATAATTACATATTTACATACACATTTATACATATATATTTTCTCATAAGTCTGAAAGTTGCCATCATAAATTATATATATATATTCATGTATTTTATTCTTATAACATACACACATATATATACACTTATATATATTTTTAAACATCACAAAGCTTTGTATATATATACATATAGATTTTTTTATCAGAAGTTCGAAATAGTGAAGTTTACATACATACATACATACATATATATATATATATATATATATATATATTATTATTTTTAGAAATTAGAATTAACTAATTTTAAATATAGCCCTTAGAATTTATATATTCAGATATTACCTATATCAGAAATTTAATTTATTTGACTAATAAAAATTTATATTTAATATTAAAATTAGTTAATTATTCCAATAACCGATGGCTAAAATTCCGGGTCGTTACATGATATTTGCTTCATGTATCAAATACATAAACAAATCATGATATCGTAGACAACACAACATGTATGATAATTCCTTTTGCCAATGCAAAGGAATCAATCTTACACGTTCCATATTAAAAAATTTAATAAAGTGTCCTTGTATATCGTTTGGGACATTCTCGACATCTTTTATACTTACTATAAAAGACATCATTTATTAATCTAATGTTGAGTATTAAAACAACCAAGGCTGATTTTAACACAAGTACATCGTTAAAATCAACAATGTGTTGTTTACTTATAGTTCAGAAATATCAATGTACCTTTTAATGTTCTTTCTTATGAACACACGCTTCCTCTGCACTTTGATTGAAAATCAAACTATTTGATATTTCTATCAAATACTTATTCGATCTTGACGCTTAAAAAATGATACTTTCGTATCATTTCTTGGATCATATCCAAAGACTCACAAACTCAGTATCGCTCCCACTGACTTTGAGACCTTTTTGGTTAATATGTGTAAACAACTTACTCTAAATTATTATTTAGAATTTTATGTTTCAATACATATGTACTAAAACACTAGGACTTATCAAGCGATAATTTTGTGAGTAAATTCAAATTGACTTGAATGTGTTGAATATCGAATCTATTACGCTAATTTCAACAATTGAAATTTGTGATATTATTCTTATCAGCATTGCTCATTTAATTCCAACTACATTAGTCTTACTCAAAAACACACAATCGTGGTCGATGGATCATATCCCTTCAGTTACGACCACCAAAATCTATATCTTGATAGCGTACTTGGAATTCTTTTTGATCTATGCATCATAACATATAGAGTTAACACTCTCAATGGTTTAATTAAAAAATCTAGTATTATATATATTTTCGACATTAATAAGAAACTCATAGTTTCTCTTAAATGTGCGAGAATACTTATTAGACATTCTAATGCTATGTGTTCATTTAGGTTAGTTAATTTCATTTCATCTCATATAATCAGTTCTATCTATGGATTGTATCCAATTCCATTTTACTACCAAAAATTCCTCAAAGAAATTTCTTCACAATGAAGTTGGTATATCTTGAAACAACAATTGTTTCTCAGTGCAATAGAATAGGTATTCATAAAATTTTTATGAATTTCTTTATTTATAAAACTGATTTGGTTTTAGTTTACAAAAATTATGTTTCAAACATAAATATGTCATTCAATGACAGTCTTTTCAAAATCCTTTTGGGGAGATTCATACAAGATCCCTCATGAACAATTATTACGTGTAATCTTTCGACTCGCACAACCTGCCAACTCCTTGGGCTATGATATGTTGGAGTTTCTTATAAACCCTTATCTTGTAAAATTTTGAAAACTGTTATTCATATGAAATAATATTAACCTTGTGTACAACCCTTAAGTACATTACTTCATAGAAAGAAACTAACTCGACTTCACTCACAATTAATCGTACATTGTCCAACAAAGTTCGATTACTCCATATCGATGCATCATTATGTATCGCATGGAGGAGTAATTCTAAGATTGAATCTTTATTCATTTTAGGTATGTTTGGAACATTTTCCAATATACTCATTCATTCGATCAGATCAGATCATTTCTATCGCATGTTATTTTATTTACTTCTGTTTTATAATCTATAAGTTTACCATAGACATACTACATATGTATCAAATACACGTGTCTATGTCGACGATAACTCATCGGTGAATATGACGAAGTACATGGAACTATTTTGGTATTTATAGAATTACGATTGCATACATCTATATGTATTAATCCGAGGAGTTCATCAACTCTTATGGTACTCCCACTAAATGGGCACATAGCCCTTTATTGTTTGAGATATAATTAACAAGTATCATATGATTCAAAATCATACAATAAAATTATTTCTCAAAACTACGACTTAGTCTATAATTCCAAAACAACTATAAATAATATTAGATACTTTTGTATTTTCCAATGCATCACTTTTGTTATAAAGAAATTACCACGTTATAGTTTTATTTCACAAAGAATATTCATATTGAAATATAGCTGTCTTTTTTTCAGTCGATACCGAAAAATAATCATTATTTCATAAATAATGTATGGTAAGTTTTACGAAAAAACTTGCGTACTATGATACAATTAATAAATGCTATATGGCATGCTTCCACTATTTCCACCATTACTATAATAGCATACTAAATTCGGAGGTCCATCATTCAGTTCATACAACTTGTTTATTTCATACACTGCAACTATTTATAGTGGAGAGTTTGTTGATCAAATATCTTGAGCCCAAAGAAATAAATCTCATAGAAAACAATTTTCTATATGAAAATACATTTCGGAATAGAAATCATATTTCTTATTCCAAAATTAGGTATCAATTATTTTATAATTCTTGTTTCCAATGTTTCTTTATGAAGTAGAAGTGACTATTCATTCTCTTCATCCCAGCTGTACCTTAAATTACATCTATTCTTATACATTCGTTTTCCATTCAAATGGTCAAACTATTCAAAAGAAAACCTTACTACAATATCATAACAAACTCCTTACAAAAGCGCCTTCGATTGTCCTTAACAATTAAGGACAACAAATATGTTGCACTTTACGTAAACCGATCAAAATGACATTTCAGCGATCAAGTTCTTAGATCTATCTTATAATTTTTGGTCTTGCGTTACATTAACACAATACAATCCCTTTTGTAATCAATCAAGTTGAATGCATGATCTCAAAGATACAGTTTATTGGCTTATTTCCAATGAACTATATTCATTGAAGTGTCATACATTACGAACTGTGATCGTTCACCATATAACATTTATAAATGATAGTATATGGATCAAATATCCATAGTCTTGTATTGCTTTTAGAGTTCGAAACTCATAGAATGCAATACATGGTCTCAACCAAATAAGAACGTAAGTTACCATTTTACGAATGTATTAAGTAGTTGTAAAAATTAGACATTTGCATGGGTATAGAAAACATTAACATGCAATAGTCATTTAATAGTGGGTATTATATTTCCATTTGTCAACTTTCAATTCAGTTCGTTTGAATATGTTAATTGATAAACATTTTATCAATCATATTAAATGCAAAATTTTATCATTGTAGATGATTATAACATTATTTAGCATATGTTCTTATAATATTAGAAAAGTTAAATGTTACCATTTCATTTTTATAGTAAGGCTCCCACTAGTCTTTTATGTTTCTCCAAACCCTAAGATGAAACATAGAAGTCTTTTAACTTCACTAGTGAGTGTTAGGACTCGTCTGTCTTCGTATTCTGACCTTGAGTTTGCTCAACAAATCATAGCCCCACAAAAAATGGATAACTCCTTATCGGTTGTATCACATACAACTCATAATCTATTTTTCCTTATCCTAATCTCATTTCGACCCTGAGTTTGCTCAAAAAATCGAAAGAGATTATTCACTCATACCTACCACATCGTGACGGCCTAAGTATAGTATATGTACCTTGAGTTTGCTCAATAAATACATATAGTTATCTTACCTCGTCTATTCAATGTATTAATAATACTACATATAACATCCCTAGCTTGAGTTTGTTCAACAAATAAGGAGTATGCAAGTAATTTATTAATATATATAGTAGATGACAACATTATATTGAAGATTCTTGATCTTCAGTATATTATAGTAATATCGACTTATGGAATAATGTATTTCATATGAAATAACCCCATGATTCAAGTGTCAAACACATCAAAATCATAGTATACGTACATTTACATATGCATTTATTCCTTAAGTCTATTTGGGTTTCTTTAATGTTCCACCTTTAGTTTATACACTCATATTATACAAGTTTCATTATTATATAATTATATAAGTTTCATTATTATATAACTTTTATATTTTAATTAACTTATACAATAATCTTATGTATAACATTTTATTAACTAAATCTTATTTAATTAATTTTAAATTAGTATTCCAATAAACTTTTATATTGGACGTATCTACTATAACCATTATAGTCAGACATACATATATATCTTATATATATATGCATATTTTAGTTAATTAACTAACCTATAATTACTTTATTAATTAAAAAATTTAATTCAATTATATTAATTTCGAAAATTTATGTTATATACATACATGTATGCTTATGTTATCTTAAACACTTTAAAATAACATAACATATATCAACATACATAATACATGCATATAAATATTAATTAATTAACTCGTTTAATAAATTTATATTATTAATCTTATTAATAATTTTAAATTTTGAAATTAATATTTACATAGTTTCAAACATTTTGAACTTTTTGATATAGTTTCAAACATTTTGAAAATTTATGTTATATTATAAACTTTTATAATAAACATGTTTTATTTTAAATTTAACTTTTAAATTTAAAATCTTATCTTAATTTTTCAAAACCATTTTGAAGATTAGCCTAAGGGCCTCTTCTGTTAGGGTTAACCTTTGGGCTTACTCCACCTTTCAGGCCAGGCTGGTAACCAGGTAGGACAGGGTACTTGATTACCCAATTCCAACCCTAGACATTACCTTTCTAGGCACCGTACTTAGTGCGCAAGCTTAAGTAGTTAGCCCTAACATGACTAATTTAGACCACATAAGCTATTAGGCTCCGATACCATTGTTAGGAACTAGGCCAGCCCACAGCGGAAGAAATAGGTGAAATTTACAAATTTTTACCATTTTGGATCATTAACGGGCCTTTGAAGTCTAAATGCATTTAGGTCTTATCTAAATTTTCTTTTAAATAAAATCAATATTTTATTCAATATGGTAATTTAAGGAACTTTAAATATACAAATGTAAGTGATATGATGAATGTATTAAATACATTCATTTATGTCAAGTGTAAGTGCGGTGTATAAGTGGTGTACATATGTATAAATGAAACATGTAAAAATAAATTAAGAGAAGGAAATTATTTGTTTCCCTCTGTTACTATATTCAATTAATAAAGGGAAGATATGACAGAATATGAAAGGAGAGAACATATCATTTATTTCAACATTTAACTATGACAATTAATACATTAAATGGCATTTATTACATATCAATCAAATCTACACATGGATATGATAGAATATATAAAGAGGGAAACCTATCGTTTCTTTCACCATTTAACCGTGACAATCAATACATTAAATGACATTTATTACTTATCAATCAAATCTACACATGGATATGATAGAATATGAAAAGAGGAAAACCTTTCATTTCTTTCACCATTAGCTGTAACAATTAATATATTAAATGACATTAATTACTTATCAACCAAATCTACACATGCCTTCGTTGTCTAAATTTTGTTAATGCAATATATGCAAACATTCATAATAATTATGGATGCATACATTCATAATAATTATGGATACATACATACATACAAAGTGAAAACCAATTGGTTGTTTTAAATAATTTGAAACCCTAAATTAACATTAACATAAAAAATTCCAATTGAGAAAATGTTTAAAAAAAAGGTTACATTATTGCTCATAATCTTTGTACAAATTTGATTTAAACAGAACATTTATATTACATATAACTGATAATTAAAATTTAATAATTTGGATCTGAAAGCTTATATTTGCAAACAATGTAGCATATAGTATATGTGTATATACATTTGTACAAAAGGTTTTTGGTTTTAAAGTTAAAAGTTTTCATTAAATTTTTTATTTAGGAGTGAAACAATACATCAAACTTTACACAAAACTTAAATATAGAAAACAACAAATAATTAAAATTTGCACTAAAGACCATTCATTAATATTAAATCAAGGTATCCACTTTTGTTTTAACAAGGATTGTAACAATTGTACAAAAATTTAACATATGTCATTAAAATCAAATTCAAGGAATGGTAAATAACTTAACATATATACATAATCTATTAGCATTTGAATAAGTAAAGATTATCTCATAGTATACATAAATCTCATTCAAAGTCAATTTTTAATTTCATAACTATCTACAGTAAAATAAAAGAAATTTGAACAAGGTAGGCATGCATAAATTTGTGATAAGAAATTACAGATCCTAACAACATAGAGAATGATGACAATTTATCAGAAGTGAGATTCAAGACATGCCGATTTATCATAAACATACATTAAAAAGAAATGATAAACAAACATAGATCAAAATAATAATACAATAAACATGAAAATATCGAATTATACGCACATATAATTACCCTAGGATGAAGCATGTAGAAACACCTTGAATGATAGATAAATACCTAGATTTGATTGATCACTCTCTAGATCCGATAAACCTTGCCCTTCATCACACCTTAATTTGTGGCTTCTCCTTAGATTTCAAAAATCACCATCCCACTTTGCAAGAGAAGAATAAACCATCCTTTTTAATTTAGTTTGATGTTGATTTGAATTCGTTTTGATGTTTTTTTCTTCTGGATGGAGTTTCAACCATGGATGAATGATAGAGAAGAGGAAGAAAAGGAGAACAAAAAATGAAAGTCACGTTCTGTAACGACCCGGATTTTTCTACGGTTAATTTTAAATATTTAAATGTTTTAAATATTGGATTTGGATTTATAATTTAGTTAGAAAGATTTTAAAACTGGAATTTCAAGCGATTTCGTAAATTTTTGGAAATGGCCAATTTAATTGACACGTTAAAATAGCGATCCGAGGCACGATCTTGGAATATGACGAAACCAATTCCATTGGATCCATAATAGTGTATTATTATTGGATTTCAAATTTCGTAGTGTTTGGAGTTATCATTTGGTCGGACGGGATAGAAACGCGTTGGAATTAATATCGAAATTTAATATAATAATTGGGTCCAAAACGCTACCTTCTCCATACAATCGAATTAGGATTCGAAACCTTTTCCATTTCTTTCGGAATAGAGGTATAACATTATGAACGCCTAGTGGCATGCCTCGATCGGGGTTCAAGATTTTGAGTTGTGTAAAATGAGTCATTTCGAAATTTAAATTTAAAATTTTGACTAGTCAACAGTCGTATTATATCTTTTTAGCTCCTCCAACACGCAACCAATCCTTTCACGTTTCCTATCTCCCTCCTTTTAAAAATCACTTTCTCTCCTCTACCTTTCAGTTAATCATGAAATCAAATCGAAACCAAAAATTTAAAAAAAAATACACAACGAAATCAATTCGTTCATCACAAAAAAGGAGAAATCGAGGCGCGTCGCGATAGCGAGCGCTTGTAGGCGCAAGGGCTGGAGGGCAGGAAGTGGCGGCGGAGTAACATAGGAGGAGGCATCGCAGTTTTTGAGGGTTCGATTTTCGAAGGAGGGAGGAGCGAACGCGACGAGTTCGGTGGCTCACGGTGTGGTTGGAGGGGAGGGCTTGAACTCGCCTCAGCCTGGTATCATCGGACACGCGAGGTGGAGTAGATGAAGTCGCGATCGTCGATGGAGGAAGGCGAACATTCTGGGTCGCATTCGTGGTGGGCTAGGGCTTCTCGTCTTCGTGTGCGGTGGCCAGAGGAGCTTTGTGGTGGTGGCATCAAGGGTTGAGCGTGGGCTGTTTTTCGTTGTTGGAGGCGGTGTACGACCCGTAGGGGCTACACGACATGGTGATGTCGGAGTCTTGTTTGAGGTGCGAGCTTAGGATGGTGTGGTCCCGAGTGGAGCACTCGAGGCATGAAAGCAGTGAGGTAATTAAAGGTTAAAATTAAAAGTTAATATGATAATTTATTTTATGAAGGAAGTAATCACTGTAATAAAATTTAATTAAAATGAAATTAGTCATGTATAAAAAAAATTTGATAGCATATAAAATTCGTAAATTTTTTTGTGCAAGGTCGAATCAGGTCACGACTGATTCGTTATCTAGGATACCAAGCGGTTGGGATTAATTTGGAGTTGGTTCAAATTAAAGTGAGCACGTGGAAAATTTAAAAATCAAGGTGAGAAAAATTCTCACTCATTTAGATTACCAAAATTTAAATTTTAAATAGTTGAATTAAATTTTGGATGCCTGTTGAATTTATAATTATTGTCTGTTGAAGGATATAATATATATAGTAGTATGTATATATATATATATATATTAGTATTTGGAGTGATATTCCTGCACATTATAGCGGATGAGACCCTATGCGCCCCGCATAATAGCGGATGACCCTTTATACCGCGATATCTCCCTCGAAGTGGGATTGGTTTTATGTTGTATTAACATCTGTGGATGCAGGGAAACAGGTTGGAGCGATCCAACTGGATTCCTCAAATATATTGTTTTTTATTTTTATATATAGTGATATATGATGTGTGTAGATAATCCGTTATCGATTGTTGTTGAAAATTGAATTATTGGATGCTATAGTAGCACTGGCCTTTAATTTTAATATTTTTAAATACCATAAATATTATTCTTTGGAATTCGAAGGAATTAAAAATTTTGGATATAAAATTATTTATACTGGTAATTGGGTTATTTAAAGAAACTGAATTGAAAAATAAGATAATAAGTTTTTGTTTAAGTTTTACTTAACTATTCGTAAATTGTTTTAAGATAGAGATTTTTAAAAATGAATTATATAAAAAGAATTTATAAATGATATTCGGAAAAAAATAGAAAGGAGTTGGAATCGATATTTAAAATGGATTTGAAAAATAAAGGAAATATATTAAGAAATGGATTTATAAATGAGGTTTAACAAATAAGATTGATTTATGGATAGGTGAAACTCAAAGGAGTTTATAAATTTATAAACGATGTTTATAAATAAGGAAAATGATCTCAGTTGATAAGTTGGAATATGAGCTTATAGTGTGAATTTACATCGAGTTATGAGAATCGTTTTGGTAAAGAGAAAGTGTACTCTATTTTTGAATGTGAGAATAGTGGCAAAATTAGGATATAATCGATGTGATACAAATTGAGAGGGATTATAAACTGAATTTGGCAATACTGGATTTTTAAAATAGATTTTTGTCGAGAAATTAAAAATTGGTAAAAATGGGATTTTTAATTACTATGTTATGTAACTTAAACTATTATTTATATTAGAATATTTCGAAAGGTTAGTTATTATAATATTTAATATTTATTGAAATAAATTCTAATTTTATTAATCAGCTTTGTAAATTAATCAGTTATTTACAAATGATTTGGAAATGAGTTATTGATGTTATTTAAAGTGTTTGGATATTTCAAATTTACTTAAACATATTTTACAAATAAACTATTATTCTTTAAAAATACTTATTTTATATATAAAATTTTAAAGGATTGAAATCTATTTATAAATCCTCTCAGGATTGGAGACGAAGTTTATTTAACGGATATGATTTATAAGAGAAATCTTATAGTGGAATTTTGGGAGCTTGAAGAAAAATTCCAAAGTGTTAAAATAAGAAAAATTCGGAAAATGAATTAGAATTCATAAAAGAAGTTAGAAATGGGTATTTAGAGATATAGTCAAGTGCATTCGACTTTGGAAATATTAAGGGGTTTATAAATAAAATTTGTAAAGAATTGTGAGAATAGGAAATAAATGGGCTATTTCCTGAATATTGGGATAAAAAGATCTTAGGATATATACTTATAAATATTCCTAAGTATTGGACAGAAATGATTTGAAAATAGTTAACTTCGAGATTTTAAATATAGAAAATATTTTCAAAGGGATGAGTTATAATTGGAAGCGAGAAAAAAATATTCTAAGTATTGAAATGACTTGAAAAATATCTGGTTAAGGATATAAGAATTTAAGTTTGATTTCCACTATGGAAATATTGGAAGGGTTTGGATACATATATCTTATAAAGATATTTTGAGAATATTTTTGAAAGATTATGATAAGGCCAGATGATTGCTTATGGATGTTTTATCGATAGTTAAATAACCGACTATCAATATTGGCCAATTTCGTTAATCATTTCGAAGAGACCGGGATCGGATTTAATTATCCGAAAACCACTTCGATCTGGTTTGAACATAACGAATGAATACCGTGAAGATGATGAAGACAGTGGTTCGGTTTGTCCAGACCCAGGACAACTTGTATGGACGAATGCTATCAGAACATCGTCATCGGAGGACGATGAGCATTCTAAGTAAAATTTGTTCTTGAAATGTAACGCTTAGCCTCGAACCTCATCAACCGGGAATGACTAAAACAGGGGAGATGCAGCAAGGCTAAGTGGGTCGCACCCAATTAGGGTATGTTATCACTTTTCTAGATGTCCTCGGAAATCTTTATATTATGGATATGGTTGTGCATGAAAGAAGGAGCGCTCGATAGTAAGGGTGGGAACACCCGGGGTGATAACATATTCGGTCTATCCAGGTTAGGGGTAGGCCGGTCTTGTGTAGCAGGGGATCCCAGTGATGGTCCTCGGTACATTGTTCTAGAGGTGTATTGTGATGGGTGGTACCCCAGTGGCCCAGTCATTTGTATGGAATCCATTCTCTAATAAGCGTCGTACGGTTTTGATTGTGCGCAAATATGTTGAAACCTAAGATGCAAGCATTTCATCTATTTCCTATTTACTTGGATTAGACACTATTATAATATCAGATGATTTTGACAAAAAGGTTTTGGTTATCATAAGGTAAAAACCCATCGTGTTTATGTGTGACGTGGTCTTACGAGATACCTTTGTTTAAAAGGATTTAGCGGAAAGTTAATAATTCAAATTGAGTGTGTTTTCTCACGCTGGTTTTCCATACTGACTCGGGTGTTATTTATTTATAATACTCGGGTCCGACCGAGTATTACAGATTTAGGATAAGATGCTATGGAGCTCCGGAGACGAGCTGGATGACAAGATGTACTTCCGTACTTGATTTAAAATTCCACTGTATGAGGACAAGTTATTAAACTGTTCAGATTTGTTGTTGAATGTTGTACTCTGATGATTGTAAGTATATAAACAGTTACAGATTCTTTTGTATAAAACTCTATTATTATATATTATATTTTATTCTGCTGCGATTGTGAGATTCTGTGTTATTGTGTTGTGTTTCTATTTCTTCTTCTATCTTTTCTTATTTACCCAGTTATTCGCTCTTTCGCACAATTAGGGTTGAACAAGAGTGAAATTTTATTATCAACTCAAAAGATACGGAACTGCGGGTCGCTACACGTTCTGTTCTCTGTACTTTCAAAAATAAGGAGGTTTTGTTTTTAATAGAATTAAAGGAACCCTTTCCTATTCTCCTATTAGAATTTCCTCCTTTATTTCCTCTTTTTAAATTTCAATCAATCTCATTAATTGATTTCCTCCTCTTACCATTATATGGCTGATCCAAGCACTGTCCAAATATGTAACTTTTCCAAATAAAAGAAAACAACTTTTATGTCATTATTTTATTATTTAAAACATGTTTAAAATTTTACCGATATCGCATATCGATATATGCAAATATAACTTTTATATATGCATTAAAATAATTAACAACAGCATTCAAAACATCAAATAAATTAACAATAATTAATATTTCATGAATATTAATTAATTTAAACGGTTTTCAATATTTTAAAAACTAATTAAATTGTGTGGTTTTCGGAGAAATCACAAATGCAGTTGTGCGACTCAGTGGTGTGAATTCAAACAGCGATTAATATTGAATAATTCAAATATTAATGTTCACATGTCACTTAGCAGGTTGTATGACAGTTTGGCTGAATTCATCGCTTACAGGTCTTTTCGGTAAAATCATATTTTACTTATTATAAGCGGTACCTGATAGTGACAATTATTTACACCAATTCTCTTCATCAAAACTATATCATATTAGGACTTACATAATTTGGTAATGGTCAAAAATTCCAATATCGTCCACATTAAACTTTATAGTCCAAACACAAAGTCCTTGGTTCAATAATAACAATTATTATTAACCAAAATGCTCTGGACAGAAACTTTGACTTTGAGTTGACTAGAGTTGACCATGATTGTAATGACCCTGAAATCGGCCTTCGAAAATCGGCACCCGTACTTCACTTGTACTCAAAATGCCGAAGATTCAAACTCTGAATCTGGTTCACCGGAGCTTATAACACCATTAAGTATAACAACACAGCGGAATAAAGAAAACAATGATATCATATACAACTCCAATGAATACAATATCCAGTATGATATACAACAATGATATCAATATGATACAACAATATCAGAGCTAAATAATGATACAGCGGAAAGCAGAAATGATAACTCCAAATGATCAGTCAGAGAGACTGACTCCAACCACTCCAATGTCAAGCTCGAACCACAAAGAGAAGCAAGTGGAGTCCTGAACTCCAAGAACTGAACCAGCTCTAGATAATCTACTAAACCTGAATATCTGAGAAACCCAACTCTAGACTGCCCGTATGGAAAATGATGGGCACCTAGAGTTTAGGAAGGAAACAATAAACTCCAGATCAGTCATGGGACTGGTATGAGAAAACAAAACCAGTTTATCCTTAAACAAACAACAAAAGAATTTTCAACGTTGAAATCCGCAATGCTTTTTGAAAATTAAACTACCATAAGACCTCACACCACACACACAATGCAATCGCAGACTTGGAGGAGATTTCTTCTTATGATAGTCAAGTATGCTTACTACACAAAAGAAAACTCTTTGATATTATTACTAGTCATAGTGTACAAAATCATTTCGAAAATACAATATTGATCTTAGCCAGCATTCAACCATTATTGTATGCCTACTATAGCTACTATGTTCAAAATCAGGTTACCGCCACATTCCATAGCAGGTAATACAACTAAAACTGTACAGGGCGCGTATTGTTTCTTTGGATTTCCAACAAATGGTCAGGCAAAGGAACTTCCTTACACCGCAATAGAAACACCTCTGGAAAGACGCCTCGAGAACCTAACCGGATCTCTGCAAACACAAGGCCGACGCTACCTCACGCTGTACAGCTGTAACTAGGTAACTAACACACTGACGCTACCTCACACTGTACAGCTGTAACTAGGTAACTACCACACAAGTATGCCATCCCCCGGTCGTTACCGACCTTTATCCGAGGATCCTCAACCACAAAGCAACAACCACAAAGTATAATAAATTTGCAGCATCAACATAGGTAAAATATCTGGGATCCATACCATGATATCACCTTTTATCCAGAAGGAAATGACATACCCTAGGGGTGCTACCCCTAAAAACCTTTGCCACAACATTCCTGTTTCAACCATTACCGGGTTTTGAGGCTCGACGAAGTCTCTTCCACAAAGCCACGCTTTTACACAAAGCCACGCTTTTTCACAAAGCCACGCTTTTTCACAAAGCCACGCTTTGATCAACAAATGATCAACAGCACTTCGTATGCCACATTACCAAATTGGGAATGTATCACTAGTAACCATCAACTACATAACCTCTGAGCTCGTACGTCTCAGAGAAGGGTGTTAAGCTAAGAGAATAAATTCTCCGCCACCAACAGAAATGTATTTGATAGAAACCAGCTTTACATCTCAAAGTGTAACGTCAAACACACATCCATACAAGTCCGTTCTAGGATCGAACGAAACCGAAGGCACTTCCAAAGAAGCCCTTGCAAATATGGATAATTTCTAATCACGTCCAGACTTCCCATCATAAAGGGTGATAAAATCTCTATACCGAGGACCAGTCGATGCAGAGACATTCGACGAGTTGTCCTTTCATTTTCGAAAATATCCGGTCTTCACCACCGGTCTTCAAATGCTATCCATATACATCGTATCATTATTCGGAATGGGTTATATGACACAAAGGTCCTTTCCCCGCTAAACCGAATAACGAGCGCAATTAAAAATCATATGGATACTGGGGTCTCAGTTAAATCACAGCTTAAAGCCCAAAACTTTTCATTCGAATGGTTAAAACAAATTACCATTTCCAATCTTTTAAACAAAAAGATTCAATTCACAAAGTTCACCCCATTCACAAAGATCCATTCATGGATTTCAAAACAATTTCCATTTTAATTGAATAGGTTTACTCGTTAAATCTTTAAATCAAGATTTAACTTATATCTTTCAAAACTCGTTTCCAAAGATTCATTCATAGTCTTTCAAAACAATTCCATTTCAAGTTGGATTAACCCGTCAGGTCTTTGAATTAAAGACTCATTTCATAGTTTTCAAAACATTTCAATTCCATTTCAAACTTGAAACCTTTCAACACAAATTGGAAGTTCATTACTTATGTGAAATCTTTTACTATTTGAAAACAAATAGTTTCGTTTCAGAAAAATCCAGTTATATTTACACGAGTCAAAACCCTTGAATTAAATTCAAATTCCCAAATCAATACCTTTAACATGGTTTAACCTATATATAACTTGTACAGCATCTTTAATCCCTAGTTTCAAATCATAGGATTCAATTTCAAACTTGAATTCAAATTTAAATCAAATTATTTAAATTTCAAGATATCCAAAATATCTTTAAACCTCCTTTCAAAAGCTTTTCTTATTAAACCCCAACTTCCAATTTCAAAATCAATTGAAATTAAAATTTCAATTTCAAACACACTAAATTTCAATCATTTGTGACTTAACCGATTTCCTCGTGAAATCCATATTTGTGTGTGTATGGTGTAGTCCAGGGGTTTCACACAGTAGTGCAACATCATTCAATCATCACAGATCAAATACAGAAATATAGTTGATAAGCGGTATAAACTATAACGCTTATCGTTCATTCACAGATCACAGATATATAAATTACAGATAATATATCACATTCATCCCAGATAAATAAACTACAGTACAGATCACACACAATCAGAATATATCACAAAGCATCACAGATCAAGGATATCATACAATTCAATCATCCAATAGAATCCAAACATTCATAAGTAAGATCAGTTAATTGTCTGATTAATTCAAATCAGATTAATTTCTTATGAATTACTAATCCTGGTTAATTAACATTAATAAATTCCAAATCATTTTGATTAATTATTCTTTAATCATTTATTAATTAACCTTTAATGATAAATTAATTAACCTTAATTAATAAATCAATCCACCTTTAATCATTAAATAATTAACCCCTAATTATTTAATTATTCTTTAATTAATTATCCTTAATTAATTACAAAAAGGGATTATTCCTATCACTTTAATTAATAAATCACAAATTAATTACATTGAGTAATTGTCCTTTAATCACTTGATTAGTCAATTTTAATCATTAATTAATTACTTTCATTCAGTAATTATCCTTAATTACTTACATTAATAAATTAACCTTAATTATACATTCTTTACTACATTAAGTAATTTCATTTAATTGTATTTGAAAACAATCAAAATTTAATAGGATAATTAACTTAATACCAAATTATATAAACCAAACAAGTTTTAAAACAATTAAACTTTTAAAATTTAAATCCATAAAAACTTGCCTAATACTTTACCTTTGAAAACTTAATTTATATTTCTTAAAATCTTATTTTAAAGCTTGTTTAAAATTTGAAATCTGGTAACAAGTTAAACAAACCCGAGCCTATTTTAAAACTTTTATTTTTCTGTTTAACTTAAATGTTCAAACTAGGCAACAAGAAGCACACTCGTGAACGCGAGTTCCTCCCCGAAGCCAAGCACCATCTTCCCCGAGTATCCACTCGAGTTCCTACCACGAAGCCCTTCTAATACCCAAACCAATGTCGTGCACATGCACAGTGACGCGGCGGCGCTCCGGTCAACATCCCCGACTCCGGCAAGTCGCAAACCATCCTCACAGTCGAAAGCAAGAATCAATTCGACGCTAACAATCCCTCAAAAAAATCGAGCTACCAGTTCGAAAACTCAAACTTCCCTCCTTGTCAAAACTGCCTCGTCCTAGTGAATCCCGACCATCAGAAAAGCTACAATTCCGGCCTCACCTCGTCAGTTCCCTATACTTCCCTTCCCCAGAGTCTGGAGCAGCTCAGTTCACCAGAGGAGACGAGATCTCCTTGTTTCCGACGACCTCCAAACCCATGTATTAAACCCTACATTAGCCTCGATCCGCCATCTCTTGCAATTAAAAAATTATTTAACAATTTTCCTGACTTCGTACATCATCCAACTAGCTTCAAAACAAATTTCAACATCTAAGATTCGTTTGATCCTCAGAAATCGATCAAAAGACATTTTTTGTTCAAACAAGAACTGCACCTTGAATCCCAAACTAGAAATTGTGATTCTTGTTTTAAAATTCTTGTTTTTGTTGACATATTCAATCTATAATAATGAATTTATAAATTTCATAGTTTGGATTTTCACATATATTGACATGCACTGTTGTTTCTTTTTTTATAACAAGGACACTCAGGCTATATTTTGACTTAATTAGATCTTTAAACCTTAATCTAGGTTAAATCAAATCCTATCAAAAACGAGATTAAGTGGTAAGGTATTTCAAATAAAATTTTGAGTCTGGGAATAAACATGAACAGAGCACATATTCACAGCATGTTCACACCAGATTCCACTTATATATATATATATATATATATATATGCAGTATATATATTCATTTCAATCAAATTTACTCAACATTTAAAAAGTTACTCACCTGAATTTGGACAGAAAAGCAAAGCCTGGAACTGCTTTTAGTTGCTACTCTTGATTTAAACACTGGGACTACTTGATGTTGCTTGATAAACTTGCTTGAACTTTTATTTCAGGTTTTGAACTTTTGAACTTGAGTATGCTTTGGTTTACAGGGTTTGAAAAAATGTTTTAAGGAAAGTTTCTTTTTTTTATTCTTTAGTTTTGAGCTGAAGCCCATTTCAGATTTCTCAGTTTTAAAATGATCAACTGATGGAAAGAATTGATATAAGAAAATGAAGTATACAGATGGTATGTTTTGTACAATGTGATAATTTGGTTGTACAAGAGAGGTCAGAGGTTTTCCTCCTATGGTGGCTGATATGCATCTATACTGTATGCTAAGATGTCTTGTATTAATTGAGTTGTACAAATATATCTATTTTCTTTCCTTTCGTCTGATAATGTTGTATGTACTTAGAGATGCAACCCTTTAATGCATATGTACCTTGTTTGTTTCTTTTGCAAGCACTTTCAAATATATATATATATATTATTTTTTCTCAAGTGTATATAAGTTTCCTTTTACAAGTTGACTCACATTTTCCTTTCTCTTTAGTTCGGCTGAGATGATATGTTATTGTGTACTAAGATATTGGCATTAATTGCCATGTACAAATCTCCTCTCTTTTTTCTAGTCTTTGTTTTTTTTACTGTCTTTTTATGCAAGCCTCATTTGTTTATTCACACTTGAATATATATATATATATACTTTCTTTTTCTTTCATATTTGAATGCAAGCTTTTTCTCATGTATTACATATACACACATATATTCACATATATATACAATATTTAAATTCATATGATTTATACAAAATTTATTTGAGTTCGGGGAAACTCGCATTACTTTAATCGATTAATTTCACAATTTTAATCCAAAAATTAATTTAATTATCAATTTAAATTTATATAAAATTCGGGGTCGTTACAGACTTCCCCCCTTAAAAGAATTTCATCCTCGAAATTTTCCAAGGAGACACAAAGGTAGATAAAGAATATTTCATCAAATCAAACTGAATATCTATTCTGCATTTGGCTTACCAAATCAGAATATCAACAATAGATACAAGAATGAATCTGTTTAACACTTCACAAGATACTCGGGTTATCCAGATCTACGAAATATGCTGTGGCATTGGTTAGTTTGAAAGGATAACTAACCATTCGTGGAATATATCCGGACCCAAAGAATAGATAGATATATGGATACAATTTCAAAACTTTCAGTTTAGAAACTAAATTATACCTATCAACCATAGCAACCCAAGCAAACAAGGCAACCAATACATCCAAACAAACAATTCTGACCTTTTTGGAGTTTACGTCCCATTTTAATATATCGAATATTCTTCCTGGATCTACCAGAAATTATCGAAGAATTGAGAAGAGACGTTGAACAAAAGAGATTGATAGAGAAAGGATTATTTCCTTGTTGTTACAGGGTATTGACCACTTATAGTCGTATTCCCCTGTCCCCTATCTCATCCTCTTCTTGCACTCATACTTACTACCAGTGGATAGCAAGAGAATTTACTGAGGCATACGGACGGATATCTTAGAGATTACTCATTCTAGGGTATACTTCACCCTATCTCTAATAAGCTACTTAATGTGTTATACTCCTGAGCTAAAGTTTTAACCCTCAGCTTTGATACCAAATGTAATGACCCTGAAATCGGCCTTCGAAAATCGGCACCCGTACTTCACTTGTCCTCAAAATGCCGAAGATTCAAACGCCGAATTTGGTTCACCGGAGCTTATAACACCATTAAGTATAACAACACGGCGGAATAAAGAAAACAATGATATCATATACAACTCCAATGAATACAATATCCAGTATGATATACAACAATGATATCAATATGATACAACAATATCAGAGCTAAATAATGATACAGCGGAAAGCAGAAATGATAACTCCAAATGATCAGTCAGAGAGACTGACTCCAACCACTCCAATGTCAAGCTCGAACCACAAAGAAAAGAAAGTGCAGTCCTGAACTCCAAGAACTGAACCAGCTCCAGATAATCTACTAAACCTGAATATCTGAGAAACCTAACTTAGACTGCCCGTGTGGAAAATGATGGGCACCCAGAGTTTAGGAAGGGAACAATAAACTCCAGGTCAGTCATGGGACTGGTATGAGCAAACAAAAACAGTTTATCCTTAAAAAAACAACAAAAGAATTTTCAACATTGAAATCCGCAATGCTTTTTGAAAATGAAACTACCATAAGACCTCCCACCACACACACAATGCAACCGCAGACTTGGAGGAGATTTCTTCTTATGATAGTCAAGTATGCTTACTACGCAAAAGAAAACTCTTTGATATTATTACTAGTGCATAGTGTACAAAATCATTTCAAAAATACAATATTGATCTTAGCCAGCATACAACCATTATTGTATGCCTACTATAGCTACTATGTTCAATAGCAGGTTACCCCCACATTCCATAGCAGGTAATACAACTAAAACCGTACAGGGCGCGTATTGTTTCTTTGGATTTCCAACAAATGGTCAGGCAAAGGAACTTCCTTACACCGAAATAGAAACGCCTCTGGAAAGACGCCCCGAGAACCTAACTGGATCTCTGCAAACACAAGGCCGACGCTACCTCACGCTGTATAGCTGTAACTAGGTAACTAACACACTGACGCTACCTCACGTTGTACAGTTGTAACTAGGTAACTAACACACAAGTATGTCATCCCCCGGTCGTTACCGACCTTTATCCGAGGATCCTCAACCACAAAGCAACAACCAAAAAGTATAATAAATTTGCAGCATCAACATAGGTAAAATATCTGGGCTCCATACCATGATATCACCTTTTATCCAGAAGGAAATGACATACCCTAGGGGCGCTACCCCTAAAAACCTTTGTCGCAACATTCCTGTTTCAACCATTACCGGGTTTTGAGGCTCGACAAAGCCTTGTCCACAAAGCTACGCTTTTTCACAAAGCCATGCTTTGATCAACAAATGATCAACAGCACTTCGTATGCCACATTACCAAATTGGGAATGTATCACTAGTAACCATCAACTACATAACCTTTGAGCTCGTACGTCTCAGAGAAGGGTGTTAAGCTAAGAGAATAAATTCTCCGCCACCAACAGAAATGTATTTGATAGAAACCAGCTTTACATCTCAAAGTGTAATGTCAGACACACATCCATACAAGTCAGTTCCGGGATCGAACGGAACCGAAGGCACTTCCAAAGAAGCCCTTGCAAATCCAGATAATTTCTAATCACGTCCGAACTTCCCATCACAAAGGGTGATAAAATATCTATACCGGGGACCAGTTGATGCAGAGACATTCGACGAGTTGTCCTTTCGTTTTCGAAAATATCCGGTCTTCACCACCGGTCTTCAAATGCTATCCATATACATCCTATCATTATTCGGAATGGGTTATATGGCACAAAGGTCCTTTCCCGGCTAAACCGAATAACGAGCGCAATTAATAATCATATGGATACTGGGGTCTCAGTTAAATCACACCTTAAAGCCCAAAACTTTTCATTCGAATGGTTAAAACAAATTACCATTTCCAATCTTTTAAACAAAAAGATTCAATTCACAAAGTTCACCCCATTCACAAAGATCCATTCATGGATTTCGAAACAATTTCCATTTTAATTGAATAGGTTTACTCGTTAAATCTTTAAATCAAGATTTAACTTATATCTTTCAAAACTCGTTTCCAAAGATTCATTCATAGTCTTTCAAAACAATTCCATTTCAAGTTGGATTAACTCGTCCGGTCTTTGAATTAAAGACTCATTTCATAGTTTTCAAAACATTTCAATTCCATTTCAAACTTGAAACCTTTCAACGCAAATTGGAAGTTCATTACTTATGTGAAAGCTTTTACTATTTGAAAACAAATAGTTTCGTTTCAGAAAAATCCAGTTATATTTACACGAGTCAAAACCCTTGAATTAAATTCAAATTCCCAAATCAATACCTTTAAAATGGTTTAACCCATATATAACTTGTACAGCATCTTTAATCCCTAGTTTCAAATCATAGGATTCAATTTCAAACTTGAATTCAAATTTAAATCAAATTATTTAAATTTCAAGATATCCAAAATATCTTTAAAACTCCTTTCAAAAGCTTTTCATATTAAACCCCAACTTCCAATTTCAAAATCAATTGAAATTAAAATTTCAATTTCAAACACATTAAATTTCAATCATCTGTGACTTAACCGATTTCCTCATGAAATCCATATTTGTGTGTGTATGGTGTAGTCCAGGGGTTTCGCACAGTAGTGCAACATCATTCAATCATCACAGATCAAATACAAAAATATAGTTGATAAGCGGTATAAACTATAACGCTTATCGTTCATTCACAGATCACAGATATATAAATTACATATAATATATCACATTCATCCCAAATAAATAAACTACAGTACAGATCACACACAATCAGAATATATCACAAAGCATCACAGATCAAGGATATCATACAATTCAATCATCCAATAGAATCCAAACATTCATAAGTAAGATCAGTTAATTGTCTGATTAATTCAAATCAGATTAATTTCTTATGAATTACTAATCCTGGTTAATTAACATTAATAAATTACCAATCATTTTGATTAATTATTCTTTAATCATTTATTAATTAACCTTTAATGATAAATTAATTAACCTTAATTAATAAATCAATCCACCTTTAATCATTAAATAATTAACCCCTAATTATTTAATTATTCTTTAATTAATTATCCTTAATTAATTACAAAAGGTGATTATTCCTATCACTTTAATTAACAAATCACAAATTAATTACATTGAGTAATTGTCCTTTAATCACTTGATTAGTCAATTTTAATCATTAATTAATTACTTTCATTCAGTAATTATCCTTAATTACTTACATTAATAAATTAACCTTAATTATCCATTCTTTAATACATTAAGTAATTTCATTTAATTGTATTTGAAAACAATCAAAATTTAATAGGATAATTAACTTAATACCAAATTATATAAACCAAACAAGTTTTAAGACAATTAAACTTTTAAATTTTAAATCCATAAAAACTTGCCTAATAATTTACCTTTGAAAACTTAATTTATATTTCTTAAAATCTTATTTTAAAGCTTGTTTAAAATTTGAAATCTGGTAACAAGTTAAACAAACCCGAGCCTAATTTAAAACTTTTTTTTTCTGTTTAACTTAAATGTTCAAACTAGGCAACAAGAAGCACACTCGCGAACGCGAGTTCCTCCCCGAAGCCAAGCACCATCTTCCCCGAGTATCCACTCGAGTTCCTACCACGAAGCCCTCCTGATACCCAAACCAACGCTGTGCACGTGCACAGTTACGCGGCGGCACTCCGGTCAACATCCCCGACTCCGGCAAGTCGCAAACCATCCTCACAATCAAAAGCAAGAATCAATTCGACGCTAACAATCCCTCAACAAAATCGAGCTACCAGTTCGAAAACTCGAACTTCCCTCCTTGTCAAAACCGCCTCATCCAAGTGAATCCCGACCATCAGAAAAGCTACAATTCCGGCCTCACCTCGTCAGTTCCCTATACTTCCCTTCCCCAGAGTCTGGAGCAGCTCGGTTCACCAGAGGAGACGAGATCTCCTTGTTTCCGACGACCTCCAAACCCATGTAATAAACCCTACATTAGCCTCGATCCGCCATCTCTTGCAATTAAAAAATTATTTAACAATTTTCCTGACTTCGTACATCATCCAACTAGCTTCAAAACAAATTTCAACATCTAAGATTCGTTTGATCCTCAAAAACCGATCAAAGGACATTTTTTGTTCAAATAAGAACTGCACCTTGAATCCCAAACTAGAAATTGTGATTCTTGTTTTAAAATTCATGTTTTTTTTGACATATTCAATCTATAATAATGAATTTATAAATTTCACAGTTTGGATTTTCACATATATTGACATGCACTGTTGTTTCTTTTTTTATAACAGGGACACTCAGGCTATATTTTGACTTAATTAGATCTTTAAACCTTAATCTAGGTTAAATCAAATCCTATCAAAAACCAGATTAAATAGTAAGGTATTTCAAATAAAATTTTGAGTCTGGGAATAAACATGAACAGAGCACATATTCACAGCATGTATATTGTAAATAATCACACCAGATTCCACTTATATATATATATATATATATATGCAGTATATATATTCATTTCAATCAAATTTACTCAACTTTTAAAAAGTTACTCACTTGAATTTAGACAGAAAAGCAAAGCCTGGAACTGCTTTTAGTTGCTACTCTTGATTTAAACACTGGGACTACTTGATGTTGCTTGATAAACTTGCTTGGACTTTTATTTCAGGTTTTGAACTTGAGTATGATTTGGTTTACAGGGTTTGAAAAAATGTTTTGAGGAAAGTTTCTTTTTTTATTCTTTAGTTTTGAGCTGAAGCCCATTTCAGATTTCTCAATTTTAAAATGATCGAATGATGGAAAGAATTGATATAAGAAAATGAAGTATACAGATGGTATGTTTTGTACAATGTGATAATTTGGTTGTACAAGAGAGGTCAGAGATTTTCCTCCTATGGTGGCTGATATGCATCTATATTGTATGCTAAGATGTCTTGTATTAATTGAGTTGTACAAATATATCTATTTGCTTTCCTTTCGGCTGATAATGTTGTATGTACTTAGAGATGCAACCCTTTAATGCATATGTACCTTGTTTGTTTCTTTTGCAAGCACTTTCATATATATATATATATATATATATATATATATTATTTTTTCTCATGTGTATATATGTTTCCTTTTACAAGTTGACTCACGTTTTCCTTTCTCTTTAGTTCGGCTGAGTTGATATGTTATTGTGTACTAAGATATTGGCATTAATTGCCATGTACAAATCTCCTCTTTTTTTTCTAGTCTTTGCTTATTTTTTTTACTGTCTTCTTATGCAAGCCTCATTTGTTTATTCACACTTGAATATATATATATATACTTTCTTTTTCTTTCATATTTGAATGCAAGCTTTTTCTCATGTATTACATATACATACATATATTCACATATATATACAATATTTAAATTCATATGATTTATACAAAATTTATTTGAGTTCGGGGAAACTCGCATTACTTTAATCGATTAATTTCACAATTTTAATCCAAAAATTAATTTAATTATCAATTTAAATTTATATAAAATTCGGGGTCGTTACAGATACTAACCCTATATAACCGAGGAGACAAATCCTCTTTTGAATTGTGCTTCACCCAATACTTCCGCTCGACCCAACTATAGTCACTCGATGGAATGTCATGCCATGATTTGACTATAATTAAAGCGGAGCTTTCATATTGAAGATCCACAGTATTCTCAAGTCGAGAGAACTGTGTAAATCAGTCACATCGATATTTCCTGTTTGACCTTAGTTATATTAACCAACAGAAAACTGTCGAGTAAATCATTCCATAGTTATCCAATAACTATCAGTACCTAACCCCTAGGTGCCCCAAGTAGTCATGAGTAATACACTGCCCAACATTTGGAGAGTGTTGCATACTCTAGTCTCAACGGATACATCGATATCCAATCTTGATGCATCTTGACTAGGAAAATTTAAAATGGTATATTTGTTTTATTGTGATAAATTACTCACGGTTACAACACTTTGTAACCACTATCCCAAAATATCCCATTTATGGATTTTCTATTAAATATACTTTAATTAAATTAATTAATTAATATAATCACATTATATCAAGTATTTAATAGAAAGAAACACCTTTATTATGAACAAGTTTGTTCAACGAGTTAGATATATGTAACAAATTACATAATTGCCCCTAGGGCATACCCCTAACTCTATCAGCTGTCAACAATCTATGTTTTCTAATCTCATTTTCACTTCTACTTAGGATAATTTTTCACAAAAAAAGTTTCTAAATATATTTTTTCCACTTAATATTATTAATAATAGACTATTATGCCTAATACCATTTACGCTTCTACAAAAAAATTAGTTGTAACACACTATGATGCATAGTATCATTTTTGCCTCTGCGTAGTATTAGTTTCAATACTATAATTTTCCATGTAACATGTTATTTTTTGCTAAGTATCAATATTGCAATTGCTCGATATCTTTGTATTATCTGCCCAGTATCATTATTAAAGATGCTTAGTATTTGATTTTATTAATCTAAATAGTGTGGTATTTTTTTCAAACAACATCAATCAATACAACATTTTTTCAACCAATAATGCTAATATTCACTATAATTTTAAACCAAAATTCCACTATTTAGTAGCTTAAAATAAAACATAGCTTAAAAAACTAATATAAATTTTCCCTACAAATTATACAATTGTAAGAAATAGAAAATATTCTTCTACATAAGGCAAGGCTTCTTCAAATAACCTCAATAACAAGACAATCAAACAAAAAGAAAAAAAGAAAAGCAAAGAAAAAAAAATTGAAGAGACAAAAGAAACATTTGGAACATTTGAAGAAGAAGTAACCATCAAAGTATTACGAATGCATATAAAAAATTTGGAAAATGAAGTTAAGAAAACAAAGAATGACCTGGAAACATAAAAGAAAATAAGGTTATAAGCAGAAAAGGAAGTTCAAAAATTGAAACACGAAATCAAACAAATGAATTCCGGAGTTTGAAATAATAAAGAAGAAAATGAAGAAATGCAGAGTCAGAAGCAGAAAGATTGCACACAGCAAATGAAACAAACTATACAATGGATCAAGGTACACATGTAGAGATAGAAATAGAAAATGTAGAAATGAATTACAGAATTGAAAATAATGAAGAGAGAAATGTAGAGCCTGAATCAAAAAAAGTGCACACAATAAATGAAACAAACTATACAATTGATCAAGATACACCTGCAAAGACAGAAACAGAAAATTTCAAAAATGAAATCCGGAGCTGGAAATAATGAAGAAGAGAATGAAGAGAGAAATGCAGGGCCTGAAGTAGAAAAAGCGCACACAACAAATGTAATAAACTATACAATGGATCAAGATATACCTGGAGAGGCAGAAACAGAAAATGCAAACATGATGGACACAACAAATGAATCAAGATAGAGCTGTAGACCCAGAAATGGAAAATGCATTAAAAAACAGCACAACAATGGAAATACACTATCCAATGGAACAAGATACCATTATTAACAACCAAATCATACCCTACCATAATCCACTACTCGACTTCACTCCTCCGTCTTTCAAACTATGTGACTCGTAGGACTTTGAACTTAAAAAACTAAACTAGATCAGGAAATTAAGTCGAAAATACCTACTGGCCGAAGAAGGAAGGAAACAACAAAAAAAGATACCAAAAAACCAAAACAGCTTTTTATGTCAAGAGTAAAAGAAAGAACAAGAAAAAGAAAAGAGAATGACAGCCTTGAGTATGGATAGCGAGTGAAAAAAACAGCAAAAAGACCAAAAAATAAAGAAAAAAACGAAGACAATGAAGAAGAAAGTTCAAAACAATCCATCCTAGAGCCACTAGCAGTAGAAGAACCAACATTTACTGATTTGCAACTAGGACACTGCAAATGTTTAGCACACTTGAATAGAGAAGAGCAGAGAATAATCAAAACTTTCTTTGCTTTGACAGAAAAACAAAAGTAAGTGTATGAATATTATTACTAATGTTACATATTAAATAATTTTAATTACTTGATTCAAATCTTTTTTATTAAAACAGTGAAGTAGCATGGGATGATAAAAACATTATCAAAGGAGGATGCATAATAACAAAAACTTACTCTGATATGTGCTTGAAGGAAACTTCACAAATGGACATGTGTGTGTGTGTGTGTGTTCTGCTTAATCATACTAATCGCTATCACAATAATTATAAAAAATGATACTGTTGCAAACACTGATGCTAATACTTTTTAATATATACTGGTACTATTTAGAATATTGATACTATTTATTATTTAATACTGCTTCACCAATAACAAAAACTTACAATTTCCTATTGTTAATATAGAAAATATATTGGTATATCTTAAAACGTGGACTAGTAAAGCACAACTATGCAATGACCACAACAATGATGGTAGCTAAAAGTTTAGTATGCAGGTACATAATAATTGCTACATTCACTGAATTATAATTAATTTCCTTATTCAATAGAAAGGACTAGTCAGTAATGTACAGAGTATTAAAACATATATAGTCCTGCCTTTCTTTGAAAAAATTGTGAGAGATAAATATGCAGATGCTATTTATTTTCCTCTACATTGTGAGGACCATTAGACATTGGTAACATTGACATATCCTAAAATGCAATGGTCTCACGTTGATTCTTTATTACCGAGAAGATCAATTGGAAGAAAAACCCAAGTCTAAAAGAAACACAAAAACTGGTATAATATTTTTTTATAAAAATTAACTAATATAATTAAAACAAAGTGAATGTTAACTAATTTTATACTGTTTTGTCTTTAACAGAGAAAAGAAATTGAGCAAATATTGCAAGACTAATGGAAAACCAATAATATACAAGATATGGAACTGAAGCAAGATGAAATTCATCAGATTAAATGTGCACAGCAAGGAGAAGACACATAAACTATTTTATTTGTTAAAAATCATACCTATTGACAATAAAACTGATACTAGAACTGAAATTGACGGTAATACTGAAACGATACTTACTTAATATTAGAAAACGTTATGTGTCGACATTATGGTCTTTTATATACAATACTATATGTTTCTTATATGCCTAGTACATCGAGTTGAATTAAATGGGCATACAAGCTATTTTGATAATTTGGTCATCATAGCAAAAAATTATTTATTGTATAAATTTTTTTCTTTCAGTTCATTAAAAGTTCGCTTCAGATTATAACTGATACCTATAAGTACCAAAACTGATAGATACAAGCACAAAAACTGATACTACCACTATATATAACTAAACCACAAACAAAACAATTATCACATGTATTACAAAAGATACATACAGACACTAAAACTAATACTACAACTGATACTAACACTGATACTAAAACTATTAATTATTTCATTTCAAAACATATTATTCGTTTGCACCATTATCTCTTGAATACAATGTAATATATTTGTTATATACCTAATACTACAATTGATGCAAATTGATACTAACAATATATTTTTTCTTTGAATAGCGTTTACTGTGGATTATACGTCATGATATTATCATATCACTCAACAAAAGCGAAATACCAATCAAGATAAAACCTTAAATTATGTTGCAAACCAGAGCAAGAATTGTATTAGAGATATTGACAGACAACGAACTTTGCTGGAATCTATCCAATTTCATGTCAAGATTGGAAGAAAATGAAAATATATAAAAGTAAATTTGTTGTAAAAACTGCTATGATGTTCAATTACAACTAATATATAGTTGTGATGTTGTGTTAGAACTAATTGAAGTTAGCTTTATTTTACTTTAGATATAAACACTTGCTTACTAAAATTTTGTCAATTTGCTGTAAAAACAACTATGATCTTATTTTTGATGTTGTAAACATTAGTTTGTTTAACTTTACCTATAAATATCTTGTGATGGTATTTTATAACTATATTTTACTTCTAATTATACATAAAACTGATACTAATAGTGTGCAAAACCGATACCATATTTTGTTGTACCTAGAACTAATATTAATAGTATGCAAAAACTGGTACTATATTTTGTTATACCTAAAACTAATCCTAATAATATGTCAAAACCGATACCATATATACTTGAAATCGATACTACTTAATAGCGTGCACAAACTGGTACCACATTTTGTTATACCTAAAACGGATCCAAATAGTATGCAAAAATTGATACCAAAGAACTAATATTGAATAAACTAAGCAACATCACCATATAATAACTCACCGCTTGCCATGCCCTATATCTTCTAGCTCACAACAACACCTTTAATCATCCCATATTCCTCATCAATCATCAATTAATGCAAAAATAGCAATAGATAAAAAATGATACTAACATCAATTAATAAAGTACTTATGGAAACCAATCCGTAATCAAGATAAATTGGTTAACCGAGCTAACCATCGAATGTAAAAGCTAATCATATGCATAAGCTAATCAGGTATAAATGGATGAAAAATATAACCGAATGCACAACCTAATCGGATACTAATGGAAGAAATCTATAACAGAGATAGATTGGTTAATCAAGCTAACTACTGAATGCAAATGCTAACCGAATGCACAACCTAATCGGGTATATATGAATGTAAAACCTATCTGGATGCACAATCTAATCAGGTACATATGGATGCAAAAACTAACCGAATGTACTACCTAATTGGGTACGTGTAGAAAACAATCTATAACCAAGATCGATTGGTTAACCGAGCTTGCCATTGAATGCAAAAGCTAACCAAATGCACAACTTAATCGGGTAAATATGGATGCAAAAGTTAGTAGGATGTACAACATAATCGGATACATACGAATGCAAAAGCTAATCGGATGCACTATCTAATCGGGTACATATGGACGCAAAAGCTAATCAGATCACTACCTAATTGGGTATGTATGGAAACCATTATGTAAGCGAGATAGATTGGTTAACTGAGCTAACCATCGAATGCAAAAGCTAACTGGATGCACAACCTCATCGGGTGCAAATGGATGCAAAACCCAACCGAATGCACAACCTAATTGGGTATATATTGATGTAAAAACTAACTGAATGTGCAACCTAATTGGGTACATATGGATGCAAGAGCTAACTTGAAGCATAACCGAATCGTGTACGTATGGAAGCACAACCATATCGAGCACTACAATTCATAAAATGCTACTATAAAATAGCATTATGAGTAGAAATATACACAACCATATTTATTAAAATAAAAAAAATATGATGGTACACAGTGTCATTACTACACACATCTAAAAAGAAGTTATAATAGTTTATAAGCTACCACTACAAAATTAAAAAACTACTATTATTCAAAATTGGCTACTATTCTACTATAAAACAACATTACGAATATATATATATATATATATATAACTATATTTATTTAAAGAAACAAAATACGATACTATATAGTATGATTATTATACACTTTTAAAAAGAAGCTACAATATAAATTGATACTACAATTATACAAATGCTGCTATAATTCTGAAAGTGCTACTACAATTTATAAATAGCAACTATTAAATAACATTACAAATACGAATATACATAATTCAATCTACTTAAAAAAATAAGCAATGATAATATAGACATCTAAAAAAATACTATAAAATGATAATACAAAATGAACAAATTATATACAACCTAATCAGGTACATATGAATATAAAAGCTAACCGAATACACTACAAAATGTTATTACAAAATGATAAAATGATACTAGAAAACACTAATACCTGACTTAATCAAGAAAAAATCAACATACAAATATTGAAAGTGATGATTTAAAATAACCTACAAAAAAATAAATATTAAAACCGATACTAATTATCTACTAAACTAATACTGAAACTGAAACTCAAATGATACTATATAACCAGGTTCGATTACAAAGAGAAAATCAATGTCAAATTAAAAATATGCTAAAATGAATACACTTTCATAACCGGGTTTAATTACAAAAATGTTGCAAAAAACGTCATACAACTAGTTATAAATCTCAACAAATTCGTAACATGAAAAACAGATCATATCTTCTTAGAAGCTCGACAATTACGCTTATTGTGACCAAACTGCTTGCATACACCACATCTATTTTGCTTATTTTGAAAGTATGTAAATCCTCCTTTGTGTCTGATAGAAGGTGTACCAATGTCACGCTTCTCCTTAAGTGGCTTGATAACATCTTCAACACGAGCATCAAAAATAGGCTTATCAAAATTAGTAATAGGATTTATAGCATTAGCATAAGAAGAATGTAGCGATCCGAAAATTCGAACATTTCATCTTCGAATATCGATCGTTTTGAAATATAATTAAGTGTTATAAATATGATTTTATAACCATGTTAAACATTATTTGATTAATAAATATTGATAAGAAACTTTATTTAAAAATTTGTTTATAAAAATATATTTTTTGAAGAAATATTGATAATGTGATCGAAAATCGGTTTATCGATACATAGCTTTTCGATTGATCGAAGTTGTTCGAACTCTTCTGCACTTGTCTAATGATCAAATGAACACATTAACAACTAATTAGCATACACACCTATTCATAAAGCTTGGAATGTTCTAGAAGCTTCGATTAGGATAAGAGATTATCTTGAGATAGGTAAAATGGTAATTAGCATAATGGAGAAGTGACTTAAAGGAGAGGTGATGAAAGGTGAGTCTTCCATGGCATAAAGGGGGTATAAAGGCAAGCTTAAAGAGCACCATTCTTAGCCTATATAAGAAGGGGCATAACCTTAGTTATCATTCACAAATTTACAAGCTAAAGTTATCTTAAATTCAATGTCGTCCTCTTCTTCCTCTTCATAATTTCTTAAAGAAAAATATTCACAAATCAAATCCAAATCACTTCAAATTTGGAGTGAGGCCTTACCACCACATTATAAAATATCCTACCTTGTTAGATCTTGAAGTTTGGAAGCCAAACTCCCCTTATCCTATTTGGCCGTGAGCATTTTAGAGTGATAAGGAGGAGGAAGCAAGGCAAAAGCAAGGGAGGAAGGGAAGGAAAAGAGGTTGCTAGCTTGGGTTTGGACTTGGTTCACGGATATTATTTGTTTGTTGGATAAAAGGTGAGCTAACTCCCCATTTTGATTGGAAAATATCACATATATATGTTGATGTTTTATTGTATTAATGTTGTTGAATTAATATGGACATATGTGAAAACACTGATTTTACTTCTTGCCTTAAAAGCAAGTGGCATATGTATGGACTTGAACGAACTTGAATGGACTTGTATGACATATATAAGGGTCTTGGAACAAAGCACATAGGTTGTAGTTGAACATAGGTTTGAATATAACTCGGATTTGAAAGTGCACTTATAGCTTTAGTCACTATAGATGCAGTTGTTAATTGCCTTGTTTTTGGCGATTTCTATGGAACTCTGTAAAGAGATCCTTAGGGGTTTTGTGATGCCCCACCTCTATACTCACACTAGCCAAGGACACTACGGGGTAATGCCGTCGACTAGCGTGAAGAATACGGCTGTTAAAGAGTGACCATCTGTGTAATTGCTTTGTGCGAGTACCGATATGTTAGAAAATATAACATACATTTCATTTCAAGAGGAAATCCGACATATCAAGTACAAACTCAAAGCTACCACATAGTGGCTAAGTAGCCTTTGGAAATAAATATAGAAATAAACATAACACAAATCAGTCGCAGATATTCATATCACAAAGGCGGAAACAGATATGAATATATCACATAGAAGTGTACATCAAAGTAGTGGTCATACAAGATCCACTACATCACAAATGAATAGATACAAGTGCTAGACAAAAGAGTAAGTATACATCAAGGAGTCTCTATCACAAATGTATACAAACAAAAACTACTAAGCTAAAGTGGTTAGCCAAAAGTCAGGTGAAGGACCCTGATAAGAAGTCAAGCAGGAGCACCTGAAATACCTCGGTCTGACCCGAGTATTATTTAAGAAGAAAATAATAAACGGATCAGTCTAGCTATAAATATCAGATAAAATGAGATAGGATAAGAGATATGACTAAAAACGTATGATAACAAAAATGGCATACTGTGTCAAGTATACATCAAATAACAACAAAAATCATACAATATCTCAAATCATCTCAAAACACCAAAAAGAATCACATTCTTTAAATTACTCACCAAAACACAAATATTGATAGAGCTTATCAATTCAATCCACAAAAATTGGTGAAACACAAATTCTAGAAATCATCAACTAGAAATCCAGAAATCACAAAAGGGGGAAGGCCTATCACAAACGGGAGCATGAAAACTCACCAACACATGTATCACAAATGGAATGCTATCCCATGGTCGCTAACCATAAAGCCGGTGCAACGGCGTAGTGCAATAACGGTACGCCCGAGGAACCAGAAACTCAAATGAGTTGGAACAACGACGTAGTGCAATAACGGTACGCCCGATGAACTTGAAACTCAAATAATTCGGAACAACGACATAGTGCAATAACGGTACGCTCGATGATCCCGAAACTCAAATAATTTGGAACAACGACGTAGTGCAATAACGGTACGCCCGATGATCCCGAAACTCAAATAATTCGGAACAACGACGTAGTGCAATAACGGTACACCCGATGAACCGAACTCTATAAAGCCCGTAGGTCGCTAGCTTATAAAAATGAGACGAAGCTTAATAGAATGAGGTACAGTCCCCCAGGGGACAAAGAGACATCACACATCGCTAGTCTAAACCACAAAACGATCATCATTGATCAATAAGAAGTATCAATTACACTAAGCTAGTAAATATAAGAGTTTAGCTTCATATCCCATAACCACTAGCTTAACTAAAATATTTACAAATAGATTGTAGATTTCCACTCGAAAATTGTCACAAGAGTTCAATCGAACAAGTCCAAGAATTAACCGACGAAGTAAACGCAAGCGTTTCAAACCACTTGTTTTACTAAGTCGTTTAATTTGATTTCTCATACGAATGAGGTAAAGGTTTGTATATACTAATAGATTGGAAAACGGTTTTAAAACGAGCTTTGTATTTAAAAGTAGTGTTGAAATCGTTTTGATGAAAGAGTTTGAGTATTTACTGCTAGATAGAAACCTTCGCATTTTAAAGTGACAAACCATAGAAATGATTGTAGAAACAATCAATCACCAAAAATTCACATACGAAGACGTGAATTAAATCCAAAGAAATCGATACCAAATCCATCAAAATGGATATTCCCAAAAATCCCAAAAAAGAAGTCATCAAGGTCGATAAAAGTGATAACAACTAATCGGAGCAACTAAAACCGATAAACAATGGAAATTCAATCAAGAAAAGCCTAAACAGGCAAAAATACACTGTTCCAGACGTCTAGGGGTCAATTCAGACGTCTGGATTGAGTTTCTAGAAATTCTAGAAAAACCCTTCCAGATGTCTGGTTTGGCAAATCCAGACGTCTGAAACCCTTTCAGACGTTTGGTTCGGCAAATCCAGACGTCTGAAACCCTTTCAGACGTCTGAAATTATAATTCAGACGTCTGAAATTAGTCTCTGCCCTTTTTTTATTAATCTACGTGCATATGTTTTTGCTCCAAGTCCAAACCAGACGTCTGGACTTGGTCACCAAACGTCTAGTCACCTGGTCTGGGCAACAATTTTCCTAGGCCAAAGTGGCCAAAACATATTGGGAGCGATCGGACGAGCAACGACGACTAAGGATTTATGCCAAGTGACAACCCGGCCTTATAGACTCTTCGATACACCCCAAACATCAATGTCCAAACATCATTTTTATAAAATTGGACCAAAACACCAAAATTTGAAAAAATTCACCAAATCAATTCAAATAAAAAGCAAATGAATATGCACAAGTGTTAGGAATTCATACCTAACAACAATGATAGCTATAGACATAGATGTGAGTTAAAGAACTCACCTTTTAAACTCAAAAACACGAATGAGAAGCTTTGAAATCAAAAGAAAGATCAACCACACTTCAACTTCAACTCTAGAAGCTCCAATCTAAGATTACAACGAATATTTCCTAAGTTAGGTCATAGGAAATTTCTGAAATTGGAGAGAGATTGAGATGGAGAAGAAGAAGAAGAATAGGATGCTTACCTAAGCTTCTCTTTGATTTTGGAGCTAGAACTTGAATTTGCAAAGGAAACTAGGGCTTGGAATTTCTATTTCCAATCTCTTCCCCCATTTTTACAAAAGCTTGAAGCGTTAGGAAAATAATAGAATGAATGAAGAGGAGAAGGGGTGGAGTTAGGATATAGGATGAGTTGGGTTAGTGGGCTGAAACCCAAACCCAAAGCCCAAGTAGAAAAATAGCAAATTCTACTCAACTCCAAACATATCGATGCTTATACTCAAAAAAGTTGTAAACGCCATTTTGGACTCAATGGAAGTGGTCTCGAGTCCCAATTCGACATTTTACAAAAAGTAGCATTTCGGACTTTAATCCGATTAACGATGTTATATTTAAATAAAACATTTAAATATACAATCATAAAATATGCGGGTTGTTACAGACTCCCCTCCTTAAAGAAATTGCGTCCTCACAATAATTAAGAGGAAAATAAAGAGTAACAACCATAAAAGCATATCAACACAAAATAAATTTGAAATAAGAAGTTCACCATAAAGAGCACGAAAGAGTAAGTCCGAATGTGATTGCTCGATGAATTCTCAAGATTCCCAAGAGCAATCCTTAGGATTTGAGGACCATTGAACTTTCACAAGAAGAATATCTTTATTTCGAAGGCGTTTAACCTTCGAAGTAATGATTCGAATAGAATGTTTCTCATAAGTCAAATTTAGTGAAGCTTCAATTTCTTCAATTACACCGGGCTCAAGAATAGAATCAGAATCCCTAAGGTATTTCCGTAGTTGAAAGACGTGGAATCCGTCATGAATAGCATAAAACTAAGCCGGTAAATAAAGGCGATAAGCCACGCAACCAATACGTTCAATGATGGGAAATGGACCAATATATCGAGGTGCTAACTTTCCCGATCAATTGAAATGCACAACACCCTTCATAGGTGAAACACGAATAAAATCTGGACCTAAAACCAGCTTCTCACCAGCTTCAAGCCAACACGAAGGAGATCAGCACGGCCTTCCGTAGAGTGCCTCAAAAGGTGCCATACCAATACTAGATTGGAAGTTATTATTGGAAGAAAACTCAACAAGAGAAATATGATCTTCCCAACTTCCACCAAAATCAAGAACACATGTACAAAGAAGATCTTCAAGAGTTTGATTCACACGCTCGGTTTGTCCATCGGACTAAGGATGATAAGCAGTGCTAAAATTTAAGCTTTGTTCCCAAAGCTTTTTGAAGACCTTTCCAAAAATCCACTAGTAAAATAATGGATCACGATTGCTAACAATAAAAGTAGGAACTCCATGCAATTTAACAATTCCTTTGACATAGAGTTTAGCCAAAAGAGGTACGGTCCAAAAGAGAAGGATGAGCCTCAAGGCTACACAAAACAAAGGATGGACATGAATTGGATTCACGATCTCGAATCTCACAAGTGGATAGAGTCTCGAGATCATTCCATTCGGATATCATCATAGAAACAACTGCTTGTTGCTTTTGGCTAAGGGCATCGGTAACTCGATTGCCCTTTCTGGGAGTATAAAGAATATCAGGATCATAAGATGCAAGGAACTCGAGCCAACGTTGTTGACACAAATTAAGTTCCTTTTGAGAAAATAAATACTTCAAAAATTTATGATCGGTGTAGAGAACAAATTTCTCTCCCAAAAGATAATGATGCCAAATTCTAAGAGCGAAAACAATGGTCGCGAGCTCTAGATCATGAGTGGCATATCTAGTCTCGACAAGCTTTAATTGTCCAGAAGCATATGTGATAACACATTCCCTTTTGCAAGAGAATGGCACCCAAACCAATATGACTAGTATCGGTAAAACAATAAAGTCTTGATTCCCTTCGGGAATCGCAAGAATAAAAACATCGGAAAAGAGTTCTTTTAAATGATCCTCTATCTTGAAAAGCTAAGACATTCAAAATTATAATTAACTTTATGTAATCATCTTTTTAGAAAAATTTACTTTTTACGAGAATTTACTGTGTTTGATTGTCTCATCATAGCGTTTAGGAGATTCCTATCGATAACGTTGATCAAGCGCATCGATCAGAATTCTTAAAGCACTCAATGGGAAAAACAACACAAAATCATCTTCTATATGATAAACAAGTCTCTTAAACAAATTTCAAATATTCTTTGCTCGTTTCAAGAACAAAATCCAATCATACTCATAAATATCTTATTAAATTGTTGTTTTCATCCATAATCAATAAATACAAGGATAAACTCATCGAGATATTCGTAGAATACTCGATTCATAAGATGGATGAAATAAGGTAGAAGGTTCGTCAAACCGAATGACATAACGAACCACTCACAAGAATCATAACGAGTGCGGAATGCGGTAAGTGGAATGCTATCCTCCACAACTCGTAGCTGATGAAAACCGGTGGCAAGGTCGAGGTGAAAAGACCTTAGCACCACTCAATAGATTGCTTAGGTGGTAATCCTAAGACAAGCTCAAATATACCGAAAAGTTCACAAACTACTTGAATGAGAGAAATAACACTTTCCTCATCAAGTGGGTTTAAAGAATAAAATGATGTCACCGAATTGGAAATCGAAATCATTAAGAAAAGAAGAAATCTGCTTAATAGATTGAGAATGTTGAAGATGGATAGTCCTCTCAGGACATAGGATATGGGCTTTATAATGATTAAGCCAATCCTTTCCCAAAAAATCAATTTCGAAGCCTAAGTAACGCATAACATGCAAATCAGCTCGAAAAGAATAATCACATAAAATAATCTTGACATATTCACAAAGTAAATTGAGTGTTGCGGATCCATCAATCAAATTCGCAATTCTCAATGAAGTCATCAAATCCATAATATTAAAAGAGAAAGAATCATCAAGTTCTTTTGATATAAAATAATGAGATGAACCCAAATCAAAAAGAACTCGAATAAGATAATCACAAAACAAATATCGTCAAGGATAGAATGAGAAATACCTTGACCAAGAGAAGTGCTAGTAGAGGCTTGCACAACATTTAGCTTTCCCTCCTTCTTGCTTTGAAGTATGGGACACGCAGATATATGATGACTCAAACTTTTGCAGTAGCGACAATAAAGAGGCTTTGGACACTTATTAGCATAATGGTCCTTAGAATCAAAATTGTAGCATCGTCCACGACTCAAGGTAGGGGTCTTTGCTACCGAAATTGCCTGCTTCCCTTTCTTGTTGGGATTAGGGCTTTTGAACTTAATATGCCTTTTCTTGTTGATGTTGAAGTTTTGTTTGGCATCCACAACTTCAACGTCACTTTCTTTATCAGCCTCTTCTAGTCGAAGAGTGATATCTACAAGCTGATCGAAAGGCACTTCTAATTTTAGAGGTAAAACCTTTTCAGGGTTCTTACTCAAAGCACAGATAAACCTTTGATTCTTTACAAGATCCAAAAGTTGTTGGGCAGACATAAATACGCCATCCAGAGAAGGACTACTGGATTGACCGGCGTTGGGACTGCCAGATCTAACCATCTCTTCTTCTTTAAGAAAGAAAGAAAGAAAGAAGAGGAAAAAGGTTATTTTCAAAATGAATATCAAACAAACTTGATTGATAAAACAAGGCATCACAAAAGAAAATAGGATAGAACGGTACGAAGACTTGAATTAAATCCTATGGCAAGATTCCTAAGAAAGACTTAGGACAATGATCCTTGCTAGATTATTCTACATTGTTCCGAAGTTTGGCTCTGATACCAAGCTATGACGCCCCACCTCTATACTCACGCTAGCCAAGGACACTACGGGGTAATGCCGTCGACTAGCGCGAAGAATAAGGCTGTTAAGGAGCGACCATCTGTGTAATTGCTTTGTGCGAGTACCGATATGTCAGAAAATATAACTTACATTTCATTTCAAGAGGAAATCCGACATATCCAATACAAACTCAAAGCTACCATATAGTGGCTAAGTGGCTTTCGAAAAAAATATAGAAATAAACATAATACAAATCAGTCACAGATATTCATATCACAAAGGTGGAAACAGATATGAATATATCACATAGAAGTGTACATCAAAGTAGTGGTCATACAAGATCCACTACATCACAAAAGAATAGATACAAGTGCTAGACAAAAGAGTAAGTATACATCAAGGAGTCTCTATCACAAATGTATACAAACAAAAACTACTAAGCTAAAGTGGTTAGCCAAAAGTCAGGTGAAGGACCCTGATAAGAAGTCAAGCAGGAGCACCTGAAATACCTCGGTCTGACCCGAGTATTATTTAAGAAGAAAATAATAAACGGATCAGTCTAGCTATAAATATCAGATAAAATGAGATAGGATAAGAGATATGACCAAAAACGTATGATAACAAAAATGCCATACTGTGTCAAGTATACATCAAATAACAACAAAAATCATACAATATCTCAAATCATCTCAAAACACCAAAAAGAATCACATTCTTTAAATTGCTCACCAAAACACAAATATTGATAGAGCTTATCAATTCAATCCACAAAAATTGGTGAAACACAAACTCTAGAAATCATCAACTAAAAATCCAGAAATCACAAAAGGGGGAAGGCCTATCACAAACGGGAGCATGAAAACTCACCAACACGTGTATCACAAATGGAACGCTATCCCATGGTCGCTAACCATAAAGCCGGTGCAACAGCGTAGTGCAATAACGGTACGCCCGAGGAACCAGAAACTCAAATGAGTTGGAACAACGACGTAGTGAAATAACGGTACGCCCGATGAACCTGAAACTCAAATAATTCGGAACAACGACGTAGTGCAATAACGGTACGCCCGATGATCTCGAAACTCAAATAATTCGAAACAACGACGTAGTGCAATAACGGTACGCCCGATGATCCCGAAACTCAAATAATTCGAAACAACGACGTAGTGCAATAACGGTACGCCCGATGATCTCGAAACTCAAATAATTCGAAACAACGACGTAGTGCAATAACGGTATGCCCGATGAATCGAACTCCAAAAAGCCCGTAGGTCGCTAGCCTATAAAAATGAGACGAATCTCAATAGAACGGGGTACAGTCCCCCACGCGGACAAAGAGACATCGCACATCACTAGTCTCACAACACCAAAAAGATGTATTTGTAACGAATATAGTCGTTACAAATGAAATTTATAACAGATATAGTCATGAGTGGTACAGGCGTGAGGTATGTCGTTACAAATATTTATAACGGCCTCTACCCGTTATTAGATATATCACTTACCAACGGACTTTGTCGTTAGAAATCTAAATTTTTGTAACGAAATAGGTTGTTATTAGTTGCATCGGTTTGTAATGGGTATTTTCCATTACTTAGTTTCCCCTTTCATGGTGGAAGAAGGGGTTGTCATTCTAAATTATCACGACCTTGTCCGTTACAAATTTCATCATTAGTAACGCACTTGTTCGTTACAAATTTCATCAATAGTAACGACTATGCTCGTTATATATTTCGTCTTTAGTAACGAATATGTCCGTTACAGCTACCAAACCATGTAGAGCTGCATTTTTGCTAACATTTACACTACAAAATTGTCTATTATAATACAGTAGGTACATACATATCAAAAATTACAGAATTTCGATAACAATGAGCAATTACGCATCTTAACATCTAACTTCAATTGCACAAATATTTGACAACAAATTAAAGGAAGATTCAAAATTTCACAAGTTCATCATACATAACTAAAGAGTATGAAATCAAAATATTCTAACATTAGTTCAAAATAAATTCTATATCCTACAAACAACGAACATGACACTTAGGAAAAATAACAAAACCTCCATCAATTATATCAAATAGCTTGTAATTACCATTTTGTGGTGCTTCATAAATAGGTGCTTCTGGATCAAACATTCTCTACCCATACAACTCTTTCACCATTCATCACCTCTCTATGGTGGCATATTTTCTATGTTCCAAGATGGCCCTTGGCAACCTCTTTCAACTCTTCTGACAATAAGACTACAGATTGCCTATCTCTTGTGGAAGATCCAATAGCACCATTGGATTGAACACCCAAGCTAGCTCTAGGACTATCATGTTGACTGTTGGAAGCAACTTCATTTCTTGGTGTCGCATTCCCTCCAAACTGATTCATAAATTGTAACAAACTTTGTTTCATACTCATCATAGTCGAATGCATCGATCTAAATTCTTCGGTTAGTCTATTTTGATTGTTCTCCATCTTTTCTTTCCATTTTCTATTTTCATCTTCCTTGAAATTAGCTATTGCTTTTGATGCTTTTGTAAGCTTTACTTGCTTCATAGTCGATGTAGAGCTAATTGCATGACAATAGTTTTTTCTTTTCTCCTTTCCAAACACTTCAGCAATGGGATCATTCTCAAATTCTTCAAAACTTCTACTTCCATTGCTACCATTGACACTAGAGTTTTCCTTTTGTCTTTCCTCCGCTGCATCAACTAATGCCTGCATAATACCCAAACAAATTATAAACAAAAGTTGAACTTGAAAATATTTTGCATATTAAATAAAGTAAAAGCATAAACTAAAGAATATATTATCAATATCTTGCATATTGGTTGATAGAAAATGATGAACATGTGAATACTGTAAAAACAATTCCTGTCAAATTATGAATAATGTAAAACAAAATATGGAGGAGATAAACTATAATATACCACACTCTCCTGCCACTTCATTTCCGACAACAGTAAATTTCATCCTTCAACAACAATATACCATTACACATCCACCGTCTCAACCAGCAAAACCAACAGTTCAACCTTCAACATCATACATCCACCTCTAAACAAAACTGCATACATATTGCATCACTACCTCAAAACTGCACCACAACCACCGAATATCCTAAACTCACATACCAACTGCTCAACTGAACTACACACTGAACTACTACCAAACAATACACACCAACTACTCTACTCCTTACTACACAGCAGCCTTCCCTATCATACAAACCAACCACTTCAACTGTCACACCATACCACCAGATATCATAGTCACCATCCTCTACATTTTCCATCATCACTGTGCTGCCTCAAAACCCCTACAAGCCTGACTGCCAATTCCACATCAAGATAAAATCATCACCACTTACCTTCAACTACAACCCTCCACTGTCATGATTGACGAGCCTCTACTGTCATCATCATCAAACTGACTTACAACACTCCATTCAACATCATAGCATACCCCATTGTATGCATATATCTCAACCATTGTCAACATTTATACAACTCTGCCATCCACCTTCAGCAACACTTCTACTGCATCTCCCATGTGTGCATGCGCACACTACAATAACCTTGCACATACACACTTCTTGCAATTTCAAACTTCATCTCCCCTTCCATTTTCAAAACTGACGTCACATTTCCACTGCGCCTTCACATTCACTTTGCCTGCAACCAGTCATACTCCAGCAACTCCAGGACAACAGGCACGACTGCATATATCAATCCACCATTCACTGCAGCCAATCCCCTTGAAATCCACCTGTATGACCAAAGTCACAAAACCAAAAATTTCAATTATAAACAACAGAGACCCTACGTATTCTTCAAGAGTATATCAATGTCGTAGTGGCCTGGAAGCCTTACAGATATACACATTTAAATTTCCCAACATGGTTAATTTCTTAATCTTTTCATACACCTCAATATTTAATGTAGATACTCACATTCTTAGCCGTACACTACTCACTAGTGTGTACTCCTAAAATTACTTCTGTATTTGTTATACTGTCTTTTCTCATCTCTATTTATACATTTTTTTTCTCTACCCAATATCTCATTATTTGCTGCAAGATGCAAATCTCAAAAGAGACGTCAAATAGAACCCAACTTACTCAAATTCAACTATACACAATGACATTTTTCCCTCTCAAAATCTAAACAAACCACTCACTTAACACTATATATCATGCATTATACATACAACCTTGAGTTATTTCAACTCAAAGCCAAAACAATGGAGCTAAATATACTCTTATCCCTCCTCATAACTGTGATATGCTCTTCATTTATCTCTGCATTTTCAGATGGAGGCAAATGGAACTTGCTGCATGCAAGTACAGGGGTATCAGCAATGCATATGCAGTTGCTACACATCGCGTAGTGATCTTCGATCGGACAGATTTGGAAAATCTAATCTATCTCTTCCTAATGGGAAGTGCTGCAATGACCCTAATGATCAGGCTTTAAAGGTCAGTCTTTTATATTCTATCTTGACTGTTACTATTTTGATTAATTTTTTTACAACAAAACTGTCATATGAATATTACCAGTGGTTATTGGATATATACTATGTTGTTTTTGGAAGCAATAAATAAAATTTTATTTTTCTACAGTCTTGAATAGATGTTGAAGTACTTACAAATTTAAGTGCATATTCTCAAATCCAATTCTCAAACCCAATGGGCAATACTTACAATTACCGATACAGTCTTGAATAGATGTTGAAGTACTTACAAATTTTTCGGCAGCACATGGAATGACCTTTCCCGTTTTTCTACTTGTATGAGCCACTTTCCATGCCACTGTACGTGTGATCTTCTATCCGGGATTCTCAGCTGCCTGCATTTGAATAATTTCATAAAGTATATTTTTGTCACTGAAATATTAACCTAAAAATGTTTTTACGTACCAATTCTTCATATAGTCTAAGATAAGGTTTCCTTCCCAATGTATGAGTTAGAGTACTTTTGGCCTTGTTTCCGAAATTTGTCTTGCATTGTTTCATTTTCTTGTCACTATATTCGATGTCAACAAACCTCTGCCACCATACTTTATCAACATCTTCAGGACGACTATTAAGTGCAACATGTTTGGGCATGAGTTGTCCATCTTTTTTGAGGAATCTCTGACGTGCTATTGATTTGAATGTTCGATAACGTTGTGAAAACTTCTTCTCCAATATTGGTCTAGCTACCATGGGGTCGATATTCAATTCAAACTATTTCTGTTGAAACAAAAAAAAATCAAATAACAATGTCAATTTTTTGTAGTCTCATTTAAATACATAAAAAAAATCAAAATCCAATATTGGTTTTCTATTTGTAGTCTCATTTAAATACATAAAAAAATCAAAATCCAATATTGTATTTCTTTAATCATTGTTATTTTTGTAAAGCGTTAAGACTCTGTGTTTCCATTCTTGTTATTTCATCATTTGTCCATAACTCACTATTTGACTTAACTACTCTTTAGTTGACTAAAATATACCATTAAGTTTTCTATTTTGCGGTTTTAAAAACTTAATGTGACAACATGCTACTCGCAAAATAACAAAACTTTGCATTAATGAGATTATAGTGACAACAACATGCTATTGCGATTGCTAAAGGCTATGACCTAAAACATTTTGAAACCGAACTTATCTGCAAACTTTTGGAACATTGAATGTGTGTGGTTTCCATAGTTATTTTATGCAAAATTGCAATTCTCTGTGTTAATTATTTTTTAGTTCACTTGTCTGTTGTTAAAAATTAATCAAATAGTTCTTGAAACGATAACCAGAGTGTACCAAGGTAGTAAGACACAACAACTAAACAAAAAGGGAAAGAGTACAAAAAACAAGTTGTAGATGAACCAGACAAAACAGATTCAAGCATAATGAAGTATAAACAGTTACGAATAAATAGTTAAATATATTATGAATAAACAGTTACGTACCATTAGTGCTTTCCACAGGCTATCTTTGAAAACAGCATCTACATCATTCCATCCTTCATAACCAATCGGAATGAGAGAACGAAGCAAAACACCACAACGAGAGGCCCATTTTTTTACATCACTGCCTTTTTCACCTTCTAAGTCCACAATTATTGAGTACTTTTTATTTGGAGGGGGAAGAGGAACATCAACTTCCTCTGCGTCATTTGTATGTAGTGACATGGCATTACAATTGCCTGACATTCTACAATGCAAATAATTTAAAGATGATGAATGCATATTAAAGCATAAAAGAAAATTTGTAGGATAATGGCTCATCCAAGATGGAGAACATAGCAAAAGCTTAATCCATGTTTATTTATTGTTCATACCAATTCATATTTGTAAAAGGTATCAATTATACACAAAAAGATTAAATCATAGCATTAATATGATGCGTTCAAGACAAGTGTAATAACTTCAAAAATATTCAACAATAGAGAAACATACCCAAGTGTATAGTAATCAATACAACACTGTAACAAGTAAACAAAATAATTATTGTTCAATCAAGTGTGTCTATTTTGATTCGATACATTTCAACAATGCAGTTAAATTAGGCTGCTCCTTCAAAATAGATTGAAATCTCATTGGCATCTCATAATCATCTATGCTATCAGTCATGCGCTTAGGCGAGTGTTGTACGATAGACCAATTAGGATCATGCATGTCGCTTATGTAAAAGACTTGACTTGCTTCGGATGATAGAATGACGAGCTCATCATATTCTCCACTACTGCTTTTCAATTTCCTTAGATTCACCATTAACAAATTGGAGTCACTACAAATCTTACAGCTATTTGATTTATCTGCTACATTGATCCAATCACATTAGAATACTACATGTTGAGATTCATAATAATCAACTTCAATAATCTCTTTGATAACACCATACCATGTAGTATCATCATCCATAGGATTTAAATCTTTCGCACTTGCAACAAATGCTGTAATCGCATTCATGCAAACACCACTATTTGGGGTTGATAATGTGTTATCATAATGTTGTGGAGAGAATATATAACCATTGAGTCTATACTTAAGATGAGTTCTAGCTTCCCATTGTGGTCCACTAACATAACGCCACAACATTGAATCCACGTTTTTTTCTTCAATTAGCTGTTAAATCCACTGAAATATATTAAACACTATTATTTTTATTATTAAACTATGAACTAGGAAGCAAGTTCGACAAACCTTATTGTGCAACCAATCAATAAATTCAGATTGTACTACCACTTCCGCCTTTGTCTGTAGTCTTTTTTTACCACGCTGAGCATCTTCTAAGGACAACCGATACTCGCTACAAATTATAAGTAATATTCTCAATAAATATAATTTTATACCTTACGAAATGCACAAAAAATACAAACCTATAATAATCATCTAGATTTGGTATGTCAATTCTGAAAAGTATCCATCTTCAAATCTGTGTACGTTGCACACTAGATAACTTGATATTTTTTCCTTCCATAATTGAACATTCATATATATCATTGTCGTTCTCATCCAAAAATGATGCTTGTGTAGAACTATGATTACCCATACGTGGATTTGGCATATATTCCATTACATATCTAATAGATTCTGAAACAAGATACGGTTCGGAAATTGAGCCTTCCACATATCGCTTGTTACTTGGTATGTTCTTACACTCCTTCATAGCTCTAGTCAAGAAACAAAAAATATATTACCTTATATATATATTTTCAAATATAAAACAAGTAATTTTATAAAGATGTGTCGTACCTCTCAAACGGATACATCCGTATATAATTAACAGGTCCACAAAGTAATGCTTGATCAGCTAAATGCAACATTAGATGTATGCTTATATCAAAGAAGTGAGCAGGAAAGTAGTGAACCAACACACATAATGCCTCTGAAATCATATCTTTAGCAGCTTGGACATGCTCTCGAACTAAAACCTTCGAACAAATAATTTTGAAGTATAAACATACTTGCAAAATTGCATGTCTTAAGTCGCAACATTTTGGATAGGCATGTTGAACCATGATTGGAAGAAAATATTGAAGAATGATATGATAATCATATCTAATGCTCAAGCTAGGTGGTTGAACGTTGACTAAATTGCCTATCTTTGTTGAAAAGCATGATGGAAGCTTTGCACCTTTTAAGACTTGGCAGCATTGAATTTTGTAAGTCTTATCAAATGCAAACTTGGAAGATTGTTTCCTATCAAAAAACAAGTTAATAAGATGCTATGCTACATTCTTTTCAGTATGCATCACATCAATCGTATGTCGCACTTTATGACTACTCCAATACTCTAAGGTAAAAAGAATCGACTTCTTATACCATGTTGGTCTTTCTTCATTGTCATTCTCATTTACAAAATGATCTTCATCACCATCATCAAATTCTTTACGTTTTAATTTTTTTTACCCGGTACATATTTGATATGAGCAAGCTTTTCCAAAAGTGCCGATTCTACCAATCGTGTGGGAGGTTCCTTATGCTCTACATCTTTGTACCATCCATGTTTCAATGCTCTATATGGATGACCATTATTCAAAAATCTTCTATACTTTGTATAAACAATCTTATTACCAATACGTTCTGACTCGGTCTCAGTAGCACAAACCGGACATGCTTTGTAACCATGTGTCACACAATCGGATAAATTTCCAAATGCTGGTAAGTCATGAATTCCCCACAAAAGCATCGCTCTCAGTGTAAATTGCTCTTTCTTATCCATGTCAAATGCAGGCACTCCTATCCAAAGCTGCTTTAACTCATCCATAAGAGGTTCTAAGTATACATCAATGTCTTGGCTTGGTGCTCTAGGTCCAGGAATCAACAAACATAACATTTGAAACTCGGGTTTCATACATAATGAAGGGGGCAAATTATATGGGATCATGTACACGGGCCAACAACTATAACTATTAGATTGAGCTCCACTAGGATTAAATCCATCAGTAGCAATGCCAAGCCAAAAATTTCTTCCGTTAGTAGCAAAATCCGGCCATCTATTTTTAAGCGATCTCCATTCAGCCGAATCAATAGGATGGAGCATGGAGTCCCAAGAAGGCTTTGCTTCACTATGCCATAACATTTTCCGGGCTATCCAAGGTACAGTGTACAACCTAGTTAATCTAGGAATAATGGGAAAATATTTCAAAACTTTTCTTGGTTGTTTTGTGACTTCGACTATTTTCCCATGTTCTTTAACTTTAAATCTCGAAGTATTATAGTGCGGACATTCCAATGCATCTTCATACCCCTTCCAAAATAATATACAATCATTTTCACAAGCATGTATTCCTTTTACATTCATTCCTAGATCTTTTAATATTTTTTTCATTGTAGGGTACTTATCAGGTAGTGTATTTTTCTTTGGAAGCCATAGTTTCAACCTCTTCAACAACTCGGTCATACTGTTTCCTGACCAGTTGAATTCTTTTTTCAAGCCATGAAGCTCTATGAGGACACTTAATGTTGTAAGACCATCTTCACAAGAAGGATATAATTTTTCACTTGCTTTTCTTTTGTATTCATTATACTTTTTTTCATGGTTTCCACCAAAAGTTGCTTGTGTACCATGAGATAATCCATATACATCATCAACAAGATTTCCAAGACCAACTTCTATTGGGTTTTCCTCTTGAAATTGATGAGACACGAAATCATCATTGACAACATGGGGTGTAGGATTGACCATTACTTCAATGCCATTACTTTCTCCATGAAAAAACCATTCATCGTATGTTGGATCCATACCATAAAGAATTAAGTGCTTCTCAACTATTTCAAAAGGCAATTTTTTAGAATTTCTACACTTTATACAAGGACAACAACATATTTCAAAATCAGGCGGTGAATGACGCTTCACGGAATTCATAAAATATCGAACACCTTGTATATATTCGTTTGTGTTCCTATGTCGAATTCTGATCCAATCTCTCGAGGTAGGTTCTGACATTAGCAAAAACTCGTGGATCACCTAATTCATTATGAAAATAAAGATTATTGATTCAATGTCGTTTCTTATATGAATGGAGCAAAAGCACATATAATAAAATATTACGGCAAAAAATGACACAATCTTTCTAAACGGGGTTAGTGACCAATTTTGGTGCTAATAAGATGTATATGTTAGTATGTTTTGCTATCAGATATATTAGAACTTATGACATCGAAAGATAACAGATCAAAATTTATGCAGTGTTCTTACTTTAGAGCTTCATATGCAGGCATCAGATGCTAATAATAAGAATTTTGAGCATTAGCTAAAATGATAATGGAACCCCTCTATACATGTTAATGGTACATAATATTTTCATTTGCAAGTGGTGAAGGGTGTATGCTTTAAAATAGAGTTGAGTTTCCATTGAACATCACAAAAGACTCAAAACTCTTGAAATAAAACATAATGTGCACTGTTTAACAACCTAAGAACACACCGTATATTACTTTTTGAATACTCTGATAATCTTTATGTATGATTATTAAATCAGAGCCATAGCAAGACATGCACTGATTAATGTATAGGTGAACATGCTTAGTCACATTAACATATATACCATCATCCTACTAACCTACACAACCTAGTCACTATCTAGAGAGAAACAAAGAAGTATTTATTTTTTATTTTTTTCCTCTGAAAAAGGGAACCAGACTCATCAATAACAGCAGTAACAATAATAGGATCAAAATCTTGTAAACCTAATTCTATATGAACGTGTAGGTTTAACATGAAGATGGAAATACCAAGATACAATCTTGAAGATATTAGCATGACACGACTTTTCAACTTAAGAAACAGTCAAAGCTAACCATTTCATATAACTACGAAATATAGGTATTTAAATGTTACGATCAGTGAAACCTTGGTTTTCCAATAATTTAGGCGACTAGGAAGAAAGTTTCCAAATTATTGGCTGTAAAATGTCAACCGACTGTGCAAAATCCAAAGTATAGAAAAAGTGTTGCGCCGAAGAAAATATTTGATCCTGCTAAATTGGTATGATTCTACAAGATTGATTTATTTGTAATAGTAGTATTTATACTATGCTTATATCTCACATTATTTCATAAATTTAACTTTTAGGTCTCTATGCCGGTGAAGAAGTACCTGGTTTGTTGGTTGGAGGAATCAATGACGTAGATGAAACTGATACCGAAGTTTTGCGTGCTAGGATGGTGGAAGCAAAGACCTTGTTGGAGAAAGGACTGTCAGATTATACTGGAAGAGTCGTAGAAGAACAAGATCAAACCTGCAATTTATTCGACTAAACTGAAAACCTAAAAAATCGAACTAGAGCATCTTTGAATGTTAACATGTATTCCCCTTTTATTTGGCGGAAAGTGAAAATAATTTGGAGATTTGGCGGCCAAAGAAAGTGGGAAGTGTAATGAGCTTAAGCATTGTGAGTCCAGATGTTATTTTCCATCTTTTACCCTTTTGTTTTCAATTTATTTTCATTTTTACCAAATTTTATAACGGTGTAAAGCAGTGATAAACAATTTACAGCTCCTTTTACAATGGCTCTGAAAGTTTTATAACGGGATTTAAGTGTTATTATTTTATAACGGCATTTGATTGTTAGTAATTCAGAAATATTTTTGTTGGGAATTTCATGTTTTGGTGTAGTGTCTAAACCACAAAACGATCATCATTGATCAATAAGAAGTGTCAATTAAACTAAGCTAGTAAATATAAGAGTTTAGCTTCATGTCCTATAACCACTAGCTTAACTAAAATATTTACAAACAGATTGTAGATTTCCACTCGAAAATTATCACAAGAGTTCAATCGAACAAATCCAAGAATTAACCGACGAAGTAAACGCAAGCGTTTCATACCACTTGTTTTACTAAGCCGTTTAATTAGATTTCTCATACGAATGAGGTAAAGGTTTGTATATACTAATAGATTGGAAAACGGTTTTAAAACGAGCTTTGTATTTAAAAGTAGTGTTGAAATCGTTTTGATGAAAGAGTTTGAGTATTTACTACTAGTATAGAAACCTTCGCATTTTAAAGTGACAAACCATAGAAATGATTGTAGAAACAATCAATCACCAAAAATTCACATACGAAGACGTGAATTAAATCCAAAGAAATCGATACCAAATCCATCAAAATGGATATTCCCAAAAATTCCAAAAAAGAAGTCATCAAGGACGATAAAAGTGATAACAACTAATCGGATCAACTAAAATCGATAAATAATGGAAATTCAATCAAGAAAAGCCTAAATAGGCAAAAATACACTGTTCCAGACGTCTGGGGGTCAATCCAGACGTTTGGATTTAGTTTTTGGAAATTCCATAAAAACCCTTCCAGACGTCTGGTTCGGCAAATCCAGACGTCTGAAACCCTTTCAGACGTCTGAAATTATAATTCAGACGTTTGAAATTAGTCTCTGTCCTTTTTATTATTAATCTGCGTGCATATGTTTTGCTCCAAGTCCAAACCAGACGTCTGGACTTGGTCACTAGACGTCTGGTCACCTTGTCTGGGCAATAATTTGCCTAAGCCAAAGTGGCCAAAACGTATTAGGAGCGATCGGACGAGCAACGGCGACTAAGGATTTACGCGAAGCGACAACCCGGCCTTATAGGCTCTTCGATACACCCCAAACATCAATGTCCAAACATCATTTTCATAAAATTGGACCAAAACACCAAAATTTGGAAAAATTCACCAAATCAATTCAAATCAAAAGCAAATGAATATGCACAAGTGTTAGGAATTCATACCTAACAACAATGATAGTTATAGACGTAGATGTGAGTTAAAGAACTCACCTTTTAAACTCAAAAACACGAATGAGAAGCTTTGAAATCAAAAGAAAGATCAACCACACCTCAACCTCAACTCTAGAAGCTCCAATCTAAGATTACAACGAATATTTCCTAAGTTAGGTCATAGGAAATTTCTGAAATTGGAGAGAGATTGAGATGGAGAATAGGATGCTTACCTAAGCATCTCTTTGATTTTGGAGCTAGAACTTGAATTTGCAAAGGAAACTAGGGCTTGAAATTTCTATTTCCAATCTCTTCCCCCATTTTTACAAAAGCTTGAAGTGTTAGGAAAATAATAGGATGAATGAAGAGGAGAGGGGGTGGAGTTAGGATATAGGATTAGTTGGGTTAGTGGGCTGAAACCCAAACCCAAAGCCCAAGTAGAAAAATAACAAATTCTACTCAACTCCAAACATATCGATGCTTATACTCAAAAAAGTTGTAAACGCCATTTTGGACTCAATGGAAGTGGTCTCGAGTCCCAATTCGACAGTTTACAAAAAGTAGCATTTCGGACTTTAATCCGATTAACGATGCTATATTTAAATAAAACATTTAAATATACAATCATAAAATATACGGGTTTTTATAGGTTTATTACCATATTTGTAATTCTTTACATGTATAATTGTTTCTATTAAAAGCTTGGACATAAAAAGTTAAGTAACATCTCAAAAACAACCAAAACTCCACTTATGCAAAACTGCCCCGTATAGACTTGATTTTTGGACTTAAAAGGTTTGAAAAGATATTTAAATTTAAGAATTTTGTTTTATTCTTTTTACAAGTGTTTACTAACTATTATTAGAGTATTTTAAAAATGGTTTGAGGTCTTCATGATTTTTAAAGAATTAATTGTGAATTTTTAAAGAAGAGGTTTTTACGATAAAACATGTTCTTTTCCAAGTTTTATAGATTTTAAAACTTGTTATTTTAAAGTAATATTTTGGATAAATGTTTTAAAACCTATTATAAGTATTTTCAAGTATTATAAAAGTATATATAGATGTTTTTGAAAAGGGGTTAAGAATTGCTTAGTGGTTAAATGGTTAATTATTTGATTACTTATTTGAAAAGCAATTAACTATGCTTAACACTAAAAGCCGACGAAGTAAGGCTTATCTATTTGTGAGAGTTATGGTTGATGTTGAGTAGGTATGGAGAAATAGAGCTCTAACCTAACGGTTTCCCTCTTGATCGAGGAATAGTAAGTCAAAAAATGTCGGAAACGTGTTAATCGTGTTGATTTTTCTTGTTTATGGAAATCGTTCATATTATACTTAACACTAAAAGCCGATGAGGTAGAGTTATCTATTTGTGAGATTAATGAATGAAGTATCTAGACAAGGCTTTGGTGCAACCAGTTCTCTAACTTACCCGGCTTCACTCTTGGATGAGGAATATTTAAGTTCGAATGTTTAAGCGTACAAATATTGATTTGTATAAGCAATTGTTTTGACTAGATAATCGATTTTTTGATTATCAAACTTGACCTAATATTGACTTAAGAAGTTATCGAAAGGCTTCATGATTTTATACCAATAAGAACCCCCGGGGAGGAGTATTGGTATGATACGTCTCTAGCTTTTGCTTACTTTTGAAAGAACCGGAATTGAGTTAACCAAAAATTCATCGATTGGATTTGAAGAGTCTGGGATTGATAAGTGTTTTATTTACCAAATACTACTTTGAAACTAGTAGAAGGATTCTATGTTTTGAAAGTGGTTCAGAAAGGGAATCTAAATAGAGATTGAGATCTGTTCGAGATGCTCGAATCCATGTAGTGATTCGTGATCTATTCAAGATGTGGGAATTTATTTGGGGATTCATTTTCTGTTCGAGTGATAAAGACTCATGTTAAAACTGCCGAATGAAACCTCGATATCGAAAATGGCTAAAGCAGAGTAGGAGGCACAATCTAGGGTTTAGCTATCCCACGACAGGGTATTATCAACTCCATATCTAAAGAATACTTATCGATGTTGGTACCGGGAGTTGATGATATTTGGTATCACGTGGTTCATGTTTATGGTTAGGCGTGGGCCATTGTGTTTACCTTATAGGATATTTTATCTTGATATATACAGCACTTGGGAGGTGTTTTCTGATCCTTGTGCATGGAGATTGGATTTCGGCTTTGTTGAAGGGATCTTCGTGGAAAATCCATTATGCGAACATACCTTAGCGGTTTTGACTGTATCCTAAATATTTATGGTATGACCAATGTAAGCATCACAGCTATTTGATATTATTTATATTATATACCCTAGACATTATCTATCAAACCACTATATTAAACTTATTAAATGGTTGGTTTCTTTTGAGGGAAAAACTGTTACGGGAATCCGTACGGTCTCAATAGTTACTATTAAATGTTGCATGTATCTTAGGTTTTCTCATACCGGATTATATCTGACGCTTGGTTTTTGTTTTCCTCAATTCCTCGCATACTCTTTCGAGTAGGCTGAGTATGGCAGGTTTTGGCTTGGACACTTTAGAGTTCAAAAGACAGGCTGGTGGCTTCCATTATCTACCTTTTTCTATTTTTGTTGTTCTGGATTAGCTATGTACATATATCAGCAATGTAAGGACGGGCAGTTATAACTGTCCAGGTTGATGATAGTACTTAGGTTTTGTAACTCTAAAATTCCTATTTTCAGAATAACCCTTTGTACTGGTTATTCAACACTTTAGGTTTCTGTCTTTTCAGCACTTGAGTGTTCGGCACATGAATACCATTGATGTGTTAGTGTCGACATTTGAAGGTTGAAAAGTTGGATCGTTACATTTGGTATTTGAGCTCAAGGTTGAGCGAACACCTTGGCATTGGTTGGCTATGGCTCATTAGATATAGGGTAAGCAATACCCTAGAATAAGTCGAGTGTACTATACATATGAGAGCGTATTTGTATTTTGAAAACTGGACTTTTAAAATTATTCCTTAGGAATATCTCCTTTTAATAATTGTTTCTTTGAAATAACTCCATCCTTTCATGTCCTAAAGAAGTTTTTCCGTGGTTGGGTAGTAAAAACTATGAGTACTAGAGGTGCCAATGCTAAAGGTGGTAGGAATAGTACTGTCACGAATGACGGATGTTAACGCCAAAAATGGGCGTAAACATCCAATAGAATCTCGTAGAGATTAATTGATGAATGAAATTAAAACATAGCAGAGAAAGTAAATGAACACGTAGATTTTTATAGTGGTTTGGCAATTTTGGCCTACTTCCACTTTGTATTTTTATTAATCTTGCACTTGATTATGATTATAAGAAAGTTTGGATTAGCAAGGATCCATTAGTATAAGCATGAAGGATAAAATGGCGGAGCCTGGGCAGCGGAAAGAATGATCCTTCAAATGAACCATGAAGCTTGTATTTATAGGGGAAGACGGCGAAATACCTTTCTGAAATTTCGGCTACGGAGTCTCTAGATCCAGACGAGGTCACCCTATCGATCGTGAGCCCCACTTCCATTAAAATAACGATCGGTACCAATCGTTTTTCTTTCTTTTTTCACGTCGATCGATATGGTGGCTCCCACCATGTAATATCTTTCTATTCCCAAAGTTTCGTGCATAGTTGACTTCTAGATTTTGAGTGATTGATCAATAATCGTTGAGTTGTACAATCAATCCAAGCGATCTGTATTCATATCGATTCACGTCGATCCATAATGAAGGTGTTCCATATCCGATCCATACTGTGGATGGATCATAGCCTATCCATATTGGAGATGGATCATAGCCGATCCATATTAGTGAAGGATCATAGCCGATCTATAATAGAGATGGATCATAGCCGATCCATTATGAAAAACGATCTTACCCGATCGTAATTTCAGTTGAAGTTTGAAATTCATACTTAGTCAATTCTAGAATGCTATTAGCATGAATTCGTACGACTATAATCCATAGTCTTGTCCATAGTCGATTTCCAATCCTAGTAACCATCTCTCCAGTCTTTCTGCCTTGGTGATCATCCAGTCTAATTTGCCAAGTCAGTCTGAATATAGCCGGGCGAAAAGGTCGGATAACATTTGCCCTCCAAAGTACGTCTTGTTGCGTACATGGCGTGCTTTGAATCGAAGCAAGTTAGAGTAGCTGGAAAGAAATCCATCTAGTTTTTTGAATAGTCACTATCCTTCCGTTGAATTATCTTCCCAAAGTGTCGTATCTCTCTTTGATCATCATGATGCTTGGTCGATTTCCTATAGTTTAAATTCAGGATTGTATTCCATCAGTTGCTATCTATGTTCGGTTCTATGGGGCAAGTAAGCTTTGGCTATCTGATCTAGTCTTTTCTCTAGTAAATCCAAGTGAAAATTCAAATTCTATTGGTTTTAAGAAATCAAATTTTTAGAATATACACGTGCATGTTCAGGTACATGTTCTTGTCATTGGCTCCCGGAAGCATTTGTATGCCTACGCGTCGTCACCAATTTCTTATAGTTTAATTACAATTGGATTGCAATTCCTTGTTTATATTATTTTTTTATAATGAAATAGGGGTCTAAATAAGTCACTCGATGGGAAGGGACTTCAAGTTCTATAAGGATGGCAACCTCGGAGCCGTAAGCAAGGGCGAATGGAGTATGGCCAGTCGTGGACGTATGGGTGGTTCTGTAAGCCCATAATGCTATTGGGAGTTTATCTAACCACTTGCCTTTAGACTTTTCCAAACGTTTCTTCAGAATGGACTTTATGATTTTGTTCACGGCTTCAACTTATCCGTTTGCTTGAAGGTGAGAAAGTGCCGCAAATCTCTTTTCAATATGATGCAGACAGTAAAAGTCTTTGAATTCGGCGCTTTTGAATTAGGTTCCATTATCGGTTACAATGGTTCATGGAAGGCCAAAATGATAGATGATTTTTTGGACAATGAAGTTGATTACTTTCTTCATCGTGATCGTGGCTAAAGGTTCTACTTCGGCCCATTTGGTGAAGTAATCAACTGCCATGATGGCATACTTCGCTCCACCTTTAGAGATCGGTAAGGAACCGATAATATCTATGCCTAAGTAGCAAATGACTATGGATAGACCATTTGGGTAACTTCCGCCGATGGAGCTCTTGGAATTTCTACAAATATCTAGCACTCGTTGCATTGTCTAGCGTGATTAGTCGCATCTCGATTGACAGTTGGCCAGTAATGCCTGTAGCAGAGTATTTTCTTTGTCAGGGTTTGCCCCCCGATGTAATCGCCACATTCTTCTTCATGGACTTCTCTCAAGGCTCATTTGATTTCAACATGGGTGATACATCGAAGCAAGGGAATGGAAAAACCCTTTCCATACATGACTCCTTCTTAGATGATGCAGTGTGAAGCTTTGCGGAGGATCTATCATTTTTCATTCCTTCATCCAAGAAGGTCCCTCATTGCAGTTAACCTTTGATAGGAGTTATCCACGACTCCCTTTCCAGCTCCGTCTCCAGAACCCAATCAATCTCCATCTCGTCGATGCTCGAAGCATTTAGTACTTCAACCGGGACCAAGCCCATCTATTGCGCATCTCCATAACTGGCCAGCTTGGCTAGTAAGTCGGCTTTCTCATTTTGTTCTCAAGGGGTGTGTATAATGGTGTAATACTCGAAGTCTACTAGTAGCTCTTGGATCTGGCTGAGATAAGGAGCAAGTTGCTACCCCCTCGCCCGATAATCTCCCCTGACTTAGCATATTACTATCCAGGAATCACAAAAGATTTGTAAAGTTTTCACTCCCAGTTCTTTGGCAAGTTTGAGCTCGACGATCAAGGCTTCATACTCAGCTTCGTTATTTTTTGCAAGGAAGTCGAGTTTCAGAGTGTAGCAGATCGATCATTCCTTAGGAGTCACTAACACAACTCTGGGCCAGAACATCGATCGTTGGATGCTCCATCCATGTACATTTTTCATCGGTTGGTCGGTTCTCCACTGCTCTCCGGAGAGTCATCTTGTGCAGTGAATTCAGGTATGAAGTCCGCCAATGCCTATCCCTAGATAGCTCCAAGAGGGAGATAAGTGATATCGAATCATCTTAGCTCAATATTCCATTTAAGAAACCTTCCAAACATCTCAGGTCACTGTAGGACTAGTCATACCGGCTGGTCGATGTAGAAGTTGATAGGGTGTGCTTGGAAGTAAGGGCAAAGCTTTCATGATGCAATCAACAAGCAATATGTAAGCCTCTCCAACTTTGAGTAGTTTCTTTCAGCACCTGTTAATCTCTTACTAACATAATATACTGGCCTCTGGATCCGATTCACTTCGAGTAACAGTGCGACACTTATGGTATGTACCGACACCGTTAAATAAATGTATAAGTCTTCACGATCCAGTGGCTTGGATAGGATGTGAGGTCTCTCTAAGTGATCTACCAGAGCTTGAAATGCATCAACGCAGTACTGCATCCATTCATGGTTTCACTTCCTTCTCTTGATTAGGTTGAAGAAGAGAATTCACTTGTCGGTGGCCTTGGAGATGAATCGAATTAGGGCGGTGATCTTTCCATTTGGGCTCTACCTGCTTGATTGTCTTCGGTACCTAGATGTCTCTAATTGCCTAAATCTTCTTAGGATTGGCTTCAATTCCAAGAGAGTTGAGCATGAAACCCAGGAACTTCCTTAACGCAATGTCGAAAGAGCATTTCAAGGGATTGATTCCACATCTTCGAAGAATACTAAATATTTCTACCAAGTCATAGATGTGGTGGTTTGATTTCCATGACTTCACGAGCATATCATCCATATGCACTTCCATTGATCGCCCGATCTAATCTTTGAACATTCGGTTGACCGGCCTTCGGTAAATAGTACCAGCATTCTTAAGTTCAAATGGCATCATAACATAGCAATATAATCCCAGATCGGTAATGAAGCCGATGTGCTCCTGGTCGGGGATGTGCATCGGGACTTGATTATATCCATAATACACGTCCATGAATGAAAACATGTCCAGTGGTTGAGTCTACCAACTGGTCAGTCTTTGGAAGTGGAAAGTTGTCCTTTCGGTTTGCCTTCTTCAAATCTGAATAATCAACATATATCCGCCACTTTCCATTTGCTTTTCTCACAATCACAGGATTGAATACCCATTTCAGGTCGAGGGTGTCACAGATAAGCCTGTTGCTTTTGAGTTTATCTACCTCCTCTTTTAGTGCAGCAGATCTCTCTGAATCCATGTCGCGTCATTTCTATTTCTCTGGGACATGCCGTTTACAGCTTTCATACTTGAACTAGCATATGGCTTGAATCTGATGTTTATCACTTCAGACTTGAATAGACTGGAAGATTTATACTTATACGGATTATAACACGTGCCCTGAATGAACATGAATATGAATGTCAGATTCTTATATGCGATAGCCGATCCTTAAATTTGAACGTAACTATTTCGCGTAACCATCGACGTGAAATCCGGTAGGAATGGTCAACATTGATGGTCATTTCGATCGAGCTCTTAGGTTTCGCCATAACATGCTTTTAATGTAGATGTCGCCATACTCTATGCAAGGACCAAAGAATGGATGGTTCAGTCACATCCAATCTGTGACTGTTACTCCCGCTATCGAACAAAGGGAAAGGATCAGTATACGGATGGTCAAGTCATGTCCGTTTCGAACTGCTCTTCCAGTTGAATCATGGTTAGAGCTAGTGAATGAACAGTCGTGTCACATTCATTCGAAGCTGGATGATCAGTCACATCTATTTTGATTTATGTTCTCCTGTTGGACCAAGGGATAGAATTAGCTCAAGAGCGGTCGAATCATGCTCATCTTGTTTCTTACTCCTCCTGAAGGATCAAAGGAAGATGATGGAGAATGAATGGTCAAGTCACACTCATTCGTGGTTTAATATCCTATCCACGCTCTGATGACTGGAGCTATTCGATGGATGTTCGGGTCACATCCATTTGTGATTGGTGTGGATTGAACTGACCTTCGATCCAACTGCATGATATAGAAAGTTTGGATCGATATTGCATGTCGATCTGATGGTATGATAAAGTCGGTTACTTGTAACTTTGAATGCCGTTCTGATTGGTTTTGTATTAAGGCATCCCCACAGTCGTTGCTTTCAGTCATATATAACACCAAGCCGGAGCTATAGTGAGTTGTTGTATTCAGCTTTCAAAAATTTGTACTCCTACCTCCAGTCTTGGGTTAGCAGAGTTAGTTCATGGATGGTCGAATTCCATCGGTAGTGAGTTTATACTCCTCATGTCGAGTTCAGCTCGGAGTTTATGGAATAGTGAGTGGTCGAACCGCACCCATCTATTTATTTATACTAATATCCACACTCTGGGGATAAGAGTTTTTTGGCGGATGGTCGAATCGCACCCAATTTGTGTTTATACTTCAGTCCACACTCTAGGGACTGAGTTATTTCGGAAAATGGTCAAACCACATTTTCCTTATCCATTCTTCTGCCCCCAAGTCAGGGGCGGAAGTCGAAGAGTGGTCGGTCATATCACGTTCACTCTTACTAGGAGTTCTTCACATCAAATCGTGGGAAGGAGCTGATTGGCGAATGGTTAAGTCACATCCGTTCTATGTTTTATACGCCGCTTGTTGGTTTATAGGGGAGAGTTAATGGATGAATGGTTGAACCACGTCCATTTTCTACCTATACTCTTATCCACGCTTCGAGGACCAGAGTTTGTTGATGGGCGATCGAACCGCGTCCATGTTTTGGTTTGGATTTTGGGCTTGCTGAAGTCTGGGCCAGACTTGAATAGTTCGCCATATTATAGGCGCGAGCAAGGTCGTGGATGGACATATCACACCCTCCTTGGATTGGACGTCGAGTCATGTCCAATTTAGCTTAGGCTCTTAGACTGTCCCCTGCATTTGGGGTAGGAGTGATGCATGAACGGTCGTACTGCATCCACTTTCATTCAGATCCTGCTTCTGTCGAGCCTTGGGAGTAAGATGTGTGTTCTGACAAACTTTAAGCTTGAGCAGGGGAGCAGATGGTCAGATCGCATCTACTTTCAGTCATGTGTTTGCCCTCAAGTCAAGGGAAAGAGTTAAAAAGCGGACGATCGAACCACATCCACTTTTCATGGTATTTATATTGTAGACCGCACCGAGGGACCAGAGTTGATCAATGGATGGTCGAACCACATCCAACTTTTGGTGTTTTATACTCCAGTCCATGCTCCAGGGACCAGACTTTTATGATTGGTGGTCAGTCACACCCGTTTGATGTTTATACTCCAATCCGCGCTCTACGGACCATAGTTGGTCGATGGATGATCGAACCGCGTACACCTTTTTGTGTTTATACTCCGGTCCATGCTCCGAGGACCAGAGCTTAATGATGGATGGTCAGTCACACCCGTTTTTTATTTATACTCCACCTGTCAGGTCAAGGTTAGAGTTGTCAAATTAACAGTCGAGTCATGTTCATTCATGGGAAGGAATTCTGTGCCCAGTGTCGAGGACAAAAGTTGGCAAGTGGACGGTCGATTCATGTCCACTTGGTGATTAAGCGATGGATGGTCGAATTACATCCATGCTTGAACTAGACGATCAGGTCTCATCCAATTTGCTTCATACTCTTCCCGGCAAGTTGAGGTAGAGAGTTGTTGGGTGGAAGGTCAAGTTGCATCCACCTCAAGCTACGATTGTGTCCTTGTGTCGAGGGTGGTGGTTGATGAGTAGACAGTCAGTCACGCCTACTGTAAGTCAAGCTCCCAGACTGCCTCATGTGTCTAGGGCAGAAGTTAATGGTGTAGACTGTCAAATCACGTCCACTTTAGTTGGACCTCGGTCTTGCTGAGCTTCGTGAGAGGCATAAGTATTTCGATGAACTTCAAGTATGAGCTAGGGAGTGGATGGTTGGGACGCATCCGCTCCAAGTGTTTCTTCGGTCTTCAAGTCAAGCGCAGAGTTTAATGAGTGGATGGTCAGTCGTGTCCACTTTGTATTGGATTCTGATCTTGTCGGGCTTTTCCATTTCGAGTCCTTGCCCCCAAGTCAAGGGTATATGGTAGCTGATGAGCGGTTGAATCACACTATCTTGATAATCCTCCAAAGGTCTGATCATGGTCCGTGGAGGTTGGTTGGCGCCCAACTCTAAGTACTTGGTCATTTGCATCATTTGGAAGTAGTTTAGTTCAAGTTGGTCGTAGTTCAAAGCATAATTGAAATTGAAATAAATCTTATTGATAAGTGAAGCAGCATCGTATGCTCGCTATTCCACTTCGCCCCAGCCCTTCTCAACTGGAAGTTAGCCGTAGGTGGTCCAATTGATAATCAAAGTTCTTTATTGATAGGGATCGGATGTTCCCTGCCCGCCATTCTACGAGACTTGCACATATTGTTGAAATGTTCCTTTCCTAATCAGCTTTCCGATCACATCTCGGAGGTGTCTGCAATCGTCGTTCTTATGACCATGTGTATCTTGAAATATACAACATTTCTTGGATTTCTTCTGGGTTTCGGTGGACTCTCTCGAGGCAGGTTTCCAGTACTACTCCGAGTCGTGAGTCTCCAAGTAGATGTTTTCGATTGAATCGTTCAAAAGAGTATATGAGTCAAATTTTGGGATTCTGGGTCGTCTCCTAGAATCGAAGTTCACATCTAAGGCCTCAATGCTTCCCTCGCTCTGAATTCCTTCATCCAACAGGCGTGCATTGTTCTTTCCTCTCGTCTACTCTACCTCCTCCTTGCTTAGGTATTGGTTCACTTTGTAACAGAAATGATCCAAGGTCGTAGAAGGCTCTCCAGCTTACCAATCGTCAAAGTATGTCTTGGGGTCGATTCCTCTTATCAGTGCCATTAGTATGATATTCTTGCGGGGATTTCTCATTTTAGTGATGATGATGTTGAATCTCTATAAGAAGTCTTTGAGCGACTCACCTGGCATCTGGAATAAATTAGATATTGACATCGTATGCTTAGTGTGAGTAGCATGCATCTTGAATTGCTTGTCAAACTTCTAATCCGGCTGATCGGATGAGGAGATGGACCTAAGTGGTAACTTCATAAACCGCATGATCATTATTCTTTTTAGGAATATGGAAAAACATCTACATTCAATGGCATCCATCGCTCTGGCGGGATCCATGTCTCACTCGTACTTCACGAGATGTTGTCGGGGCTCTATGTTCACAGAATACGCTGGCATGATCGGCACATTGAATCTCCTCAGATATTCTGCATGCTGAACGACTTCGATGAATAGCTTTCGACTGGGGGAGATGATCCAATCATCATCGGTTCGGTTCGTTTTCAAGTTATGACTGCTAGTAATGCTTGTGAATGATATATGCATGGTTGTCCAACATTTAAATGGTTGAGAATATCGATCGAATGGCGAAGCAGTTAGGATGGGGTCGCTAATCGATGATGATCCCCAACCTTCACCCAAATGGTTTGCGATCCATATAAGGCAGAAAGGAAGGCCTCTTGAGGTGGCACACCAAGTTTCAAGTTGTTCGGAGTCCGTATGCCCGAGTTATGATCAAAACATGATGGATCGGTATTGACGAATTGGTGATAATTTACTTAGAGTCCAACCCATGAAAATTTGCTATTTGCTTGGGATCAGCCCCTAGTTTGCTTGGAGTCACTGAATTTGAAGTGCTAAGTTGGTGGCGAAAGGTGCTTGGAGTCATATTGGTGTTTGCTTGGAGAAAATCTTGGTTTTACCTGAGTTTGAATTTGGGCAAGAATTTTTGGGGTTTGCTTCGGGTCGAATGGGTGATTACTCGAGATCGACTTCGGGTCGGAACATATAGAGTCTGCTTTGATTCATATCACCTTGGTTTGTGTCATATCACCTTAGTTCTCCATCCTTTTGGAACATCGTTTGAGAAGTAGTTCCTTGTCCATTCCTTGGCTGCAATTCAGCAGCTGCCGCTTGATACCCTATGCCCCGGTTAGTCACAGGACGTAAGGGTCTTTTTTATGATGGATCGGTACAAACCCATTAAGAATGGATCATACTCGATCCATTTTCGATTGGATAATTAGAAAAATATTGGACTAAGAATGGATATGGATATGACTAACAATTTGTATATGTTGGAGCAACAATCGGCCGAAAAAATGATTGGTTGGAAAAACGATCGGTTGGAAAAGGATCGACTGGAAAACGATCAGCAGGAAAATTGATAGGTTGGAAAAATGATCGGTTGAAAAAACGATCAGCTGGAAAAATGATCGGTTGGAAGAATGATCAGGTGGAAAAACGATCGGTTGGAAAAACGATCGATTGGAAAACGATCAGTTGGAACGATCGGCTGCAAAACATGCTATGTGTAACGGCCTGAAATTTTCAACCATACGCATCCAAACATGTCAGATTTGAATTGCTCAAAATATCAGATTGTTAATTTAAATTTGGAAAAACTCAGCATATACAGTAAATAAAATAATCACAGACACAGAGTAATATAACAATAATGCAGCGGAAACCAAAGAATAGTAGTTCATGAAGCTACTATATACATATAACAAAGTTAAATAAGATACAACAGAGGTCTCGAATACATAGATGTCTCCATACAATAGTCAAATACAAGATCAGAATACGTCACTGGAATCAACTGAACAACTGCAAGCTAAATAGATATAGCTGGATCTCCAAGTGAAGCTCCAACTCCAAAGGTGAGTCTCGAATGCTGAATCACTCAATCTGACCCGAGCATAAAGCAAAACACAAAACACTCGAGTCAGGATTAACATTTTTATATCAATAAATCCAACTCAAGTGAAATATCAACTGAAATACAGGTAACTCAAATGATAATCATCCTTTAAGCATCCGTTAAACTATCTACTATGTAGTAATATACGCTATTATACTAATGTCTACAGTAAAGTATACTATTTAAAAATAGCGTTAAGGCTTTACCTTTTTCGCCTTAACACATTTTTAGGTATGCCAATAGTCTATACAGTACAGTAATACCCCGTAAACTGGAGCTACCAAAGGATACTCCATAGGTACGACACAAATCAAACTCGTAGTAAAGCATGCTATGGTAGGTGACACGGCACAACAAGGCAATGCCAGGGTAGATATACCAATTATGCATCCGGACTGGTGGTGACGTAGAGCCGCAGCAATCGCCCACCTCAAGCCACACTCCTGAATCAAGGGTGTGCACCAAATCAATCACAAAGTAATAGAATGGCATACGATGGAGTGTGTCTGATCGGAGGAGCTACCTCATTGGCCCGGAATCGCTCCTGTTTTAGCCACCTTATGCCAACTCACGGGAGATGGGTCCATGTATATACCTTAGGATCGTCACCACCATCCTATTTCATTCTGGAATCTCCACCGCGTACACAGTTGTTAAATTGGTTTTCGGTATCGACAGAGAGTATGCCCATATCCGATCCCGGTCTCTTTAACAACCAAACGTTATTATAACACTGCGGTCATTTCAAAATAGTTTATACTTCAAAACCAAAATATCATTTTCATTTCAAAAACATATCAATACGATATCATTTCCATTTCAAATATATCCATTTCCAAAAATCATATCACTTTCCAAAGTTATATCGCTTTCGAAATCATAAGTCTTTTAAAATCAAAACACTTTGGAAATCAAACCTTGAAATTCATAACGCTTTGAAATCATAGCTTGAAATCATAGCATTTTGGAATCCATAACACTTTCCTCTTAAACAGTTTAGATATAAAAATTAGTATATATAATAAAATAGTTATAAGTTAAAATAGTTTATAATAAAATAATTTATATTAAAATTTTGTATTAAAATAATTTATAAAGTAAAAATATAAATAGTCTTGGATATAGTTTAAAAATACATTATATAATAAAATAGCATCCTCAAATTTCACAAATCGATTCAAATCGACTCAAATTCCAAAATTCAATTTTTAATTCAATCTCAATCATCAATTTCAATTCAATTCAGTTTCTAAATAAACCATTTCAAATTATATCGATTTCAAATACAGATTTGAACCACAAAATGAACCGTTTCAATTTCAATATATATTTCAAAGCTTTAAATATTCAACATTTTCAAAACTAAATTCGATAATTCCATATATATATATATTCACTTTACTATTATTTAGTTTTGAAATATTTACTTAATCATTTCAATAACATCTAAATACAACTTCAATTTACAAATTTAAATAAACAAAATATCCCATTTAAATTTATATAAGTTTGAAATATTCACTTAAGTCACTTTTAATCAAATTCAAGTAATAAAACATATCTTTAAAATTTCAATTTTTTATAAATTTCAAATCAAACTTATTTAAGTAAAATTCTTAAATAAATATAATTTCAAATCAACTTCAAATTTATCTTTCTAACTAGAATCATAAAAAACTCTATATTTGAAAATATATATTTTAAATAAATACTTAAACATATTATATACCAACTTTATCAAATCAACTTATTAAATCAACTTTAATAAATCTTTAAAAATCAATATTTATTACAACCATATATTTCTTTTCAAAATCATAGAAATCATTTTCAAAATATTTATGTATAGACCAACGGTGTCTGTATATAATTTTCTATCCTATGGTCAAGTGATATGGATATTTATCATTTCAATCCGCAATTTAAATTTATACGGGTATATATCTTTTCAACCCGCAATCCCAAATTCAATGTCAATGAAAATCGCTTGGGTTTATCATTTTAACCCACAACGATTTTCTCCTATTCTACAAATCGTTCGGGTATGTATCATTTCAACCCATAGTGAATTATATACTAACAGGGAACTTGTAGAGTGATAACAGATATGATAATAATATAACAACCAGCAATAGGCATATATCATCGGTGATAAATAACAGATAATGGTGTCAGATGTTATAGGTGAACAGATACAGAAATGACATATATATAGCAATGTAAATAAATAACAACGACAATTGAAATCAAATTTAATAAATATAAGAATGTTAATCGTGAGTGATCGCTCACCTTTTGAGGCTAGAGATGGACGAGAATGTGATGAGTTACGATATGCAAGCACGACTCCCAAAGCAAAATAGATTGGCACGAATTAGACGGACAAGGCTGACAGCTTGGAATTGATGAAATCGAATCAAACTGGATTGATGGAGATAAATGGTATAAGAAAATTTATTCTTATATATAACTATAAATAACTATATGGATATATATAAATCATATTCTAAATTCAAAGACTTTTAAATTTAAATATATTACATTATATTTTAAATACTCTATATATATCAACATATATATGGTTTATACATAAATAGACATGTCGGGATTTAAATATTATAGTAACAATCAAGGACCCTTATAAAATAAATTCAAAATTGATAAACAAATCAATATATTTAAAACAGTATTATATATAGCTAATAGTATTATATAGCTTAACATAGTATATATATATATAACTAACAGTAACATAGATTTGAACATAAATACATTTGCTAGTCGTACAAATAACCTATAAAATATATACATTCAAGATATTAAATAAATAACCAAACTTTATACTTTAATACTCAGCCAAACTTACAACTAAATGAAATAACTGTGTATATACTCATATATAAATAGTTTACAAAACTAAATAACACTTGAAACCAACAGATATATATATTGTATAACAGACAATCCCATATTTTATATATACTTTCAATTAAACTACCGTATAAATATATATATATATTACACAAAAAATAAGAATAAACGAAACTGTTTTATAATAAGTAGATCTACAACTTTTATAACTGGAATATAAACATTTATTTACAAAAGCTAAATAAACCATTATAAGTTATAGTTTATATTTTACTATAAATATAATTTATGTAAAACATCAATAATACATATGTGAATAAATATCCTCTAACTGAACATATGTAAACAAATGTATCTCAACAGATCATACATATCTATATAAACAAATATACATATGAAGCCCAAAAATCAGAAATGTTTTCTACTTAAAATAGACAACTTAAATACTCATATATATAAACAAATATATGTAGACTTAATACACATATATATATATAGTACCCTAACAATAGAATAATATTATATATATACTACTGTATCAAATAAATCACAATATATAAAGTAAAAAGAATCACAGCAACTTATATATAAACAGATCTTGTATATATATTTTGAAATGTTCTCAGCTATTAAACAAAGTATCATACATATCAACTATTCATATAACTCTGCCTATATGTAAATATTTGTAAATATATACTGTTTTATACTAACAAAATATATATACATACATACTATTATATACGCATGAAATCAATATATATATATAAATAAACATCAAATGCTTTATATACAACTATATAACGAACGTGTATATATATACGTAACTACAGAGAAACAACATATTATACTTACAAATATATATACACTTATACCATATATATATTACAACAGAAATATATATATTTACCTTAATATAAAAACAGGGAGGCTCGGCAATGCTGGAAAGAGGAGATGCGGAAGAGGCTTCGGTGATGAGAATTTGATGGCCAGCGTTGATGGGGTTTGGAGGCCGAACGGTTGCACTGAGTTGATCGGCTGTGGATGCTAGAGAAGCCGCACGGCATAGGGTAGTTCGACTGGAAGAGCTGCAGTAGAGGGAGGAAGGAAAGGCCTTGGAAAGGAGTTGATGTTTGGCTCTAGAAGATAAAATGAAATGAAACAATATTTCTTCAAAGGCAAAAAAATATAGAAATGAACCAAATGAAACGATATTTTTTTTTGGAAAACCGGAGAATGTATAAAGTCAGAGTCGAATTCAATGCATAATAAACAAAATGGCTGTTTGAATTCACCAGGTGAAAAATGAATGGTCATGGGAAATCCAAAAGTCAGATTGCGGAACCGATACGGAAATCATTCCGTAGATTTCGCTGTTTTCCGGACTCCAAAACACACAAATGAATATATTACGGAGATCAGCACGACAAGATGATCAAAATGGCACACAGATATCAGTGGTACGACCATCCTATCAAAAATTGATATCGGTACCGAAATGCTCCTAAAATGTCATAAATAAGATGAACGGAGCAATAGAAATCCAAATTTGACGAAATGAAATATGACGTCTCACTCAGAAGATAATTTACAAATTTATTGTATAAAAATATCCAGGTTTGGAAAACATTTTATTATCATCAAATATTAACTGATTTAAATTGAAATAGAATTGCACCAGAAAATAAACTTCAGTATTATTAGATGAAAATTTACCATTTACCATGTTAAAGTAGATGTATTCCAAATATCAAATTTTTATTTCGAAATTTTATTATTTTCAAAAAAATTCAATTAAATTAAATTAATAAACCACTAAAATTTACGGGTCGTTACACTCTCCCCCACTCAAAACTTTTCGTCCCCGAAAAGGAAGGAGGTAGGAGAATAAAATAACCAGAAAAGAAAATATATTTAAAACAAGATAAAACAATTAATTTAAACCATATAGATTTCAATTTAAATTAATTAATATTTAACAAATTGGTTTAATCCACTTGGTTCTCTTAAGTTGAATCAATCTATCTATTTCTAAATTCATTATCTTATTGTCTAGTCATCCTCAATTAACAATTTCTAAATCATCAATTTGTATAATCATTTATTATGCTCATATTTTATTCAACAAATTTAATTCTTTTATCCCAAATTATTATTAAGTTTATTCCACTTAATATATCTTATCACATATATTTAAACCATATAAATTTCAATTTAAATCAATTTATATTCAATAATTAATTTTAAATTCAAGGTATTTCCATAAGTTGATCTAATTTCAATTTATTGATTCCTTCAAACAAATATATTTGTCTCATCTATTATTCAATTAACTTATTATTCTATTTATCTCTATTAACATCTTTATAATCAAAATTTAGTGTATAACATTTATTATAAACACTCAAAATTTATTTATAAAGACATTTTATATTGTATATTATCCAATTACATATTCAACTTCTAAATAATTTAGGTAAGTTATATTGAAATGCAATTGAGTATTATACAAGTAAAATTTTCCCAACCCAATTATTTCAAATTTGATATTGATTTAATTTTTTTGCTTCATTTTATAATTAAAATCACCTTCAATCATAAATTTAAGAATTTAATTTCTGATTAACTTTAAACCATTTAGAGATAAAGATATATATATATATACACATTCAATATATCACATCAAATCTATAATCATATACCAATATATATATATATATATATATCAAGTCATACCTTAGAAATTTAAATCGATTTAATTTCCAAAACAAAAATGTATCAAAGCTACTGAGTGGCCTCTCCTCTTCGAAACTCGAAAATGAATATCGATGATGTTGCAGTCATTACCGAAATTATTTTCCAGCGACAAAGAGAAGAGTACTGATTTTAAAACCTTTAAAATTCTTTGAAACGATTTCAATTTGAAATTACTTTAAATAATATACACTTTAAAACTTTTAGAACCAAAGTTTGAAATCACCGGAAATTAAATTCTTAAATTCTTGATTTAAATCCATTTCAGTTCCAAATCAATTTATAAACCATGTTTATAAATTCATTTATAGAACAATAAATGATAATCAAATAATATCATTTCAGACAACCAATTTAATTAACTTATTAAATTCCAGAAATTTTTTACTTATATATATATATAATATAATCATACAAATTTATTTCATTTACCAAATTTGAAAATAATATTGTGTCAGTTTGCTCTGTTTAAGTGTTTTGGAAATCCTATCGATAGCGTTGATCAGACGAATCGATTGGAAACCCAAATCAACATCAACAACTCAAACAACACAGTATATAAAACATTTTTAATATTAATACAAATACACACCCTCACTCGGTGATACCAGAAGGGATTTCAAAACAAGGATAGAGATTCAAATATAGAGGGATCCTAACCAAAAGAATTTCAATAAGAAGATAGACTCGAACGGGAGATAAAACCCAAGAGAAAGTCTGGATAGACTTATATAAACCGCGGACAACCTTAACCGGGTCAACCGTGACTTTAAAATAAGATCGAGGTAGAATTCTGGAGCAAATCGACATTCGATCTCCAGAGATAGAATTCGAGTATAGCAAAAGATAGCAGCATCTAAACCGACGATACAAAATCTCCGATCATTCAATGCCTATTGTAAAGGAGTTTTGCCCCTTTACAAACCATTCTAAGATTGGCGGAACCGCCGATTATTATAGAAATCAATCGATGTGGAGTTATGGGATGCTCCAGAGTCAAAAGAACCCGAATAAGAAAGACAAGGACGAATTTTAGAACAAGTGGGAGAGACAAGAATGGACTTTGGAATCGTGGGGAATGTTCCAAAATTCAAAGGAAACCGAGTCAAAGAGGAAGAGATTCAAGCTCGAATGAAAGTGATTCTGCAATTAAATTTACTGCATATGCTAAGTTTGCCTAAAACCAGAGCTCTGATACCACATGTAACGACCTAAAATTTTCAACCATTCGCATCTAAACATGTCAGATTTGAATTGCTCAAAATATCAGATTGTTAATTTAAATTTGGCAAAACTCAGCATATACAATAAATAAAATAACCACAGAATCACAGACGCAGAGTAATATAACAATAATGCAGTGGAAACCAAAGAATAGTAGTTCATGAAGCTACTATATATATAACAGAGTTAAATAAGATACAACAGAGGTCTCGAATACATAGATGTCTCAATACAATAGTCAAATACAAGATCAGAATACGTCACTGGAATCAACTGAACAACTACAAGCTGAATAGATATAGCTAGATCTCCAAGCGAAGCTCCAACTCCAAAGGTGAGTCTCGAATGCTGAATCACTTAGTCTGACCCGAGCGTAAAGCAAAACACAAAACACTCGAGTCAGGATTAACATTCTTATATCAATAAATCCAACTCAAGTGAAATATCAACTGAAATACAAGTAACTCAAAGGATGTTTGGGATAACCATCCTTTAAGGATTCGTTAAACTATCTACTATGTAGTAATATACGCTATTATAATAATGTCTACAGTAAAGTATACTATTTAAAAATAGTGTTAAGGCTTTACATTTTCCACCTTAACACATTTTTAGGTATGCCAATAGTCTATACAGTACCGTAATACCCCGTAAACTGGAGCTACAAGAGGATACTCCATAGGTACGACATAAATCAAACTCGTAGTAAAGCACGCTATGGTAGGTGACACGGTACAACAAGGCAATGCCAGGGTAGATATACCAATTATGCATCCGGACTGGTGGTGACGCAGAGCCGAAGCAATCACCCACCTCGAGCCACACTCCTGAATCAAGGGTGTGCACCAAATCAATCACAAAGTAAGAGAATGGCATACGATGGAGTGTGTCCGATCAGAGGAGCTACCTCATTGGCCCGGAATCGCTCCTATTTTAGCCACCTTATGCCAACTCACGGGAGATGGTTCCACGTATATACCTTAGGATTGTCGCCACCATATTACTTCATTCTGGAATCTCCACCGCGTACACAGTTGTTAAAGTGGTTTTCGGTATCGACAGAGAGTATGCCCATATCCGATCCCGATCTTTTTAACAACCAAACGTTATTATAACACCGCGGTCATTTCAAAATAGTTTATACTTCAAAACCAAAATATCATTTTCATTTCAAAAACATATCAATACGATATCATTTCCATTTCAAATATATCCATTTCCAAAAATCATATCACTTTCCAAAGTTATATCGCTTTCGAAATCATAAGTCTTTTAAAATCAAAACACTTTGGAAATCAAACCTTGAAATTCATAATGCTTTGAAATCATAGCTTGAAATCATAGCATTTTGGAATCCATAACACTTTCCTCTTAAACAGTTTAGATATAAAATTAGTATATATAATAAAATAGTTATAAGTTAAAATAGTTTATAATAAAATAATTTATATTGAAATGATTTATATTAAAATAGTTTGTATTAAAATAATTTATAAAGTAAAAATATAAATAGTTTTGGATATAGTTTAAAAATACTTTATATAATAAAATAGCTTCCTCTAATTTCAGAAATCGATTCAAATCAACTCAAATTCCAAAATTCAATTTTTAATTCAATCTCAATCATCGATTTCAATTCAATTCAGTTTCTAAATAAACCATTTCAAATTATATCGATTTCAAATACAGATTTGAACCACAAAATGAACCATTTCAATTTCAATATATATTTCAAAGCTTTAAATATTCAACATTTTCAAAACTAAATTCGATAATTCCATATATATATATAAATTCACATTACTATTATTTAGTTTTGAAATATTTACTTAATCATTTCCATAACATCTAAATACAACTTCAATTTACAAATTTAAATAAACAAAATATCCCATTTAAATTTATATAAGTTTGAAATATTCACTTAAGTCACTTTTAATCAAATTCAAGTTATAAAACATATCTTTAAAATTTCAAATTTTTATAAATTTCAAATCAAACTTATTTAAGTAAAATTCTTAAATAAATATAATTTCAAATCAATTTCAAATTTATATTTCCAACCAGAATCATTATAAACTCTATATCTGAAAATATATATTTTAAATAAATACTTAAACATATTATATATCAACTTTATTAAACCAACTTTATTAAATCAACTTTAATAAATCAACTTTAATAAATCTTTAAAATCAATATTTATTACAACCATATATTTCTTTTCAAAATCATAGAAATCATTTTCAAAATATTTATGTATAGACCAACGGTGTCTGTATATAATTTTCTATCATATGGTCAAGTGATACGCATATTTATCATTTCAATCCGCAATTTAAATTTATACGGTTATATATCTTTTCAACCCGCAATCCCAAATTCAATATCAATGAAAATCGCGTGGGTTTATCATTTTAACCCATAACGATATTCTCTTATTCTACAGATCGTTCGGGTATGTATCATTTCAACCCATAGTGAATTCTATACTAACAGGGAACTTGCAGAGTGATAACAGATATGATAATAATATAACAATCAGTAACAGGCATATATCATCAGTGATAAATAACAGATAATGGTGTTAGATGTCATAGGTGAACAGATACAGAAATGGCATATATATAGCAATGTAAATAACTAACGGCAACATATTTCAATTGTCGTTTCAATTGAAATCAAATTTAATAAATATAAGAACGTTAATCGTGAGTGATCGCTCACCTTTCGAGGCTAGAGATGGGAGAGAATGAGATGAGTTACAATATGCAAGCACGACTCCCAAAGCAAAATAGATTGGCACAAATTAGACGGACAAGGCTGACAGCTTGGAATTGACGAAATCGATTCAAACTGGATTGATGGAGATAAATGGTATAAGAAAATTTATTCTTATATATAACTATAAATAACTATATGGATATATATAAATCATATTCTAAATTCAAACACTTTTAAATTTAAATATATTACATTATATTTTAAATACTCTATATATATCAACATATATATGGTTTATACATAAATAGACATGTCAGGATTCAAATATTATAGTAAAAATCAAGGAGACCCTTATAAAATAAATTCAAAATCGATAAACAAATCAATATATTTAAAATAGTATTATATATAGCTAATAGTATTATATAACTTAACACAATATATATATATATACATAACTAATAGTAACATAGATTTGAACATAAATACATTTGTTATTCATATAAATAACCTATAAAATATATACATTCAAGAAATTAAATAAATAACCAAACTTTATACTTTAATACTCAGCCAAACTTACAACTAAATGAAATAACTGTGTATATACTCATATATAAACAGTTTACAAAACTAAATAACACTTGAAACCAACAGATATATATATTGTATAATAGACAATCCCATAGTTTATATATACTTTCACTTAAACTACCGTATATATATATATATTATAGAAAAAAATAAGAATAAACGAAACTGTTTTATAATAAGTAGATCTACAACTTTTATAACTGGAATATAAACATTTATATACAAAAGCTATATATACCACTGTAAGTTATAGTTTATATTTTACTGTAAATATATTTTCTGTAAAACATCAATAATACATATGTGAATAAATATCCTCTAACTGAACATATGTAAACAAATGTATCTCAACAGATCATACATATCTATATAAACAAATATACATATGAAGCCCAAAAATTAGAAATGTTTTCTACTTAAAATAGATAACTTAAATACTCATATATATAAACAAATATATTTAGACTTAATACACATATATAGTACCCTGACAATAGAAATAATATTATATATATACTACTGTATCAAATAAATCACAATATATAAAGTAAAAAGAATCACAGCAACTTATATATAAACAGATGTTGTGTATATATTTCGAACTGTTCTCAGCTATTAAACAAAGTATCATACAAATCAACTATTCATATAACTCTGCCTATATATAAATATGTGTAAATATATAATGTTTTATACTAACAAAATATATATACATACATACTATTATATACGCATGAAATTAATATATATATAAATAAACATCAAATGCTTTATATACAACTATATAACGAACGTGTATATATATACGTAACTACAGAGAAACAACATATTATACTTACAAATATATATACACTTATACCATATATATATTACAACAGAAATATATATATTTACCTTAATATAAAAACAGGGAGGCTCGGCAATGCTGGAAAGAGAGATGCGGAAGAGGCTTCGGTGATGAGAATTTGATGGCCAGCGTTGATGGGGTTTGGAGGCCGAACGGTTGGAGGTTGCACTGAGGTGATCGGCTATGGATGCTAGAGGAGCCGCATGGCATATGTTAGTCCGATTGGAAGAGCTGCAGTAGAGGGAGGAAGGAAAGGCCTTGGGAAGAAGTTGATGTTTGGCTCTAGAAGATAAAACGAAATGAAACAATATTTCTTCAAAGGCAAAAAAATATAGAAATGAACCAAATGAAACGATTTTTTTTTTGAAAACCGGAGAACGTATAAAGTCAGAGTCGAATTCAGTGCATAATAAACAAAATGGCTGTTTGAATTCACCAGGTGAAAAATGAATGGTCATGGGAAATCCAAAAGTCAGATTGCGGAACCGATACGGAAATCATTCCGTAGATTTCGCTATTTTCCGGACTCCAAAACACACAAACGAATATATTGCGGAGATCAGCACAACGAGATGATCAAAACGGCACACAGATATCAGTGGTAAGACCATCCTATCAAAAATCGATATCGGTACCGAAATGCTGCTAAAATGTCAGAAATAAGTTGAACGGAGCAATAGAAGTCCAAATTTGACGAAACGAAATATGAGGTCTCACTCAGAAGATAATTTACAAATTTATTGTATAAAAATATCCAAGTTTGGAAAACATTTTATTATCATCAAATATTAACTGATTTAAATTGAAATAGAATTGCACCAGAAAATAAACTTTAGTATTATTAGATGAAAATTTACCATTTACCATGTTAAAGTAGACGTATTCCAAATATTAAATTTTTATTTCAAAATTTTATTATTTAAAATTTCACAAAAATTAAATTAAATTAATAAACCACTAAAATTTATGGGTCGTTACACTATGAGGGGATCGACTATCCAACTGATCTATTGGATGGACCGCATACGATCCGTTTAAACATATTTCTCTATTTTGAACTTAGTGATTATTCCATATGAAGCTTGTACATCCATGACTCCCTGTTGCACTCCTTCTTCCAGAAGAGCGGTCTACGTGTTTCCTACTGGTTCATCAGTAGGTCGTAGGGAAGTAACGATGGCCTTCTCCTTCCTAGGAGGCATTATAGATAGCTTCCTTATATTTCCAAGTCTGAGTAGAATAGGAAGCTTTGTGAAGATGAATCTGGATCACTTCCTCCGATTTGTGCAATCCATAAGTAGAATAGTGATCCAAAGATGGTGAGAATCATTTTTCAGTGAAAGCACCAAAATGTTGACGCCAAAAACAGGCATCAATACCTAATAGAATCTCGTAGAGATTAAATAATGAATGAAATTAAAACATAACAGAGAAAGTAAATGAATACATAGATTTTTATAGTGGTTCGACAATCTTGGCCTACATCCACTTTGTATTTTTATTAATCTTGCACTTGTTTATGATTACAAGAAAGTTTGGATCGGTAGGGATCCATTAGTACAAGAATGAAGGATAAAAATAGTGGAGCCTAGGCAGTAGAATGACGGATCCTTCAAATGAACCATGAAGCTTATATTTATAGGGTAAGATGGTGAAATATCTTCCTTAAATTTCGGTTGCGAAGTCTCTCGATCAAAACGTGGTCACCCTATCAATCACGAGCCCCACTTCAATCAAAATAACGATTGGTACCGATCGTTTTTTGCTCTTTTTCACATGCGATCGATATGGTGGGTCCCACCATGTAATATCTTATTATTTCCAAAGTTTCGTGCATAGTTTACTTTTGGATTTTGAGTTATTGATCGATCTTCGTTGATTTGTACTGTCAATCCAAGCGATTCGTATCCATATCGATTCACGTCGATCCATAATGAAGATGTTCCATATCCGATCCATATTGGGGATGGATGATAGCCGATCCATAATGGAGATGGATTGTAGCCGATCTATATTGGTGAAGGATCATAGCCAATCCATAATGGAGATAGATCATGGCCGATCCATTATAAAAAACGATCATACCCGATCGTAATTTCAGTTGAAGTGTGAAATTCATACTTTGCCAATTCCAAAATGTTGTACGCATGAATCTGTATGACTATCGTCCATAGTCTTGTCAATAATCGATCTCCAATCCTAGTAACCATATCTCCAGGCTATCTACCTTGATGATCATCTAGTTTAATTTTTCCAGTCAGTCTGAATATAGCCTAGCCAAAAGGTTGGATAATAATGGAAATCGAACACCGAGGAATGTTGCTCCAGTAGAGGAACCAAGGGCGAATGTCGTAGAGGAGGTCGTGCAGGTTAGGCCTCAGATGAGTTTTGCTTCACTTTGCCACGATTATGGGTGGCTACGGTGTAAGAGGTTTAGTGGCACAGAGACTATTATCGAAGTCCAGTCCTGGCTCAGACTATGTGACCAGATATTTGGAGATATGGAGCTAGATGACATAATGGAGCGTAGGTTGGCATCACGACATCTGACAGATGCGACCATGGATTGGTGGAGTTCTATCACTGCAGATGTCCAAGAGAATAGCTTCCCTTGCCCAATTTAAAGATGAATTTGAGATTAAGTTTGTTTCAAAAGCCGGAAAGACTTTGTTATTTAGGAGCTTCTTGGATCTAAAGCAGTGGGCCATGACTGTGGTGGATTATGAGAACCGGTTCATTGCATTGTCTCGGTTCGGGTTAGGATTGGTTGATATGCCATTGAAGAAGAACGAGGTGTTCACTATAGGTATACGTCTTAAGTTCCAAAGGGACATGACTAATCACGTCATAGGGTCTTTTGAGGGTTTCGTGAACGTGGCTTTGAGGTTTGAGAGCTTGGCTCTAAAGCCATCTATTTCTACATCGATGGGGGACAAGCGTAAGTTTCAATCGCCAAAGAATAGGTCCAACCTCATTTGTTAAAAGTGTGGGAAGAAGTGTCAGTTTTCAAATAAGTGTAGGTCTAGAAGGGGAGGACAAATGGAGAAGGCGCCATTAGTGGAGGCACCCATCACTAAGGCACCGAAGCATGGTGCAAAGATTCCACTGGAGGGTTGTTACAATTGCCATTAGCATGGCCATTTTGTTAAAGATTGTCTAATGCCCAAGAAAGGGGAGCAGCCTAGGGTTTTTCCTATTTCTGCAGCTGAGAATGGGAAGCAGATTCTTGAGGGTATACTATTAGTTTATGGTTTACCTATTCGTGTTTGGTTTGATATTAGTGATTCTCATAGTTTAATATTTTGTAACCTTGATTGCCTATTCATGCTCGGCATGTTAGGAACATGGACTGTTGCTTGTTGATTATTGAATTATGCTCAACCAGCTTCTGAGCAGTTTTACCTTTCTACATTGTGGATTGGGTAGACGGTAATTATAGGTACATTGAAATGAACACCTTGTGAATTTGATTTCACGGTTAGACTATAAGGCATTCGGTGATAATGTTGGGTTAGAAGTTAAAATTTAGTAAAAGATGTTTACTATAATCAAAAGGTAAAGTAGAATATTTTGGAAATAAATATTTATGAAAAGAATTATATAAGAAAGTGATTTTATATAAGTATGGTTTATAAACAAAAAGGATTTAAATGGAGAATTTGAGAACTTAAATCCCAGTGTCATTGGAAATGTTTTTCAGGATTTTGGAGGAAATGATACTAGAATTATTTGAAAGTAAATATTTGGGAAATTGATTGACGAAATTGAGATTATGAAACTTAGTATTATTATATGAAGTATTTGATACCGCTTTAAAATGATTTGGGTTAAGCACCAAAAGTGCTATTTGGACGTGCTGAACTCACTCCTGTCGCTTGAAAATAATTTCAATTATAACTACACCATCATCGTGGTTCATTTTTGGATTTCTAAGTGGGGAAAGTTAGAAAGTTGTTTTGGTAAAATAGATTTTGATTTAATCTCAAAAGTATGATTTGACATATAATAGGTATATGTATATATTATTTCAAAATTGTTTGAAATGAAAATCGAGTGCTTAGTTCTGAAGTTTTTTGTAAGGAAATTTAAACTTTGTTAGGTTATCATATGTCATTTGGTTGTTTCCATTTGTTAAAATAAAATGGAATTTTCGATGATTTTGGATAGTCAGAAACTTCCGAATCATTATAGAACTTGTAGTTAAGTGTTTTTGAAAATGTGAAGTTGAGTTTTTATATATATTTGATATTTGAAAAGGTAGGAAGTTAAAACAAATTCAAATTGTTGATCATCCTTGTTAAGTAAAACAAATTTGATACTGTGATATATACTCTTAAGATGTAGTAGAGTATTATACGAGTATAAACTTAAGTCGTAAAATATTTATGAACTTGAATTTATGATTTAAGAAATGATGCATAATTGATTTTAGTATCAAGTGACATACTAATTGTATAGACGAACGTGATTAAGAAGGAATTGGTGTAGTTAAAAAACCAATAAGATAAATATGTAAATTGTAGGTAGATCGTTTTATTCGCCTGACTGTTCTTGATCCAGTATTTGAGTACATGTTTTCGAGGTGGTTTACACCATTTTGAATAAGGATTTTTCACTTGATTATTGATGGCAAACACTTGATATGGGTTCTTGATACGATCTCGATGTTTTCTATCATAGTATATGGCTATGCAATGAGAACAGCGATTTCTAATGAAGGAACCAAATTGGAGTCTGCATTAAAGAGGTCATGTGATTTATACTAGTTTGAAAGTGAAATCTATGTGATCGAGCAAGTGATCAGATAGGATATTGCATACGAATGGTCCATGTATCTCGTATAGGCTTTAGTACATTTGTAAGATGTGTTATGTTAGCTCATGAAGAGTTTAAGGAATGACTCTTTGATTAATTATGAGGTAGCATGAATAATCGTCTAAGTAAGAACCTAAGGCCGTTGAGCATGAAAACGTTGATTTTACTTCTTGCCTTGAAAGCAAGTGGCATATATATGTGTAACGATCCAGAATTTCAAACACTTTGTATTTAAATATCTGAATTATTTAAATATTCATATTTAAGATTTAATTTGATTAAATATGATTCTATAACCTTGTTAAACACTTTTTAATTAATAATTAATGGTAGAAAACTTATTTTTGAAATGTGCTTAAAAGATATACACTTAGAATAAATACTAAAAATGTGACCAAAAAATGTTTTGTTAAAAATTAACTTTTTGTTCAATACAAGTTGTATAAATATTTTGCAACTTGTATAGTAACATATGCACATATAAACAATTATTAAACGCATCTATTTTTCTAAGCAAATTAACTAAAGTAAGCATACTTATTTTGGGGAACATATGGTACTAAAGGACCCATAAATGGTGGAGTGATTTAAGGAGAGTATGATTGTGTAAGAGCATGGTTGTGTAAGGGTATGGTGTGCATGTTCTCATGCATGGAAGAGGAGGGGGTTTTCAAATCTTTTCCACTCATTTCCTAACTTTATAAATACACACACTCACTTCATTACTTACAAAATCTTCATTGCTTTCTCTTTTTTCCTTCTTCCTTTGGGTGTGAGTTATGGAGAGGAAATGGCTTATGGTCGTGAGTGTTGTAAACTGACAAGGCATTAGGGCCGTGAGCTTGAGGGAGAGGAAGGAGGTTAGGCGTGTGCAAGGAGGAGGTGGAAATACCTTAAGCCATGAGCTTTATGGAGGTGGTGGTGATGGTCGAGTTCTTTAAGAAGGGAGATTATGGGTTTAGTGATGTTTTGGTTGGTGAAGGAGGTGTTAGTAGAAGTGTGGTTATGATTGAATGTTGGTAGGAAGAGTTTGGGTTGATTAAATGTGAGTTATTCTCACTTTGAGTGAAGTTAATTACTTGATATTAATGCTAGTTGAAATTGCTTGCTATTATATATAATAATAGGCACCGACTACTTAAAGTTCTAGCCTTTTATTATATGCTTCCAAAAGCATATGATTTGTTAAGTAGTTGCCTAAAAGAGAACAGAATTATGTTGTTTAAATTAAGCATATTTAAACATCTAAAATAGACATGATTGCTAGTACATATGTTAGTACATGTTTAGTAGTGATATGGTTTGAATTTAGAATCATATATGTGTATAAAATGAAATGAAACTAAATATGGAGTTGAATACGGAATTGTCCGTATAGCGATAGTCGCTATAAATGCACTTTAAAATCCCTTAACTTTAAATTGTGAAAAATTATGATTTAACAACATATTTTAATAACTTGTTTTGGTTGATTTATACAGTTATATAAGTGTTTGGAAAAGTAAAGTGTATGTTTTGAAAAGTTATAGAAAATATAAACAAAGCTAAGAAAGTTTGCAGTAAAAAGGTCGCTATATCGACACTTTTTTTTGAAAAAAAAACATTTATTTTTGTAGACACTTTCTTAAGGTTTTCTTTAAATTTTTAACAAGTAAATAATATATTATTCTTATTGTAAAAGTTTTGAAGTTAAAACCAATTGATAGCTAGTTGAACGAAGAAGCAGAAGTTATAGCAAAATAGTCGTTATATGAGTACTTTGGTAAAATAACTTGTTTTCGAAAATTTCTCTATAATAATTAAAAGATATTCTTTGGGATTTATCTTCATGGATTTTAAGTACCCAAATCATACTAACTATTGCAAAAAGAATGGATCTAAAATCATTTGTTAAGGCTTCAAAATTAGGTGCAAAGTTGTAGCAAATTCACCTTAAAAGAACAACCCGGACTTTTGGCAGCACTTCTAAACTGCTGTCTTTGGTTTTGAAACACTTCTGTGCTTTTGCGAATTGTTTTGGTAGCATCTGCAGAAATTCTACCTTCGTTGTTTGAAACTTTATTGTGTAAAAATAATATTTAAATTATGTATTTTTCTCTAATATTTTTAGGGTTTTTTTCTAACTTATATTAGAGTGCTTTAAAATCAGTGTCATGTTTAAATATATTTTAATAATTATATAAGCTTTGAAAAAGGTAATTAACTTTGCTTAACACTAAAAGCCAACGGGCAGACTTATCTTTTGTGAGATTCAAGAATGAAGCGTTTAGGCGGGGCATGCAACCAGTGCTCTAACTTACCTGGCTTCACTCTTGGGCGAGGAATAGTATAAGTTGAAATATTGGAAACGAGTTAAGTATACTTCATTAATCACATCTATTTAGCCGAATAAATCCCCATCCTGCTATTAAATAAATTTAGACATTTATTTGTATATACCAATTAATTATGATTTATGTGTTATTATTCAAATTATAGAATTATTGATAAGAATGTGTTGTTATTATTGTTGGTTGATTGTTTGAAATGTGCTTGGCCAGTTTATGAGCAATTAATTCCATATGCATGGGTTGGGTAGATACGAACACCTTGTGATTAAAATTTCATAGTTTCACTGTAAGGTGTTTGATGCAAATATTTGATTAAGTAATTATTATGATAAAAGATGTTTATTATAATTTTAAAGATGTTTATCATGAAATGGCTTATTTGAAAAGAAATAGAATTATTTGGAAGTACATATTTTAAAGTGATATAAAGGTATTTATATAATATTTGAAAATAAATATTTTTGAAGTGAGTAAACATTTTGAAGTGATTTTATATAAAAGTTATTTATATAAAGATATTTACAAAACGTGTTTTATAAATAAAGAGAATTTCGAGAACTTAAATCCCGGTGGTTCGAAATTGATTTCGAAAAGATTTTAGGAAATAAACAATACTAAGATTGAAAGTATTTTTGATTATTAGTGCAAAATGATTTGTCACTTTGGAGAACAAAATGATTTGTAATGTTTCCGATGATTCGGGTAATCCATCACAAAAAAGTGGGCGGAGGGTTCATGTAACCCTTAGTATAGTGTACTCCTTGATAGAGGGATATACTTTGTTTATTTATTTTGGAGAGGCTGGGACCCAATAGCCTTGTTATTTGGAGAAATCTCCCGATCTGGTTGCATATATTTTGATATGTTTTTATAGTAGAGTATTTTTGAATTTCTAAATAAACATATCAAATACACCACTGTATTTTTATACAGAGTAATTGATACTGGTTTTGAAAATGTTTTGAATTAAATCCCAAAGAAAAGTATGATTTGATATAAAAGATATATATTATTATTTCAAAAGGATTTGAAATGAAACCGGGAATATAGTTCAAAGAGATTGTTTTTAAATAAGTATTTTCAAAAGAGATTATTTTTGAAAGTAATAAAGTTAATTAGATTTCAGAAATCTAAATGTGAAGATTAAACCTAAGTGAGAGTTTGAGAATTGCATATTTTCTTGTGCATCGTAGGCTCCTTGAGTCCTATTTGTGAATAGGAGAACTACGTTGGCTTGATCCTGTATCTAATTTGGTACCCAGTCACAAGTGGTAGTGACGTAGGCCCAATAATTATATATATTTTTCCTATTTATCTTTTTCTAATTATCATGTGTTGTTGTATCTTTCCTGCTTATCATTTTATTCTACATTGACATATTTATTGAGTTTGCAGGATAACTATTGTTGTCTCTCACATCGGAGTTGCGTAGTGGTAGATTTATTATATTTGAGTTTTCTTTGTATTAATGCACACCTGTATAATAAATGATTAGAACTCTGATAGGTTGTATTATTAAAATTGTATCCTATACATTTAGCAGTGGTGTATAATTATCAAAAAATACCGTGTATTAAGTTGGTAGTTTTCATTAGTAGTTTTAGAACGATGGGTTATCGACGATTTTTGACAGTCCGAAATCCAAGTCATTACAATATAGACTTGAATGGACTTGTATGACATATAGAAAGGTCTTGGAACAAAGCATATTGGTTATAGTTGAACATAGGTTTGAATATAACTTGGATTTGAAAGTGCGCTTATAGCGATAGTCGCTACAGATGTAGTTGTGAATTGCATTATTTTTGGCAATTTCTGTGGAACTTTGTAGAGAGATTCTTAGGGGTTTCTCAACATATTTATAATATTTTGTATGTATGTTTGTTGTTATTAAAGTCATGGATAGTAAAAAGTTAAGTAACTTCTCAAAAACGACCAAAACTTCACTTATGCAAAACTGCCCCGTTTAGACTTAATTTTTGAACTTAAAAGGTTTGAAAAAATATTTAAGTTTACATATTTTGTTCCATTCTTTTTTAAGTGTTTACTAACTATTATTAGAGTATTTTAAAAGTGTCTTGAGGTCTTTATGAATTTTTAAGAATTAATTGTGAATTTTTAAAGATGTTTTTATGATAGAACATGTTTTTTCCATGTTTTATAGATTTTACAAACTTGTTATTTTAAGTAATATTTTGGATAAATATTTTAAAACCTATTATAAGTATTTTCAAGTATGTTAAAAGTATATACAAGTGCTTTCAAAAAGGGGTTAAGAATTGCTTAGTGGTTAAATGGTTAATTATTTGATTACTTGTTTGAAAAGTAGTTAACTATGCTTAACACTAAAAGCCGACGAAGTAAGACTTATCTATTTGTGAGAGTAAAGATTGATGTCGGGTAGGGATAGAGCAATAGAGCTCTGACCTACCGGCTTCCCTCTTAACCGAGGAATAGTAAGTCAGAAAATGTCAGAAAAGTATTAATTATGTTGATTTGTTCTTGTTTATGGAAATCATTAATATTATACTTAACACTAAAAGTCGACGAGGTAGATTTATCTATTTGTGAGATTCAGGAATGAAGTGTCTAGGCAAGGCTTTGATGCAACCAGTGCTCTAACTTACTTGGCTTCACTCTTGGACAAGGAATAGTTAAGTTGGAATGTCAGAAACATGTTAAGGTATGAATATTAATTTGTATAAGCAATTGTTTTGACTAGATAATCGATTAGTCGATTATCGAACTTGACCTAATATTGACTTAAGAAGTTATCGAAAGGCTTTGTGATTTTATACTAATAAGAACCCTGGGAAGGAGTATTGGTACGAAACGTCTCTAGCTTTTGCTTACTTTTGAAAGAACCGAAATTGAGTTAACCAGAAATTCATCGATTTGTTTTAAAGAGTCCGAGAAAGGAAAGTATTTTACTTACCGAATACCACTTTAATACTAGTATAAAAATTCTATATTTTGGAAGCCGTTGAGAAGGGAATCTATATGGAGATTTAAGATCTATTCGCGATGTTCGAATCCATGTAGTGATTCATGATCTATTAGAGATGTGCGAATCCATTTGGAGATTCGTATTTTGTTTGAGTGACGAACACTTGTGTGAAAGATGTCGAACGAAACCTCAACACCGGAAATGTCTAACGATAGAGTAGGATGCACAATCTGGGGTTTGGATGGCCTATGAAAGGGTATTATCAACTCCATATCTAGAGAATACTTATCGATGTTGGTACTAGGAGTTGATGATATTTGGTACCACGTGGTTCATGTTTATGTTCAGGTGTGGGCCTTTGTGTTTACCTTATGGTATATTTATCTAAAGATATACGATGCTCAGAAGGTGTTTTCCAATCCTTGTGCATGGAGATTGGATGTCGGCTTGACCAAAGGGATCTCTGTAGAAAATCTGTCATGCGAACATACCTTAGTGGTTTTGAGTGTAACCAAAATATGTTTTGGTGTGACCAATGTAAGCATCACTGCTATATGATATGATTTATATTTTATACCCTAGACATTATCTATCATACCACTATATTAAACTTAATAAATGGTTGATTTTTTTTTAGGAGAAAACTATTACGGGAATCCGTACGGTCTCAATAGTTACTGTTACAAGTTGTGTGTATCTCGGGTTTTCTTATACTAGACTTATGTCTGACACTTGGTTTTTGTTTCTCTAAATTCCTCGCGTACTCTTTCGAGTAGGCTGAGAATGGCAAGTTTTGACTTGGATGCTTCAGAGTTCAAAAAATAAGCTAGAGGTTTCCATTATCTATCTATTTCTATTTCTGTTGTTTCATATTAGCTATGTACATATATGAGCAATGTAAGGACATGTTGTTATAACTGTTCAGGCTGATGATAGTACTTTGGCTTTATAACTGAAATTCCTATATTCAGAGCAACCCTTTGTACTATTCTTTTGATATTATATATTACCGTTCCGTTGTGAGATTCTGATGTTGTGTTCTACCTTTCTTGTTCTATTCTTTTTTTTATTTTATCCTAACTTTCTGTCTTTTTGGCACTTGGTTGTTCAGCACACGAATACCATAGATGTATTAATGTCAACATTCGAGGGTTAAAAAGTCGGGTCGTTACAAAAAAGATAAGCATCGACAGTGAAATAATAATCAACGAAATCATAAATGGACAATTTTGACTTATTCGTGCACTTAATAGCATAAGCATAAGGAAATCTTGTAACTTTCCATTGGTTGCAACTATAAATCCATTCTTTAAGATCAACACGATGAGAGTTTAGAGATTTCACTTCAAAAACAAACTCTAAAGACTTGAACATATCTCATCCAAATCCTTCTTCAATATGTTCACCTAAATGAAACTCAATAGAAGGACAAAGAGTAGTATTCCACAAACGACACCCCTCTCTCCTTCTAGCCGTTTGTTCTATAACTTTAACACGAATTTCATCTAAACATGCAGTAATAGGAAAGACCCGTTCATCCAAAATCCAACTATTAAAACTATTAGCAACATTCAAACTTTATTCACCATAATGTTTCCATGAAAAAAACAAATCAACCCACTTATCATAAGGCTTATCCTTCAAAAAATTCACCAATACCATTAATTTCACAAAATTTAGAATTTTCTTCTTCAAATTCATATATATTACAAGCTCAAGAACACATTTTGCAAATCAACAATAGATAAATTAGCATTTTTTTGCCTTTACTGCTAAAAGAAGATTTTGTTCCATATGAAGATAGCAATAACTATAAATGTCAGAAGGAAAAACATTACCAACACCTAAAATCAACCCTTGATGGCAATCCGACATAAAAACCAGATCATGATCTTCTTGAAGCATTTGTTTTAAATGATTCAAAAACCATTTCCAATTATCCACATTTTTTAGAGAAACTATACTCATAGCTAAAGGGGAAAAACCTGCAAATAAAATAATATATTAAAACAAACTTTAATCAAATGTTAACATAATTTTGAGCCCAGCCAAATATTAAACTCTGATACCTCATAAGAACAAATTCTGATACTATACAGTATAACTTTTTTAAATTCTGATACCAAATATTAACTACAATCTAATAGTACATAATTAAATTTTTTTTAAATATGATACCAACCATAAAGTAAAATGTATTACACGGTAGTACCAAAACCCATATACCATATGTGAACTATATTTTGATACTATAAAATATAACTTTTTAAAGTTCTGATACCAACTGTTATATGAATTCTGATACCAAATATCAATTAAAATCTAATACTTCACAACACAATTTTTTTTAAATCTAATACCAACCATAAAGTAAAATTTAATACATAGCAGTACCAAAACTCTGATACTACGCGATATAACTTTTTTCAAACTTTGATATCTACTATTAACTAAATGTTCATAACACAAAGAAATTAAATTCCTTTTTTAGCAAAGCTAACCGGCTTTATAGTGGGACGTCCACTTTTATTAAAAGCATTAGTAAACAGGTGTTCAGCACATGTGCCAGAACAGATAAAAAAATAAAGTACAAGAGCTAGGCAGAAGTACCAAGGCTACTAACAAAAGTCAAAAGTGACTATTCCCCCTTTAAAGAGGAGGAACCACTGCCATCATCCATATAATCCGGCCTTATAATGTGTAAAAACCCTGAAAATAGCATAGCGAAGTTAGGAACATAATCGACCGAAGCACTGGAGTACAAGTACTTCCTGTCCCAAGTGGAATCCTCTAAAAGAGTCCTATTTTCGTCACCTTCTTCACCAAGCATAGAAAGAGTAAGACATTCCCCTGAAACATGATAATATAAACGACGATAGATGAACATCAAATTGTGTGAATTTTACACTGCTTATTTATACATTTTAATATTCATAAGACGGTATTATTTGGTCTTTTTGTTGTGTTTATTGCAGGTTCTTGATTCTTAAAAAATGAAGAAATTGTTGACAAAATTAGTTCAAAAACAATGATACAACTTCAAGGCTCTTTTGATAAGAAGTACATTATCCATTTATGCACAAAAGTTATTATAGCTCAACTGGTTTGAAGGCATGCATTTACTAAGAGGTCATTGATTCGAATCCCGCGTAGCACACATTCTTTTAAAAACCAATCACATCTTCTAAAGAGAAAGGTTTCTATAACACATTGAAACAAGAAGCTTCTGGTATATTTGGAGAAAGAGGTTACTAGAATGATACAGAATTCGTAGAATAAAGAAGTTTCTAAAGATAGACCGAGTCAAAAAGTTTTAGAACATTCCTATTTTTAGATGTGGATGAACAGAGCTCTATAATTACCTTCACCTAGCAACAATGGAAGACATCTTGGCATTTAGGAATCTGTTTAGGTTTTTTTAAGATGCCATTAGGGCATCATTTGAGGTTTTCTCTTTATTTCATTTTATTTTATTCTCATGTAACGAACTTCTTATTTAGTAATAAAATCTCTTATTTTGTTTTAGCACAATCTTCCACTGCTTTTATTTTATTTTTGTTTTGCATTTCACTTGAATTTGGGATCTATGGGTTTGCCAAGAGGCCAATAAATCTCTTTGATATTTCATTGATCCTTTTCTAATCAATTAATTAATCATTGTTGCTTTAATTCCATCTTTTTTTCTTCCAGTTTCATTTACTTAAATTGTTCAGTTATTTCTTGTGCTTATTTCTGGATTTCATTTCTCTTCAACTTCGGTAATTTCCTAGTTTTAAATTAATTAGTCCTCATTTCATCTAACTTGCCTAGAATTTAAGTAAACACTGCTGATTAATAAACTCCCTGTGCATTTGATTAGTACTCACAAATTAACTACAGTTGACGTCGTGCGCTTACGGTAAAATAAAATCGCGGGTTTTTTTAAATCAAAATGTCGTCGATTAAGTTTTTAGCGCCATTGCTAGGGAGTTTGATTAATTTCTAGTGCTTATTTAATATTCGATTCGTATTAGTTTTTAATTTTAATTTTATTATTTCTTCTTGTTTTTTTAGTTTCATTTTGTGTTTGTTTTTTTTTTTTTGAAAAAAAGAGAAATAATTCGGATACTAGATTTGGATACTCACTTTCTATCACTATTACATATCCGGTACAAGTTTAGCCCAAAAAATTTTTTTTGCATACATTAATATATATATATATACATTTTCCCCCTTTTATCCCTTCTTCTATCTTCCCCCTCCTCTTCACCTCATCGCTTATCCTCGCTCCTCACTTGCAACTTCGACAACCAACAATAATGGACCCCAACATCACGTTCGCCAACCACAAACCAAACCCTTCTCATGCACGAACGCCATCCTATTTGCCTCATCTTGGCACATCAACCCACAATCGAAACTCCACCAAACCAACAACCGCTATCACCTAAAACTCCTAGCCTCCACCAGCACTGAACCACTACAACATCCACATACTCATACCACACACTAATTCAACAACCTAAATCCGCAACCAACTGCCATCATTCTCTTCCAATAACACAACAAAACTCACCACCGCCTCCAACCAAAATGACCCAAAACCTAAAACAACCCCAGCATCAGCATTCGCCTCCGCCTTCTACCCGAACCAATATCAACTCCACCAGACTGCAAATCGGGTCCAACCACCACTGCAACCAACTTCGTAACAACCCTAGCCTCTCTTTAATTTCTTCTCAATCTCCGATCTACAATAACCCATCCCATAATTTTTCATGTTAAAGGAAAGTTATTTGTGTGGAAGAAAAAAGGAAGAAAGAATGGCAGCTATGTTATAGAGAAGTTGGGTTTATGAAGGTGGATTTTAGTTAAGTAGACTGGGCTTATAAGGTTTTCAAAAAAAAATTCACTAAGAGACTAAAGTAAAAAAGATTAAAAATAAAGAGATGAAGAAAAGAAAAGGAAAAAAAGGAAGAAATAAGAGGGAGCATTGAAGACCATCAGAGCATTAAGTGTGTGCACTACAATTAGGAGTGGAGTTAACAAAGCATTAGAATCGAACAGTCAAAGCAACTTGGGACGACAATCTAACTCTATAAGTGTTCACTATCATTTGGATTTTATTTATATTTCTGTGTTCGTGCTACAATCCATCGAAATCCACAATCATAAGTCAGCCTAGGCCCAACAAAGGAGTCAAGTACCATCCAGCCTCTAGGATTCTTCTATATGTCGTTCTTATGCTCTTCTTGGTCAACGCCTTACAATACAATCAACGCTCCATGGGCTAATCAGGGTAGGTGTGTAAATTTAACTCTATTTATTGTTCCAACTCATAGTTGCCTCGTCCACCTTTTTAGGATATGGTCGCAACTATTTTTACAGTAGGAATTTGTAGAGTTTGGCATGTAGTATATATATATATATAATTATGGGTAATAATACAGATACGTTCTATCAGCGTTTCCTAATTTCCTATGATTGACTAACCTAAGCTATGATATCAAATGTAACAACCCACACCTTAATAGGTCTGAATTTCGATTAAATTGAAATCCAAGTCCATTGGATCATGGATCGTTGGTTTTGGTAACCTATAATAAACATAAGCATATCATAGAGCGATCAATGTAAACTCATAGTGGAATAGAAAAATATAATAGAACATATATACCGACTAAGGCTACTACCTTGGAACCAATATTATTCCTTAGATATTGATGCAGCGCGACCTTCTTGTTTCTTAGGTCGCCAACGACCTAACTTTCCTGAGCAACAACCTAGCACATTAATTTTTAAGTCGCGCCATTTTAGGTCGCAAACGAGCTATGAAGACCGACTAAGCAAGTTGATAAGCTGTCCAAGCGATCTACGACTTAACGAATTAGAGGTCATTTCCTTAGGTCGCTCATGACCTAACGAGTCACGAGATAAAGAGCTACGACCTAAAGAACTACGACCTAAAGAGTTACGAACTAACGAGATAGGTCGCTCCAATATGCAGATAGGTCGCGAACGACCTTCCGTCCTTAGGTCGCAAAAAGCATTAAGTCGCTCAGGACGAACGAGCGAGCTACGACTTATGCTAGGTCGCTCACCTATACCACTTCATGTTAGGTCGCTCAAGGGCTTAAACCGTTCATTCCTTAGGTCGCAAGAAGTTATGTCGCTCCTTCTTATGTTGCTATCTTCCTTATGTCGCTGCCGTATTTCTTATGTTGCCCCTACCTTGAGTCGCTTGACCATAGGCCGCATCAATCTTAGGTTGCTCATCCTATAGGTCGCACAAGATATTTCGGAAGCTGATTCTCCTCATGTCGCTGAAGCTTATGCCGCGTGGTGTTGTATTTTTAGGTCATTGTGTTGTAATTCCTTATGTTGTTTGTATGATGTATTTGTTAACTCGTGTTGTATATATGTTGAGTCGCTTGTTGTAATGTGTTGTGATGTAATGTGTTGTATTGTATTTGTTTGTTTTTAGGTCGGTCATGTTAGGTCGTTCACGACCTATGTGTTGTCAAGTTGAGTCATGTGAGTTGTAACCCTATAAATAGGGATGTTGTGTCATTTGTAAGAGTTAGTTGATTTTGAATAAACTTTTGTTTGAGAGCTTTGTGCCTCTTCTCAAATTGGTAGTTAAGTGTGATCTCCTATCTCTACCTTCGGCATTCGAGTGCGCTCGAATCAACGATTGTTGAAGCTGATTCACGGAATCTAGTGCGCTAGATCAACGTTCGAAGAATCGTAGATCTTCCTTCACGGCATCGTGCGCGATCAACGTGACGAAGATAGCTAGAATCCAGTATCTTTGGATCAACGGATTTGGGCCTTTGGTATCTTTCAATCCACCGATTGCTAATTTCACCGTTTCATCCATCTTTGTTATCCGCTGCTGCATCAGATATCCAGTCGCCTTGTCGATGTCGAGCATGAAAGAGAAGACTTCACCATCTGCAGTTCCCATCTTGCACCAACAGCCTATCCCTCAAAATCTATCATGCGGGTTGTAATGAGGAGGGGGTAGAACAATGTTTTAGTGGCTAGAAAATTACACACTTTAACTATAACATTAATTTATGTCGATTGATTTCCATTTAAGTATTATATCTGTTATTATCCGTTAAATCCTATGTGTGCATACGATATGTCTAACCTCCTTCGAGGTATATATATAACATATATATATGCTGATAAAATTAGGGATATACCCTAGGGGCAATTATATAATTTGTTACATATATCTAATCGATAACCAATCTTGTTCAAAATAAAAGGTGTTTTCTTTCTATTATACTTGATATAATGTGTTAAATTAATTAATTAATTTAATTAAAAGTATATTTAATAGAATATCCATAAATGGTAAGTTTTGTGACAGTAATTACAAAGTGTTATAATCGTGAGTAATTTATCACAGTGAAAAAAAATATACCATTTTAAATGTTCCTAGTAAAGACGCATCGAGATTAGATGTCGATGAATCCGTTGAGACTAGAGTATGTAATGCTTTCTAAATGTTAGGCAGTGTATTACTTAAGACTACTAGGGGCACTTAGAGGTTACATATTGATAGTTTTTGGATAAATATGGAATGACTCACCCGATAGTTTTCTGTTGTTTAATATAACTAAGGTAAAACAAAAAAATATCGATGTGACTGATTCACAAAGTTCTTTCGACTTGAGAATATCGTCGATCCTTAATATGAAAGCTCTGCTTTGATTGTGGTCAAATCATGGCACGGTGTCCATCGAGTGGCTATAGTTGGGTCGAGTGGAAGTATGGAAAGTGAAGCATTATTCAAGAGAGGATTTGTCTTCTCAGTTATATGGGGTTAGTATCACGGTCAACTCAAAGTCAAAGTCTCTGGCTAGAGCATTTTGGTTAATAATAATTGTTATTATTGAACTAATGACTTTGTGTTTAGACTACAGAATTGAGTATGGACGATATTGGAATTTGGACCATTACCAAATTCAATAAGTTCAAAGTGATATAGTTTTGATGAAGAGAATTGGTGTAAATAAAATTCACAACCTAGTAACACTTAATTAAATAAGATTGGATTAACCAAAATCAAGTAAGCAATAAATTTGACCAAATGTCATACCACCCGTTAAGTGATGTATAAACATTAATATTTAAATAGTTCGATATTAAATGCTGACCAAATTCACACCTGACGAGTCATACAGCCGAAACGATGAATTCTCCTTTGACCAAATAATTTAATTACTTTATAGTTGTTATAAATTAATTAATATTTATAAAATTTTAATTATAAATTTTAATTATGATTTGAGAAATAAATATTACAAAATATATTTATAATAGTTATAAATATATCAATCAATATACGATACCAATAAGCAATTAAATTGGATTTAATTGTGTAATATTTTTATATAGGGTTAAATGGTTTTAAGGCCCATCATAGGCCTATTTTGGCAGTACATATGGGTCTAGGCGGCTCAATTTTGGTAGAAAGGGGCTAGATTTTTATGGCACGGATTGAAGGAGAAAGAGTACGAGGTTAGATCAACTTTTCTCTCCTTTCTATCCATTATATAAGCATCCTAACCCTAATTAGATATGATCTTTTGATGTTTCCTATTCACTTACTTACTGGCATGTATTATACCATTTCCTATCCATTACTATAATCTCAAATCAAATCAAATCTACTCACTATCTGATAGTTGAAGGTCAACGGTCTAATGATTATTGTTGAATCGGAAAGAGTTTCAAAGGGGAGAGTTTATCCTTTTAAGGTGTACTTCAAAACTTTGGAATTAAGGTATGATTTTATAAGATTATAATTATTGATTTTCAGTATAATGTTTTTATCATATATGTATATACATATAATATTGTTATTTAGATGACGATTCTGAAATGTAAGCAACGTTCCCACAAAATAGTTTTGGTTATATGCATATATATATTTATGTTTGAAATAAAGTTATTTTATATCATATATGTCAAGTCAGTACAACCATATGAAAAACTAATATAATTTATATTTTAAATTAATATATATTATTTATTTACATATATATAGTTTATAATTGGTTATAACATCATATTATGGTTAAAATCGGTCATATAATTTTATATATAATGTGTTATAGTAAAATTTACTTTTGCCAGTAGATAAGATCCCGACCATAAAATGAAAAATTTTAAAAATTATTTTTCTATTTTTAAAATTAGTTGTTTAAAACGGCCGAAATTAAATAAATTAATATAAAAATAATTTAAATCGAGAAAAATATGGAAAAAATTTACAAACTTCAAAATATCATTTATGATTTAGAGTAAATTTAAAATTTGAAATAAAGTTTCAAAATTAATTATTTATTAATATATTATTAATTTTCAAATAAATATTTAATTTAAATGTATTCTAAAATTAAAAAAAAAATATTTTCTAAGCTATGCATAAGACCTGGTATACAATATTTATCAAAAATATATTTTTTTTATTTTATTATACATATATGTGTGTGTTTTGTTATGAATATATTTTTGTATGTGTGTGTGTATTTAAAACTAAAATATATATATATATTAAAAAAATTCTATATGTATTTATGGTTTAAAGAAAATTATTTAATATTATAAATTATTTATATAAATCTATTACATAATATGTATATATAATATTCATATTTTATTCATATGATTAAATATACGCGCGCGCACACATATATAAATATACTTATATAAATTATTTAAACAAAACTTAATACACACACACATATATATAATATTTATATATAAATAATATAAAATGTATACATACATATATTTGGATAACATATACTCGCATATTAGATGAGCTAATGTGTCTGTTGCAATGTAAATCTCAGCATATATACACGGGCATGTTATACGTACCTTGCAAAGATTGATATGTTACACATGCGCACGCGCGCGCGCGCGCGCACACACACACACATATATATATATATATCATAACATAACATAAATTAAATAAAATTATATTAATTTGTAAATTTAAATAAAAAACATTATTTAAATAAAATTTAGAAATTCCAAATAAACTATACTTCATATGCCCAAAAAAGATCCAACAAGAAAAAAAATTCGAAATTCACTCATAACTTCCGCTACAAACTGGCACATTTCCAACAATGGTATCAGAGCATAATAGCCTATGCGGTTTGAATTAGTCATGTTAGGATTAACTAATTAATGCCTGCCCATGTAGTAGGGTGTCTAGAAAAGTAATGTCTAAAGTTGAGTTTGGGTAATCAAGTACTCTGACCCTACCTGGCTACTAGCCTAGCCTGAAATTATAAGGTAAGCCCAAAAGGTTGTCCCTTATAGAAAAGATCCAATTTAAATTAAGCATTGGGCTAATTTCAAAATTATTTTGAAATTAAAACTAAAAGTTTTAAATTTAAAAGTTAAATTTAAAATAAAAAATATTACAAGTGTTATAATATAAATTTTCAAATTATTTTGAAAATTTAAAATATAAGATTTTTAAATTTAAATTTAAAATATATATACATATCATAAATGTTATAATATAATGAATTTTTTTTAAATGTTTGAAAATTAATATAATTTAATCTTGAAATTTATAAATTTATAAATAAGATTAATAAAATATATTAATTAAATAAGTTAATTAATTGTTAAATATATGCATGTATTGTATATTATGATATATGTTTCGTTGTTTTAAATTGTTAAATTAACATAAGTAAACATGTATGTATGTAATATAATTTTTCGAAATCAATATATAAGTTAGTTAAAATTGTTTAATTAAATAAATTAATTAAAGGTTAATTAATTAATTTAATTAATTAAAATTTAATTAATTAAATAAATAAATTAAAAGTTGATTACTTAAATAAATAAATTAAAGGTTAACTACTTAAATAAAAATACACATGTATACGATATATGTGTTATACTATAATGGTTATAGTATATAATTAATATCCAATATAAATGTTATATATATATATATATTTGAGCAAGACGGATGTGTAGCGTGACATTACATAGCCGATTAGTAGCATATATAATATAATATTGTTTCGATCAACAGGCCTGATCGATGGCACGTAGAGCAAGTACAGAAACAACACAAACATTTGACATAGATAGGACAAGGCAGTGCATGAATACATACAAGGGTATCAAAACAAAATAGCAAAAGGGAAGACAGAGATCTGAAAGCATCAAGATACTACCAACGGTTCGCAACTATGGCCTAAACTGCTGGCCAGGGGGGTACGCCGAAGTGCTTCCATGAGATTCGGTTGGGGATGAACTTCTCTATGGAAAGCGAAGCCTGAAAGGTGCAGATAAGCTTCGACCTGTAAAAGTGGTGAATATATGAGTTATACATCTGCATATGCCTTCAAAATGATATTTCGGTTGATTAAACATGTGTGCATTGCGTTCTTTCCATATGCACCAACAGAAGAGAGCGATGAAGACATCCAAGGGGAGGTTAGGGGGGTTGTATTGCTAGTGATCAAATATGACGGGCGGTTCAAGGATATGGCCAAGGAGGTGGGCACTAGTTGCAACCCAGATCGAGTATGCAAAGTCACATTCACGAAACAAGTAAGGAATATCTTCAATGTGATTAGAGCAAAAGACACAAGACGGGTCAACTGGGATATGAAGACGGATAAGTCTCTCTTTAGTGTTGATTCGTTCATGAGCAAGACACCATAGGAAGAAGGCGATACGCGGCGGAAGAGGGCATTTCCAGAGCCTGGGGAAGGCAAAGAAGTGGCCAGGGTTATTGAGGTGAGAGTAACAGGAGGCGACGGAGAAGCCCTTAGCAGGTGAAGGGGCCCAGACTATACGATCCGGCAAGGTGGTGAACTAAAGAGAGTGAAGCAGATTGGACGTGGTGATAAGGTCGGAAAAGGTGCCAATGTCGAAGAGGGATGGAGGGCAAAGGAAGTCAGGACCGAGGTTGACACAGTCTCTAACCGAAATTGAAGGGGTACTCGAGTGGGAGAAAAGGTGGGGCAAAGATTTTGCGAGGGGAAGTTGGTTATGCCATGTATCTAACCAAAAAACACAGTTGTTACCATTTTCGATGACTACATGAAAAAGAGGTCTGACACGGGGAAGGGTTTGGAGCACGCCAGCCCAGAATGGAGAAGGTCTACATCGCGGTGGGAAGTGAAGGACGAGGTGGTGGTTTGAGCGGTAATGAAGCAAGAGAATCCAATCTTTCCATAGAAAATTGCCAGGGGAGAGTAGTCTCCAAAGCCATTTCGTGAGGAGCGCGGAGTTAAAGGCACTGAGATTGGTGATCCGTAAACCACCCTGATCCTGATGCAAATAGGCGGTACTCCAATTAACAAGCCTTTTGACACCACCGCCGTTCCAAAGGAAGGTACTTCTGATTGTATCAATTCTGTTGATGACCCAGGAAGGAAGTTTGTGGAAGGACATCCAATAAGATGGGATGGCTGATAAGACAGATTTGACAAGGACGAGGCGACCGACTGCGGAGAGAGAATGGACCTTCCAACTCAGAAGTCTAGATTCGATCCTGGAGATAAGTGGGGACCAGTCTGATCTATGAAGCTTGGTGGGACGAAGGGGGATGCCAAGGTAAGATAAAGGGAAATCCGAAAGATTACAGTTAAGCAACGATGAAATGGATGGGCCAAGATGATTCGAGTTACCTAACATGATGATGAAGCTCTTGTTAAAGTAGATGGAAAGGCCGGATGTGAGCTCGAATTAGTAGAGAGCCACCTTCAGGCAATGGATGTAGTTGATCTGGGGTGAGGCAAATAGAATTGTGTCATCAGTGAACTGCAAGTTGGAAACTGCTAAGGAGGAATCTGGGAGTTTAATGCCGGAGAAGAGGCTGTTGGATATGGCTAGTTTGATCATTCTGTTAAAAACGTCGGCAACTAAGACGAAAATAAGTGGCGAGAGAGGATCACCTTGTCTCAGGCCACGAGCTGACTTGATGTCGCCCCCTAAAACACCGTTGATCGAGATAGAAGAGAGGCTAGAGTTAAGAATATGATTTATCCAGTTGCACCATCTGGGGGGAAAGCCTCTATGTTTCATGAGATCAAGAATGAAATTCCAATTTACAGAATCAAGTGCTTTAGAAAAATCAAGCTTCAATAAAACTCCTGGGGTCAACGTTTGGTGGCAGAAAGAAATGATTTCTTGAGTTGTTGCTACACAGTCCATGATGTTTCTACCAAGAATAAAGGCTGACTGCTCAACACCGACCAGGGGGGCAATAACTGCTTGAAGGCGGTTGGCAAGGACCTTAGTAATGATTTTAAAGGTTGTGTTGAGAAGGCTAATGGGACGGAAGGAGGAGAGGGAGTTAGCGCCAGGGGATTTAGAGAGGAGGATGATGTTTTCATAGTTCAATCTAGATATGGCTGAAGGATCGGATTGGAATTCAGCATACAATTCTAAAATATCGGTTTTTACAGTTTCCCAGAAATGTTTGAAAAAGAGTGGGCCGAAACCATCTGGGCCGGGTGCTTTGTCATCAGACATGTCTTTCAAAGCGGCCCAAATCTCATCTTCAGTGAATGGATGATCGATGGGGATGAGGGAGGGGGTAGGATAAAGAAGGGACCAATCGATGTCGGGGAGAGCTGGGGATTGTTTGCCTAGGATGCTTCGGTAGTAGTCTGTAAACATGCGGAGATGATCAGAGAGCTCAGAGTAGGAAGAGTTATTGTGGGATATTTCGGAGATTAAAGTGGATCTGCGGCGGCCACTAGCCAGGCGGTGGAAGTAAGAGGTGTTTTTGTCCCCTTCCTCCAACCATTTAGCTTTGGATCGTTATTTCCAGCCTATCTCTTCTTGCTTTATGAGTCTATCCAGTTCTGATTCTAGATCTCTTAGGCGAGTCAGTTCAGTATCTGAAAGCGGTCGTGATTCCTCAAGGATGTTAAGATCTAAGATCTCGTCTTGGGTTGATGAGATACGCGAGCGAAGGGACCCCCAAACGGATTTGGCCCATGGTCTGATAATTTTCCTAAGGGAGCGGAGTTTGAAAACAATTCTGGCGGAAGCTGATTGGATTTGTGTGGGTTGGGACCAAACTTGTTTGATGAAATTGTCGAAGGATGGCTCCAAAAGCCATAGACGCTCAAATCTGAAAGGGCGTTTGATGTTGGGCAAAGATCTGGTGTCCAAGATGAGGGGGCAATGATCGAAGATGGTCGTAGCGGGGCCAGAGACCGAGGAAAGGGGGTGGAGGTCATCCCAGGCTGCATTAAAGAGAAATTTGTCTAGTTTTGCTAAGGCCGGATCAGCTCTACGGTTTGACCAGGTGAAGAGGCGATTGCATATGGGTGGGTCTATGAGGGAGAATGCATTGATGAAGGAGTTGAAGGAGTCTGAATCTTGCGAGTTGCTGCCGGAATTTCGCTCCTCGGAGGATCTGGTGGTGTTAAAGTCTCCTCCAACTATCCAAGGTCCATTAAGATAGGAGGCAAAGGTAAAACAGCTGGCCCAGAGTTCATTTCTCCCTTGAATGCTTTGGGGACCATAGATGTTTGTGAAAAAGTAGATTGTCCTAGATTGTATATGGCGGAGTGTTACGTGTAAGGCGGATGGGTGAGCAATGGTAAGACAATGGGACCATACAACTTCATTCCAAGCAGTGATGATACCTCCTCTGGAACCATCAGCATTTATGTGAGCCCAACCCGTTAGAATGGGCCCCCCCATGTGTCTAATGAAGGATTGGGGCGGGTCTAACAACTTAGATTCTTGTTTAAAAAAGATTGTCTACTTTATGAGGGGATAAAATAAGGCTGATTGCATGCCTTTTAGATGGGTCCCCCAAACCCCTTACATTCCATGAAATTAGTTTCATTGGGAAAGGGACATACGCTCTGATTCTAGTGCTTGCATGGCAGTGTAGTGTTCATCACACAAACTCACACCCATGCAACGTGCCATTTTTTTATTTAGACTTTTACTGGCTGAGGAAAAAGCAACAGTTTTATAAAAACTACCAGGGAGAGAAGCTGCTCTGTTGAGTCTGGAGCTTCGGCGAACAATAGCTGGAGTGATCTGAGGAGACCTTTGGCGAGGCGTCGGTAGAACTGGAGAAGCTACATGGACAATTGCAAGGGGGGTTGGCTCCATGGGTTGAGGGTGGAATTGGTGCTGGAGGGGTGCAGAGAGGTCAAGATCACCTAGTGAGTCTCCACGCGGTTCATCTGGCCAAGCATCCCAGCGCTGAGGGCCCTCCACCTCAGGAGATGCGTCTTGGATCTGGGCAGCCGGTGGAAGCGGTGGGATATGGCAGGGTCATAAAACATAGCATCAAATCTGACTTCATCCGAGTCATCTGAGAGAATGAGTTCTTCATAGCATCTGAAGTCTTTTTCATAATCAACGCCCAAGATCATCATTTCAGGCCTACGAGTAGGGTGGGCGTGCTCCCATTTCTCCACTGAAAGAAGGTGATCCTCGTTATTCAAATGCACAACAAAAGAGCTGGGGGTGCTAACACCGCTGAAAAATTGCATTTTACATAAAGGAACCGGTGGTCGAAGTTAGACCAGTCGCATTCATCAAACGCGATGAAGCGACCCATGGGGCTTAGGGCATCTCTGGCTGCCAGCGGATTATTTCTAAGGAATTCGGGGAAGCCTCGAACCCTAGCCCATGCAGCCGGTTCAAGATCAGGAGACTAATGATCAAGTACTGACCATTGTTGCAAGAGGACTGAGCCGCTAGGCTTTGATAAAGTTCTCAGCTAAAGGGCTTGTTCACGGATCGAGAAGGAAGGATAACAAAAAATGAAGCTATTGTCAGAAAGGATCCAAAGCGGCCACTCGTGGTGGTGGAAGCTTCTCGAGAGGGTGAGGTGGAGGGATTCAAAGGACTAGAATCCATCGATGATTGTGGCAGTGAGGTAAAGGGAAGAGTCAGCCATTGAAAAAATTTGTGGGGAAGAAGGTTTAGATTGGGGGGGAATGTTTGGAATGAGATAGGGGGATCGAGGCGACTGTTGGTGTGATGTGTGCTGAGTGGTACTTCGATTCCTGGGAAGGTATGATGAATATGGGGCCCTCTCTGCGTGTTCAGAGCTGCTCTTGAATTTGTTTTTAGTGGGAGTGGCAGGGTCATTTTTCTGAGCTGAAAAGGCATTATTTGTTTTCTTGGGACAATGCAAGTGCGCATGCCCAAAAAATCCACATAGATAGCAGATCTTTGAGTCCCTGCAATCTCTTGCCATGTGTCCCAGACTAGCAAACCTGAGACAGCGACCTTTCAGCTTCAGAAAATCGATAGTGGAGCGAGCATTTATGAAATCTGGCAGAATACGACGACGACGCTGGAAGCGAGGGGGGTTGGATGAAACCAGGGGATGGAGGTCACCACTTGAGCATAGGATTTCTTGGTGTTGAAAGGAGAGGAGGAAGGGGATGGACGAGGGGGTTCCGATGCAGGAGGCTTAGTGGTGGCTGGACCGCGATAGCCGCTGAAAGCTATACGAGAGGATGGTTTGGGCGAAACCTGAGAGGTGGAGGCCAGAGAGCTGAACATAGATTTGTATTTGTTAGGAACGAATGCGATGGGAGGTGGTGGAGGTGTTGGCTTGAGGGAGGGACGGGATGAGGACGCCATGGAAGCACAATGGAACATAAGATTTTATATTAAGATAATATAAAATTAAGTAAAATGTTAACCGATTAAATAAGATTGAATTAATATAATATTAGACATAAGACTATTATATAACTAATATAAAATATAAAAGTTATATAATAATAAAACTTATATAATATAAATGTATAATTAAAGATGGAACATTAAAGAAACCCTTAATTGATTTAAGGGGTAAATATATATGTATTGTACGTATACCATTATTTTAGATGTGTGTAACGAACGTGATTTTTCGTCGCTCGAAAATCGACATTAATACGTCCACTGTATCAACTGCCGAGCAATCGAATGCCGAAAAACCGAATTGTTATGGAGAAAAAGAAGAGGTAGAAGAAGACAGAAGAAAAAGAAAGAAGAAACAACAGAAAACATAGAACAATATCAGAATCTCACATTCGCAGTGGAATAACATATAATAGATAAACGAATAATCTTTTAAAACAAAGAACTATATCATTTTATACATTACATTATCATCAGAGTTTACAACAACAATATACAACACAACTGGACAGTTATATAACCTTGTCCCCATACGGAATACACATCGGAAAAATAATATCATATGCAAGTGATACGTCTCGCCATCCAGCTCGCCAATGAGCTCCACAGCATCTCCTGAATCCAGAATGACCTGATAACCTGACTCTAGACTGCCCGTGTGGAAATTGGTGGGCATCTAGAGTTTAGGAAGGAAAAAATAAACTCCAGGTCAGTCATGGTGACTGGTGTGAGAACTAAAACAGTTTTTATCTTTAAAACAACAACAACAACAAGGAAGTAGAAAAATATCTGCAATGCTTTTGGAAAATGAAACTACCATAAGACCTCCCGCCACACACACAATGCAAACGCAGAATTGGAGGAGATTTCTTCTTATGATAGTCAAACATGCTTACTATGCAAATCTTTGGATTATTATTATTAGTGCATAGTGCAGAAAACATTTCGAAAGTATAATATTAATCTTAGCCAGCATAGACATTCCGAACTATGCCTACTATAGCTACCATCTAAACAGTAGGGCGCCACCATAAGTAAATGGCAGGTTCTACAACTAAAACCGTACAAGGTTCGTATTAATAATTGAATTGCCAATAAATGGTCAGGCTAAGGAACTTCCTATGCCACGTAGGAACGTCTCTGGCGGGACGCTCCGAGAGACAACCTGCTCTCTGCCAACACAAGGCCGGTTACCCCCTTCCCAGGCAGTAAACCTGAGATATGACACCCTCGGTCCTTTGGGACCTTTATCCGAGCGCTCGGTAACCAACATCACACATAATAAATAAAGCGTGTCCACATGAGTAAGTATCTGGGCTCCATACCATGATACTGCCCTTTTCCAAAAGGAATGGTCATACCCTAGGGGCGCTACCCCTGAAACCTTGCCGCATCTTTCCTGTTTCGACCATTTTCGGGTTGTGAGGTCTGACGAAGTCTCGTCCACAAAGCTACGCTTTTTCACAAAACCGCGCTTTGATCACAAATGATCAATAAATGATCATCACACAGCAACACTCAGCATGCCACATTACCTAATTGGGAATATATCGCTGATAAATTTCAACTACATAACCTCTGAGCTCGTACGTCTCAGAGAAGGGTGTTAAGCTAAGAGAATAAATTCTCCGCCACCAACAGAAATGTATTTGAAAGAAATCAGCTTTATATCTCAAAATGTAATGTCAGACATGTAACCATACAAGTCTATTCCGGGTTCAAACAGAACCGAAGGCACTTCCGAAGAAGCCCTTGCAAATCCGGGTATTCACAATCCCGACAAAACTTCCCATCACAAAGGAAATCTCAATACCATAGCTAACGGTGCAGAGACAATCGATAGGTCATCTTATCGTTTTCACAAATACCCAGTCTTCACCACCGGTCTTCAATACGATCCATATCGTCGTATCACCAATTCGGAATGGGTTATATGATATAAAGGTCTTTTCCCGACTAACCCGAATAGTGAGCACAATATTTCAAAACATCTAGATATAGGGATTTCAATTAAGTCACAACTTATTACCCAAATTCTTTCCTTTAAATGGTTTAACAAATTACCATTTTAAATCTTTAAACAAAAAGATTTACTTCACAAAGCTTACCCAGTTTCACAAAGATTCATTCACAGATTTCCAAATCAATTTCCATTTAAATTGAATTAACCCATTAAATCTTTAAATTGAGATTTTATTTATAGCTTCAAGACTATTCACAATTCCAGTCTTTTATAATATAAAAGATGCACCATTTGAAATACTCCTTTATTTCAAAATAGAGTTTAATTATCGTCACAAAGGTTAATTCATAGTTTTTCCAAACTATTTACAATTTCATTTCAACTTGAAATGTTTCAGTACAAATTGGAAATCTTTTCACTTAATGAAAACTTTTATTATTTGAAAACATATAGTTTTCGTTTTGGGAAAAACTGGTTACAATTATACAGGTTAATTTCATTCAAGTATAAAACTTGAATTTAAATTTAAATTTCCAAAATCATATTTTAAATGGTTAAAAACCCATATAAACACCTTTTATACTTATAAAATCTTTTAAACCAAAATTCCCAAATCATTGAATTTAATTTCAAAATATCGAATTCAAACTTAAATCAAATGATTTAAATTCCAATTCTATTAAGTTATTTAAAATAACTTTTATTTTTGAAACTCATTTTCAAAAACTTTCAGTTCCAATTCCAAACTATTTTGGATTCAAAAATTCAATTTTTTCGAAATTGATAAAAATCTGTGACTTAACCGATTTCCACGTGAAATCCACATTTGTGTGTGTATTGTGTAGTCCACTATTTAACACAATAGTGCAACAACATTCAACCATCACAGATCAAAGATAACAATATAATTGATAAGCGGTATAAATTATAACGCTTATCTTCATTCACAGATCGCAGATATATATCACAGATAAACAAATTACAGATCACTCACAAAACAGGATATATCACAAAGCATCACACATCAAAGATGTCAAACAATTCAACATCCAATATAATCCAAACATCCATAAGTAGGATTAATTAAATTATCTGATTAATTCAAATCAAATAAATTTCTATAAATAAATTTTACTAGTTATAGTAAATTAATAATAAATTAATTTCAAATTGATTTTCAAATTTATTTCAAGACACCAAATCAATTTCCAATATTTTCCAAATTATTCCTTTTTAAAATAAATTTCTTTATCTCTTCAAATCTATTTAAAAATCCCAAATTTAGATAAATTCTTCAGTTTATAGATAATATTTCCGAAATCCATTTATTAAGCCTTTTTTCCAAATTTGAAATTTAATTCAATACAGTTCAAAAATAAGACTTTAATCTTTTAAATTCCTTTTAAATTATCCAATTATCAAAAATAAATTTTCGATCAATTTTCAACTTATATTTTCAAAAATCCAATTTTAAATATTTCTCGTATCCATCGGTACCGAAAATATATTCGGCTAAATTATAGACGTCAACAATTTCAATCACAATATAATCACACAGCGATTATAAATAATCAACACACAACATATGAAATAATTTCAAATGTTTGAGGAATCCAGTTGGATCCCTCCAACCTGTTTCCCTGCATCCACAGATGTTAGCACAATACCAATTCTACTTCAATGTGGAATTATCGCGGTATATGGGATTTATAAATATTATCCGCTATTATGCGGCGCAATAGGGTCTCATCCGCTATATAATGCGGGAAATCAACTCCAAATACATATATAATACCAATTCCACTTCACAGTGGAATTATCGCGGTATATGTTTTTAATAAATAACCTCCGCTTAATATACGGCATATAGGGTCTATTTAACACAACAGATAATAATTATCATCCAATTCACACAATCAACACTATCAACAATTTTAAATCTCAACTATTTAAAATTTAAATCGAAACAATTTTGATTGAGTGAGGAGTTCTCACCTTGCTTTCAATAACGGTGGCAGCGTTCAATTTTCAAATTAAATCGAGCGCCTTTGATTAAATCTAAAATTTTCACGAGCCTTAATCGCCTATCGGTCTTCTGCAGCGCGTAGATCGCGTTGTTGCGATTCCGACGCTACCAAAATCATCGAATTCTGATAACGTATGCAAAAGTTATGACATGTAGAAGTTTATACAAATTTGTAATATATAATTTACAATTTCTTTATTTAATTTCAAACCCTACACAATCACAGCCGTTCAAATCCTTTGATGAGAATCTGGCCGCTCAACGCACCTTCTTCCCAAACGTGAACCCTACAGGTAATACATGTGAAAAACAACCCATAGCCGCCTCTTGCCATCAATTAACGCAAAAACTTCGTCGACTTCTACCCCGATCAGAGACTTCCACTTCGCTCCCCTCGACAAGAGCTACCCACGGCTGCAACATCAGGGAGCTCGGCTGTCCCCTTGCTTGGAATTTCGTGTGCAACCCCTTGATGAATGCGAGCCATTATCTTCCTCCACGTCGCGTTTTACGATGACCCACCGTATGGATGTGAAGATCTCGTGAAGCTCTTCAACATTGTAGTTGAAGATATTTGCTAATTCTTCACGGATTGAGAAAGATTAAGGGAAGAAGGAGATGAAATTCTGGCCATAGAAATGAAGGTGGCGGCTGGGCATTGAAATTGGGTTAGGGTTTTCTTATGTTGCAAATGAAAATAAAGAGGTCCTTTTATAGAAAATCCTCCAAAAACACTATTCATCCGATTTTTCCCGAACTCCAAATCGAGCATGCCGGCTGTCGTTTCTAAGGTTTACCCTGCGTTCCAGACACAATGGAACGTGTTTCGGGAGCTAATTCGATCATATGCGCGAGTTACGGAAATAAACAATCAATTTAAATTTAAATCGATTAAAACTGATTTCGATGCGTTTTGGCTTACCCCGGACAATCCGTACATCTGATTGACACGAAATTTGAAAGCATACAATAATTTAAAATTACGGATCTGATGAAACTGATTTCATCGAAATCCGAGACTGTTTGAAAAATGACTATTTATAGTCGTCAATTAAATATTAAAATATTCAATTTTCACAGTTTAACTTTTAATTCAATTTTAAAAGTTTACAAACATCATTCTAACTCCAATATGATTTAATATAACTTCATAAATCATTTTCATTCACATTTAATCTGGATTTTAATTATTTCTGGAATTTCAGATATTAAATTATCGATTTAATTATCCAATTAAATCTCTATATTCGAATTTTAATTCATTCGACATTCAATTCTTACTTATTAATATTTAAAATCAATTAAATATTTGAATTTCAAATGATAGAAATTCTGGGTCGTTACAAACTTCCCCCCTTAAAAGAATTTCGTCCTCGAAATTGCAAAGTAAGAAAAATGCCCAAAATTCATTAACTTTTCTAAAATCCACTCAGTAAAAATTTTATATTCACCTTTTTCCAATACCTTTAACTTCAACCAAAATAATGGTTTCCATTTTCTAGTTCAATTCCTACGTTTTCATTTCAATTTGGAAATTGACTTTTCATTAACAAAAAATTTCCAAAATTTTCTAACGCCTTAAATTTTCCAAAAAATTTGCCAACGTCTCCTTTGCGCGGTTCGATCGTAGTAGGATCACAATAGACATAAATATATATACATCGACCCACACGGTCGGAAAAGCAGAAAAACAGTTCATATTTCCTATTTTTATTGCGTAGGCGTACCTTTTTAGCATTTTTAAGCAAAGTAGTTATTTATTTAGCATTTTAGCGCAACCAAATCCAACCGAACGGTAGCCACGGCACCTGTACTTACTCAATTTAAACATGTAAGTGACATATATATAAAGTTATTAATAATTTACTCTTTTAAACAACTACAACACATGCATATTAAAAGGAATGCATACTAAACAAGGTTCATAAGCAACTTATATGATTTCAACATTACTTGTAATTGTTTACAACCAATTCATATACAATGATGTTCATTTATTCATTTTCAATTAGTTTACATTCACTAATTTAAATTCAAGTTGGTTCATTTCCAATTCAAATTCCATCACATAGCTTTCATACGTTAGCTTTCCATTTGATTAATTCAATTACATATGAATTTCTATACAATCAACTAACAATCATCTAACAACCAATTTCATGACCAACATAACCAAATTATTAAATTTACTTTCAATTTGGTTTTACACTTTTAATTCCAATTGGTTTAATATTAAATTTACTTCCATTCAATTCATTCAAATTCCAATTACATTAACTTTAATGAATTAACACTTATATCCATTATTCCATATCATCTCATTTACATTAGATTGATTAACATTCAATTCATTTGTTGATTCAATTCAATTGCTAATTCATTTTACAAATAAATTCGAATTTCATTTTATATAACTCAAGTTCACATTTATTTAATAAATTCACTTTATTATTTTACTTTGATATCAAAATCAAATTCATTCATCATTACTTAAGTTATATTCCATTTCAATCATCATTTGTTTAACTTAACTTAAATTTCCACTTATAAATCCAATTTAGTTTATTTAACTTTCCTTTAGTTAAATTCACATCATATATTTGGTTATGCTAACTCAATTTCATTTCAACTTTACCAAAGTCAAATTTCATCAATTATTCAAATTCAAATCTCATTTTGCTTAACAAAATTGTTTAACCATTTTATCATTTGGTTTCACCTACATCTTCTCATTTTATAAGTTATACAACTTATATATTTAACTTCCAAATCATATTATAGGTATAAAACTCATTTCACTTATATTAATCAATTACAACTTGGATTTTAATTTAAATTTTGTTTATCACAACAAAACTTCAATTTTTCAATTTACAATGGTAGCAAATCCATCACACAGAAACTCGAAAATGATACTGATGATGCTGCAGTCATCACCCTTATTATTTCCCAGCAACAGTAGTGAATCCAGTGCTTTAAATTCTTTCAAAATTTCCTTTTGTTTATAAATCACATTTATAAATCTTTTTCTCATATAATTTCACTATTTTCCTTTATTTATACAAGATTATTTCACAATTGTAAATCATATTAATTATAATTCTATACTTAATAATTCATTTGCTTATATACTTCATTCTTTTACAATTGTTGTTTTTATTTAGATTATTCAAACAACTCTCATTGACTTATATATATTCTTACATTTTCAACAACCAAACAACCAATTTATTGTATACACTTTAATAATTCTGAAAAATTATTTCTTTTATATACAAAATATAATCGAGGTAAAATTATTTCATTTACCCAATTTAAAATGATACCATGTCGACTTGCCTCGTTTAAGTGTTTAGAAACCCCTATCGATAATATGGCGTCCCACATACCGACCAGAATTCACAAACAGCTCAACGGATAAGCAAACACAATATAAAACATTTTATATCACTAACAAATACGCACTCGTATCTATTATTACACTCACACTCATTCTAGAGAACTACTGACTCTATCTCTAATGAGTAACACCCAACAGAGCCAAGGTTATCGCTTAACCATATGCTCTAATACCAAATGTAACGAACACGATTTTTCGTCGCTCGAAAATCGACATTAATACGTCTACTGTATCAACTGCCGAGCAATCGAATACCGAAAAACCGAATTGTTATGGAGAAAAAGAAGAGGTAGAAGAAGACAGAAGAAAAAGAAAGAAGAAACAACAGAAAACATAGAACAATATCAGAATTTCACATTCGCAGTGGAATAACATATAATAGATAAACGAATAATCTTTTAAAACAAAGAACTATATCATTTTATACATTACATTATCATCAGAGTTTACAACAACAATATACAACACAACTGGACAGTTATATAACCTTGTCCCCATATGGAATACACATCAGAAAAATAATATCATATGCAAGTGATACGTCTCGCCATCCAGCTCGCCAATGAGCTCCACAGCATCTCCTGAATCCAGAATGACCTGATAACCTGACTCTAGACTGCCCGTGTGGAAATTGGTGGGCATCCAGAGTTTAGGAAGGAAAAAATAAACTCCAGGTCAGTCATGGTGACTGGTGTGAGAACTAAAACAGTTTTTATCTTTAAAACAACAACAACAACAAGGAAGTAGAAAAATATCTGCAATGCTTTTGGAAAATGAAACTACCATAAGACCTCCCGCCACACACACAATGCAAACGCAGAATTGGAGGAGATTTCTTCTTATGATAGTCAAACATGCTTACTACGCAAATCATTGGATTATTATTATTAGTGCATAGTGCAGAAAACATTTCGAAAGTATAATATTAATCTTAGCCAGCATAGACATTCCGAACTATGCCTACTATAGCTACCATCTAAATAGTGGGGCGCCACCATAAGTAAATGGCGGGTTCTACAACTAAAACCGTACAAGGTTCGTATTAATAATTGGATTGCCAATAAATGGTCAGGCTAAGGAACTTCCTATGCCACGTAGGAACGCCTCTGGCGGGACACTCCGAGAGACAACCTGCTCTCTACCAACACAAGGCCGGTTACCCCCTTCCCAGGCAGTAAACCTGAGATATGACACCCCCGGTCCTTTGGGACCTTTATCCGAGCGCTCGGTAACCAACATCACACATAATAAATAAAGCGTGTCCACATGAGTAAGTATCTGGGCTCCATACCATGATACTACCCTTTTCCAAAAGGAATGGTCATACCCTAGGGGCGCTACCCCTGAAACCTTGCCGCATCTTTCCTGTTTCGACCATTTCCGGGTTGTGAGGTCTGACGAAGTCTCGTCCATAAAGCCGCGCTTTGATCACAAATGATCAATAAATGATCATCACACAGCAACACTCAGCATGCCACATTACCTAATTGGGAATATATCGCTGATAAATTTCAACTACATAACCTCTGAGCTCGTACATCTCAGAGAAGGGTGTTAAGCTAAGAGAATAAATTCTCCGCCACCAACAGAAATGTATTTGAAAGAAATCAGCTTTATATCTCAAAATGTAATGTCAGACATGTAACCATACAAGCCTGTTCCGGGTTCGAATAGAACCGAAGGCGCTTTCGAAGAAGCCCTTGCAAATCCGGGTATTCACAATCCCGATAAAACTTCCCATCACAAAGGAAATTTCAATACCGTAGCTAACGGTGCAGAGACAATCGATAGGTTATCCTATCGTTTTCACAAATACCCGGTCTTCACCACCAGTCTTCAATATGATCCATATCGTCATATCACCAATTCGGAATGGGTAATATGACACAAATGTCTTTTCCCGGCTAACCCGAATAGTGAGCACAATATTTCAAAACATCTGGATATAGGGATTTCAATTAAGTCACAACTTATTACCCAAATCCTTTCCTTTAAATGGTTTAACAAATTACCATTTTAAATCTTTAAACAAAAAGATTTACTTCACTAAGCTTACCCAGTTTCACAAATATTCATTCACAGATTTCCAAATCAATTTCCATTTAAATTGAATTAACCCATTAAATCTTTAAATTAAGATTTTATTTATAGCTTCAAAACTATTCACAATTACAGTCTTTTATAATATAAAAGATACACCATTTGAAATACTCCTTTATTTCAAAATAAAGTTTAATTATCGTCACAAAGGTCAATTCATAGTTTTTCCAAACTATTTACAATTTCATTTCAACTTGAAATGTTTCAATACAAATTGGAAATCTTTTCGCTTAATGAAAACTTTTATTATTTGAAAATAGACAGTTTTCGTTTAGGGAAAAACTGGTTACAATTATACAGGTTAATTTCATTCAAATATAAAACTTGAATTTAAATTTAAATTTCCAAAATCATATTTTAAATGGTTAAAAACCCATATAAACATCGTTTATACTTATAAAATCTTTTAAACCAAAATTCCCAAATCATTGAATTCAATTTCAAAATATCGAATTCAAACTTAAATCAAATGATTTAAATTCCAATTCTATTAAGTTATTTAAAATAACTTTTATTTTTGAAACTCATTTTCAAAAACTTTCAATTCCAATTCCAAACTATTTTAGATTCAAAAATTCAATCTTTTCAAAATTGATAAAAATCTGTGACTTAACCGATTTCCACGTGAAATCCACATTTGTGTGTGTATTGTGTAGTCCACTGTTTAACACAATAGTGCAACAACATTCAACCATCACAGATCAAATATAACAATATAATTGATAAGCGGTATAAATTATAACGCTTATCTTCATTCACAGATCACAGATATATATCACAGATAAACAAATTACAGATCACTCACAAAACAGGATATATCACAAAGCATCACACATCAAAGATGTCAAACAATTCAACATCCAATATAATCCAAACATCCATAAGTAGGATTAATTAAATTATCTGATTAATTCAAATCAGATAAATTTCTATAAATAAATTTTACTAGTTATAGTAAATTAATAATAAATTAATTTCAAATTTATTTTCAAATTTATTTCAAGACACCAAATCAATTTCCAATATTTTCCAAATTATTCCTTTTTAAAATAAATTTCTTTATCTCTTCAAATCTATTTAAAAACCCCAAATTTAGATAAATTCTTCAGTTTATAGATAATATTTCCGAATCCATTTATTAAGCCTTTTTTCCAAATTTGAAATTTAATTCAATACAGTTCAAAATAAGACTTTAATCTTTAAAATTCCTTTTAAATTTATTCAATTATCAAAAATAAATTTTTCGATCAATTTTCAACTTATATTTTCAAAAATCCAATTTTAATATTTCTGGTATCCATCGGTACCGAATATATATTCGGCTAAATTATAGCCGTCAACAATTTCAATCACAATATAATCACACAACGATTATAAATAATCAACACACAACATATGAAATAATTTCAAATGTTTGAGGAATCCAGTTGGATCCCTGTAACGACCCCGAAATTTAAATTTATTTAAATTAATAATTAAATGAATTTTTGAATTAAATTTGTACAATTTATTATAAATGAGAGAGAGTTTCCCCGATTCAACTCGAAAAATATATAAAATCATTTGAATTTGAATAGTAATATAAAAATAAAATAATAAATACTAAAGTAAATTTAATAATTGAATTATAAATAGAAATAAATAAATAAATTGATTTAACTAGGACTTCACTTTAATTTCAAAGCCAAGACAAAAGATAAGATAAGTATAAACTAATACGAATAACTAAAACAACATTTTAAAGTAAATACCATTGTTACAAACTTAACAACAAAGTAAGATAGAAATTCATTTTTAATTATAAAATAATAAAAAGCAAAACAAATACAAAGTAACAAACAAATAAATATAAAACTAAGTACATATAAGAAAGCATCTAGGCTGTAAACAAAAGCATAGCAAGTAAAATACTTGTACCTAATATTGTACAGAGCTAATAAATGAAGCCACCACACCATCTTCATCTTTGTACAGCCGAAGAAAATGTATATATACAAATTGTACAAGGCAATAAATGCCATATCTCTTTAGCCACCAACACTTCATTTTCAGCCAACAAAGATTACAAATATCTCTGCTAAAAAAAAATGTACAAACCATTATAACACCCTGTAAACTCTTTTACCTATATCAATTCCTCATTCTAGTTCGACCATTCTCAGCTGAAAATTTTAAGTAAGAATCATTTTTAAAACTCAAACAAATATCCAGTACTTAAACAACAATACAAAAAAATCAAAGCCAGAGGATTTAAAGAAGAAGAATTTCAACTTGAAGTGTTCAAGCCTGGTTCAACATCATCCCTCTGTTCTTCTTTTTCTTCTCTGAAAATAAGGTGAGCAACTCTTCCTTTCCAAGCCTACTCTGTTCTTCTTCTTAATCACTGTGAGTAACAATTTTTACTAAATGAACTTAAGTGTTAATTTAGTTGCTTGTTTTTATTCTGGAGATAAGTGTGTTTGCATGCCATAATTAAAGTTCATTACTGGTATAACATGTGAGTAGCATCTTATTTAAATTTTATAACCTAAGTAAAATGAAGTGTGTCTCTCTGTGATGATATATATATTTGGTACATATGTATGTTTATGCAAATCTGGTTATATTTGTTTCCCTGCTCTGTTATCTGTTGACATTCCTTAAAGCAGATATGCAAACGAACCCTCCTCTCATGTTCTAATCACTGTTTGGTTGTAAAATGTAAACAAAAATTGTTTGTTTAATCACAATCTAGGTATTAAAAATCTAAATAAGTTAATTTATCAGGTATGTGTCTCTGGAAAACAAAGAAACAAAGCCAACTTCAATAAGTTTAAAAATCAAACTTCTTGTTTTAAGAATACAGTTGTATTAAGTGAAACTACATACAATAAAATGATTTTTAAGGCAAGTTTTGCAATTTTTAGAGCAAGGGGTGAAGAGCAGATATGCTTTGACTGTTTTTAGTGTTATGGGTTGCTGTAGATAATCTAATGCATTGATGATGTCGAGTTCTGGTCAGAAGGTAGAGGGATGACCAGGGATTCGTGGAAAAATAGTAGGATGGTCGGAAGATCATCGTGGTGGCGGGGAGAAGTGTTTAAAGACTGGTGACCTAATTTTGAGTGGCTCGAGATTTTTGTCTCGCACGAACTTAGGAATGGATCGAGTGCTTCAAGCTTCAGGGGTTGGATACAGGGGAGGTAGACGAGGCTAAGGCCGGAGGAAGATGGGTTGCCCTGTAGCAGGTTGGTAAGGCTCGGGTAAAACTTGTTATGGCTCGGGTATTTCGAGTGCCATACTCGAAGTAGTGGCGCGTTTTTCTCGAAGCAGCTGGGTGATTCGCGAGTGATGGGGCAATAGGCTCGGGAAAAACGTAAATTGGCTCGGGTAATTTGAATGCTTGACTCGAAGCAGGAGGGAGGATGACTCGAAGCAGTTTCTATTTGCCTCGGGTTAGTTGTTGATTTCCAGTTTTTGTAACTTGAACAATTTAAGTCAATTAAATTTCTAAACTTATTTTTCTTAAAAAAATAAAGATTGTTGTTAAGTACAGATATGAATTTGTGTTGAAAGGTTTTGAAATAACAATATTTCTGAAGTTAGTTAAAATGTTTTAAACTTATATTCGAAAGGGATTTATTTTAAAGAAAACTTAATTAAGTAATTGAGAAGTGGATTTAATGTTTTAAATTTATTAAATTAAAAGTTAAGTTAATATATATTGAATTATGATTTAAATTAGCTAAAGATAAATTATTAACTTAAAGCTGATTAAATTATAATTAAAGATAATTAATTAAATGGTAATTAATTAAAGGTTAAATTTTAAATTGAAGACAATCAATTACATGATGGAATTTATAATTAAAAATTGATTTTTTTTAAATAATTAAAAGTTGATGAAATAGTAATTAAAGGTTAATTAATTTATTTTAATGGTTAGTTAATAAATGATTTAAAGGATAATTAATTATATTGGTTTGTAATTAATTAACGATTAATTAACCCGGATTAGAAATTCATAAGTAATTAATCTAATTTGAATAAATCAGATAATTAACTGACCTTACTTATGAATATTTGGATTTGATTGGATGATTGAATTGTTTGATATTCTGATCTATGATGCTTTGTGATATATTCTGATTTGTGCGTAATCTTTACTGTAGTTTATTTATCTGAAATTTATATATATCTGTGATCTGTGAGTAAAAGATAAGCGATATAGTTTATATCGTTTATCAACTATATCCTGTATTTTGATATGTGATGATTCATTGATGTTGCACTATTGTGTGAAACCCCTGGACTACACCATACACACACAAATATGGATTTCACATGGAAATCGATTAAGTCACAGATAAATTAAATTTTTTGAAATTGAAATTTTAATTTCAATTAATTTTGAAAATGAATTTGGGTTAAATGTTAAAGCTTTTGAAATGGAGTTTTTAAGATAAAAGTTATTTTAAAATAACTTAATTAAATTTCCAATTTAAATCATTTAATTTGAATTTGAATTCAAAATAATTTGGAAATTGAATTCCATGTTTGGAAATTACGGTTAAAAATGTTATAAATGTGTTTGTATGAATTTAAACCATTTTAAAAGCATAATTTTGAGAATTTGGATTTAACCCAAATGACTTTAACTTGTATAAATGAATCGGGTTTCCAAAATGAAAACTGTTGTTTCCAAATGATAAAAGCTTTCAGATAAGAAATGAAATTCCAGTTTAATTAAAGGAATTTCAATATTGAATTGAAAATGGTTTTCCAAGTTATGAATGAATTGTTTTGAAAAACTATGATTTGAATCTGTTATCTTTAACAGATTTAAAATAATGATTTGTTTAAACCATTGAAATTGAATTGTTTTGAAAGCTATGAGTTAAATCTTTGTTTTAAAGATTTAACGAGTTAATCAAATTGAAAGGGAAATTAATTTGGAAAATCTGTGAATGAATCTTTTGTTTAAAAGATTAAAGTGTGGAAATTGTTAAACCGTTGAAGGTTGTTAAAATGAATCTTTTTGTTTAAAGATTTGAAAATGGTAATTTGTTAAACCATTTGAAAGAAAAGTTTGGGTTTAAGTTGTGACTTAATTGAAATCCCAATATCCATATGTTTTTAAAGATTGCGCTCATTATTCGATTTAGCCGGGAGAGGACCTTTGTGTCATATAACCCGTTCCGAATACTGATACGTCGTATATGGATAGCATTTGAAGACCGGTGGTGAAGACCGGATATTTACAAAAACGAAAGGACAACTCGTCGAATGTCTCTGCATCGACTGGTCCCCAGTATAGAGATTTTATCACCCTTTGTGATGGGAAGTCCGGACGTGATTGGAAATTATCCGGAATTGCAAGGGCTTCGTGAGAAGTGCCTTCGGTTCTGTTCGAACCCGGAACAGACTTGTATGGATACATGTCTGACATTACACTTTGAGATATAAAGCTGATTTCTTTCAAATACATTTCTGTTGGTGGCGGAGAATTTATTCTCTTAGCTTAACACCCTTCTCTGAGACGTACGAGCTCAGAGGTTATGTAGTTGAAATTTATCAGCGATATATCCCAATTTGGTAATGTGGCATGCTGAGTGTTGCTGTGTGATGATCAATGTTTGATCATTTGTGATATGATCTTTTGTTTGATCATTTATCTTTGTGATCATAGGTTGATCATCTGTTGACCCAAAGCATGGCTTTGTGACAAAGCGTAGCTTTGTGGACGAGACTTCGTCAGGGCCTCACAACCCGGAAATAGTCGAAACAGGATCGTTGCGGCAAGGTTATGAGGGTCGCGCCCTTTAGGGTATGTCATTTCCTTCTGGAAAGGGGTGGTATCATGGTATGGAGCCCAGATACTTACTTATGTGGATACACCTTCTTTATGATGTGTGATGATGGTTACGAGCGCTCGGATAAAGGTCCCAAAGGACCGGGAGGTGGCATATTCGTGAGTTACCTGTTACAGGGGTAACCCGGCCTTGTTAGCAGAGAGCAGTTTGTCTCTCGGGGCGTCCCGCCAGAGGCGTTCCCATGCGACGGAAGGAAGTTCCTTAGCCTGACCATTTGTTGGAAAATCCAAAGAAACAATACGGAACTTGTACGGTTTTAGTTGTAGAACCTACCATCTAATATGGTAGCTATAGTAGGCATAGTATAATGGTACCTATGCTGGCTAAGATTAATATTATACTTTCAAATTGTTTTCCACTATGCACTAATGATAATATCCAATGATTTGCGTAGTAAGCATGTTTGACTATCATAAGAAGAAATCTCCTCCAATTCTGCGTTTGCATTGTGTGTGTGGCGGGAGGTCTTATGGTAGTTTCATTTTCCAAAAGCATTGCGGATTTCAATGTTTAAAACCTTTTGTTGTTGTTTAAAGATAAACTGTTTTTGTTGCTCACACCAGTCCCATGACTGATCCGGAGTTTATTGTTCCCTTCCTAAACTCTGGGTGCCCACTATTTTCCACACGGGCAGTCTAGAGTTGGGTTTCTTTTCAGATATTCAGGTTTAGTAGATTATCTGGAGCTAGTTCATTCATCGGAGTTGCTTATCTTGGAGTTGTGGATTCATTCTTGTCTGAAGATCATTTTGGAGTTATCATTTCTATCTTAGAGTTATTTGTTCTGCTACTGATATTTGTTATCGTTTCTTTTTCCGCTGCTATTTGTTGTATCATATCTCTGATGTATATTGATATTCATTGTATCACTCTGTTGTATCAGATATTATATATCAATGTATTATTCTTTTCTTCCGCTGTGTTATTTACTTAATTGTGTTATAGCTCCGGCGAATCGGATTTGAACGATCGAATCTGCGGCATTCTAGTACAATGTGAAGTACGGATGTCGATTTTCGAGCGTGAAAATCTGGGACGTTACATGTGGTATCAGAGCAAAGGTTGAACTTTAGCTCAGGAGTATAACACGTTAAGTAGCTCATTAGAGATAGGGTGAAGTATACCCTAGAATGAGTATTCCTCAGATATCCGTCCGTATGCCTCAGTAAATTCTCTTACTATCCACTGATAGTGAGTATGAGTGCAAGAAGAGGATGGGATAGGGGACACAGGGAAATGCGACTGTAAATGGTCAATATCCTATAACAACAAGGAAGCAATCTTTTCTATATCGATCTCTTTTGTTCGTCATCTTTTCTCAATTCTTCGATAGTTTCTGGTAGATCCAGAAAGAAGATTCGATATATAAAATGGGACATAAACTCCAGCTGAGTCAATTTGTTTGTTTGGATGTATTGGCTGCCTTGTTTGCTTTGTTTGCTATGGTTGATAGGTATACTTAGTCTTTAAACTAAAAGTTTTGAAACTGTATCCATATATCTATCTATTCTTTGGGTCCGGATATATTCTACGAATGGTTAGTTATTCCTTTCGAACTGACCGATGCCCCTGCATATTTCGTAGATCTGGATAACCCGAGTATTTTGTTGATTGTTAAACAGATTCGTTCTCGTATCTGATTTTGATATTCTGATTTGGTAAGCCAAATGCAGAATAAATGTTCAGTTTGATTAGATGAAACATTCTTCATCTGTCTTTGTTTTCGTGCCTGCGAATTTCGAGGACGAAATTCTTTTAAGGGGGGAAGTTTGTAACGACCCCGAAATTTAAATTTATTTAAATTAATAATTAAATGAATTTTTGAATTAAATTTGTACAGTTTATTATAAATGAGAGAGAGTTTCCCCGATTCAACTCGAAAAATATATAAAATCATTTGAATTTGAATAGTAATATAAAAATAAAATAATAAATACTAAAGTAAATTTAATAATTGAATTATAAATAGAAATAAATAAATAAATTGATTTAACTAGGACTTCACTTTAATTTCAAAGCCAAGACAAAAGATAAGATAAGTATAAACTAATACGAATAACTAAAACAACATTTTAAAGTAAATACCATTGTTACAAACTTAACAACAAAGTAAGATAGAAATTCATTTTTAATTATAAAATAATAAAAAGCAAAACAAATACAAAGTAACAAACAAATAAATATAAAACTAAGTACATATAAGAAAGCATCTAGGCTGTAAACAAAAGCATAGCAAGTAAAATACTTGTACCTAATATTGTACAGAGCTAATAAATGAAGCCACCACACCATCTTCATCTTTGTACAGCCGAAGAAAATGTATATATACAAATTGTACAAGGCAATAAATGCCATATCTCTTTAGCCACCAACACTTCATTTTCAGCCAACAAAGATTACAAATATCTCTGCTAAAAAAAATGTACAAACCATTATAACACCCTGTAAACTCTTTTACCTATATCAATTCCTCATTCTAGTTCGACCATTCTCAGCTGAAAATTTTAAGTAAGAATCATTTTTAAAACTCAAACAAATATCCAGTACTTAAACAACAATACAAAAAAATCAAAGCCAGAGGATTTAAAGAAGAAGAATTTCAACTTGAAGTGTTCAAGCCTGGTTCAACATCATCCCTCTGTTCTTCTTTTTCTTCTCTGAAAATAAGGTGAGCAACTCTTCCTTTCCAAGCCTACTCTGTTCTTCTTCTTAATCACTGTGAGTAACAATTTTTACTAAATGAACTTAAGTGTTAATTTAGTTGCTTGTTTTTATTCTGGAGATAAGTGTGTTTGCATGCCATAATTAAAGTTCATTACTGGTATAACATGTGAGTAGCATCTTATTTAAATTTTATAACCTAAGTAAAATGAAGTGTGTCTCTCTGTGATGATATATATATTTGGTACATATGTATGTTTATGAAAATCTGGTTATATTTGTTTCCCTGCTCTGTTATCTGTTGACATTCCTTAAAGCAGATATGCAAACGAACCCTCCTCTCATGTTCTAATCACTGTTTGGTTGTAAAATGTAAACAAAAATTGTTTGTTTAATCACAATCTAGGTATTAAAAATCTAAATAAGTTAATTTATCAGGTATGTGTCTCTGGAAAACAAAGAAACAAAGCCAACTTCAATAAGTTTAAAAATCAAACTTCTTGTTTTAAGAATACAGTTGTATTAAGTGAAACTACATACAATAAAATGATTTTTAAGGCAAGTTTTGCAATTTTTAGAGCAAGGGGTGAAGAGAAGATATGCTTTGACTGTTTTTAGTGTTATGGGTTGCTGTAGATAATCTAATGCATTGATGATGTCGAGTTCTGGTCAGAAGGTAGAGGGATGACCAGGGATTCGTGGAAAAATAGTAGGATGGTCGGAAGATCATCGTGGTGGCGGGGAGAAGTGTTTAAAGACTGGTGACCTAATTTTGAGTGGCTCGAGATTTTTGTCTCGCACGAACTTAGGAATGGATCGAGTGCTTCAAGCTTCAGGGGTTGGATACAGGGGAGGTAGACGAGGCTAAGGCCGGAGGAAGATGGGTTGCCCTGTAGCAGGTTGGTAAGGCTCGGGTAAAACTTGTTATGGCTCGGGTATTTCGAGTGCCATACTCGAAGTAGTGGCGCGTTTTTCTCGAAGCAGCTGGGTGATTCGCGAGTGATGGGGCAATAGGCTCGGGAAAAACGTAAATTGGCTCGGGTAATTTGAATGCTTGACTCGAAGCAGGAGGGAGGATGACTCGAAGCAGTTTCTATTTGCCTCGGGTTAGTTGTTGATTTCCAGTTTTTGTAACTTGAACAATTTAAGTCAATTAAATTTCTAAACTTATTTTTCTTAAAAAAATAAAGATTGTTGTTAAGTACAGATATGAATTTGTGTTGAAAGGTTTTGAAATAACAATATTTCTGAAGTTAGTTAAAATGTTTTAAACTTATATTCGAAAGGGATTTATTTTAAAGAAAACTTAATTAAGTAATTGAGAAGTGGATTTAATGTTTTAAATTTATTAAATTAAAAGTTAAGTTAATATATATTGAATTATGATTTAAATTAGCTAAAGATAAATTATTAACTTAAAGCTGATTAAATTATAATTAAAGATAATTAATTAAATGGTAATTAATTAAAGGTTAAATTTTAAATTGAAGACAATCAATTACATGATGGAATTTATAATTAAAAATTGATTTTTTTTTAAATAATTAAAAGTTGATGAAATAGTAATTAAAGGTTAATTAATTTATTTTAATGGTTAGTTAATAAATGATTTAAAGGATAATTAATTATATTGGTTTGTAATTAATTAACGATTAATTAACCCGGATTAGAAATTCATAAGTAATTAATCTAATTTGAATAAATCAGATAATTAACTGACCTTACTTATGAATATTTGGATTTGATTGGATGATTGAATTGTTTGATATTCTGATCTATGATGCTTTGTGATATATTCTGATTTGTGCGTAATCTTTACTGTAGTTTATTTATCTGAAATTTATATATATCTGTGATCTGTGAGTAAAAGATAAGCGATATAGTTTATATCGTTTATCAACTATATCCTGTATTTTGATATGTGATGATTCATTGATGTTGCACTATTGTGTGAAACCCCTGGACTACACCATACACACACAAATATGGATTTCACATGGAAATCGATTAAGTCACAGATAAATTAAATTTTTTGAAATTGAAATTTTAATTTCAATTAATTTTGAAAATGAATTTGGGTTAAATGTTAAAGCTTTTGAAATGGAGTTTTTAAGATAAAAGTTATTTTAAAATAACTTAATTAAATTTCCAATTTAAATCATTTAATTTGAATTTGAATTCAAAATAATTTGGAAATTGAATTCCATGTTTGGAAATTACGGTTAAAAATGTTATAAATGTGTTTGTATGAATTTAAACCATTTTAAAAGCATAATTTTGAGAATTTGGATTTAACCCAAATGACTTTAACTTGTATAAATGAATCGGGTTTCCAAAATGAAAACTGTTGTTTCCAAATGATAAAAGCTTTCAGATAAGAAATGAAATTCCAGTTTAATTAAAGGAATTTCAATATTGAATTGAAAATGGTTTTCCAAGTTATGAATGAATTGTTTTGAAAAACTATGATTTGAATCTGTTATCTTTAACAGATTTAAAATAATGATTTGTTTAAACCATTGAAATTGAATTGTTTTGAAAGCTATGAGTTAAATCTTTGTTTTAAAGATTTAACGAGTTAATCAAATTGAAAGGGAAATTAATTTGGAAAATCTGTGAATGAATCTTTTGTTTAAAAGATTAAAGTGTGGAAATTGTTAAACCGTTGAAGGTTGTTAAAATGAATCTTTTTGTTTAAAGATTTGAAAATGGTAATTTGTTAAACCATTTGAAAGAAAAGTTTGGGTTTAAGTTGTGACTTAATTGAAATCCCAATATCCATATGTTTTTAAAGATTGCGCTCATTATTCGGTTTAGCCGGGAGAGGACCTTTGTGTCATATAACCCGTTCCGAATACTGATACGTCGTATATGGATAGCATTTGAAGACCGGTGGTGAAGACCGGATATTTACAAAAACGAAAGGACAACTCGTCGAATGTCTCTGCATCGACTGGTCCCCGGTATAGAGATTTTATCACCCTTTGTGATGGGAAGTCCGGACGTGATTGGAAATTATCCGGAATTGCAAGGGCTTCGTGAGAAGTGCCTTCGGTTCTGTTCGAACCCGGAACAGACTTGTATGGATACATGTCTGACATTACACTTTGAGATATAAAGCTGATTTCTTTCAAATACATTTCTGTTGGTGGCGGAGAATTTATTCTCTTAGCTTAACACCCTTCTCTGAGACGTACGAGCTCAGAGGTTATGTAGTTGAAATTTATCAGCGATATATCCCAATTTGGTAATGTGGCATGCTGAGTGTTGCTGTGTGATGATCAATGTTTGATCATTTGTGATATGATCTTTTGTTTGATCATTTATCTTTGTGATCATAGGTTGATCATCTGTTGACCCAAAGCATGGCTTTGTGACAAAGCGTAGCTTTGTGGACGAGACTTCGTCAGGGCCTCACAACCCGGAAATGGTCGAAACAGGATCGTTGCGGCAAGGTTATGAGGGTCGCGCCCTTTAGGGTATGTCATTTCCTTCTGGAAAGGGGTGGTATCATGGTATGGAGCCCAGATACTTACTTATGTGGATACACCTTCTTTATGATGTGTGATGATGGTTACGAGCGCTCGGATAAAGGTCCCAAAGGACCGGGAGGTGGCATATTCGTGAGTTACCTGTTACAGGGGTAACCCGGCCTTGTTAACAGAGAGCAGTTTGTCTCTCGGGGCGTCCCGCCAGAGGCGTTCCCATGCGACGGAAGGAAGTTCCTTAGCCTGACCATTTGTTGGAAAATCCAAAGAAACAATACGGAACTTGTACGGTTTTAGTTGTAGAACCTACCATCTAATATGGTAGCTATAGTAGGCATAGTATAATGGTACCTATGCTGGCTAAGATTAATATTATACTTTCAAATTGTTTTCCACTATGCACTAATGATAATATCCAATGATTTGCGTAGTAAGCATGTTTGACTATCATAAGAAGAAATCTCCTCCAATTCTGCGTTTGCATTGTGTGTGTGGCGGGAGGTCTTATGGTAGTTTCATTTTCCAAAAGCATTGCGGATTTCAATGTTTAAAACCTTTTGTTGTTGTTTAAAGATAAACTGTTTTTGTTGCTCACACCAGTCCCATGACTGATCCGGAGTTTATTGTTCCCTTCCTAAACTCTGGGTGCCCACTATTTTCCACACGGGCAGTCTAGAGTTGGGTTTCTTTTCAGATATTCAGGTTTAGTAGATTATCTGGAGCTAGTTCATTCATCGGAGTTGCTTATCTTGGAGTTGTGGATTCATTCTTGTCTGAAGATCATTTTGGAGTTATTATTTCTATCTTAGAGTTATTTGTTCTGCTACTGATATTTGTTATCGTTTCTTTTTCCGCTGCTATTTGTTGTATCATATCTCTGATGTATATTGATATTCATTGTATCACTCTGTTGTATCAGATATTATATATCAATGTATTATTCTTTTCTTCCGCTGTGTTATTTACTTAATTGTGTTATAGCTCCGGCGAATCGGATTTGAACGGTCGAATCTGCGGCATTCTAGTACAATGTGAAGTACGGATGTCGATTTTCGAGCGTGAAAATCTGGGACGTTACAATCCCTCCAACCTGTTTCCCTGCATCCATAGATGTTAGCACAATACCAATTCCACTTCAATGTGGAATTATCGCGGTATATGGGATTTATAAATATTATCCGCTATTATGCGGCGCAATAGGGTCTCATCCGCTATATAATGCGGGAAATCAACTCCAATACATATATAATACCAATTCCACTTCACAGTGGAATTATCGCGGTATATGTTTTAATAAATAACCTCCGCTTAATATACGGCATATAGGGTCTATTTAACACAACAGATAACAATTATCATCCAATTCACACAATCAACACTATCAACAATTTTAAATCTCAACTATTTAAAATTTAAATCGAAACAATTTCGATTGAGTGAGGAGTTCTCACCTTGCTTTCAATAACGGTGGCAGCGTTCAATTTTCAAATTAAATCGAGCGTCTTTGATTAAATCTAAAATTTTCACGAGCCTTAATCGCCTCCCTGTCTGCTGCAGTGCGTAGATCGCGTCGCTGCAATTCTGGTGCTACCAAAATCGTCGAATTCTGATAACGTATGCAAAAGTTATGACATGTAGAAGTTTATACAAATTTATAATATATAATTTACAATTTCTTTATTTAATTTCAAACCCTACACAATCACAGCCGTTCAAATTCTTAGATGAGAATCTGGTCGCTCAACGCACCTTCTTCCCAAACGTGAACCCTGCAGGTAATACACGTGAAAAACAACCCATAGCCGCCTCTTGCCATCAATTAACGCAACCACTTCGTCGACTTCTACCCCGATCAGAGACTTCCACTTCGCTCCCCTCGACAAGAGCTACCCACGACTGCAACATCAGGGAGCTCGGCTGTCCCCTTGCTTGGAATTTCATGTGCAACCCCTTGATGAACGCGAGCCATTATCTTCCTCCATGTCGCGTTTTACGATGACCCACCGTATGGATGTGAAGATCTCGTGAAGCTCTTCAACATTGTAGTTGAAGATATTTGCTAATTCTTCATGGATTGAGAGAGATTAAGGGAAGAAGGAGATGAAATTCCGGCCATAGAAATGAAGGTGGCGGCTAGGCAATGGGCATTGAAATTAGGGTTAGGGTTTTCTTATGTTGCAAACGAAAATAAAGAGGTCCTTTTATAGAAAATCCTCCAAAAACACTATTCATCCGATTTTTCCCGAACTCCAAATCGAGCGTGCCGGCTGGCGTTTCTAAGGTTTACCCTGCGTTCCGGACACAATGGAACATGTTTCGGGAGCTAATTCGATCATATGCGCGAGTTACGAAAATAAACGATCAATTTAAATTTAAATCGATTAAAACCGATTTCGATGCTTTTTGGCTTGCCCCGGACAAACCGTACATCCGATTGACACAAAATTTGAAACCATACAATAATTTAACATTACGGATCCGATAAAACTGGTTTCATCGAAATCCGAGACTGTTTGAAAAATGACTATTTTTAGTCGTCAATTAAATATTAAAATATTCAATTTTCACGGTTTAACTTTTAATTCAATTTTAAAAGTTTACAAACATCATTCTAACTCTAATATGATTTAATATAACTTCATAAATCATTTTCATTCACATTTAATCCGGATTTTAATTTTTTCTGGAATTTCATATATTAAATTATCGATTTAATTATCCAATTAAATCTCTATATTCGAATTTTAATTCATTCGACTTTCAATTCTTACTTATTAATATTTAAAAGCAATTAAATATTTGAATTTCAAATAACAGAAATTCTGGGTCGTTACAATGTGCCTGACACTTGAATCATAAGGGTATTTCATAAAAAATACATTATTCCATAAGTCGACATCACTCAATATAATATGTTGAAGATAAGAATCTTCAATAGAATGTTGTCATCTACCATATATTTATTAATAAATTATTTGCATACTCCTTGGTTGTTGAGCAAACTCAAGCTAGAGATGTTATGTGTAGTATCATTAATTTATTGAATAGACAAGGTAAGCTAACTCTATGTATTTGTTGAGCAAACTCAATATACATATATTATACTTAGGCCATCGCAATATGGTAGGTATGCGTAAATAATTTTGTTTTGATTTGTTGAACAAACTTAAGGTCGAAGTGAAATTAGGATAAGGTACAAACGGTTAGGAGTTGTATATGATACAACCGATAAGGAGTTATCCATCATCGGTGGGCTATGAATTATTGAGCAAACTCAATTCAAAATTCCAAGATAGACGGGTCCTAACACCCACCAGTGAAGTCGAAAGGCTTCTATGTTTTGACTTAGGGTTTGGTGAAACATAAAAGACTAGTGGGAGCCTTGTTAGAAAAATGAAATGATAATATTTAACATTTCTAATAATGTAAGAACATATGCTATATAATGTTATAATAATCTGCATTGATAAATTTTGGGCATTTTATATGATTGATAAAACATTTATCAATTAAGATATACAAATGAACCAAACTGAAGACTGACAAATAGAAATATAATAGTGGAAATTAGCCTTAGGGGCCTCTTTAGCAAGTGCAATTAGTTTCTAGGACACACAACTGAAATAATTACTTTTAAGGACAAAATGCAAAATAATTAGTTTCTAAGGCCTGAAAACCTATGAAATTATGTCCTTGAAAGTAATTGGACTGCTGACTTTGTCCTTAAAAGTAACTATTCTGCTGACTTTGGCCTTGAAATTAATTTCTGTGGATGTGTGTCCTAGAAACTAATTGGACTGCAAAGTTTGTCCTTCTAGTGAAATGCCCCAATGTAATATATATACTTACTATTAAATACTTCTTGCATGTTAATGGTTTATATACCCATGCAAGTGCCAAATTTTACAACTACTGAATACATTCGTAATTTGGTCGCTTACATGTTTATTTGATCGAGACCGTGTACTGCATTCTATAAGTTTCAAACTCAAAAGCAATACAAGACTATGGATATTTTATCCATATAAAATCGCATATGAATGTTATATGATGAACGGTCACAGTTTGCAGTGTACGATATTTCGATGAAAGTTTTTCATCCGAAATAAGAAAATAAACCTTACCATGAGATCGAGTATTCAATTTGATTGATTACAATAAAGATCATATTGTGTTAGGTATAACACTAGACCAAAACTACAAGATAGACCTAAGAACTCGATCGTTGGAATATCAGTTTGATCAGTTTATGAAAAGTGCAACATGCTAGATATCCTTAAATGTTTAGAATGATCGAGTGGGCTTTTCTAAAGAGTCCGTTGTGATGTTGTAGTAAGGATATTCTTTTGAATGGTTCGATCCGATCATTTAGAAAGAATAATGAATGTACAAGGGCATATGTGATTTAAAGATACGGTTGGGATGAAGTGAGTAAATGGTCGCTTCTGCTTCATAAAGAAATATCGAAAACAAGAATTGTAAAATAATAATTGATACTTAATATTGGAATAAGAAATGTGATTTCTATTCCAAAATGTATGTTCATATAAAAATCTATTTTTATGAGATTTATTTCTTTGAGTTCAAGATACTTGATCAAAGAACTCTCTACTGTAAACTAGTTGCAGTACATGAAATAAATAATTTATATTAAGTGAATAATGGACCTCTGAATTCGGGATGTTATTATAGTAATGGCGGAAATAGTGGAAGCATGCCATATAGCACATATTAATCGCATCAAGTTACAAAAATTGTTTTCGTAAAATATACAGAACATTATTTACGAAATAATGACTATTTTTCAGTGTCGACTCAAAAATAGATATAGTTATATTTCAGTGTGAATATTCTTTATAAAATAAAACTATAATGTGGTATTTGTTTTCATAAGAAAAGTGATGCAATTGAAAATACTGAAGTATCCAAAATTATTTCCAATTATTTTGGAATTATAAACTAAGCCCTAATATTGAGAAATAATTTTTATTATATGATTATGAATCATATGATACTAGTTAATTATATCTCAAACAATTGAGAGATATGCACCCATTTAGTGGGAGCATCATAAGAGTTGATGAACTCTTAAGATTGATACTTATAGATGTATGCAGTGGTAAGTCTACTAATACCAAAACGATTCCACGTACTTTCTCATATTCAACGATGAGTTATCATAGGCATGAACATGTGTATTTGATACGCATATAGAAGTCTATGATAAGCTCATCGAATATAAAATGAAAGTAACTAATATAACATGCAATATAAATGATTCGATTTGATCGACTGGGTGAGTATATTCGAAATAGTTTCGTGTGTACCTTATATGAATAAAGATTTAGTCCCAAAGGTCACTCCTCCATATAATACATAATGATGTATCAATATGGGTAATCGAACTTTATTGGACAAAGCACGATTAATGATTAATGAAGTTGAGTAAAAGTTCTTTCTATAAGATGTGTACTTAAGAGTAGTACACAAGATTAAAATTAATATCATCCAAAGAATAGTTTACAAAACCACATAAACTAAGGGTTATAAGAAACTCCTACATATCCTAGGTTAAGGAGTTGGCAGATTATGCGAATCGAAGGACTGCACGTAATAATTATACGTAAGGAATCTTGTATGAATCGTCCTAAGGGAATTTTGATAAAGGTAATCATTAGATGATTAATTTATGTTGTGAACATAAATATATTATGAACTAATGCAAAGTCGGTTTTATATAAGGAAGTTTGTAAAATGTTTATGAATGCCCATTCCATTGCACTGAGAAACAACTGTTGTTTCTAGAAATACCAACTTTGTAGTGAAGGAATTTCTTTAATAAATTATTGGTATAAAATTAATTTGGATACGATCCAATAATAAAACTGATTACAAGGGATGAAATCAAATTGACCGAACCTAAATGAACACAAATAAATTAGAACGTTTAATGAGTAATCTTGTACATTAAAGAAATATTGTCAGTTTCTGGTCAATGTCAAGAATAAATAATCCTCGGTTGTTTAATTTAACTATTAAGAGTATTGAATCTATAATATGGTACGATGCGCTAACCCGAAATAGATTCCAAGTAAATTATCAAAATATGATTTTGACAGTTCTATCCGAAGAGATATGACTCATTGGATGCAGATGTGTCTTTATGAGAAAGACAAATGCAGTTAGAATATAGTGAGCCACACTGATAAGAATATTACCGTGAATTTCAATTGTTGAAATTCACGTAACAGATTCATCCTTCAATGTGCTCAAGTTAGTTCGGATTTTACTCATAAAATTATCACCTGATATGAATTTATGTTTTGGTATATATGTGTTGAAACAAAAAGTTCTGAATTTAATTTAGACTAGTTTGTTTGCATATAACAGCCAAAGTGTCCGAAGTCAGTTGAAGCGATATTGAGTTTGTGGGTTTTCGAATACGATCCGAGAATGGATACAAAAGTATCATCTGAAAAGCATAAAAATCGAACAAATATTTTGATAGGTGTACCAAGCAGCTTGATTACCAATTAAAATACAGAGGAAGTGTGTTCTCACAAGAAAGAAATTTAAAGGTTAATAGATACTTCTAAATCATAAGTAAACAACACACTACTGTTTTTTAACGATGTACTTGTGTTAAAATCAGTTTTAGTTGTTTTAATACTCAACGTTGGATTTGATGTCTTTTATAGTAAGTGTAAAAGATGTTAGAAATGTCCCAAAACGATATGCAAGGACGCCTTATTAAAATGTTTAATACATAACATGCAAGACGGATTCCTTATGCATTGGCAATAGGAATTATCATACATGTTATATTGTTTACGATATCATTATTTGTTTATGTATTTGATACATGAAGAAAATATCAAATCCAAACTGATATCACTAAATGATAGTTTGAAGTGTTCTCATGTATTTACCATATACTAGATAATTGTTTACAGAAACAACGAACACCTTATGAAGGAGTGTTCAAACACAAACTTCATAACTGATATTGAGCATAACATGTCAATAATAAATTGAAGTTAAGAATCTTTGAAATTGGATATGTTCCTAACAAAAGAATGTAGTTGATTCAGTGAAAATTGCTAAGTACATCGTCTTGAATAGTGCATCAATAAAAGCAATGTATATAAATATAAGTGCAATAAATTTATGACTGAGCTGAGGACGATTCCAAATGTTGAGAATCTCATAACATTGTTATATGATAACAATATAACAATATAGTTCATAAAATAACTTAAAGCTTAGTGGAAGTCAAGAAACATACTATGAATTGTTCCACATGATAAAGATAGTTTATCAACGTCGGAGAAAGTTGATTGAAAAAGTAGATAATTGAAACATCATAACCCGTTCACTGAGGGACTAACCCAATTGGTTTTGAGAAAACTGATTGAGAAGTTGGAATAAGATTCCATAATTGACCCCAAGTGCAAGTGGGAGATTGATAGAGTTAGGGGTATGCCCTAGAGGCAATTATGTAATTTATTACATATATCTAACTGGATAACCAATTTTTTCCAAAATAAAAGGTGTTTTCTTTTTATTATATACTTGATATAATGTGTGATATTAACTAATTAATTTAATTAAAAGTATATTTAATGGAAAATCCATAAATGGTAAGTTTTGTGATAGTAGTCACATAGTGTTGTAACCGTGGGTAATTTATCATAATGAAAACAAATATATCATTTTAAATGTTCCTAGTCAAGATGCATCAAGATTGGATATCGATGTATCCGTTGAGACTATAGTATGTAACGCCCTCTAAATGTTGGGCAGTGTATTACTCATAATTGCTGAGGGCACCTAGAGGTTATGTACTGATAGTTATTGGATAACTATGAAATGACTCACTCGATAGTTTTCTGTTGGTTAATATAACCAAGGTCAAACAGAAAATATCGATGAGACTGATTTATACAGTTTTCTCGACTTGAAAATACTACCAATCTTCAATATGAAAGCTCTGCTTTAATTATAGTCAAATCATGGTACGATATCCATCAAGTGACTATAGTTGGGTCGAGTGGAAGTATTGAAAGTGAAGCACTATTCAAGAGAGGATTCACTTCCTCTCTTATATGGGGTTAGTATCGCGGTCAACTCAAGTCAACTCAAAGTCAAAATCTCTGGCAAGAGTATTTCGTTTAATAATAATTGTTATTATTGAACCAAATATTTTGTGTTTAGACTATAGAGTTGAATATGGACGATATTGGAATTTTGACTATTACCAAATTCCATAAGTCCAAAGTGATATAGTTCTGATGAAAAGAATTGGTGTAAATAAAAGTCACAACCGGATAACGCTTAATTAAGTAAGATTGGATTTTACCGAAACCAATTAAGTAATAAATTTGGCTAAAATGTCATACCACCTACTAAGTGACGTGTGAACATTAATATTCGAATAGTTCGATACTAGTCGCTGACCAAATTTACACCTGACGAGTGACATAACTGAAACGATGAATTCTCATTTGACCAAATAATTTAATTACTTTATTAATTGTTATAAATTAATTAAATTAATTAATATTTATAGAATATTAATTATTAAATTTGATTATGGTTTGACAAATAAATATTACAAAATATATTTAGAATGATTATAAATATATCAATTGATATACGATATTGATAAGCGATTAAATTTGACTTTAATTGTGTAATATTTTTATATGGGCTTAATTGGGCTTAAGGTCCATCATAGGCCTTGTTAAGTTTGGCGGCACACATGGGTCTAGGCGGCACAATTTTGGTAGAAAGGGGCTTTAGATGACTCAGATTGAAGGAGAAAGGGTATAAGAGTAGATCCACTTTTCTTTTCTTTCTATCCACTATATATAAGCATCCCTAACCCGATATTTTGTTGTCTCCTATTACTTACTTGCTGGCCGAAATTATACCTTCGTCTATCCATCACTACAAGCTCAAACCAAATTAGATCTGCTCACTGTCCGATAGTTAAAGGTCAACGGTTCAAGGACTAACAATTTGTTAAATTGGAAAGAGTTTCAAAGGGGAGAGTTTATCTTTTTAAGGTGTACTTCAAGGCTTTGGAATTATGGTATGATTTTATAAGATTATAATTATTGATGTTCAATCTAATGTTCTTATCATATATGTATTATACATATTATATTGTTAGTTAGGTGAGGATTCTGATATGCAAGCAATGTTGTCACAAAATCGTTTTGGTTATATGTATGTATATATTTATGTTTAAAAAACTAGTTTTTCATATCATATATTTTAGGTCAGTACAGCCATATGAAAAAATAATATAATTTAATATTTTAAATTAATATATACATATATATATATTATTTAATTACATATATATACTTTATAATTAGTTATAACATCATATTATGGTTAAAATCAGTCATATACTTTTTTATATAATGTGTTATAGTAAAATTAATTTTAAATTTTATAAATATTTATTATTATTTAATAATATTTAAATTAATTTACTTTATAAATAAATTATATTAATTCGAATATTTTATTAAAAATATTTTTTGAATTTTATAAAATTATATTAGTACCAGGTAATCTCTCGGCCAAAAAATGAAAAATGAAATTTATTTTTAAATTTTTAAAATTAATTGTTTAAAACGACCGAAATTAAATAAATTAATTTAAACCGAGAAAACTAAGGAAAAAATTTAAAACTTCAAAATATCATTTAGGGTTTACTAAAAATTTAAAATTTGAATAAAGTTTTGAAATTAATTATTTATTAATATTTTATTAATTTTCAAATGAATATTTAATTAAAATGTATTTTAAAATAAAAAATAATAATAAATTATTTGTTGAGCTGTGCATAAGACCTAATATTTCATATTTATCAAAAAAACAATTTTTTATTGATATATATATATATATACGTATGTATGTATGTATAATTATGAATATATTTGTGTCTGTGTGTATGTGTGTGTATATTAGAAATATATATTTTAAAAAAATTCTATACGTATATATATATGTATTACTCACGATTTAAAATAAATTATTTAATATTTATAAATAATTTATTTATATAATATATTACATATTATTTATATATAATATTTATATTTTATTCATATGATTACATACATACACACACACATACTTATATAAAATTATTTAAACAAAACTTGATACACACACACACCCCTATATACTTATATAAAATTATTTAAACAAAACTTAATGCATACATACATATTTATATATTTGTGTGTGTGTATACACACAAATAATATTACATATATACGTATATATATTTGGACAACATATACTCGCATAGTGGATGAGCTAACGTATTCATTGCAATGTAAATCCCAACTTCTATAAACAGGCATGTTATACCTTGCACGAATTGATACGTTACACATGCACATACATACATGTGTATATGACACACACACACACACACACACACACACACATATATATATATATATAATAACATAAATTAAATAAAATTATATCAAATTGTAAATTTAAAAAAAGAAAAGATTTTATTTAAATAAAATTTAGAAATGTTCTAAATAAACTAGACTTCATAGGCCCAATAAAGATCCAATAGGGGAATTTTTTTGAAATTCATGCATAACTTCCACTACGGGCTAGCCCAGTTCCAACATATGCCTGTAGGCCCTAAATACATATATATCTAAACATATACTACCCAAAAACCCCAGCAACTTAAAACTTCTTGAATAGGGATGAGGCATACCCAATGAGCATTTAATACCTCAACCCCAAAACAGACCCTCCGCAACGTAATCGCCAGTCAATCAGTCATAGCCATAGAGACCGATGACCTCTATATACGACTTTATAATGATAGAGTTAGGGGTATTCCCTAGGGGTAATTATGTAATTTCTTACATATATCTAACTCGTTGACCAATCTTGTTCGAAATAAAGGTATTTTCTTTCTATTATATACTTGATATAATGTGGTTATATTAATTAATTAATTTAATTAAAAGTATATTTAATAGAAAATCCATAAATGGTATGTTTTGTGATAGTAGTTACAAAGTGTTGTAGCCGTGAGTAATTTATCACAATGAAACAAATATACCATTTTTTAATGTTCCTAGTCAAGATGCATCGAGACTAGATATCGATGTATCCATTGAGACTAGAGTACGTAGCGCTCTCCAAATGTTGGGCAGTGTATTACTCATCACTACTGGGGGCACCAAGGGGTTAGGTACTGATAGTTATTGGATAACTATGGAATGACTCACTCGATAGTTTTATGTTGGTTAATATAACTAAGGTCAAGCAGAGAATATCGATGTGACTAATTTACATAGTTCTCTCGGCTTAAGAATATTGTTGGTCTTCAATGTGGAAGCTTCGCTTTAATTAAAGTTAAATCATGGCACGACATCCATCGAACGACTATAGTAGGGTCGAGTGGAAGCATTGGAAGTGAAACACTATTCAAGAGAGGATTCGTCTCCTCAGTTAAATGAGGTTAGTATCACGGTCAACTGAAGTCAACTCAAAGTCAAAGTCTCTGGCCAGAGCATTTCGGTTAATAATAATTGTTATTATTGAACCAAGGAATTTGTGTTTGGACTATAAAGTTGAATGTGGATGATATTGGAATTTTGACCATTACCAAATTCCATAAATCCAAAGTGATATAGTTTTGACGAAGAGAATTGGTGTAAATAATTGTCACTATTAAGTACCGCTTATAATAAGTAAAATTGGATTTTACCTAAAAGATGTGTAAGCATTAAATTCGTCCAAAATGTCACACCACCTGCTAAGTGACATGTGAACATTAATATTAGAATAGTTCGATATTAATCGCTGACTAAAGTTACACTTTTGAGTCGCACAACCGTAATGATGAATGCTTCGAAAACCACATGATTTAGTTAATTTATAACCGTTATAAATTAATTAAATTAATTAATATTTATAAAATATTAATTATTAAATTTTTGTTTATTTATTTATTTGATTTGCATGAATCCATTAGTATTTAATAAAGTACGTACATAAAAGTTATGTATGTACGTATCGATATATGATATTGATAAAATACTTGAATCGGATTTAAATAGATTAATTACTAAATGGGTTTGGGAATATTTTAAGGCCCATGTAGCCTTATTCATAGAAGGCCATAAGAAAAAGAGTCATAAAATCCAATGGTTGGATCTAGAAAATGAAGGGAGGAGGTTAAGGAAGGATCCATCTATAAATATGTTATCTTACATTCACTGGCCTCTCTTAATCACTCTCCTTCTAAACCCTACTCCATCTTTATTTTTCTACCTTCTTGGCCTAAATTTCATGGTTTCTAAGCCATAATAATTCCCAAAACAAATCAAATAAAATAAATTCAAAAGTGGTGCTTCAGATTGTTGCAATTTCTGGAGGTGATTCATTCGGATCTAGAAGCATTTATCATTCAAGGTACGAATCATAGGCAACATTAATAAGGTAAATTTCATTATTTATTTATTATTCCATGATATTATAGATCTAGTAGTTAATTCATTTTGAAAATTGTATATATGAATTTGTTGTCCCTTATAAGCATACAATTATAGATCTTAAAGTAGTATAACTTGTTACCATTAGAATTTGTTTTCATTTGAAGTTGATAACTTCTATTCATGATTTTCTATGTTAATTTCTATTGATTTTGATCTAAATATAGATCTGGTAATTAACTTGTAATTATAATTAACTTATTTTATTTAATAGTTAACAATATTTTACATTGATTCCAATTTTGTTTTCTACTTTAAGATTCATACATATACATAAATGCGTATGTGTATATATCTATGTGTATGTTAAAATAATTTTAAAATATTTTAGAAGGTTTTAAGAATTTTTATTATTAACATATACATATAAATTATACTTAGATTTATTGATTAAGATCTGTTATCAGACTGTTTTACTAAATTAGATTACTGCATGTTTGGTAATAAATCTTAAATTGCTTACAATTAATTTGGTTGAGTTGATTTATTAATTTAAAGGATTCATTTACAATATATATAGAAATATTTTTAAACATATATATATATATATATTACGTATACATGCAAACACATACATATATGTAAACTTTATTTATGTATAAATAAACATGAATCAAAATAATATTATTATTATACAAAATATACTTTGGACAAAAAATTTATTATAAAAAATATCTATGTTTGATTCTACATTAAATTATTAACACATACATATTTGTCACACTTGGATTTATTGATTAAGATATATTTTCATATTGATTTACTAAATCAAATCGATACATGTTTGGTAATAAATCTTGAATGGATTATAGTTGACTTGGATGATTAATTTAGTATATTTGGAGGATTCATTAAACAATACATATATAATCATATTTAAACATATATACACACACAATTAATTAATAATACATACATATTTTTGTTGTTGACTGTTTATATCCTTATATCACAATGCCAATTGATTGCCATTTATATGCTGCATTAATTAAGTTTACCAAATGGAAAATTAAATCAATCATCTTTGTTACTCTTTATCTATTTCCCATATTTCCTTTATGTGTTTAACTATTTCTAGTTATATGTCTAACATTGTCATTATTTAATAGCACCTATCATATGTTGCTCTTGCAGAATTATAGTATAATATATATTTGTTTATACTCACATTTATGCATTAATCAATTTAATTAAAGAGAGATAAATGAAAGGTTTCTCTTTCCATATAAATAATTTGTCTTTCATTAATTAAATAAGTTAAGAGAAGGAAACGAAAAGTTTCCTTCTCTAAATAAATTTATGCCCCCTCATTAATTCAATAACATAAGAGATAGGAAATGAAAAGTTTTCTTCTTTAAATAAATTTAATAAGTTACCGTTACACACAAATATGTACATAGAGTATATTTGATATACTCTAATTTACAAACACATTAAATTAAATTTTAAACTTTATTTCTAAATCTAAATAAAATAAAGATTTTATTTAAAAGAAAACTTAGAAAATTTGTAAGTATGTTCAGACTTCATAAGCCTGTTACTGATCCAAAATGGTAAAAATTTTGAAATTCATTCATTTCTTCCGCTGCGGGTTGGCCCATTTTCAACAATGGTATCGGAGCCCAATAGCTTATGCGGTCTAAATTAGTCATGTTAGGGCTAACAACTGAAGCTTGTGCACTTAATACGGTATCTAGAAAGGTGATGTCTAGGATTGGAATCGGGTAATCAAGTATCATGTCCTACCTGGTTACCTGCCTGCCCTAAAAGGTGATGTGAGCCCAGAGGTTGCCCCTAATTGAAAAGGCCCAATTTGAATTGGACCTTAGGCTAATTTTCAAAATAGTTTTGAAAATCAAGACATGATTTTAAATTTAAAAGTTAAATTTAAAATAAAAACATATTTATTATAAAAGTTTATAATATAACATAAATTTTCAAAATGTTTGAAAATGTAGTGAAAAGTTCAAAATGTTTGAAATTATGTAAATATTAATTTTAAAATTTAAAATTATTAATAAGATTAATAATATAAATTAATTAAATGAGTTAATTAATTAATACTTATATGCATGTATTATATATGTTGATATAGGTTATGTTATTTTAAAGTGTTTAAGATATCATAAGCATACATGTATGTATATAAGATAAATTTTCGAAATTAATATAATTTAATTAAAATTGTTTAATTAATAAAGTAATTAAAGGTCATTTAATTAACTAAAAATATGCATATATAAGATATATGTGTCTTACTATAAAGGTTATAGTAGATATGTCCAACATAAAAGTTGTATTGGAATACTAATTTAAAGCTAATTAAATAAGATTTAATTAATAAAATATCATACATAAGACTATCATATGAGTAATATGAAATATAAAAGTTATATAACAATAAAACTTGTATGATATGAATGTATAAACTAAAGATGGAACATTAAAGAAACCCAAATAGACTTAAGGAATAAATACATACGTAAATGTACGTATACTGTAATTTCTGATGTGTCTGACACTTGAATCACGAGGGCATTTCATAAGAATACATTATTCCATAAGTCGATATCACTCAATATAATATATTGAAGATTATGAATCTTCAATATAATCTTGTCCTCTACCATATATATATATATATATATTAATAAATTACTTACATACTCCTTAGTTGTTGAGCAAACCCAAGCTAGGGATGTTATGTGTAGTATTATTAATATATTGAACATATGAGGTAAGATAACTATATGTATTTGTTGAGAAAACTCAAGATACATATATATACTTAGGCCATCACGATATGGTAGGTACGAGTGAATAATCTCTTTCGATTTGTTGAGCAAACTCAAGGTCGAAATGAGATTAGGACAAGGAAAAATTGGTCAGGAGTTGTATGTGGTACAACCGATAAGGAGTTATCCATCGTTTGTGGGGCTATGATTTGTTGAGAAAACTCAAGGTCAGAATACCAAGACAGATGAGTCCTAGCATCAACTAGTAAAGTCGAAAGACTTCTATGTTTCATCTTAGGGTTTGGAGAAACATAAAAGACTAGTGGGAGCCTTATTAGAAAAATGAAATGGTAACATTTATCCTTTCTAATATTGTAAGATCATATGCTCAATAATGTTATAATTAGCTACAATGATAAATTTGTGCATTTAATATGATTTATAAAATGTTTATCAATTAAAATATACAAACAAACTGGATTGAAAGTTGACAAATGAAAATATAATACCCACTATTAAATTCCTATTACATGTTAACGTTTCAAACCTATGCAAGTGCCTGATTTTACAACTATTGAATAGATTCGTGGTTTGGTCACTTACGCATTTATTTGGTCAAGACCATGTATTGCATTCTATGAGTTGACTATGGATATTTGATCCATATACAATTGCATATAAATGTCATATGGTGAACGGTCAAAGTTTATAATGTACAATATCAATGAAATTAGTTCATCCGAAAAACCAAATAAATTATAGTGCGAGTTCGAGTATTCAATCTGATTGGTTCTAAAAGGGATCATATTCTGTTAATGTAACACAAAACCAAAAACTACAAGATAGATCTAAGAACTCTTATCGCTGAAATGTCATTTTGATCGATTTACGTGAAATGCAACATATTTGATGTCCTTAAATGTTAAGGATAATCGAATGTGTTTTTGTAAAGAGTTTGTTATGATATTGTAGTAAGGTTTTCTTTTGAACAGTTTGACCATTTGAAAGAAAAATGAATGTATAAGAATAGATGTAATTTAAGGTATAGTTGGGATGAAGAGAATGAATAGTTCTGCTATATACAGAAATATTGGAAATGGGAATTGTAATAATAATTGATACTTAATATTGGAATACAAATATGATTTCTATTCTGAAATGCATTTTCATATAGAAATTTGTTTTCTATGAGATTTATTTCTTTGAGCTCAAGATATTTGATCAACAAACTCTCCACTGTAAATAGTTGCAGTGTATGAAATAAACAAATCGTATTAAGTGAATGATGGACCTCTGAATTTAGTACGCTATTATAGTAATGATGGAAATAGTAGGAGCATTCCATATAGCACTTATTAATTGCATCATAGTACGAAAATTATTTTCGTAAAACTTACCATACAATATTTATTACTTATGAAATAATGATTATTTCTCGGTATCGACTGAAAAAATATAAACATAGCTATATTTCAATATGAATATTCTTTGTGAAATAAAACTATAATGTGGTAATTTTTTATAACAAAAGTGATGCATTGGAAAATACAAAAGTATATAATATTATTTATAGTTGTTTTGGAATTATAGACTAAGCTGTAGTTTTGAGAAATAATTTTATTGTATGATTTTGAATCATATGACACTTGTTAATTATATCTCAAACAACAAAGGGCTATGCACCCATTTAGTGGGAGTATCATAAGAGTTGATGAACTTTTCGGATTGATACATATAGATGTATGCAATCATAATTCTATAAATACCAAAACGGTGTCACGTACTTCGTCATATTCACCGATGAGTTATCGTCGTCATGGACATGTGTATTTGATACACATGTACTATGTCTATGGTGAAGTTATAGAATATAAAACAGAAGTAAATAAAATAACATGCGATAGAAATGATTTGATTTGATCGAATGAGTGAGTATATTGGAAAATGTTCCGAACGTACCTAAAATGAATAAAGATTCAATCTCAAAATTACTCCTCCATGTGATACATATTGATGCATCGATATGGAGTAATCGAACTTTGTTGTACAATGTACGATTAATTGTGAGTGAAGTTGAGTTAGTTTATTTCTATAAGGTAATGTACTTAAGGGTAGTATACAAGGTTAATGTTATTTCATTTGAATAACAGTTTAATTTTTTTTACAAGATAAGGGTTTATAAGAAACTCCAAGATATCCTAGGCCAAGGAGTTGGCAGGTTGTGCGAGTCGAACGATTGCACGAAATAATTGTTTGTAAGGGATCTTGTATGAATCTCCCCAAAAAAGTTTTTGCAGGACTGTCATTGGATGACATATTTATGTTTTGAACATAATTTTTGTAAACTAAAACCAAATCAGTTTTATAAATAAAGAAATTCATAAAACATTTATAAATACCTATTTTGTTGCACTGAGAAACAATTGTTGTTTCAAGAAATACCAACTTCATTGTGAAGAAATTTCTTTGAGGAATTACTGGTGGTAAAATGGAATTGGATATGATCCGTAGATAATACTGATTAGATGAAATGAAATGAAATTAACTAACCTAAATGAACACAACACATTAGAGTGTCCAATAAGTATTCTCGCACATTGAAGAGAAACTATGAGTTTCTTATCAATATCGAAAATATATAATCCTCGGTTGTTTAATTAAACCATCAGGAGTGTTCGACTCTATATGGTATGATGCGCAAATCCGAAAGAATTACAAGTACGCTATCAAAATATGATCTTGGTGGTCGTAACCGAAGGGATGTGATCCATCGGCCATAATTATGTCTTTATGATCAAGACTAATGAAGTTGAATTAAATGAGAAATGTTGATAAGAATAATATCGTAAATTTCAATTGTTGAAATTGACGTAATAGATTTGATATTCAACATGCTCAAGTCAGTTCGGATTTACTCACAAAATTATCACTTGATAAGTCTTATTGTTTTGGTGCATATGTATTGAAACAGAAAATTCTAAATAATGATTTAGAGTAAGCTGTTTACACATATTAACTAAAAATGTCTCAAAGTCAGTGGGAGCGATGTTGAGTTTGTGAGCCTTTGGATATGATCCAAGAAATCATATGAAAGTATCATTTTATAAGCATCAACCTTGAATAAGTACTTTGATAGAATATCAAATAGTTTGATTTTCAATCAAAGTGCAGATGAAGCGTGTGTTCATAAGAAAGAATGTTAAAAGGTACATTGATATTTCTAAACTATAAGATTTTAACAATGTACTTGTGTCAAAACAGCCTTAGTTGTTTTAATACTCAACATTAGATTAATAAATAATGTCTTTTATAGTAAGTATAAAAGATGTCGGGAATGTCCCAAATGATATGCAAGGACATCTTATCAAAATGTTTAACATGGAACATGTAAGATTGATTCCTTTGCATTAGCAATAGGAATTATCATACATGTTATCTTGTCTACGATATCATGATTTGTTTATGTATTTGATACATAAAGCAAATATCGAATCCAAATTGATGTCGCTAAATGGTTGTTTGAAGTGTTCTCATGTATTTATGAAATACTAGAGAATTGTTTGCATAAACAATAAATTTCTTATGGAGGAATGTTTAGACTCAAACTTTCACAAGTAATATTGAGTATAATATGTCAATAACAAATCTTTAAGTTGGAAATATTCCAAATGAAAGACTGTGGCTAATTTAATGAAAAAGGCTAGGTACATCGTCTTGAATAGCGCCACAATAAAAACAATGTATATAAAAATATAAGTGCACAAATTTATAACTGAGCCGATTTCAAATGTTGAGAATCTCATGACATAGTTATATGATAACAATGTCATAATATAGTTCGCAACAAAACTTAGAGCTCACTTGAAGTCGAGAGACATACTCTGACTTGTTCCACATGATAAAACAGTTTATCACCGTCGAAGAGAGTTGATTGACAGAGTAGATAATTAAAACATAATAGCATACCCATTCACAAAGGGACTGACCCAATTAGTTTTGAGAAAACTGATTGAAGAAGTTGGAATAAGATTCCATAATTGACCCCAAGTGCAAGTGAGAGATTGATAGAGTTAGGGATATGCCCTAGGGCCAATTATGTAATTTGTTACATATATCTAACTCGTTGATCAATCTTGTTCGAAATAAAGGTATTTTCTTTGTATTATATACTTATATAATGTGGTTATATTAATTAATTGATTTAATTAAAATTATATTTAATAGAAAATCCATAAATGGTATGTTTTGTGATAGTAGTTACAAAGTGTTGTAACCGTGAGTAATTTATCACAGTGAAACAAATATACCATTTTCAATGTTCCTACTCAAGATGCATTGAGACTGAATATCGATGTATCTGTTGAGACTAGAGTATGTAACGCTCTCCAAATGTTGAGCAGTGTATTACTCGTGACTACTGGGGGCACCAAGGGGTTACATATTGATAGTTATTGGAAAACTATGAAATGACTCACTCGATAGTTTTCTGTTGGTTAATATAACTAAGGTCAAGCAGAGAATATCGATGTGACTAATTTACATAGTTCTCTCGAGTCTCGACTTGAGAATACTGTTGATCCTCAATGTGGAAGCTCCGCTTTGGTTATCATAAAATCGTGGCACGGCATCCATCGAACGACTATAGTAGGATCGAGTGGAAGCATTGGAAGTGAAACACTATTCAAGAGAGGATTCATCTCCTCAGTTATATGAGGTTATTATCATGGTCAACTGAAGTCAACTCAAAGTCAAAGTCTCTGGCCAGAGCATTTCGGTTAATAATAATTGTTATTATTGAACTAAGGACTTTGTGTTTGGACTATAAAGTTGAATGTGGATGATATTGAAATTTTAACCATTATCAAATTCCATAAATCCAAAGTGATATAGTTTTGACGAAGAGAATTGGTGTAAATAATTGTCACTATTAGGTACCGCTTATAATAAGTAAATTTGGATTTTACCTAAAAGATGTATAAGCGTCAAAATTCGGCCAAAATGTCAAACACCTGCTAAGTGACGTGTGAACGTTAATATTAGAATAGTTCGATATTAATCGCTGACTAAATTTACACCTTTGAGTCGCACAACCGTAATGATGAATGCTTCGAAAACCACATAATTTAGTTAATTTATAATCGTTATAAATTAATTAAATTAATTAATATTTATGAAATATTAATTATAATTTTTTTATTTATTTATTTGATTTGTTTGAATCTGTTAATATTTAATAAAGTACGAACATAAAAGTTATGTATGTACGTATCGATATATGATATTGATAAAATATTTAAATCGGATTTAAATAGATTAATTAATAAATGGGTTTGGGAATATTTTGAGGCCCATATAGCCTTATTCATAGAAGGACATAAGGAAAAGAGGCATAAAATCCAATGGTTGGATCTAGAAAATGAAGGGAGGAGGTTAAGGAAGAATCCCTCTATAAATATGTTATCTTCCATTCACTGGCCACTCTTAATCACTCTCCTTCTAAACCCTAGCCTCCATCTTCATTTTTCTACCTTCTTGCCCAAAATTTCATGGCTTCTAAGCCACAATAATTCCTAAAATAAAATCAGAACAAATCAAATCAAATAAATTCAAAAGTGGTGCTTCAGATTGTTGCAATTTCTGGAGGTGTGTCATTCGGATCTAGAAGCATTTATCATTCAAGGTACAAATCATAGACAACGTCAACAAGGTAAATTCCATTAGTTATTTATTTATTCCATGATATTATAGATCTAGTAGTTAATTCATTTTGAAATTTTTATATATGCATTTGTTGTCCCTTATAAGCATACAATTATAGATCTTAAAGTAGTATGACTTGTTATCATTAGAATTGGTTTTCATTTGAAGTTGATAACTTCTATCCATGATTTTCTACGTTAATTTCTATTGATTGATCTAAATATAGATCTGGTAATTAACTTGTTATTCTAATTAACTTTACTTTTATTTAATAGTTAACAATATTTTACATTGATTCCAATTTTGTTTTCTACTTTAAGATTCATACATATACATAAATGCGTATGTATATATATGTATGTGTATGTTAAAATAATTTTGAAATATTTTAGAAGGTTTTAAGAATTTTTTTTATTAACATATACATATAAATTATACTTAGATTTGTTGATTAAGATCCGTTATCATACTGTTGTACTAAATTAGATTACTGCATGTTTGATAATAAATCTTAAATTGATTACAATTGATTTGGTTGGTTTGATTTATTAATTTAAAGGATTCATTTACAATACATACGGAAATATTTTTAAACATATATATATATATATATATTATGTATACATGCACACACATACATATATGTACACTGTATTTATATATAAATAAACATAAACCAAAATAATATTATTATTATACAAAATATACTTTGGACGATTTTTTTATTATAATAAATATCTATGTTTGATTCTACATTAAATTATTAACACTACATGTTTTCCCATATTTCCTTTATATGTTTATCCATTTACTTCTAGTTATATGTCTAACATTGTCATCAATTAATAGCACCTATCATATGTTGCTCTTACAGAATTTACAGTATAATATATGTTTGTTTATACTCGCATTCATGTCATATATATGTTGCTGATTAATGACATTCATATAATTAATCAATTTAATTAAACAGAGATAAATGAAAGGTTTCTCTCTCCATATAAATAATTTGTCCTTCATAATTAAATAAGTTAAGAGAAGGAAATGAAAAGTTTCCTTCTCTAAAAAATTTATGGCCCCTCATTAATTCAATAACTTAAGAGATAGGAAATGAAAAGTTTCCTTCTTTAAATAAATTTAGTAAGTTACCATTACACACAAATATGTACATAAGAGTGTATTTGATATACTCTAATTTACATACACATTAAATTAAATTTTAAAATTTATTTCTAAATCTAAATAAAATAAAGATTTTATTTAAAAGAAAACTTAGAAAGTTTCTAAGTATGTTCAGACTTCATAGGCTTGTTAATGATCCAAAATGGTAAAAATTTTGAAATTCACTCATTTCTTCTGCTGCGGGCTGGCCCATTTTCAACATATAATTTAATTTCCATACTACCAACGCATCTCAAAGACTCATCTAAGGGTTAACTAGCCCACCTCCGACAAACATGCAACCAACTAACCAAACTTTGAGGTTTGTGTGTATCCCATACGGATTCTACACTAGTAGAAAGCGAAATCCGTCAGGGCATAACCCGAGTCTTCACTACCGACTACTCGGGACTGCTGGTGGTATAGCTTATATGCTAGCCCTACTACTGAATACCGCTCCAACAACAATACTGACATAGTCCGCCGACCTTCCACAGTTGAAATCCCGTTTAGACTAACCAAATGTAAGTCAAGGAAAATGTCCCTTTCAGTTACTTAAATTAACTTATTAGAAATGAAGCAGATCCCATTTTCTTAAAAGTACTAGGCCATTTAATACTTCAAATCTGAGGCGAACCCTTGGTATATTTTCCCCTACCTATCTACAAACGCATATCCCTTCCCCATAAGTCTTATGATTAGAGATGTCTCACATCAGTTGTAAGTATACACAACTACCGGTAGCCTCTAAGTGAGGGGCAGACTTTTTTTGTGTAACTCTCCTAACCTCGCATCTCAACACATTCTAAACCAAACTAATTATTCTAGACCTAAATATTGGACTAGGTCCACTAATTCTCGCATATCCTAAACGTATAAATAAGGCTATATAAGTTCCTACGATGAAAACTATACTGCTTCCTGCATTTAATCCATATCTTGTAAGCTTATTTACTATATTCCATAAATGTCAATTGTCCATAATAAATGCTCATTATTGTTTTAATTGGACAATTTCTAATAACATTTATTTACTCGTTTAAATTCATCCTATTATGCATATTTATTTCCCCATAAATGTCATATTCAATCATTTAACCAGTCCCATAAACACATTTATGTCTTCATTTAATTCATGTAACTCCTTATTAAATACACATTTATTACTCTATTAATTTTGGAGTTACTATCTCTTTTCCATCTACACCTTCTAATCCTATAATTTATTAAGCTATTTATAACTAGACGTCCTAATTATAACTACTGTGAATATCGACGTATATTCTACTATATATAGATGTGTGTGTGTGTGTATTCCTATTTCTAAATATTAGTTCCTAAACCATAACATTCATTTCCACGTTTTAATTTACCAGAGTCATCCTTCCAAAGAAAAAGGATTGTCATTATAACTTTCCATAAATTAACCAAAAATGAGACCTTTGTTCCATTTGAAATTACAAGAAATTAGTTCTTTTCTTTTATTGAAATAGACAGTGTAAACTATGGAGAAGAACATCTGTACTTCTACATATCTCTTTCATTTTTGGTATATTCCTTATTATTTCAAACGATGCGCTTTTTATACGTTTGTAGAATTAGATAATTTTTGGAAATTATACGAAAATAGATGCAATTAAATTATACAATGCTCCCAATAAATTAGAACATAGAAATTCACATTCCAAGTCAAATTAGGGCAATCTAAACTAATACTAACATTTTACAACCCAACTATGAATCTGGAATAAACTTTACAACTTTATCAACATTTAACTTTAACAAATTTAGGGATTGATGTTCAAATTCTCGGATCAGGGTGTAAATAACATTCTTATTCCAATTACCTATGTTACAGAATATGTAGGCAATATTCCTATACATTAATTTTAAACCTACAACTCATTAAACCTTATATAGACATAATAATTAAATAAAATTCAATAAATTTCAATGTTATAAATAAATTGTATAATTTCTCACCCACCTTTCAAGCTTTCAAAATCTGAATTCATCCCTTTTCTGGACTCCTTTTCCTTTTCAATCCAAAAGAATATATATACAAGGTATATACATACTATTAGAATTACAGATCTGAGAAGAGATTTGGGGTTAGGTGGAATATAGATTTATAATTACGAAATTTACCTTTTTCCGCAGCATCAATTCCCTCCTTCTCCTCTTCTCTTTTATTTTTTTCTCTTCTCTAATTTACATATACATACATATATACATACATACACACATGCATACACACACACATACAGTATTTTATAATTAATAGAAATGATATAGAAGGAAAAATGATAGATCTTCGCTGCTTTGATCAGAAAATATAAGAAGAGAAGTTAGAGGTTACGCATGTATTTATAGGCACTCGAATCAATCGTATCCGTTAGATTAAAATAATTAAATCCGGACCGTTCGGCCAAGGTTTAACCCTAGCCGCCACTTCAGGACCGGTCGACCGCTCCCTTATAGGCAGTCGACCGGCCCAAGAGGGGGTCGACCGGTGGGGTTCCGCATTTAATATTATTTATTTTTGTTTTTCGTTTTTAATTATTTTTATTTCAAAAACTTCAAATGCTAATAACTTCTTCGTTTGAGCTCCGATCGCAAAACTCCAAATATGAAAGTTGCTCAGAAAATCGTCATGAATGCAATGATACAAGTTTCATGGTCAAATTATAAAGTTTGCTCAAATTTTATTTTTGAGCCTTAATAATTATTTATTAATTACAATTAATTTTATGGAGTGTTACAACTTGATCTTTCATGGAGTGTTACAACTTGATCTTTCTCCGACAGACTTATGTCAACTTGGTGACCAGAATCGATAGGTTTTAGTTTATGACACTTGGGACATGAAGTATTTTATGCTACAGTGAGTCCGTGGATTTTTTTTTCCCGAGTCTAGCATTTATGTTTTCTTGTTTATTTTGCATATTACTGGGGCTGCATCATCTTCTAATGGTAATGACTCCTCTTCGTCTAAGGGGGAGTAGTCTATATTTTGTTTTTACTGGACGAGACATTGTAATCTCGCTCCTACTTTGTACCATGTCATTGTAGTTGCTAAGGCATTTTTGTCTCATACCTCATACACACACACAAACATACACGCACGCACACACACGCACATATGCACACATGAGAAATGGACGACAACTATAAAACTAGCGTGCCTTGGCAAAGAAAGGATATAGAACCACTCATTTAAAACAATGAGTTTTACCCAAAATTAATGATGGACACCGTAGTATCTCTCTTTTTTCTTTTGGGCATGTTCCCAAATGTTTAGATGTGATAGATGTATTGATCTCTAGTTGAACTCCTTAATCCCCTTCGTTTATATTGCCAACTTCCTGTTAAAAAGTGATGTTTTTGCTTTCATTTTGTGATACTATGTTTAATGATGGATTGGAGTTGATTAGAAAAATGAAAGCTGCCTTTGGTTTACCCTTTTTTGGTTTTTAGTTTTCGTCCATACAAAAATGCGCATGACGTATGTATATGATGAAAAACGACCAATTTAGAAAACGAAGTTAACATACAAAATAGAAAACAACTTTTTTTATTTTTCATATTTTGAAAAATAACGGAAGCACGATAAACAATTGATCTCTTCGTCGTCCCCTTCATCTTCCTTTCACCCCCTACGTCGTCCCTCCACTCTTTTCATGTTTTGTAATTAATGTTGAAAACTCCAAACACAAAATACAAAATAAACCAAATGGGTCCGAAATGTTTCAGTGGCTGCAATAACCCTAAGTAGGTCTCTAATCTTGAATTGGTTTAATGAACCGTAACAACACTTGCTAATTTTGAACTATTACAACGAGTCTAACTTTTAAAAAGTTAGACCAAATCCAATAATAATATGTACTGAAAAATAATGCACCTCTAGTTTGAAATCAATCAAAAGTTATGGATAAAACAATATTTCAATCTCAAAACATTGTACAATTTAATCTAAAATTCAAAAAATTCATATTTTATATTTATACAAAGTTTAACCTAAAATACGATGGTTCAGTTATATTAATTATATATTTTTTGTACATTTTATAGTAAAATTGCAAATCCGTTGCAAATGTACATAGATACAACTTATAGAACAATATTGTTAACAACGCATAATTTATCAATTTTTCAAACACAATGCTCAAAATTCAATATAAAATTAAAGAAAAGAAAAAATTAAAATCGAATTAAACTTGATTTTAATATAAAAAATGGCTATTAGGATCCTTCCAATCATCTTAAACCACAACATAGCACTAACCCCACACACATAAATGGAAAATCCACTGGATAATAAAATAGTGACACAATTGGTGTCACATGAATCTCAATAATTGAATTGCCCTTGATTCCAACCTCATGTATGAACACAAAAAGATTCAACGGTATGGATCTATTGTGTCACCAATTGTGTTTTATTTTGTATCCAAATTATATATTGAAAACAAAGAAAAATTACAACATCACAAAGACTTACAAACATACATGTTAATAGTAAACTTGATACATCCACATTCCACAAAAGAAACAAACAACCACTCATAATAAACACATAAAGAAGGTGGATCAGAACAGTAAGCTTAAACTAGGTACCAAGATTTGGTATACAGACCCCAGAGTCTGAGTTCTGCTGATCCTTCCATATTCTACCAGTAACTCTAAGTTTGAGCTCTTTCCGATCGCCCCCTGAGAAAAATAATGCCATGTTTCTTTGTATTATGAGACCATCATGACTGTCACGAACTTTGCGATGGCTATCTCTTATACTTCTAGGTGTACCTTCCCATATTAATTTTCTGCCATTACCACCGACTTCGAGGCTGTAGCAGTATTTTCTGGCATCATTTTCGTCTCCCATGAACCGTAAAAATGCCATGTAAACTGGGGCCATTCCAAGCTGGAATGCCTCAAAGTGTAGGCAAAAGTATTTTCCAAAACAGTTGAAAACCTGCAGACAGGTGCATGTAGAACTATGAGTTTTTTCTTTCCACCAACACAGACAGTTCAATGAATTACATATTATAGTTTTATTTCTAAATACCAATTAGCATGCAAGTGGAGCATGAAATCAAGAAATAACAATTAATATATAAGTTTAATATTAATATATAAATTACATATACAAGTAATTAACATGTAAACAATTACATTTATAACAGATTACTGATTGTTAGTTTCTAGATATTCCATATATGCAATTGTATCATAGCTCATAGTACAGGCAAATCCACACCTGAACATAGGCAACATACCTTCCATGCCTTGTGCCTTTACCTGATACACTAATATTTATAATTATTTTTTGTCTTATTAATTTTACGAGCATGAACATTTCTGTCTTTACTATGAACTAAGTTTACAAGGTTCAACGGTGTCATTTTCAAAAGCTAATTTTACCCTTACTACTACATCAAATTTATGTTATTACAGCTTTTAATGGTATTTTTAACCTACCAACGAGCTATTTGTGCTCCACTGATTATTACTTACTTTTCAATATGATGCAGCTGTTTTGTACGTGCATAACAAACAATATTTTCTATTCACACAACTTATTTAACGTTTTTTAAATAGATCTACAATTTTGGGTAAAAATCACACATGTGAATCAAAAGTAAGTATAAACTAAAATTTCACGAATAAAATATTTGCATGTATTTTATTAAGTAGCTATCTAATATATGCTTTAAATTTCGATATAGAACTTAATCTGAACCTGTTTGCAGTAAGTAATAGAAATTTACACACATCGTGCATGTCGGATTTCTACTTTAAAAGGTGGAACCCAGTGCACGAGGCTCCCGCACGATAGCGGGCTCTGAGAAGGTCGATAATATACGCAGCATTTCCCTCGCATTGCGAAGAAGCTGTTTCCGGACTCGAACCTGGACGCCCAGATCACCATGCGGGTGACCTAACCGTTGCGCCCAGATCACCATGTCGGGTTTCTACTTTAAACGGCAAAATAGTGCATTTACTAACTAAAGTTTTTTAAAAAAAAACATGGTTCATTAATGTCTACAAGTGTCGATCTCAAGGATCGAACTTACGACATTTAATCCCATAGTCTGAACTACCTACCAACTGAGCAAAACCTATTGGTATCTAACTAAAAGTTATTAAAACCATACATAATATGAAGGAGCGTTTTTTAGTTCAAAACAAAAAAGTCAACCGAACCAATGATTGCACTCCTCCTTAAGAGGATCGGTCATTTTACTCAAAAAAAAATCAACCGAAAAACCGAACCAAATAAGTTTGGTTAGTTTGGTCGGTTTATTTAATTAATTGGTTAGGTTCGATTTTTAATTTCGTATTTGTTTGATTTCTGGATCGGGTTTCAATTTTTATTTTCGTGCTTGTTTGGTTTCTCGATCAGGTTTGTGTTTTAAAACCGGACTAATCAATTAACATAGCATAAAACTTAAGTTATTTTATTACCTTAACAATATTATGTTAGCAACAACACTATCTTACTCAATTAAAGACAGCCAATTAAATCAACCAAAACAATTCAAATAATTTTTATTCGGTTGGTTTTAATATTGAAAAAATCAGTTTTGATTTAGTTTGGTTTCTATTTGCAAAATGATTACTTTGGTTTTAATTTTCTTTTGCAGTTCTGAACAAAACCAGCCATTTGCTCTCTCCTCTAACTAGAAAAAAATTTGTACATGGAGCACGTGTATGTTATCTCTAGTAAACATTTACTGACTTTTAATTAGAAAGGATAGCGATACTCTTTAAATAGTACTAATAGTGGACTTTTTACCTCAAATATCAACCTAACTTCCTATGTTTGATTTCATATCGCATTAGCAAAACTCAACAACCAACAAGCTACCTTCCCTGTTCTTTCCTCAACCTGGAAAAAACAACACATATATTCTAACATTATCCAACCTTTGCAAATTTCTGTAATTCTCATGTGCAAACTTCCAACTTCAATTTACTAGTGATGAAATTCTAGAAAGGAAAAGTCAGCTATCAATAATGCAACCAAAGCGTAGTACGCTTCTCCAGGTACCATCCATAAACTTCATATTCATATATAGACATTGTTCTCGAACAAGAGTTCAGTGAATGGTGGTTCGATGAATTTGAGCTCCTAACAATTTGAACGGTAAAGTTTGGGTTGAACGTTAAGTTTTTAATGTTTTTTATTAGTTATTATTGATTAAATAATTACTTGAATTATGAATTTAAAAACAATAATTAATAACCAGTAATCGGTAGATTATAATTATTAATTAATATCTTATAATTAATAAATAATAAAAAAATTGATAACTAATTTATCTAACATAAATTCAAAATTTAAGGTTGTATCAATCGTTAATAACTAATAATTTTGATTTAATAACTAATATGTAAATAAAATACTTAAATTTAAAAAAAATCAATAATTAATCATTTAAATTATATAAATAATAATTGATAACGTAATATTAATATAAGTAGTAACTGATAATTTATAGAGAAATTTTGCATACATCCTTGTGATTATAAAAAATTAGCCTTGCGTCCTTCCCAATTTTCTTTTATAAATTACATCCATATTTTCAAAAAAAAAATATCAAATTCACGGGGGCATTTGGGTAATTTTACCAACCTTAATATGCGCTCTTAAAGTATACCTCCATAGCTCATAACCGCCGTAATACACATCAAAGCAGCCGCTTTTAAATTTGAAAACGAGATAAGTTAAAAAATAAAGAAATTCAAAAAAGAGGGATGTAGAAAATAGTTTTTAAAAAGGATGTAAAACAAATAAGTGTAGAAAATAGTTTTTAAAAGGGAAGGATGTAAAACAAAATATGTGTAGAAAAGAGAGATGTGTCCCTAATTTCCACTAATATTTATAATTAATGAAGTATAGTTTAAAATTAATACTCTACACATAAACTACAATATTGTTTAAACAATTTTAATATTAAAATATTTATTTAAAACATTCTTTTAACTTAATTTAATTTATAAACAAAGAAACAAAATAATAACTTTACATCCGACTGAAGGAAGTTAAGTGGGATGTAAAGTATTACATCCTCTAAACCCCTGGAACTGTCCAATTTTTGAAGTTCAGAAATGTAGTTCACCATCCGAGAAGTAAATTTTATGTCCAATGTGCCTTTTTACTTAGATCGAACGTAAGAAATTACGGTGAAATGAATGGTGTGGCTGCCATGTCCAATAACGAGGGATAATATAATATCCATGGAAAGTGGCATCTGCACACAACACTCGATGCGTCTTCCACACAAATCAACAATGACAAAAGATATGCACGACTGTTGTTAATATTCGAGGTCACAGCGATACACACAAACAGCAACAGCATAGATATGCATATCTCAGTCGACAAGAATATCTAAAACTTGTGATAAAGAGAGCTACTGCAAAGAGCAATACAATAATTATAGAAAAACTTATACTAACCGTAAGCATCCAGGTGGCATTTTCAACCTCTCTTGGATTAGACTTCACATATCGATGATTAAATGTGCATCCACTATGCATGTCAACTTTATGGTCGTCTCTCAGATGAGTAACCAAAAAAGGAATATCACCAACAACTGAGCATTCTGAGCCTGCATAGGGACAATTGTATGGCCTGAAATTGCACTGTTTTTCATGGTTTGGCTTACTGTAGTATGGAAATATCTCGGTACAGCCTAAAGAATGATATTTGCAAGGAAGCTCAAGTGATTCTGCAACCTTTTCCAGTGCTAAACAACGAATGTCTCCAAGTTCTTGTCTACAGGTAGGGCACCGGTTGTGAACTCTAGTTTTGCATGTAGAACACAATGTGTGACCATTGTGGCACTGTGGTAAAAGATAAATTAAAAAAGAAAAAACAGAAGAAAATAGCAATGGTTTAGTAGAAACATTCAATTCAAATCATATGAATCAAATATGTTTGTTGGTGGTCAAATTATACTATTATTGAAATTCACATTTGTTGCCATGCAGAAAATAATAAGACATTAGATGGTTTGATCACATTCAATGCCAAATATAGTCAAAAGACTCAAAACAAAGAAGAAAGAAATAAATGAGCTGTAAAATAATTTCAAAAACACAATCATTCATAAATTTATATTTAAATTTTCAGAAAGATCAAATAAGGAAAATATATTACAATTAGAATCAGATATCATAACCACATACAAACACAGTAAAGTAGAAAAGGATGGACGTATAAACAATATCTAGGTGAATAATACGGGTTCCTCTAACATTTACATTATTTATGAAGTTGATTATAAATCATAAACATCTAACTGAACTTTGAAGATCGTGTGGTAGACTCTCAAATCATTAACAGACTCTGCATTGAAGGGTAAAAAACAGCATTGTAAAGTAACACCAAAACTCAAGGTGAAGACTAAAAGTTAAACTGTAAACTATATTTGAAAAAATCATTAATATATGAGGTATTAATGCATGAAAGAAAGAATTCCACTTGCCTCATGAGTCTTATATATATATATATATATATATATATATATATATATATATATGCGCGTTCAATAGCATCCTAAACAGTGCAGCACCCCAAATGCATCTTGATTTCCACCACAAGTTCCGATTTAAATAATAATTCATTCTCTCTCTTCTCACTACCGCTATTATTTGAATCGGAACTTGTGATGGAAATCATGGGGCATCTGGGGTGCTGCATTGTTTGGGGTGCTATTGAACGCTCCTCTGCCTCACACCACACTAATATCACAAGTCCATTACCATTAGGTCCTATTCAATGCCACTACCTCATCCAAATGCAACACCACTATCACAACAGTTATTTATGACATGTCAAAATTGTCCTTTTTATCTTTTGTGCTTCTTTTTTCTTCTTCTACGTTATGGCTTCTAAATGCTTCCCTCTTGATAATTTAAAATAAAAAATCAAACAAAAGAGTCATTCTTCACATTTTCAATTGATTTTGCAAAAGATAAGTGGCTCGTTAACATAGAAGATTAAGCTCTCTTACAGATAGTGCTGCTAATTGAGTTGAACCAGAAAAGTGGAAGAGGGGCGTTTTGTGTTTGTTTTGGGGGGGGGGGGGGGGGGTTGTGCGGTTGGGCGACTTTTATACGAAAGAGGTATCCTAAGGTGAAGGTGTTGCTATCTGCAACCAACGTTGCTTCATTTCCTACTATAACTATAAATAATCAGTTTGTATATTTGAAATGTAATATGGCTACTTTTATCCTGTTGTATGAGGCAACGCTACATAACCATATCACGCATATTAAATTCTATGATTCAGCACTACGTTTACACTATACAACTTGGAACAAACTCAATCAAGCTTGGGCAAATTACTATGTTTTGCCCACAAAATATAATAGTATAAATGCAATGCACCAACTAATGTAAATCACCTCCATAGGGCTATGCATGGGAAAAAGTCTTATATTTAACATTATGATGCACATTTACGTTTGTATGGAGAAAATAATAATGATCGTGGCCATGAAACTGGATTGTTTGAAACTTGTGCAGTAAGTTGCTGAACTGTTCACTTGTCAAGTTCAACATCAACACTCCAACCTAAATGATTGATTTAGTTATTTGAAATGAATCATCAATGAAAATTGATGCATTTTCAGGACCTTTCAAGTTCATTCCAACTAAAATAAGAAGAAACAGATTTCAGATGCCATAGCATTTCAGAAACAAAACACCATAAGATTCTATATGCAACTTGAATGCAAGAATATATTTGAACCTTCACAAGACACTACTCATTTGTATGTCAGATAATTAGCAAAGCAGTAACCTAATTTATGTTTTCAGGTTTACTCTTAAACTAAATGATAAGTCACATTGGGGTCATCTTTTTTTTTCCAGTATCACGGCACTTCTTAAACCTTAAATCCAATGAAACCACATATCTATCTCGAAGCTACAAACTAAAAATCGTGATACATTTAGTGTAATCACATAACAACCTCACCAGATTAAATCGCATAATTCAATGCTATCTGCATTAGTTTCCAGGCAAACTATACCTTAGTATTTTCTACAATTATATAGATGCATTTAGCAGTGTGATGTATCAAAAATGAGAACCTATATAGCAGTACTGAAAAACAATAAATGCATATGGCAGTGTAAATTTGCTAAGTGAACTACAAATGCTACTTAAGAACTATGTATAATCGCTATTTGTAATGGGTGTAATTTTAGAAGATGATTGGTACTGTTAGCATTATAATTTGTAATATACAACGTTACACGTGTAGCATTGTTGACTAAAAATGATAAATGAGTATATCATTGTTAAAATCTGATATAAGTTTTGGGTCCACGGTGATGCATAAACCAAATTCTTGATAGTAGATGTACAAAAGAAACAAAATATACGCTGCCATTAGAGTAATAAAAATGATGTCTTCAATTAACTTTGTAGACCCCTAATTTTACGACCGGACGGTTGATGCTGTTAAAACTATATAACATAAAAATGAGGTCCTCCATTCATGCTTCCACTGCAAAACTCTAATTAAGTCGACAAGGACAATTTCAAAATTTTGCTATAAAAAAAGCAACCTGCATACAATACCAGAATCCCCTATAAACTGACCTTCATTGATTTCAATTTCATCACCAACGGTAATTGGTAAACAATGTCACAAGAATACAGACATTACTAAATACTCCAATTTAACACAGTCTGCATACTAAATGACCCAACTCACACAACCTGCAAGGCCAAAATCTTGAAAATCCCTAAATTTCATAATAAAGAGAGCAACAAAATAACAAAATACCTGATGAATTGGTGGGTACATAGAATTGGTGCAAACAGGACATTCTAGAAGCTCGTGAACGCTGCTCGCCGGTGACACGATAATACCACCACCAATGACGGCCGTGGCGGCGCCAACACTTCCGACGTTACCGCCTCGAGATTTGCTAGAGAATGGATGCTGATGGATCTCTTCCTCATCGACTCCATCAGATGACGATACGCACTCTATATTATCCGAATCCGAACGATCCATATCCATCCTTTAATATTACTGGAATCGAAAATTTACATAATCTTTCTAATTCCTTGGAGGGATTCAAGGAATAGAAAGATTGTGAAAGGAATAAGAAGGAATTCTTTCTTTGTGCCTTAAAAGAATAGAATAACGAAAAGGGATAGAGAAAGGGAAATGATGATGAAAGGAGTCGACAGAAGCAACCAACTACTTTTTCCTTATTTATATTCTTCTGTTATGCAGGGGCCAAACTACATTCGTTTTTACGTTTTATTTCATTTTAGTTTGTACTCAGCTAGTGTATAAACTATGAATCCATTGGTGTTTGATATGAAACTGGTTAAAAAGGAGAAGTAAATTGGTTTGCGGATAGATTATTTTCTTATTTTTGCAAAGGTAATTTAGTTCAAAGGATGGAATTGTAAAAAAAATTGACATCTAGAACAACGTGCACAAAAATAAATTAAAAGGACAAATTCATCATGCATAGGTCAAAGGCATTGCCTTTCACGCCGTCGCACCCCATAGACCGTCCTACGCCTGGGCTCCGCCACTGCTAACAACCATCATATTCCGTAGCAGTCACATCTTTAGCCTCCGCCTCCTTGAATCTAACCTTAAAAGACAAAATCACATCTCTACTCACCGTATGTTGAGACGTCTACATCTTCCTGCTCATAACAACATCACTGTTCATCTCATCTTGCTCACCAATCATCTATTAATACAAAAATAGCAACATGTAAAACAATGATACCGTACGGTATAATTATACGAAAATATGATGTAAAGAAAATATAGCAATTATAAAATGCTACCGAGGCGTATCATTAATCAAAAAATGATAACATATGGTAATGTCAAATATCATACGATAAAATTGAAATATAATTGTGGTATTCCTTTTTTTTAGTTCAGTAAATACAAAACCGATACTACACGGTAGCATTATAAAATAATTTATGAAAAATAGCACGATAAATATTTAAAAATTAAATAAAAATGATATCAACTTATAAAGCTATGTGGCAGCATTATAAATTAATTTATGAAAATAGTATTACAAACTTTAAAAAATAAAAATAAAAATGATACCATCTTTACAAAAAAAATCATAAAATGATAGTGGAAAGTGGAATTTAAAAACATTAATTCAAAAATTATACTACAATTCATAAAACATACTACAAATCAAGAAAATGTTAATATACTTTATATATTGATACTACAATTCGTAATACTATTATAAAATAATGTTGTGAAATACAATATATACCCCATATAAAAGGAAACTACAATTGTTTATGAACTGCTTCTACAATTTTAATAAAGCTACTATAATTCAGAAACTACTATTTGTGAAGACCCAAAATTTTTGAGAATAAAAATTACTTTAAAGAAAAAAAAACAGGAAATGGAAAATAAATACCAAGAGTGAATAAGTGAGAGAATGATAGTTAGAGAAAATAAAAATGGGGAGAAAAATAGCTGAGTAAAGAGGAGCATTATATTCACATATTTTATGTGTAAATATATATATATATATATGTATTATATAAATAACCAAAGAATAAAAATAGCTTGAAAATGAATATCAGAAGTGAGTGAGGTAATTATACAAGGAATAATTATTTTTATACAGCGATGAGAGGAAAATGATTGAGTATAAAATGAATTCTAAAATTCACATGACTTGTATATATGTGAATATTGTATAGAAAATATATATACATATGGTTAGAGAAGTATGGGATGATAAAATAAAAATCCTCTTGATAATTAAAATGCATAGAAATCAGTCAAGCAATATTTATGAGTATGGATGTATTTTTGGAATAAATCAAGAAAGAAGCAAATGGTAAATTATGTTAGTTAAAAACAAAACTTATAAAAAGGAACATGAAAAATAACTCGGGTATAATAAAAAAAAATACATTGTCAAGTTGAGTTATAGGAAAACAATGTGCAGGTAAAAATCATGCAAATAGCATGCATTCAGAAAAGAGAAAAACAACTGTTTTCACCTGAAATGGAAATAAAAAGAAAATGGCCAAATTAGCCATAAACATGCATACAGGCTTCTTTTATTTTTGTGAGGATAAAATGGGTGTTTCCTTTATTAAAACCCTAGTTAAATGATTTAAATCAAGGGGTAAGGCAGAGGTTTTCTCTGAGGAGGAAAAACAGAAGTTTAATTCAAAAAAAATAGAAAGGAGAAACTCACACAGTCTTCAAGCTAAAGCATTCTCGGGGAAGAGGGGAGGAAGGTGAGTGATAATCATTTAAAAGACTTAAGGCATTAAGACCCAAGTAAGGGCAGCCAAATTGTTTTATATAAAATCATATTATGTTTTTCTGTTTGGTTTTATTCTCTGAATAAATACATGTTGATCATGGATGGTATTTTGGTTGAATTTCGGGTTAATGATTTGATCTGTTTTGAGTTGTTATAATTGTTTCAATTTTTTCTTTGAAATATAAATAATCAAACATATATTCATATTATAGAAATGGATTTTATAATCCAGTTTTATATGAAGAATGAACTAAATGTTTTACTGAGAAATAGGATATCAAAGGGAAATGAAGTAGGCAGTGTGAATAATGAGATTCATGCTCATGCCTAGTTCATATTAAAAATGATAGGAACAATGCAATACTATAAACATGTGCTGATTTGTTCGGATCATGAGCCAATATGTTTTTTATGGGTTTTTCTTAAAAACCCTATCCTATGTTCACAGTAAAATAAATATAGTATTTCTTATGGTTTCATCAGATTTATGCAAGCAATGGGAAAAAATTTAGAAATAAATATACATGCAGTTTTATAAAATAAGATTAAGCCAGAATGATTTTGGATATGCAATTTTGCATGAATGCTTTGTATGATTGGATGTAAACCCCTGAGTGTGTTTAATAAATTTTGGGGTGTATGTAATGAAAGGAAGAACATGAGCACCTCTGGAATTAAAAAGAAAATTTCTCAGCAATTAAATGAGCATGGTCTCTAAATTACAAAGTAATTTAGGAGAGGTGCCTTGATCTACTCATCATCAGGTGGATGATGGGTTTGTGCATGACTTGTTCAAGTCCTGAAGGCCTTTGTGCAAAGGTTAACAGAATTGAGTCCTTTGCAATGCACACTTTGTGTTCAAAGGCAAGAGTTTAGACCATATAAAATATAAAATGGGATTGAAAGGTTATGCTATGGATTTTAGGAAGCTAAAATCCATAAGAGTTTGTACATGTACAACTGAATGGATTGAATGGATGGATGCTTGGGTGTATGTTTGTTAGATAAATTTAAATGTACATATGCTCAGGTTTAACATGAAATTGAATAGTGTCAAATATACATGTTCTCTGCACAGTTTTAAGAATTTATAAGTTGTTTTAATAATGATTTCACTCATACCAGAATTTTATTCTGACCCTATTTATTGCCTTTGCAATATTTGGGGTGTCTCATTTTTATTGAGGCAGCTCAAAATATTGTTGCAGGTAGAGATGCATGAGTAGCTTGCTTGCTTGGAAAATTTGAAGACTTACTTGAGTTTATAAAATGCAGTAGTTCATTGTAATAAAGATAGCTATGCAAACTTTCTTAAGTCTATGTAGACCTTTCAGTATTGTAGTGGCTTTGTTCATTTGAAAAGAACTTGTAAAACTTAAATATTATATGTGTCTGGAGTTACAGATCTAAGTAACTGATCTTGATGTTTTCTGGTAGACTGTGATGGAGAAAATTATGCCATGTACTTTAATATGTGGACATGCTTTCTTTATCAAACGTTGTTAAATTTTTAAAATAGAAAAGTTGCAGTAGTTCAAGGATAAGCATGTAGCTAAAAATTGTTAAGTGATAATTGAATCTGGCATTGGCTAACCAGAAGAGCTTGACCATGACTTATAACTGATATAAGATCATGAGAAGTTTGAAACCTTAACCTGTTAATTCTCCTTGAACATCCGATTTTCCAGTAAAGAATTTGCATTGTATTGTATAGTAAAAATAAAATACATGCTTTATACTTATAATCTAGAATGTAACTATATTGAACTGAGCTTAGCCAACCACCTATTTGGTTTAAAGTTAAGTGAGTTTTGTCTTTAACAAATCTGTTGAAAAAAAAATGCATTGCCATGTAGTCTACCTAGATATTAAACATGCTAATAATCCCACTGTTTGATTGACCACTATCATTTGTTTTAAAATCTGAGAGCCTATCAGTACCCTTCTCAAAATGTTCATCTGAAAGTTTGCATTAGACTGATTTTGATATTGCTCCAATCATTCTGTTTTCATATACATGTAAGTCTATATCTGGTATGCTAGATTAAGTTAGCATTTTGCTTGCCTGTAGTTCTTCTTCTGCCTGGTCTATAACACACTTATCACCAAATGTTCATAAGATCATTACCAATATTTTAAGACATGAGTGTATTTACTTGACAAAAACCTTGTTTGAATAAGTAATAAGCACCCCGGGATAAATTCTCAAACTTGAATTGTTTTAGTGCTTTGCATAAATTCAAAGGAAAAACAATAAGCAACAAACTCCTAGATTCCCAGACATTAAAAGTATGAGTAGTTAATCCAGAAATTAAATTATTGGGCCATGAAACAAGTTGTGAAGTAAATCAATTAAATAACTGATAGTAGAAATAAAACAAGAAAAAAAATGGATATATCAGAATTAAATAATAATCAAAGAGATGGCTATGTGACACAAAATCTCTTGAATATGAGAAACATTGTGTGATTGAATTTCTTTGCTAATTTAGTTACTCTGATAGGCAAAGAAACATTTATATATCTTCATATATATAAATGACATGATTGGATTGAAATACTGATATTTTTATATTGGCAAAATATGGATCTTGGGGAAATGAATTAAAGAAGTGACCACAAAAAAAAATCACATAAACTAGAGAAAAATGAAGTGGGCCACTTCACTATTACAATCCATAAAATGCTACTACAAAGTAGCATTGTTAACAAAAATATATGTAACTATATTTATTTAGAAAAAAAACAAAAAAAATGATACTACATGGTATCGTTGCTACACATTTAAAAAGAAGTTGCAATTGTTTTATAAACTTATAATCAATTTTAAAAATGCTACTATAATTCAAAAACTGATACTACAATTCCTAAAATGCTAGTATAAAGTAGCATCATGGACATAAATATGCATAACTATATTTATTTAAAAAACGAAAAAATGATACTACATAGTATTATCACTACACACATCTAAAAAGAAGCTACAATATAAATTGCTACTATAATTTTAAAAAAACTACTATAATTCAAAAACGGCTACTACAATTCATAAAATGCTACCATTAAATAACATCACAAAAGGAAATATACATAATTTAATATATCTAAAAAACAAATAATGATACTACATGTTATCATTACTACACACATCTAAAAAAGGTGCTACAAAATGATGAAATGATACTACAAAATATACATTTTTTATTTACAAATGCTACTGCAAAATAGCATTATGAGAAGAAATATAAACAATAATTCTATTTTCAAAAAAAATTGATACTGCTCGGTATCAATATCAACTATTATCTTCTTCTTCCCCAATTCCATGTCGTTTCTCCTTCACCACCAACTCTGATCACATAAAACATCACTCTTCCATCACCGCAGCAACATATTGATTCTATGACCATCTTCATGTCGATCTACATCACATTCTCCTTCTTTCATCATTGTTAAGCTCGGCGTGCCTCTCTCCACCATCGTCGTCGTCAAGCTCAAGTCTGCCACCATCGATAGTTGATGCACCATCGTCGAGATCGCCCACATCCCTCCGCCTCCCGTCCAGACTTCACCATGTCAAGAATCACAACCCTAAATTAGGGTGCCTTTGTGCCTACAAACTTTGTCCTTCAGCTTTATTACAAAACAAACTTTGTCCTTCACGCACAAAAATGAAGCGCATGTCCTTACGTCTAAAAAATGTTGAAATTTTGTCCTTCGTTGTATTTTCCTATTTGCAGAATGTGACGACCCACATTTTGTAAGGTTTAAATTGACAATAATACACACATGTCCAATTCAAACAATCTGGAACATAGATAATCAAATGGGTTAATTAAGAAAAATAAGAAAAGAAGAAGGAAACAACATAGAATCTCGCAGCGAAATGACAAAATATAATAATCAAATAAATAGTACATGAAGTTGTTTACTATACTTTTGATTATAATTTATACAACATTTATCGGAGTTAAATATATACAACATAACAAATAAAATAATGCAGCAGAACAAACAATGATGGAATAATGCTAGTAATAATATACTAAATCTTCGTCTTTGTCCTCCAGAGAGTAATCTTCGATAAGCTGAAAACTCAAGTCTGACCCGAGCATAATGAAAAGACAAAATACTTGAGTCAGGACTAAAATATCCTTATATGAGTCAAATCGATATCACATAACATAAGTGTAATAGCGTCAAAGATGTTTACGGCATTTCACATCTCCTATCCAGTGTATAACGTACGTGCAATAACTCAAGAGATGTTACGGGATTTCCATCTCTTAAGGATCCGTCAAAATATTTATATATAGTAGAATACGCTACATATATAATGTCTACCGGTAAAATAAAATATCAAAATAGTGTTAAGGCTTTACATTGATCCCCCTTAACGCGTTTTTAAGCATTGTCGTACAGTTTGCATATAAAACACCAGTAAACCGTCGGTGGATAGGGATGCGTCGTAATATGACAACACTAAACCAAAATTGTAGTGGTCTCGTATAGGGATAAAAGTATGACAAGGCACGTGAGACATTGCCCAAGGTAGAATACTACCAGTTTACCCTTCCCAGCTGGTGGTAACGCATCATAGCCATGATCGCCCACAGCGTACATCCATCCCATATTGAGTCAAGGGGAGGTTATCCCAAAATCGAGGTGCACCAATCGAAATCAACAACAAGAGTAATATTGACCGAGTCCAAGAAAATCGAAGAACGGATGTCCGCTGGGGGTAGCTAGCTCGCTTGGCCGGTACTGCTCCTATTTTAGTCATTTCAAATTGGCACAAATGTCAGGCTAATCCATCATCGTTCTCTTTCTTCAAATCCAGCAAACGTACGCCAAATCCAACCACTTCATTCTGGACCTTCACTCCAGGTACACGGTTATTAAACTGGTTCCGGTATCAATGGAGAGTATGCCCATATCCAGCCCCGGTCTCTTTAATAACCAAACGTCGTTTTACACACCGGTTGGTACTTTTACATTTCGAAAACAATTCGTACTTGATATCAAAATATCATATTCGCTTTAAAATGAAATTCATTTCGAAATCATCATGTTTACTCAAAAATCATATTCAGTTCGATACGTCATTTTCACTTGAAATATCATTTCACTCCAATATCTCGATTTCACTTTCAAAATCGTTTCAAATTTTGATTTAGATTATAACTTTATTTTAACCCGATTAGCATTTAAATCCATGATTTAAATATTAACATTCCCACTCTAACTAGTTTGAGTTTTTTTGAAAATAGTGAATAGTTTTAAAATATTTTAAATAGTTAAAATAGTTAGTAGAAAATAGTTTGAGTATTAAAATGGTTTATATAGTAAATAGCTTGGAAATCAAATTAATTTGAACATTTAAAAAGATAGATTTTAAATAGTTTATATAAAAATAATTTATTTGAAAATAGTTTCAAGGTCAAACTGATTTAATTCCAAATTTTCCAATTCAAATCACTTTCAATTTCCATTTCCATTTAAATTCAATTTTATTTCTTAAAATCAAAATCATTTAAATAATTTCAAATCAAAATTTTAAAATCATTTAATTTAACCAATCCGGTGTTCGTATATAATTGTCTATCCTATGGCCAAGTGAATCCATTATTTCAATTTAATTTCAGGGATGGATATATATCATTTCAATATACGTCATAGGTATGTATCATTTCAACCTATTTCTTAATTTATTCGAAATAATTTGATTTACAGTTTTATAATAATATACAGGATGATAGTAGGATATATTAAAATAAACATCCAAATCATCCAAAACATCAATCAATTTTCATCCATCACAATCAATCATCCAAACAATCAATAATTCATAACAACTAACCAATTGTCAATGATTGGGAATTTTACTAACAGTTTAATTCCAATTCAAGTTAACCGTCAATTTAAATTTCTATCAGTTAATTCAGATGTCAATTTAAATATCAATTAAAATTATCAAACAACAACCAACAAATTTAAATCACTCCATAATTTTAAATTTAACTAACATAAAAATATTCTAGTACATCGTAAGCATTATAAAACACTCACCTTTTATTTTTGTTGTTGCTTTCGCGTCCTAATTCCGATTAAACTCGAACGCGTTCGAATTTAACTGAAAATTCTACAAGCTCTAAATCCAACCAGTTTGATTCCATAGTAAAGATCTCGTTAATACGAACCCAACGCAACTGACCTCATTGGATTTGGACCTAAAACGAACGGGTTATGAATTTTATAAGCATTGGAATTTTATTAAACGATTTATATAAACAATCACTATTTTTTTTTCTAATATATTCAACATGATAATAACTAGGTGTCCATTTAAATGTGATAGCATAACAGGGTTTATTTCTGTTAGTCAATGTCCAAAAACACACTTATCCAGGAATAGTGACATAATGGTGATTTATTCTACCAACAGAGGTCCAATTAAATACAATTAGCGAAACGGTGTTTTATTTCACTAAACAGATGTCTAATCATCGCAATTAACTTGAATTAACTCATCGCTATTTTTATCTGGGCAAATAACTTCAATAGTTAGGTCATACAAATTTTTAAACGACGTTATTTGTTTAGATCATGTAATTTAATTTCTGTTCGAAAATTTCACTTATCCAAACTTGACAATGGATTGCACGATGATGCAGTGCTCGACGATACGAACCCATTGCAAAATGTTTCGCATTAATCGGGTTTCATAAGCATTAGTTATAGTATTTCAAACTTCTAACTTAACATATATATATATATATATATATATATATATTCCTCATTTTTAAAACCAATACTATCTCACCCTACATATGATTTTGGGCCGAAGCCCAACCCAACGCCGAAATCCACTTCGTTTCCCCTTTTCTTCCCCAATTCCTCGACGAACCCAGAAAATCCAAACCCAAACCACGTTTCTCCTATTTGCCTTGCAACCTTCTCCGACAACCCCATCATCCACATGCACGACTCAAACCCAAACCCAAAGCTTCGGCAGCATTCATCACCCACAGTTCGATCACCTTTCCCAACTCTGGAACTCCCCTATGCACGCATGTACGTGTGCACATACACGACTCAACCCCACCTCCACCAATCGTGGATCTGCTCCCAACCTACCCCACTAACCCACTCGCAGCTACCACCATTCGAAGCCTCGTCCACATCGCCTCCTCCATGCCCAACCTCCTGACCTCCGGCCATCTCCTCCTTCCCCAATCCGGCCGCGTTCTAGAGCCAAACACAGACCAACCCAAAACCCTAAATTTTGCTCGCACCCCCAAATCACCATGCTAGAACGAAATCCCCTCGGTCAAAACCTCGCCCTCGACCTCACGGCCAACCCGAAGTCGACGACCCGCCGCCTCGTCCATCCCTGACCCCAAATTTAATTTTTTTATGAAAAACAATCAGCTTCAAAATTCTCTCAATCTAATACCCTAAAAATCATGATTTCTTCACTAAAATTCATGGTTTGGCCATACCATCATGATTGCAACCCTGATTCAATGTTTCACATATATTGAAAATCGACCAAACTCGTATTACTTACTGTAAATTTGAAACTTTACACAATATATAAAATGAATAGGCTTCAAACTATTTTTAATGTAATCTACACTCAAAAACAAAAGTTTTTCTAGTTTACAACATTAGTAAATTCAAATTAATTTGGGAGATAATGATTTTTTATAAAGTTGAGCAGGTATGAATGTTTATCACTGTTAAATATAGTAGAGTAATATTAAACACTTCTAGGCATTTTCATTTAAACTCTCACCTTAAACATTGTTTAAAGCCTTTGAAATCTTCCAGTTGATCTTTAATTTATGATTTGAATGCTTTGAAATCTTGCCTTGCTTTTGAATTTGACAGAGCGGGTTGTTATTATTTTATTTTATTTTTTCCTCTTTACAGGCTTTACAACTGAAACATATACACACATACATCTCTATATATACATGTTTATACCAATGAAGTGATGTGAATGTACAAGATTTTTAGGGCTTAAAAGATTTGCAGATCTTTAAGGTTGTGTACAATGTTGTGATGGATTGAAAGGAGGTGTTAGTGGCCTAAGTTGAAGTTTTGGTGGCTGAGACATGAAGTTGAGGTGAAATGAATTTCAGCCTACACTTCATTGTTGACCACTCATTTGTCTTATTTTCTTTTATCTAACTAGTAATTTTGATCAGGCAATGCTTAATTTTAACCTGTAATTTTGTTTTACTTTTTACTTCCATTGATTCTACTTGTAAAATTTTGACCATATGAGAATTTTATTTCTTCTTTAACTTGGCATGAATTGTTATCCTCTTTAAATTTATGAAAATAACATTTTGGTTAAAACACTATTTGTAAAAGATCTTCTTATTAAAATGGTTTAAATGATTTTATTTTCTTATTTCCATCATATTATATTTTCATATAATTTTATTCTTTTCACTTACCATTATATATATTGTTTTTAATATACCATTTTTATTCGTTTATAAATATTATATATTCCTTTTTCTTGAACTTGTATGTATATACATAAGGAAATCCAAATTTTAAAACCCGTTTCTATTTATACAACATTATTTTTCATAAGCCATATTAATTTCTATTTATCATGAATCTGGTTTTAATTTGCATATACATTTCTGTTATTATGAATATATATATATATATAAGCAATAACAAATTTAAATCAATTTTCTATTTTATAAATAAAATTTGGAAAATTTAAAATATTATCTGGATTTAAAATTATCTATTATCACCAATTATCATTTAACCGGGATTTTATTTTGATTAAAAGACCGTATTATTGAATATTAAAAATAAATATTCATAACTCAAAACGATAAAAATCCTGGGTCGTTACATTCCTTCCCCCATAAAAGAATTTTGTCCCCGAAATTATTAAGGTAAGACGAATGATCCAAACCCATTAATTTTTTTTTCAAAAACCCACTTGGTTAATTTACTATTTCATTTTCCTAATTCCTTTAGTTCCAACCCAAAACAATTTGTTTACATTTCTAAACCAAAATTCCTTATTTCAAATTCAATTCAAAATCAACATTTGGTTGAAAAAATTATCCCAAAAATTTCCAAAATTTTTCTAACACCCTAAATTTCCGATTATCATCGATTTTGTTTCCACAACCCAAGTCTATATTTATACCATGGAGTTATTACGATTACAATTTAATTCACTAAATAATTTGCCCAATTGGTTCATTTCCAAATTAAAAATCTGCTTTTTATCTCAAACATCACTTCATTTGGTTTTGACTTGGGTTCAATTCCAATTTATAATTCAAATTCTAATTTCCATTCCTTTAGCAAGTCAATTAACCCATTTAATCGGTTTTCTTTTTCATTTACTCAAATTTATAAGTTATTTAACTTATTTATTCATGATTCCATAATTTTCACTTAAATTGTATTCTATTCAAAATTTATAACTTACAGCTATATAATTATTTTCCAATACAATTTTTTTTCCTTTTTTCTTTTTTATATTCAATTCAATTCGATATGGTTTCGAATCCAATTCAATTTTATTTAACTTAGCTTAAGTTAAGTTTCATACATTTTAACTTGCTCAAGTTAAAATTTAATTCCAAAATTCAAATTTCATACCTTTCTTACTTATTAAAATCATTCTCAATTTATAAGTTCATAACTTATTTCCTGATGCTTTTCCCAACATTATTATTAAAATTCCAGAATTCAAACACCTGGTTTTTATTTCAAATCATTTGAAATCAATATATATATATATATACACATATAGCGCTTTTGGTTTAACAAATCATTTCTTTGGAATTTCAAAATCAACTTGTTATCCAAAACAATTCCCTCGAAATTTCCAAAACAACACCTGCTTTTCAATAAAAGTTTCCATATCAAATTATTTCTGTAGCAATCCATTACTTAGAAACTCGAAAATGAACGTTGATGATGCTGCAGTCACCACCGAAATTATTTTCCAACGACTGAAGTGAGTTCAGTGCTTTTATTCCCTTTAAAACCATTCTTAATATTTTTATTCCAAAATAATACTATCATTATTATTTTTTCCAAAACACTTTGAAATATATTTCAAAAATTTTGGAACTTAGATTCAAAACTTCTCAATTTAAATCCATTTTAATTTATAAGTCACATTTATAAATCATACTTACGTAATTTCACTTCCTTAAAACATTTCACAAATGTTTTATCATTGTTTATTTTATAATAAACATCTTTTATTAAGGCACACCAACCAATTAATGATAATAATCAATATTATCATTCCTAGCAACCAAACAGAATATATTCCATAATAATTTCTGAAAATTATTCCCTTATATATAAAGTATAATCAAGGTAAAATTATTGCATTTACCTAATTTCAAAACAATACTATGTCGAATTGTTCTATTCAAGATTTTAGAGATCCCTATCAATAATGTTAATTACTCGTATTGACCAGAATCCATAAGCCACTCAATAGATTAACCAACACAATATAAAAAAATTTATATCACTAACAAATACGCGCTCATATCTATTAATACACACAAACTCATTCTAGGGTACTACTGACCCTATCTCTAATGAGTTACCCCATCAAAGCCAAGGTTCTTGCTAAACCAAAGATTTGATACCAACCAAGACGACCCACATTTCGGAAGGTTTAAATTGACAATAATCCACACATGTCCAATTCAAACAATCTGTAACATAGATAATCAAATGGGTTAATTAAGAAAAATAAGAAAAGAAGAAGGAAACAACATGGAATCTCGTAGCGGAATGACAAAATATAATGATCAAATAAACAGTTCATGAAGATGTTTACTATATTTTTTATTATAATTTATACAAAATTTATCAGAGTTATATATATACAACAGAACAAATAAAATAATGCAGCAAAACAAACAATGATGGAATAATACTAGTAATAATATATCAAGTCTTCGTCCTCCAAAGAATAATCTTCGATAAGCTGAAAACTCAGGTCTGACCCGAGCGTAATAAAAAGACAAAACACTCGAGTCAGGACTAAAATATCCTTATATGAGTCAAATCGATATCACATAACCTGAGTGTAATAGCGTCAGAGATGTTTACGGGATTTCACATCTCCTATCCAGTGTATAACGTGCGTGCAATAACTCAAGAGATGCTACAGGATTTCCATCTCTTAAGGATCCGTCAAAATATTTATATATAGTAGAATATGCTACATATATAATGTCTACCAGTAATATAAAATATCAAAATAGCGTTAAGGCTTTACATTAATCCACCTTAATGCGTTTTTAAGCATTGTCGTACAGTTTGCATATAAAACACCAGTAAACCGTCGATGGATAGAGATGCGCTGTGATACGACAACACTAAACCAAAATCGTAGTAGTCTCGTATAGGAATAAAAGTATGACAAGGCACGTGAGGCAATGCCCAAGGTAGGATACTACCAGTTTACCCTTTCCAGCTGGTGGTAACGCATCATTGCCATAATCGCCCACCGTGTACATCCATCCCATATCGAGTCAAGGGGAGGTTATCCCAAAATCGAGGTGCACCAATCGAAACCAACAACAAGAGTAATATGGACCGAGTCCAAGAAAATTGAAGAACGGATGTCCGCTCAGGGTAACTAGGCCGCTTGGCCGGTACGGTTCCTGTTTTAGTCATTTCAAATTGGCACAAGTGCCAGGCTAATCCATTATCATTCTCTTTCTTCAAGTCCAGCAAACGTACGCCAAATCCAACCACTTCATTCTGGACCATCACTCCACGTACATAATTATTAAAGTGGTTCCGGTATCGATGGAGAGCATGCCCATATCCGACCCTGGTCTCTTTAATAACCAAACGTCATTTTACACACCGGTTGGTACTTTTACATTTCGAAAACAATTCGTACTTGATATCAAAATATCATATTCGCTTCAAAATCAAATTAATTTTGAAATCATCATGTTTACTCAAAAATCATATTCAGTTCGATACGTCATTTTCACTTGAAATATCATTTCACTCCAATATCTCGATTTCACTTTCAAAATCGTTTCAAATTTCGATTTAGATTATAACTTCATTTTAACCCGATTAGCATTTAAATCCATGATTTAAATATAAACATTCCCACTCTGACCAGTTTGAGTTTTTTAGAAAATAGTTTGAATAGTTGTAAAATAGTTAAAATAGTTTAGTAGAAAATAGTTTGAGTATTAAAATGGTTTATATAGAAAATAGTTTGAGTATTAATCTGAACATTAAAAAGATAGATTTTAAATAGTTTATATTAAAATAATTTATTTGAAAATAGTTTCAAGGTCAAACTGATTTAATTCCAAATTTTCCAATTCAAATCACTTTCAATTTCCATTTCCATTTAAATTCAATTTTATTTCTTAAAATCAAAATCATTTAAATAATTTCAAATCAAATTTAAAAATCAATTTTACCAATCCGGTGTCCGTATATAATTTTCTATCCTATGGCCAAGTGAATCCATTATTTCAATTTAATTTCAGGGATGGATATATATCATTTCAATATATGTCATAGGTATATATCATTTCAACCTATTTCCTAATTTATTCGAAATAATTCGATTTACAGTTTTATAATAATATACAGGATGATAGCAGGATATATCAAAATAAACATCCAAATCATCAATCAATTTTCATCCATCACAATCAATCATCCAAACAATCAATAATTCATAACAACTAACCAATTATCAATGATTAGGAACTTTACTAACAGTTTAATTCCAATTCAAGTTAACCGTCAATTTAAATTTCTATCAGTTAATTCAGATGTCAATTTAAATATCAATTAAAATTATCAAACAACAACCAACAAATTTAAATCACTCCATAATTTTAAATTTAACTAACATAAAAATATTCTAGTACATCGTGAGCGTTATAAAACGCTCACCTTTTATTTTTGTTGTTGCTTTCGCGTCCTGATCTCGATTAAACTCAAACGCATTCGAATTTAACTGAAAATTCTGCAAGCTCTAAATCCAACCAGTTTGATTGCATAGTAAAGATCTCGTTAATACGAACCCAACACGACCGACCTCGTTGGATTTGGACCTAAAATGAACGAATTATGAATTTTATAAGCATTGGAATTTTATTAAACGATTTATATAAACAATCACTATTTTTTTTATTATAATCAATAGGATAATAACTAGGTGTCCATTTAAATGTGATAGCAGAACAAGGTTTATTTCTGCTAGTCAATGTCCAAAAACACACTTATCCAGGAATAGTGACAAAACGGTGATTTATTCTGCCAACAAGGGTCCAATTAAATACAATTAGCGAAACGGTATTTTATTTCGCTAAAAAGATATCTAATCATCGCAATTAACTTGAATTAACTCATCACTATTTTTATCTGGGCAAATAACTTCAATAGTTAGGTCATATAAATTTTTAAACGACGTTATTTGTTTAAATCGTGTAATTTAATTTCTGTCTGTTTAAAATTGCTAAAAAATTTGACTTATCCAAACTTGACAATGGATTGCACGACGATGCAGTGCTCGACGATACGAACCCATTGCAAAAAGTTTCGCGTTAATCGGGTTTCGTATGCATTAGTTATAGTATTTCAAATTTCTAACTTAACACACACACACACACACATATATATTTCTCATTTTTAGAACCAATACTATCTCACCCTACATATGATTTTGGGTCAAAGCCCAACCCAACACCGAAACCCACTTTGTTTTCCCTTTTCTTCCCCAATTCCTCGACGAACCCAGAAAATCCAAACCCAAACCTCGTTTCTCCGATTTGTCTTCCAACCTTCTCTGACGACCCCATCATCCACACGTGCGACTTAAACCCAAGCCCAAAGCTTCGGCAGCATTCATCACCCACAGTTCGATCATCTTTCCCAACCCTGGAACTCCCCTGTGCACGCGTGTACATATGCATGTACAGGACTCAACCCCACCTCCACCAATCACCGATCTACTCCCATCCTACCCCACTAACCCACTCGCCGCTACCACCATTCGAAGCCTCGTCCACATGGCCACCTCCATGCCCAACCTCTTGACCTCCGGCCATCTCCTCCTTCCCCAATTCGGTCGCATTCCAGTGTCAAGCACAGACCAACCCAAACCCTAAATTTTGCTCGCACCCCTAAATCACCACTGTAACGACCCGTAAATTTTAATGGATTTTAACAACGTAATTAACTGAAATTTTGTGAAATTTCAAATAATTGAATTTTGAAATAAAAACTTGATATTTGGAATACGTCTATTTAAACATAGCAAATGGTAAATTTTCATCAGAAAATATGGAAGTAAATTCAGTTGTGTAATTTTATTTTAATTTAAATCAGTTAATATTTGATGATAATAAAATGTTTTCCAAATCTGAATATTTTCATATAATACATTTGCAAATCATCTTCTGAGTGATACGTCACATTTCGTTTCGTCAAATTTGGACTGCTATTGCTCCATTTATCTTATTTTCAACAAATTGGCAGCATTTTCGGTACCGAATATCGACTTTTGCTAGGATGATCGCACCATTGATATCTGTATACCGTTATGATTGTCTTGTTGTGCTGATCTCTATGGTATATTCAATTCTGTGTTTCGAAGTTCGGTACACGACAAAATCAGTAAAACGGTCAACCGTATCGGTACCCGTTCGAGTCTATTTGTTTTCCATGACCATTCAACTTTGCACCGTATAAATCCAATCAGCACTTGCTTTAAATTTTGTACCTGAATTCACGCATGACCTTTCCTTTCCCACTTGACAATATATATTCCCTTCAGTCCTTTCGTTTTCATTGGGTTCACTCTCTTCTTCAAAGAAGAAATTTTTTTTTCAATACTAAGCCTACATATATTTTCCTGTTGTTCATATTTTGCTTGTGAAATCATGTTGCTCGTCCTCCTCAATCACATGCGTTGCCAAATCCTTCAACCTCCGCTGTTGCTCCACCAAACAACTTTTTGCCACCTCCTCCATATATATAAGTCGAACACTACGGCCTCACCATCCCGCCTCCCCGAGCCCATCAACCAATGCAGCAGCCTCCGCCCCTTCTAGCACCCGCCTCCACCAATATCGCCTGACCTTTCGCCCCCTCTCACTCCGCTTCAGATCCCATTCCAATAACCACCCTCCTTCCCTGGATTCGCCTCTCCTGGCCCTCAACCCATCCAGCGCCTCATCCGACCTCCCGCCATCACCCAGCCAGTGCCGAGCTTACCTCTGTCGATCACAAACTCCTGCACCACTCACGTCCCCTCGCACTCCTCCGCAGCCACCTAGACCGAGTACTCCCTCTTTTGCGTAAGTATATATATATTATATATATAAGTTATAGTATATATTATAATATAGGGGAAGAAGTATTATTCAATGTTTTACATTTCATTTACTGTTATAATATCTTAAGTAGATACAAAGTTACGCCAGTTATATATATATATATATACTATAAAGCAAAACCTTGGCCAAAGCGGTCAAAGTGAAGCCTTTTCTGGACTTCCAGAAACAACCTTTGGCGTAAGGACCACAGAACAAATAAAGGTGGGCAGTGTCGTCATTTCAACTTCCCACGTTCTGGAGCGGTTCTTCTTTTCCATGATAACCCATTTCTGCTCATTTTTCTCAATCCACCTTCATGGACTATTCATCTTTCCTTCACCGCCAATGTTAAACCCTAATTTATCGCCTAAATTTTGTTCAAATCCTTCTTTGTTTCCAGATAAAATCATAATTTTATTCTTCTATAACTTTTAAACAAAATTCTAGGGCTTCAATTACGTTTTCAGTGAACTCCAATAATCTGATGATGAACAAGCAGCGATGAGCGACAACGATGACTTAGAAGACGCGGAGCCTCTTTCGGTTAAGTGAAGAATTGGAAGAAGACAAATAGGTATTATTTCTTCGTATATTTTCAATTAAACTTTCGTTATTTTCTTTTTGTACGTTTTCAGTGACTCCAATAATCTGATGATGAACAAGCAGCGATGAGCGACAACGATGACTTAGAAGACGCGGAGCCTCTTTCGGTTAAGTGAAGAATTGGAAGAAGACAAATAGGTATTATTTCTTCGTATATTTTCAATTAAACTTTCGTTATTTTCTTTTTTGTATGTTTTCAGTGAACTCCAATAATCTGATGATGAACAAGCAGCGATGAGCGACAACGATGACTTAGAAGACGCGGAGCCTCTTTCGGTTAAGTGAAGAATTGGAAGAAGACAAATAGGTATTATTTCTTCATATATTTTCAATTAAACTTTCGTTATTTTCTTTTTTGTAGTCTATTTTTATTTTGAAATTTTCTGGAAAATTTATGATGGCTGTATTTCATTAGTACAATTATGATTTAGATGCTTATTGTATTTACCTCGGCTTTAAATTGATGCTAATTAAATATAATTCATTTAATCTTTGGAGTTAACTTTTTCCATTATTTCTGGAAAATTTATCTATGTGAAAAGTGAAAACACATGGTTTGTGTGCCATTCGACAATAATAAAAACCTATTGTGCACAAACAAAAATATACATCTCTGTTCGTACCCACAAGCACTAGGTTGCAGAATATACTACATTTGGAGAAAACTACAACTGTAGCATCATAGGTCATTCTAAATAATATGTATGTAACATAGAAGGTGCACAAAAGTACATTCTAAATGTAAAAGCTAACCAATATTCTTTCCCTGTGCAAACAAGCTATTTATATATCTGTGCATTATACTTGAGCAAGATGCCTGTTACAAATACTTGAGCAAACAAGCTATTTATATATCATGCATGATTGGTAACCCTTTTGCTTACTTTTTTTTAATATGCAGGAATATATTGCTTCAGATTTTGGACTAATTTAAACAGAGGCACTGTTGATGAAAGAAAGAAAAGCATTCTTATCAACAAGATTGTCATGTTCGTCGATTAGCCAGTAAACTCTACGAAGGTAGTTGTTTAGTTATAACTTAATACCGTTGTATGCATTAGGAATATCATTTTTATTAAACTAAGTCATAACATTATGTTTTGTATTTTAGTCAAGTTATTTAATCTACTACCTTGCTGATCTGTTCGGCTCCAACATGGGTGTGAATGACTGTAGAGTTAATATAAATTTAAATCAACTATTCAGTGTGTATTGCAAAAATGATTTTAAATAGTTAAGGGAAAACTTGGTTGATATCTTCAATACACATAAGTGCTTTGAAATTTGTACATATCGTATGCTTGCTGATTCAAGGTCAAAATTCATACTATTTTACATATATATATTTCGTAGGTATCATGTTTTTGTAGACTATTTGAATGCAATGATGTAGATTGTAAACTTACACCATTGGATGAAATTGGTGAGAGTATTAGCATTATCACCTGGCCAGGGAATATGCCCTTACGTACATTAATTAAAGTACTAACTAGGAATATTCTAGCATAATCAAGAAATATTACTTAATAAGAAAGTGATTAATATTGAAATGAGTCTTAAAGAGGAAATATATTTATCCACTTAATGCTTTCTTTTAAAATGAATTCATACTACTACGATATTTTTTTGAACATGCATATTATATTACAAAGATATAGTGCTTGCTAATAAAAAATGAATACTCTAAAACTCTCTTGACATAAAAAGCAAAAGAAACCATAAATTTCATTTTAGGTACGTGAATAAGTTTTTGTTTGTTTTTAATTTAGTGTTGCTTATTTGTCTTCTCTTATTTCACTTTATTATTAGTTGACATACTTTATTTCTAAGTGACATGCTAATGATTGAATTCTTCTTAGTTGGTATAATTTAGATTGATTTATACAATTTCTAAAGGCATATTATGCAGATAACATTTTTAACCAATGTCATTTCCTTCTCTACTGATGTTATTTTCTGTAAACTTTTAGAATAGACTCCACAGCTATGGTATTTATTCCAAAATGACTTGATCATATTTGTAATATATTCAGGCCATAGTTAGAGCTAAGTTGCTGGGTGCAAGCAAGATTATTGGCATGAATGTAAACAGTAACAAGAAAGAAAAAGCAATATTGTTTGGAATGACAGACTTAATAATTCTGAAAGAACATAAAAATAAAACAGCTATCGAGTTGATCAGGGAAATGACTGATGGTCTTGGTGTTGATTTAGTTTTGAATGCTCTGGAGTATGATATGTTACTAATCAACCTTTGAGTCTACTGTCATGGTAATTAATTCAACATACAAGATTACAGTTAGATTTTGTTGTTCTAATATCTCAGCATTGTGCAAACTACCAAATACTTCTATCAAGCAAAAAGCTACCACTCTTTGCTACAATGTTCCAAGTACAAATACTACTGCCTTTAATTACAGCGCCTGTCATACATTAAACTTATCAATCGCCAATAATTATGAATATGGAAGACAACCTAATGTCCATTGAAACTGAAAATTTTACTAAAGGATTCAATTTCATGCTTTCAACTATACTCAACAATTAAATTAAGTAAATTAAGAAGGTTTGTAGTATTAAAGGCACAACCAATGAATTTTAGGACATTTACTGTGTCATGTTTCATTTTGAGTTGCAGATGCATTATCAAGTTTGGTTCAAGAGTGGTGAGCATATGTCTAACAAATCAAAGGTAATTATCTACAATGCATGCATATGAAAATATATTAAACTAATGTCATTTCTATGACTTTAGAAGTCAATGGATGTATGCATACTTTTGGTGTCGATTTTTCATTATTAGAATTTCTATAGCGAGTGTTATACTCGAATTCTGACTGCAAAATAATGGTTATCCTTTTTTGCAGTAAAGGTGATTGGTAAGATTAGCAGCTCTAGGAGATAAAGAGATCCATTACCTATATTTCAATTTGATTTTTCCTATAGTGCAGCATCATAAGTTGAGTTGAAGACAAAAATAAGAAAGTTTCATCTTATTATTTAAAATATGAGAATGAATTTTAATAAATAAAATAGGTTGAAACACACTAATTGATCAAAATCCAGATTTTTGATCTGATGGTTTAGTCATGCTTTAGTTTTCGACCAAAGCAGATGAACCGCTTTCATAATTATTAACCAGGTAATGTTTAGTTTGACAACAAAACCAGTTAAGATAAAAATATATTTATCCAAATTCATTATTATATGTCACTGTAACCATGAGCCCAGTCATGCATTAGAATGTTACAAATTTGTTTTAGATGAGTTTATAGTTTATCTTTTTGGGTTTCCTTACTATGATGCCCTTACTAATCCATAGTTTCATATAGTAAAGGTGACCATGTTTGCCGAGCAAGGATAAGGTTGACTCTTTTAAAAGTTTAATTTTATCCCAAATCAAAAAAGTTGTCAATTTAAACTTGAATTTATGTTTCAATAGATAATTCAACAATTTAATTATGTAGAACCATATTTGGGATTCGTCTATAGCAAAAGCAAAGATAGAATTTTGTGCTTTATAACAACAAATATAGTTTGTTAAGTTTCAATCTCTTGCTATGTATTTATCAGATGCTAGATTACAATCGTGGCTTCTGAAGACTACATCGGAAAAAAGGTCCATTTGAACAACACCCTTTTTGTTATTTTTTAATATTTTTATGACAGTAGTCACCCAAAACCTTGGCTGCTTTAGTTAGCATGATTTATCAGATAGCCTTTGAAGTCTTCAATTTGATTTTTCCTATAGTGCAGCATCATAAGCTGAGCTGAAGACAAAAATAAGAAAGTTTCATCTTATTATTTAAAATATGAGAATGAATTTTAATAAATAAAATAGGATGAATCACACTAATTGATCAAAATCTAGATTTTTGATCTGATGGTTCAGTCATGCTTTAGTTTTCGACCAAAGTAGATGAACCACTTTCATAATTATTAACCAAGTAACATTTAGTTTGACAACAAAACCAGTTAAGATAAAAATATATTTATCCAAATTCATTATTATATGTCACTGTAACCATGAGCCCAGTCATGAATTAGGATGTTACAAATTTGTTTCATATGAGTTTATAGTTTATCTTTTTGGGTTTCCTTACTATGATGCCCTTACTAATCCATAGTTTCATATAGTAAAGGTGACCATGTTTGCCGAGCAAGGATAAGGTCGACAGCTGTAAGTAAAACAAGGAAAAGTTGAGTGTAAATGCATTCAATAATTTGCTTAGACTCATCATATAACTATAATTACACTAAATATGCACAATATATGTTCACACTTATACTTTGTACTAGAATAATCATGTTAAATTCATATATGTTGTATGGGTTTGTCTACGTCCACTAGCTATATAATGATATCACTGCATGTTTACAAGAATTGGCAAAAAATAAATTTAATTATCACACTAACTTCAAAGTATATATATGATTGTTCATCTACAAAAACTCAAGCAGAAGTCATGCAATGGCTATGATGTCATATGCTCCCTTGATGGCTATGCTCTGTATATTGTTTGGAAAGTAAAAGCTCTCTTGAAGTGGTATTGTAAGTCTTATCCTTTGATTCTCTACTGTCACTTTTCCAAGTGAAATAACCCATCTCACTATTTCTGCATAATCTTTGAAGCACAAAAAATATGTGTTAAACGTATTGTCATCAAAACAAAGCTTAATTAGGGTACTGAAATAATTTTTCAAATCATTTCTTACAATACCAACATGAATAGCATTGGTGAAAAAAAACCCACTTTCAGTCCATTATTTTTAATTATTATGCTTTTATTCAGAAATTCCATATTGCTATTTATCACGGATTGTTTGTTAAATACTACATATGTCATTAAACCAGTAGATAAATTCATAGTCATATCAAACCCAATTTTTTTAGTACATATATTGTGCAAATAACATGCACACACATTGTACATTTGTAATGTTTTGTTTTGGTTTTTATGTAAATAATATTTTAATGTTGTCATATTACTAAATATATACCACAACAATAACGTGCACAATGCAGTTTGCATTGTTTTCTTAATTTATTTTTTCATTCAAGCTGATATTCATACTGTCATTGGTTTTTCATAATTATGCCTGTCATTAGGAAAAAATTTACCTTAAGTTTTCATATATTAGAAAGAGATGGTAAAACATATATAACAAGTTTTCCCTAAGATGATATCAAGTGTAATTGTTTTTTTTAAATTATCTCAAGTCTTATGACTAACCATACCTTCTCTTTACGATCCTCTTGCCACAACCACTCATATTACTGCCAATAACAAGCCTTTGACTTGGTTATCGTACACTTACATTTTTTGTAGCGTATAATTTCTATTTATTCTTTGTGTATATGATTGAACTGTTTGGACAATATGAATAAATGAATTGCAATCACATAGCATTCATAGTATATTTTTCATGAACCATGAACTATACAGTCTTTTTAACATGTAGCCTGAATCCTCATAATTTTTAGTGCACATGCAAAGCATGTCACAAACTTTGCAATCATACTATATACATATATATATTTCTTATAAGCTTCTTATCTAACTTCATTTTTCAAAACGTATTCTCCTACAGGGAATGGTCATGTTATAATCACTGATACTTCTCTTCATTGTCAGAGATGAGTGAAGACCATAGTTTGTATATGCTTAATAATTCGGCACTTAATAATCATGTCTCCGAACTTTTTTTCTATATATAAGTATTATTATTATTAGCACAACAATCATGGAACATTAATTTTTTGAGCATTGCGAACTTTTTCATATGCACCAGATTTCAGCTGGCATAGTACAGTAATCATCTCAATACAGTTAACAGTTGAAAATATGTATAAACATGTTTGGACTTAGGCACCTAAAAGATCTCTTTGAGATAACATAAAAGCCAAATTTCTATTTTTAGTTGATGGTGCTCTATGTGCAAAGATGAGTTCCCAATAAGCGTAGTTCAATATGTATTTTACTAATAAACAGATGGAAGAACAAATGTTAAACGATTTGTATACATGGTTTTATATCACAATCAACAATTGGTGTACCAAATGGTATTTCCCTGCTTTTTAGCATGTTACAAATGTTTGCTTGCTGCTTATTATTCCTGCATATGTTGATATGAAGATTCAGCAAATTTGTGTAATCAATACTTAGATTGTTAGTTTTGGATATACTGATGTGGAGCAAGTATCATCCTGAATGAACCGTTTCAAAATATAACGGTTATATTCAGTATGACAAAATACAAAGCTTGCAGTATAATCTTATTTCTTTCAATATCATTTCTTTTTAATTTTCTGAATCTTATGTAAAGCTCAACAGTGTATCACTTTGAGAATTCTCTGACCTAATCCATCAAATATTAACTGTCATTGCAAACATGAAGCTACAAAGCTATGTAGGTATATGTTATATGCCAAGGCATGTATAGTTAATGTTTTTACGCTAAAATAAACTAAATAGAAGCTCTTTAAAGAACACAATATTACATACATTTAAATTATGTATAGGGTTGGTGAGAGTTAAAACTATGGACTCTATTGTAATAACATGACTGTCAAAGTATTGTTCATATGGAGGATGAAAGTAATGTAACTATCAGTACAGAAGTATCTATAGTATAATGACAATTTTGATAAAAAATATGGTATATGCATTGGAACGCTTTCATTAGTTTATTCCAAAAATTTACATGTGAAGTCTTCTTATTTTTCTTCAAAACTTCATGGTAGTGAATTACTACGTCTTAACCCTCACATGGATTGTTATGAAAAACGTATGAAGTTTATGCTTGAATATGGCTCATATAATTTAGGTATACTGCTCTTAGCAACAGAGAGATTAAGTGATAAACCGGTTGAGTTCTAATTAATCATCTCGAAATTGTATAAACTTCAAAAGCCAATTCATCAAGTTCCATAGTTATCTCTCATAAAATAAACAATTTACAAAATCGACATGTATGTTTTCCACCCACCTTCACTTAACCGGTAAAATTTTGTGCTCCAAACTGTATAAGAGGGTCCACCAAGTTAAATTTCTACAACAGATCAAAGATGTGGCAAAACCAAAAATAATGCAGAAACGGTCTAATCCAAAACTCAAGCACAAACCAAGCATGAAACTAAGCAATTACAAAACACATATGCTAATATTGTACCTGTGTGCTTACAACAAAGATGTGTGACTGCAGTTGCAAAGAGTTGATGATGATTGTACAATGGTATATGGCTGAAGTGGCAAAAGTAAAGTGTATGTGAATTGCTGCTGTGTTGAAGTGTATTTTGCATTGCCAACTGATAAGGCTATAAAGAATATATCACTGTGTTGCCAAATCTGAATTGAAGGTTATGGTCATAGCTTAGAACTTTTGCATTACAGTGACTTGATCTGATGCATTGAGGTTGCAAGGTGATTGCATCTAGGGTAGAAATAAGGTGCAGAAGCATCAGGAACATCAGGATACATGCTGGTGATGCCTGCAGATGCTGTTATGGTGTATGTAGTTACTATTGCATTGTCTATCATTGATCTATAGGGCTTTATTGGAAAAAAATAATATTATTTTCTATCTTTAAAAATAAAACTCATTAATAAACATGCATTTCAACCTAATACGTAAACAATTTCCTATTAAATTAGCCTTTTCCTTAACAACTAATAAACCACAAGGACAAACCATCCTTTAAATTGGTATTCATCTTCCCGAACATTTTTTCAGTCATGGTCAGCTACATATTGCTTTATCTAGAGGAGTGGGTCGAAAACAACAAAAGTTTTGGTGAAAAATGAAAAGATTCGAAATAGAAAGGGTACGCATACTAGAAATGTAGTATATAAAGATGTATCATTAACATGTAATCATGAACTTAGTTAAATGTATTTCATGATCTCCAATTCAAACGCCTTATTTTTATAGTAAATATTATACCTCAACATGCATACTCATATGTATTCCATACTTATTATATTACTCCATTTACATAAGGTATTTTTTATATAACCGTAAATGGGTGAGAATTGTAGTCAACACCATTTTCTACATTTCATTTTTCTTTCCATATTTTCAAGTAGGGCTTTTAGAAATTATATCATTGCATTAATTATACCATTAATTATATTTTCAAGTAGGCCTTATATGTATGAGTGATTTCTTTAGTTGTATTATTTATCCACTATTCTGCACAATAAGTTAAGACAGTAAAACCAACACTTTTTCAATTTCTGAGGTTACCACTTTATTTACTGAAATGCTCGTCTTTTTGGATGTTGCTAAATTTTGAATGTCGGAGCCATAACTATTGTATATATCATATAACTCTCCTTTTATATACAAAATACCAACACTAATGTAAAAAAACAAGATTTGTGCATGTACGCACATAAAAATGCAACATCACATACAATGTCATTTCATAAGGTGACAAAAAAAATAACAAACAATGTTTCATAATACCAATTCCTCCTGCACACGTGCACGTGCATCACACGTGTCAAAGAACTCCTACAAAGGTGCTTCATCATTATCGGGTTTACCTATCGTCTTTCTTACAACACCTTATTTCTGTTTATTTGTCATATCCTCTTCCTCTTTTTTCCCGTAATTAACGAAAACATTACTATAATCTCTCACAATATCATAATTGTAACAAAGACAAAATACGTCACTTCCTTCTTTGCACACGTCCAACGGACGTGCCACCATACTTGTATATATATATATATATATATATATATATATATATATATATTGAAGCTGCCATGTATATATGTTAGCATCTTTTGTGTAACGACCCGTAAATTTTAACTGTTTTAATATCGTAATTAGTTGAAATTTTGTGAAATTTTAAATGATAAAATTTTGAAATATAAATTTGATATTTGGAATGCGTCTAGTTAAACATAGCAACTGGTAAATTTTCGTCCGAAAATATGAAAGTTTATTTCGCGCGTAAATTTACTTCAATTTAATCAGTTAAAAAGCGATGAAAATAAAATGTTTTTGAAACCTAAATATTTTTACATAGAAAAATTCTAAATCATCTTCTGAGCAAGACGTCATATTTTGTTTTCCCAAAGTTGGACTGCTATTGCTCCGTTCATCTTAATTCCAGCAGTTTAGCGGCATTTTTCGGTATCGATTATCGACTTTTGGTAGGACAGTCATGCCGTTGATATCTGTATACCGCTTTGATCATCTCGTCGTGCTGATCTCCTTAATATATTCATGTATATGTAACGGCGTCCGGTTCATGTGAAACCGGCGATCGGTAGCCGTACCCGATAATCATTTCAGTCTTTTGTTTCCCTGTGCCTTTTCATTTTTTTCGTATAAACCTGAATAGCCGTTAGCCTTTAATATTTTCAATCTTGACTTTCAGAATTCCCTATATTTTTTCATTAATTTGTGTTGGTTCAATTACCGGTTCACTTATCTTCCTCCTATGAATTGTTTTATCTTCTGCACAAATAAACCTGAAAGAAATTATACCTGAGGCAAGTTTTCCCTTTTGATTTCCGAGAGCACGCTCGTGCACTTCCATGTTTTTCTCGAAGCTAAATCGTCACCTTCCTCGAAGCCGCTTCTTTTCTCTCCTCCTTTCCCTTACCTGGCACGCATAGCTTTCCCCTCTTCCACCCAAACTTCGCCCGCTTGCCTTTTCTCCCCACTCCTTTTCCAATGCTCGGCCGCAACCCTTCCTCTCGCCTAAATCCTCTCACCTCCGCTCAACAACCCAAGGCCACCCACGTCTCGACTTCCACCTTGTTAGCAATGCGAACCCGAGTCTGCCAACCTGCAGCTTGACTTCCTCCAAGTATCCTCTCCGTCGCTTGCTCCATGACCCGCCACCATCTCTGCACATCGACCATGGTCCCGCCCTTTGCTCAACCTTCGCCATCTATCTCTACCACCCACCTAGCAAACAGCCGCACCATCGACGATCTCCTCCCCGACCACCAGTGAACTCACTCATCGCATTCAACTCGTCCAGCTCCTCCCAGATCGGCTGCCACTTGCCTTCCGTTTATTTTTAGGTAATATACGTTGATATATATAAGTTGAAAGTTTTATATATGTGTGTTTAAGAAGTATATATATATTGTTCTGATTTTGTAAACTTTTACAGTAGTGTGTATATATATATATATTTAGTTGTGGTTTGCATTTATATATATACGTGTTTATGGAGTTTATATTGGTTATAAAGGTTATATGTATAGTTAGTATGTGACAGCTTCTATATGTTAAAGTATTTAAACAATATATTAGTTTGATATAAAATCTGTTTATATTCTATTTGTGAACAAGCTATGAAACAGTTTTTATATATATATTGTCTATGTTTATATAAATTACATAGTAGTTTACATGAGTTTGTTTTCTATATATTTGGTTTCGAAGTACATGCTACAAAAGTTTATATAACCTGCTCGAGTTATATTTGATCTGCATCTGCTAGTTTTGAGTATAGGTTTGTTGTATATAGTATAGTATAATATATTTAGCGTCTGCATGTGTAAATATATAAATCTTTGTTATTGATTCTATTAAAATATATAGTATCGGCTGTATAAGTTGTATATTTTAGGCTATGTGTATATACATATGAAATGGTGAAGAATCTACTCAGTGTATTTATATTGAGTGTGTAAATTATTTTACTGTGAAGTTTAACGTATTTACACCTATATATATATATTGAGGTAAGTTATGTATATATATATATATACTCTTCCAATCTTTGTTGTAATATCTGTTCATATACTACATTAATGTCAGTCTATCTATATACATGCAAGTAAGTTAAAAGTTATGTTAATACCTATATATGTTATTTTATATAAATTTTATTATATATGTCAACTATATTTTGATTTGTATGAATGGTTGATTTTATATACATGAATTTATATAAGTACCTTTGGGTCTGGGTTTTTTGATAAAGCATATATATATATGTTACAGTATATTTATATGTTAGTATTCATGACATTTTGTATATATACGATACTTTGTTTATTCCGTTGTTTATGATATGTTTAAAGTTAGATTCTTGTGGGTTAAGAATTATTTTGATCATATAATTGTTTAAACATATATATAGTGGGTGTAATTTGTTTAACCTGTTCATCTATTTAGTTTTGTTTATGATCTACATATATATATATATATATATATATATCATTTGTCTACATAGTGTATTTGTTTTAACTATTGAATATTGATCTTAAACTGTATGCATATATGGCTATTTTAATTTTGAAATGGATATAGATTTAAATTTTAAGTTTATGTGTTTTATAAAACAATGATTTTGAATTACATATATATTTAAATTTAAAATGTGTTTGAATTAAGAATATGATTTCATAAATAGTTATATATAGTTATATATATATGTATGTAGGTATGTATAGATATAAGTTCACTTATACCTTTATCTTCATCGATCCAGTTCTGATTTTTGATTTCGCCTATTCCTATTTATCAGCTTTTTCCGTCCAAATTCGTGCCAACTTTGCTTTGCTTTGGAATTCGTAGCTTGTCTGTTGTCAAACTTCTCTAGCATCGAAAGGTGAGCAATCACTCACAATTAACGTTCTTTTATTTATTAAATTTGATTTCAATTGAAACGACAATTGAAATATGCTGCTGTAGTAAATTACACTGTTATATATGCTATTACCTGTATCAGTTCACCTGTGACATCTGACACCATTATCTGTTAATTATTTATGCAATGATAATACAGTTTGGTTGATAATTGATTGATCGTTCGATGTTTATATTGAACGTAAATTTGTTAGTGTTAAGTGATAAATAGTATGCAAAATTAAAATTGATATAGGATGGTTAACAATTTTAAAACTGATTTATATGTTAAATTTGATTAGTTGGATATGACCCCTTTTAATTGTTAAATTAATTGACATGTAGAATAGTGATAATTACACTTTGAACCATCGACGTATATTGGATTAATTGTTGTAGTATAAAATTGAAATTGAATGACAAGTGAAAAACCGTATAAATAATTAGTGGAATAATCTTTAATCTGCATGAAATGATAGTGTAGATTCTAGAAATAATTATATTAATTCGCACAAACAACAATGTGAATTAATACGGTTATTTCGGGATTATTTGAATTGATTATTGGATTGTTATTGATTGTTGTTATTGCTTGTTTATTTACTTTGACACCATCCCAGTTATCACACTGCAAGTTCCCTTTGTTATGCTTCGATTTTTGAATTGAATTGGAATCGGGTTGAAATGATAAATACCCAAATTGAACTTTGACCTTGGATAGAGAATTAAATAAAACCAGATTGGTCAATAATTTGATTTAAAAATAAAATGAAGATTTTATTTGAATAAATAATATGGTTTTGAAACGAAGTTGGAAATTGAATTTTAATGAAATTTAAATGTGAATATTTAATAATCTGAAATGAAATATTAATAAAGAAATTGATGAAAGAATGTGTTTAATTTAAGAAATGATTGAATTAAGCTTTGAAATTATTTAATAATTTAATGAGATTGAATTATTTAACAATTAAATTAAATTGAATCCTTTGAAAATTTAAAATTGAACTTTTAATTAGCGAAATTTAATTCTTACTTAATTGAGCTTTGAAATTGTAACTAAGTAAATGAATATGTGAAATTGAATTTCTTTAACAAGAAATAAAAATGTGATTTATTGAAATTAATGTAAGACTTGTAATTGAAAGAAATTGATTTGACGAATTTAATTCAATTTGAAGTTTTGATATAATGAAGTTGAACTTAAGTAATTGATTAAATGAATTGGAAATTAAATAGAAATTGTTTGTATGACAAATTTATTTAACGAATTTAATGAAATCGATCAATGAAGTTAAATTGATTTGAATGTTAAATTAAATTAATTTAAATGATTTTGGAATGAAATTTATATATGAATTTGAATCAATATTTGAATTGTTTAAATAAAAGTTGAAATTGAATTATAAGATTTTGAAATGGTAATTTGGAAGTTTTGAAACGAAAATTTTGGAAATTGATTTCGAAAGAGAAATGAAATGTTGGTTTATAAATTCTAATTGAAACTGAAATTGATTTGGTTTTGAAATAAATAAACGACCAATCGGTGTAATAATTACGAAAGTTATTAAAGAGACCGGAATCGGTTAGGGACATACTCACTGTCTAAACCGAAAACCACTTTAATAACTATGCGCGGAGTGTGATCCAGAATGAAGTGGTTGGAATGACGTACGTGATGACTGAAGAAAGAGAACGATAATGGATAGCCTTGACACTTGTGTCAAATTGGAAATGACTAAAACAGGCGCCGTGCCGGGCCAAATGGGGGTTAGCTACCCCGAGCGAACACACTTCTTCGAAACTACTCATTACTTGTTGTCGATTGGTGCACCCTTGATTTTGGGAGTGTTGTTTCGCGGTGTTGCGATCGTTGCGGCGATGCGTTCTCACCAGTCCGGATTAGGCAAACGGTAGTTTCACTACCTTGGGTATTGCCTCATGTGCCTTGTCATACTTGTATCCCTTTATACGCGACCACTTCGACTTGTTTTGTGTTATACCTATGGAGTACTCCCTGATAGCCCACTAGTTTACGGTGGAGTTTACAGTGCTATATAGACTATAACGCTTATATAAAATGTGTTAAGGGGGATAATGGTAACGCCTTAACACTATTTTGATACCTTATATTACTGATAGACATTATCTACTTAGCGTACATTACTACCTAGTAGATAGTTTAACGGATCCTTAAAGGACGGTTATTCCAAACATCCTTTGAGTTACTTGCATTTCAGTTGTTATTTCATTTGAGTTGGATTTATTGATATAAGGATGTTAATCCTGACTCGAGTGTTTTGTGTTTTGCTTTACGCTCGGGTCAGACTGAGTGTACCAGTATTCGAGACTCACCTTTGGAGTTGGAGCTTCGCTTGGAGATTCAGCTATCTATCCAGTTTCAGATATCCAGTTGATTCCAGTGATATATTCTGATTTGTATCTGATGTATCGTGTTACTCTTCCATTGTATCTGGTTTAACTCTGATGTAACTTATATATTTATATAGTAGCTTCATGAACTACTATCTCTTTTATTTCCGCTGCATTTATTACTCTATGTCTGTGATCTGTGTTCTATTTATTTACTGTATATGCTCAGTTTTGCCAATTTAAATTAACAACGTGGTATTTTGAATTATTCAAGTCCGACATGTGCGGATGCGAATGGTGCAAAATACCAGGTCGTTACATTTTGTTTTGTTTGTTGCATGAAATCGTATATATTATGTTAGGAAGGTATTCTATATGTTGAAAGGTATTTACAAGTTGCAGTTATAAAAAAAAGAATATTGTATTAGAATATAGTATATATGTTTACTGTATATAGACTTACAACATATTTTATTATAAAGTATTATATATATTTATATGATATTGAACAGTTAATATATTGGTTTTACTAGATATTTTAAAATTGTTATTTATAGCATGCGTGAGTTATAATATTGTACTGGAAGTTTAGTATGTTCGAAGAAGCTATGTTTTGTATATATAAATAATCTGTAGGTACGTATGTAGTAATTCTATTGTATCGGTTGGTAATATATAGATATTATTGATTTATATATGTATTATTAAATGTTGATATTTGAAAAATATATGTATATAATGTAATAGGTTAGTTTGTATATTGGCAGACTAGTTGAATATATATACCTGTTTATACATATTAGTTTCTATGCATTAGTTGATATATCAGTATTACCTTAGAATCTTAGATTATAATATATTAGATTTGAATATAATAGTTATATTACAAGCTGCAGGTTTTATATGCAGTTATATGCTTTAGCTTGTAAATTTTAAAGTATATAACAGTTTGTTATAGTTTAAAGTATATATATAAGATATATATTAGTCTGTTATGTTTTAATGTAAAGATTTATCATAGTTTATTTTATATATAGGTTGTTGTACAGTTGCATGCATATAAGATATTTGTTTTGGGAAATGATTTCATATACTGTATATATATATGAGTTAGATATATATATTAGGTTGGGATATCTTTTGTTCAACGTCTGGGTTATATATATATTTGCTTTAAAATGTAGTTATTTTGCATTTACATGTATTCATTTCAAAACATAATGTATATATATGTTTGGTTTTTTTTATGTGTGTTTTAATATGAAACAATGGATTTTGAAGTACATATATATTTAATTTAATATGTGTTTAAATTTAGAATATGATCTTTATATATAAATAGTTATATATAGTTGTATATATGAGTTCACTTATATCAATTATCTTCATCAATCCAGTTTGATTTGATTTCGTCTATTCCAAGCTATCAACCTTGCTTGTTGAATTCGAGTTCAATCTTGATTTTTCTTTGGAATTCATGCTTGGATTCGTAACCCATCTCATTCTCGTTCATCTCTAGCCTCGAAAGGTGATAAATCACTCACGATTAACATTCTTATATTTATTAAATTTGATTCCAATTGAAACGACAATTGAAATATGATGCTGTTAGTTATTTACATTGCTATATATATGATATTATCTGTATCTGTTCACCTGTAACATCTGACACCATTATCTGTTATTTATATTGATGATATATGCCTGTTATATTATTATCATATCTGTTATCACTCTACAAGTTCCCTGTTAATATAGAATTCCCTATGGGTTGAAATGATACATACCCGAACGATCTGTAGAATAAGAGGAAATCGTTATGGGTTGAAATGATAAACCCAAGCGATTTTCATTGCATTGAATTTGGGATTGCGGGTTGAAATGATATATACCTGTAAATATTTAAATTGCGTATTGAAATGATAAATATCTGTATCACTTGACCATAGGATAGAAAATTATATACGGACACCGTTGGTCTATATTTTTAAATGACTTCCAAAGTTTTGAAAGGAGATATATGGTTTTAAATAAATATTGATTTTTAAAATATAATATATATAAATGTTATTTTATATATGTCTAAATTGTGGATTTTGAAAATTTTATGTTTTGGAATTTAAAATTTATAAGTTATTTTGAAATTTTAAATTTTAAGATTTTTTTATAATTTTATTTTCTTAATATATATATATAATAAGATTTAATTTAATAAAATTTAACTTAATTAGTATATAATATGTTTTAAAATATTTATTCAAAATTTATATTAATATTTTTAAAATAGATATATAACTTTAATAATAAAGGTTGGAAGATAAATAAATGCTGACTTGGAATTTAAATTGGTTAATAATTGAATTTAAGAAAGAATTGATTTAAACTTATTGGTTCTAAGATTTTGAAAAGATATGATTATAACTTGGTTTATAACTTGATTTGATAAAAAGTGATTAAATGAATATTCCCAATTTTGAATAAAAATTGAGATTGAATATTTAATATTGATTTAAATATATAAATTGGGATTTAAACAAATTGTTATAAAATGGTTAAAGGAATAATTTCCAATTTGGATAAATTAAAAAGTTTAATGTTGAAATATAAAGGAAATTTATATCGTAATGTTTGAATATATAAACTTAAATCTTTGGACTTTAAATTTGAAATGTTTAAACTGGGATTGAATTCAATTGAATTTTGGAATTTGAGTTGATTTGAATCGATTTGTGAAATTAGAGGAAACTATTTTATTGTATCAAGTATTTTTAATATATATAAACTATTTTAGTTTATAACTATTTTAACATATATACTATTTTCAACATCTAAACTATTTAGGTGGAAAGTGTTATGATTTCCAAAGTGTTATGGTTTCAAAGCGCTATGATTTCCAAAGTATTATAATTTTGAAAGTGTTACCATTCTGAAAATGAATATTAAATTAAGTGAATAATGATATCGAATTTGATATGGTTTTGAAATGGATATGATATTTTGGTTTTGAAATATGAATTATTTGAAATGAAATGACCGCGGTGTTATAATAACGTTTGGTTGTTAAAGAGACCGGGATCGGATATTGTCATACTCTCTGCCAATACCGAAAACCACTTTAACAACTGTGTACGCAGTGGAGATTCCAGAATGAAGTAGGATGGTTTGGTGGCAATTCTATATGGTATTTACGTAGCGCTGACTCCCGTGAGTCAGTTTGATGCGGCTAAAACAGGAGCCACGCCGGGCCAAGTAAAGCCGTTCCTCTTATCGGACACATTTCTTCGATACCATTCTATTGCTTTTGTGATTGATTGGGTGCACCCTTTGATTTGGGAGTGTGTCACGAGGTGGGCGGTAGTAGCTGCTATGCGCTACCACCAGTCCGGATCCGCAAACAATATATCTACCCTGGTATTGCCTCGAGTGCCTTGTCGCATGCCCTATCGCACCTTCTACGAGTTTGTTTTGTGTCGTACCTATGGAGTTCTCCCTAATAGCCCACTTGCGAATGGAGTTTACAGTATCTGTATAGACTATGGCATTATATAAAATGTGTTAAGGGGGATATGGGTAAAGCCTTAACGCTATTTTAATAGTTTACTTTACTATAGACATATTATAATAGCGTATATTACTACATAGTAGATAGTTCCACAGATCCTTAAGGGATGGCTATCCCAAACATCCTTTAAGTTACTTGTATTTCAGTTGACAATTCACTTGAGTTGAATTTATTGATATAAGAATGTTAATCCTGACTCGAGTGTTTTGTGTTTTGCTTTACGCTCGGGTCAGACCGAGTGTCACAGCATTTGAGACTCACCTTTGGAGTTGGAGCTTCGCTTGGAGATCCATCTATCTATTCAGCTTTCAGTTATTCAGTTGACTCCAGTGATATATTCAGATTTTGTTATTTGACTATTGTATTGAGACTTCTATGTATTCGAGACTTCTATTGTATCTTGTTTTAACTTTGTGATATATATATATAGTAGCTTCATGAACTACTATTCATTTGTTTCCGCTGCTTATTGTTATATTACTCTGTGTCTGTGATTGATTTATTTACTGTATATGCTGAGTTTTGCCAAATATAAATTAACAATCTGATATTTTGAGCAATTCAAGTCCGACATGTGCGGATGCGAATGGTTGAAAATATCGGGTCGTTAGAACCACGCTAGAACGAAATCCCCTCAGTCAAAACCTCGCCCTCGACCCCACGGCCAACCCGAAGTCGACAACCTGCCGCCTCGTCCATCCCCGACCCCAAATTTAATTTTTTATGAAAAACGATCAACTTCAAAATTCTCTCAATCTAATACCCTAAAAATCATGATTTCTTCACTAAAATTCATGGTTTGGCCATACCATCATGATTGTAACCCTGATTCAATGTTTAGCATATATTGAAAATCGACCAAACTCGTATTACTTACTGTAAGTTTGAAACTTTACACGATATATAGAATGAACAGGCTTCAAACTATTTTTAATGTGATCTACACTCAAAAACGAATGTTTTCCTAGTTAACAACATTAGCAAATTCGAATTAATTTTGGAGATACTGATTTTTTTTAAAAGTTGAGCAGGTATGAATGTTTATCACTGTTAAATATAGTAGAGTAATATTAAACACTTCCAGGCATTTCAATTTAAAATCTCACCTTAAACATTGTTGAAAGCCTTTGAAATCTTCCGATTGATCTTTAGTTTATGATTTGAAATCTTGCCTTGCTTTTGAATTCGACTGAGCAAGTTTTTATTATTTTATTTTATTTTTTTCTCTTTACAGGCTTTACAACTGAAACATATACACACATACATCTCTATATATACACGTTTATACCAATGAAGTGATGTGAATGTACAAGATTTTTAGGGCTCAAAAGATTTGCAGATCTTTAAGGTTGTGCACAATGTTGCGATGGATTGAAATGAGGTGTTGGTGGTGTGAGGAATGCGGATTATGGATCTTAAGGCTAGGAATAACACTAGGGGGGTGAATAGTGTTTTTAAGAAATTACTAAATCTTTTTGAGTTTATGTTAATTTGAACACAAATGTATGCAATATTCAGACACAGATATAATCACAGAAACAAACACAGATGCAGAAATAAAGTAAATACAGTAAAGGAAAGAGCACACTGGATTTTATACTGGTTCGGGGTTACCCTACATCCAGTCCCGCACAATTAAGTATGGATTTCCTTTCAAAAGCAATTCAACAATTACAACCCTCGGTTTCAAGGCTACGAGGTACACCCTCCAGAATCACAATCCTCTGGGTAGAGATACTTGATTTCTGGGCAACAAGTTCACCCAATTGATTTCCAAGGCTACAATCACACCTTTTCTCGCTTGATTTATTTCCAAGGCTACAATCACACCTTTTCTCGCTAGATAGATTACAAAGAAGCCTATAACTCTGAATAGCACTTGGATCTTGTTGAGATAGTGATAGAGAATCAAACTAGAGATGATCTAGTTAGATTCAATGTTGATTTCGGCAGAGTAATGATAGGATTTTGAATAAGAAAATGTGGAAGAAGAAGAGAAGTGAAAAACCAGAAAAACTGATGTTAAATTCGTTGAAACTAACCCCTATTTATAGAGTAACAACAGCCATGTCCATTCGTGAAGAGTTATGACGAATAGACACTTCTTTTGAATTTTGAATTTTGAATTTTAACTGACACTATGTCGACATGGTCACCATGGGTATGTCGACATCCCAAAGCAATTTTTGATGATTTGATTTTCTTTGAAAATAACCTTTATCTTATATTAAAACTATTTTAAATTTTATAAATATACTTGACTATAGTTAAAATACATAAGTAAATATAGAGAATAATATATATATAATTTTACTATAATTTTATTTAAATCTAGGTAAATATATTATAATTAAAAGATAGTTTAAAACAAACGAAGTTTAAAAACAAAGAATATTTTAAGGCTAAAACATCTTTTTGAAAATCATTTGAAAGGATATTTTTTCAGGCTAAAACATTTTGAAAAACAATTTTGAAAATCATTCTGAAGTAGTTTTGAAAATCATTTTGAAGTAGTTTTGCAAGCTTCTTCCTGCAGAATATCTCATCATGACAGGACTCGAGAACTTATACAAAACCAGGATGTTCGTGGGTTTGTAAGCCACTTGTCGTAGGTTTGTAAGCTACATGTCGTGGGTTTGTAAGCCACTAAAAGGTAGAAATGGGTTCCATCCCAAAAGAAAAATGGAGTGAAGATTTCAGTGCTATTGTGAAGTTTTAACATAATTCTAGACTCAATACTTATCTTGAAATCTTGAACTCTTGATTATCTTGATACTCATGAGTCTTCAATCTTGATATCTTGAATCTCTATATTGTACAGTCTTCATTCTTGGTACTTGCAAGGTTAAATCCTGCATATAAATATATATCTAAACTATAATGTTAGTATTTATATTTTATAATCTTATTCTAAAGTTGTTGTCATCAAAACCATCAACTCACGGACTAACAATCTCCCCCTTTTTGATGATGACAACCTTTGTTTATAAAATATTACTTCTATCCTAATAACCCCCCCTAAGTCTAATAACACCCCCTTAATCTATGCCTAACTCTCATATTTTATATTTCTCCCCCTTTGTCATCAACAAAAACAAACTCTAAACTATATAACTCCAAACTATATAGTTCTTATTCTAATATTCTATATGATGATAGTGTTATCATCAATACTTACTTGTAAACCTAAAACTTAGTCCTAAATTACAAACTCTCCTAACTAAGAATCTATATAATAATAATACTTTTAATAGAACATATATAAGAACACACATTATTTATTAATTATATATTTGTTTATATTTACATTTTTTGTAGAGATTTCAACAACAAACAACAAATAGAAAAGAAAGAGAAGAAACTAATGTGAGTCTTTGAACATAGGAGATCTATGAATCGAACAATTTGGATAATGGAAACAGAAATTTCCACGTTGTTCGACAAGATTTCCATCTTTGTCAAAGCACACTTCGCCAATGCAAACGACTTTGTCGTTATCTTCCGCAATCTCTTCTTCCATGGGTTCTTCTTCTTCTTCACTTTCCTCTTGATCATGATCTCCTGAAGAGTCGTCGTCAATCATGATTGGGTTAGCATGATTATCCATAAGAAATTTTTGCAAATTCCTAAGGATTTTGCCTTGCCTCTCTTGTTCTTTGGCCATTCGAAGTTGCATCACTTGGATTTCAGTCATTAACTAAAGGGTATCTTTCAGAGAATCCTCTATTTTCGTTACACGAGCGAGCGTTGATTGTTGAAACGGACCAGAAGTAGGCGATGGGAACAAAAAGGTTGATTTTAAGTTTGATTTGGAAGAGGAGGCCATTGATAAATTGATCTTAGAAGGAAGAACAGAAAGAGAACAGAGAGAATGAAGAAAATTTCGAAATAGGAGAAATTTATAACCACTTATTTGAATTTTGGTGGGAAAACAAATTTAAAATTAGAAATGTTATATGTCGACATGGGTCTAGGAGGGATGTCGACATGGTTCTTGAATTTTTGCCTATTTAATTTATTTTGAGTTAATTTTTAATTATACTTGTTATTTATATTTTATACTTTAGTTAATGAACAAATACCTAATTCTCTTCTTAATTTAGTAAATGTAGATTCATTTAAGGGTTTTGTTAAGATATCAGCAATTTGATTTTCAGAATTGATATAGTCGGGAGTAATTACTTCTCTACTTATATTATCTCTGAGAAAATGGTTTCTGATATCAATATGTTTAGTTCGAGCATGTTGAGTAGTATTTTTGGATAAATTTATTGCACTAGTATTATCACAATAAATTGGTGATTTTGAGATATTTAAACCAAAATCTTTTAAAGTTTGTTGCATATATATTACTTGAGAACAAGCCAAAGCAGCAGAAATGTACTATGCTTCAGTTGTTGATAGAGAAACTGTGTTTTACTTTTTACTAAACCAGGAAATCAGAGAATGCCCTAAAAAGTGACAAGTTCCACTTGTACTTTTTCGGTCTGATTTACAACCAGCATAATCAGCATCACAGTAAGATATTAAATCAAACGAATCATTTTTAGGATAAAATAAGCCAAAATCAAAGGTGTGTTTTAACATATCTTATAATATGTTTTACAGCTTTTAAGTGAGTTTCTTTAGGTTGGGATTGATACCTTGCACAGAGACAGACACTATGCATGATATCAGGTCTACTCGTAGTGATATAGAGTAGTGATCCAATCATTCCTCTATATAATTTTTGATCTATATCTTTCGAGAGATCTTCTTTACTAAGGTACTCATTGGTTGCCATGGGAGTGGGTTTTCCACTCGCAGTAGTCAAACCAAATTTACTAACTAGTTCTTTAGCATATTTTTCTTGACTAATAAAGATACCATTATCTAATTGTTTTATTTGTAATCCTAAATAGAAGTTTAATTCACCCATATGACTCAATTTAAACTCTTTTGTCATCAAAACCATCAACTCATGGACTAACAGGTGGCCTGAGTTGAAGTTTTGGTGGCTGAGACATGAAGTTGAGGTGAAATGAATTTCAGCCTACACTTCATTGTTGACGACGCATTTGTCTTATTTTCTTTTATTTGACTAGTAATTTTGATCAGGCAATGCTTCATTTTAACCTGTAATTTTGTTTTACGTTTTACTTCCATTGATTCTACTTGTAAAGTTTTGCCAGATGAGAATTTTATTTCTTCTTTGACTTGGCATGAATTGTTATCCTCTTTAACTTTATGAAAATAACATTTTGGTTAAAACACTATTTGTAAAAGATTTTCTTATTAAAATGGTTTAATGATTTTATTTTCTTATTTCCATCATATTATATTTTCATATAATTTTCTTCTTTTCACTTACCATTATATATATTGTTTTTAATATACCATTTTTATTTGTTTATAAATATTATATATTCCTTTTTCTTGAACTTGTATGTATATACATAAGGAATTCAAATTTTAAAACCCGTTTCTATTTATGCAACATTATTTTGCATAAGCCATATTCATTTCTATTTATCATGAATTTGTTTTCAATTTACATATACATTTCTGTTATTATGAATATATAAGCAATTCCAAATATAAATCAATTTTCTATTTTATAAATAAAATCGGGAAAATTTAAAATATTATCTGGATTTAAAATTATCTATTATCACTCTTAACCCGCCTTTTGGCAAGGCTGTAGGCAGGCGGATTTAACTAAGTCGACTTCACAATTATCGAGGCAGGAACATGATGGATTCGGTTTAAAAGGATGAAGTTCATCTGGATGTGCCGCTCGGCATTGAGGTGAGGTTATGCCGCTCGACATTGTGGTGAGGATATGCCGCTCGGCATTGTGCCGCTCGGCATTGTGGTGAGGATATGCCGCTCGGCATTGAGGTGAGGTTATGCCTCTCGGCATTGTGGTGAGGATATGCCGCTCGGCATTGAAGTGAGGTTATGCCGCTTGGCATTGTGGTGAAGCTATGCCTCTCGGCATTGTGGCAAGGTTGGGGCCGCTCGGCATTGGTGAGACGGCTCGGCATTGGTGAGGTGGATCGGTCTTGGTGAGACGGCTCGACATTGGTGAGGTGGATCGGTCTTGGTGAGACGGCTCGGCATTGGTAAGGTCAGGGTCGCTCGGCATGAAGCCTCGTTCGGCAGATGTCGCTCAGCATGAAGCCTCATTCAACATAGATGACTCGCTCGGCATGAAGCCTCGTTCGGCAGATGTCGCTCGGCATGAAGCCTCGTTCGGCATAGATGACTCGCTCGGCATTGTACCTCGCTCAGCATTGGAAGTCACTCGGCATTGGAAGGTGTTCTGCATCGAACCGCGCTCAGCATTGGACATCGCTCGGCATCAAACCTCGCTCGGCATTGGTGAGACAGCTCGGCATTGGTGAGGTCAGGGTCGCTCTGCATTGGTGAGACGGCTCGGCATTGTGGTGAGGCTGGTGTGGCTCGGCATAGTGGTGAGGCCGGTGTGGCTCGGCATTGTGGTGAGGCCGGTGTGGCTCGGCAATGTGGTGAGGCCGGTGTGGTTCGACATTGTAGAGGTATGCGTGGCTCGACACTGTGGAGAGGCCGATGTGGCTCGGCACTGTGGAGGTATGTGGCTCGGTGGAAGGCCTTGATGGGCCCAGATCATTCAGAAAGCCCAACAACTCAGGATTTGCCTATAAATACAACATGTGAGGGTTCAGAAAAGGGATCTTCTTTCGGCTCTCTGACTTTCTCTTTTCTAAGGCTAAGGCTATTTTACCATTTTGTAACTGGAAACGGTTATTACAGTAATAAAAAGGAAATTTCTGGAGTGGACGTAGGCCGGAGTTAGCCGAACCACTATAAAATATGTTGTTCCTTACTGCTTTCACTTTAATTTTGACTGTTCTTCACATTCTTACTCTCTACATACACACTATCTCTGAGCTGTGACTGGTATTTGGTGCTTTCATCTGGATTTGGGTGTTAGTGACCAATTTTGGCGCTAACACTTTGGTGCTTTCACTGAGAGCTGAACTCAGGGATTTTGGAGCTTGGATTTTGGATTCAGAAGCTTGGGAACTTGGATTTTAGAAAGCAATGGCTAGACCACCAACAAGGAAGCAAGCAGCGGAAAAAGCAATCAGGAAGGAAGTCAAGCGGCCTCTTCTGAAGCTGGAGAGGATCATGCATCCATCTACATAACTCGGGACGAGATGCAGGTTATGATGAATTCTATGTAGGAGCAGATAATGAAACGGTAGGAGGAGATGATGTAGGCTCTCCTTAGGCAATTTGGACAACCAGGAACTGCAAGTGCTCAAGTTCTTGGAATTGGACCAGAGGAACTCAACCAGTGGACATATGGAGTGATTCAGCAAAGGGCAGCTCCCAATCAACAAACAGCTAACAATCTAGATGGACCTAGACTCGGGGGCACACCACCAGGTAATACTGGACCAGTTCATGGAGGGATACCGAATGACACTACGCGGCCTGACGTCGATAGGAATACAGGAATACGTGATGAGGAATATGTGCTAGAATTTCCTCGGGGACTTGGGGGGCACTCTGGAAACATGGATATGGGGCAACCATTGGTTGGAAACACTGGATTGGCTGACATTATCAGGCGGACTATTCGCGGAGGTCTGACAAACAGGGATTCAGAGGGAGTTAACAAAAGTCCGTTTACTCGGAACATTAGGACAGCTAGGAATCCGCCCGATTTCAAACTACCCACTCTGGAAGTATACAACAGGAAGACGGATCCCACTGACCACTTGATGAGGTACACTAGGCATATGGAAGTGCTGGGGGAAACGAAGGAGGTTATGGCCCGATGTTTCCCCCTGTACTTGACTGATATTGCTGCTATGTGGTTTAGACAGTTGGAGGATGGATCCATTGGAACATGGACGGAATTGGTGGACAAGTTCTTAAGTCATTTTCGAGTTCACATAAAAAGGCCAAAGAACGTGATGATGCTAACGTCGGTCAAACAGGGGGCGGATGAATCGCTCAGGACATTCTTAACTCGATTTAATGCAGCAGTTGCTTCGATGGATCGGCCGGATCCATCAATGGTTCTGATGGTTGCGGTATCAGGAGTCAGAGATAATTCAGATTTCAAGGTATCATTGATACGGGACCCACGGTTGGATCTTGGGGATTCTTTCATGAAGCTGAGAGATTTCTTCGACAAGAGGATGCATGTTCGGACATGAGGTCAAAGGAAGTAAACATGATTAAGGAAGGAGGACTACCCGGCGAAAGCTCGGGTGGGGGCAAGGATAAAGGGAAAGGGAAGCGCTGGGGAGAACCAAAGTTCTCCACTTACATAGGATTGAATGCAACGTTGGAGCGGATATTCTTAGATACTCGAGATCGCCTTCCGTATCGAAGGCCGGCGAGGAGGGAGCCCTCAGAACGAGAAAGGGCATCAGGAAGGCACTATCTTTTTCATGACCTGGACGAGAATGATACTAACAGATGCCGGCATTTGAAGGACATAATCAAGGAGCATATAAGGAATGGTCAGTTGCAACAATATGTCGGAACTCGGAATGCGACGGTGGAACAGGAGCAGCCACCGCCTACCTTGAACGACGAGGGCATAAGGCCCAAGAATGGTGGCCGATTGGTCATCAACTAATCTTGATGGTTTGGAATAAGTAACAAACCCTGGGCATACGGTTAAATCACTTACTCATGTACGGGGTCGGAGATAACCCTCAGGCATGCTCTAAGATGATGGCTTACCGAGACGCCCTGGTTTGTGAAATCTGTTTTTTCCTTTGACTTGGACATTCGCTTTTTCTGGTTTGGTTTTGGATTTTGGTTTGAACTACCTGTTTTTCTCATTTTCTAGTTTGGATTCGGGTTTGGATGTTTGTTTTTTGGTTCGGATTTTTGATATGGATTTCTGGTTTTCTTGTTGAATTTGGATTTCGGTTTGGATTTTGGTTTGGATTTTGGTTTGGATTTTGGCTAAAAGGTCATCGAGCATGGACTATGCTCGGTAAGGGTCCGTAGAGACCGGGATTCGGCCTAGGACTTAGGCCCTATATTGTCTCCTATGCAGGTCGTCGAGTATGGAATATGCTTGGCAAGGGTCCGGAGTGACCAGGATTCGGCTTAGGACTTAAGCCATGGCATTATTTGACATTCGGGGACACTGAACCTGGAACACCATGGAATTACTCAACATAGGTCGTCAAGTATGGATTGCACTTGGCAAGAACCCAAAGAGGTTACAAATTTGGATATTGGCTATGAACAGCTAAGGACTTGGGCATGGACCTGGAACGGTCCCGGATTTGGACATCGACCCGGAGATGTCATGGACGTGGTTATTGGTTGTTGGATATGGATGGATTAGGACTCGGTTGTCGAGTTCAGACTGATATGGATTTGGCTAAGTATTTGGTTACTGGATTCAGAATTGGATATCGACTCAGAGTAGTCATACATTCGGATAAGGATACGGCGATGGCACTTGGATAAAATGGATTGGATTATGAATCGGAAAGTATGGATGTGGATAACATACGGACTTCGAATATCGAACTTGAGGCTATTCAAAACACACCTTCCAATAGCAAGGCATGTTTTGGGGGACAAAGTGTTAACCCGCCTTTTGGCAAGGCTGTAGGCAGGCGGATTTAACTAAGTCGACTTCACGATTATTGAGGCAGGAACATGATGGATTCGGTTTAAAAGGATGAAGTTCACCTGGATGTGCCGCTCGGCATTGAGGTGTGGTTATGCTGCTCGGCATTGTGGTGAGGATATGCTGCTCGGCATTGAGGTGAGGTTATGCCGCTCGGCATTGTGGTGAGAATATGCCGCTCGGCATTGAGGTGAGGTTATGCCGCTCGGCATTGTGGTGAGGATATGCCGCTCGACATTGAGGTGAGGTTATGCCGCTCGGCATTGTGGTGAGGCTATGCCGCTCGGCATTGTGGCAAGGTTGGGGTCGCTCGGCATTGGTGAGACGGCTCGGCATTGGTGAGGTGGATCAGTCTTGGTGAGACGACTCGGCATTTGTGAGGTGGATCGGTCTTGGTGGTACGGCTTGGCATTGGCGAGGTCAGGGTCGCTTGGCATTGGTGAGACGGCTCGGCATTGGTAAGGTCAGGGTCGCTCGGCATGAAGCCTCATTCGGCAGATGTCGCTCGGCATGAAGCCTCGTTCGACATAGATGACTTGCTCAGCATGAAGCCTCGTTCAGCAGATGTCGCTCGGCATGAAGCCTCGTTCGGCATAGATGACTCGCTCGGCATGAAGCCTCATTCGGCAGATGTCGCTCAGCATGAAGCCTCGTTCGGTATAGATGACTCGCTCGGCATTGGAAGTCGCTCGGCATTGGAAGGCATTCGGCATCGAACCGCGCTCAGCATTGGACATCGCTCGGCATCGAACCTCGCTCGACATTGGTGAGACGACTCTGCATTGGTCAAGTATCCATCGAACCTCGCTCGGCATTGGTGAGACGGCTCCATACATCCAAATATATTCATTTATAATAACCTAAGACTAAGAGTGAAGGTCAAGTATCCATAAGAACACGATTTTAAAAATTAAATCTAAGCCGTCTAATATTCACATACATGGTCTATTATGGTCTAAAAACATTTTTAGTATTTTTAAATAATTTTTAAAACATCGTTTAGGGTGTATAATGACCTAATTAGAAAGTGATCTAGTCACTAGTCTAAATCCAAAGTAAATCCAAATAGGCAAGAATCCTAAGACGAACAATAGCTCCAAGTGATCTCCAATAAGAAATCTCCAAATTCAATGCTAATCTCACTATACTCTCCTTGATGACAAGATTTGGCTAATCAAAATAAGGGTTATAAGTTGTTTAAGGCTAATGAATGATAATGGTGGGTGTGTAAGTGAGAAGAAGAAGTTCCATCGGCTCCCGTTGGGTGCTAATCCCGAAATGGGCCTTGTGCTTAGACACCAATCTCCTTAAATACCCACTAAGCTGTTCAAAATTGAGTGAAAATTCAAACAGCCATATCTCCTAAACGTAAGTCCGTTTTTCTATTATGACCACTCTACAAAAAGAGAATACATCATCCTGATCTAATGGAAGTGGTTTCAGACCTTAACTCGGTTTCTATCAAAAGTTATAGGCCATACAAGATTTTTAGGGTCAAAATCGTCCGATAAAAATCTTAAGGATGGAAAATGTCTCTAGTGGTCATTTTCTAAAGTTATAGAACTATACGACCCTAAATAAAAAATATTACTAATATTTTACGATCCTCCGATACGTAAAATATGGGTCGTTACAATCTTCTCCCTTTTAGGTATTTTGCACTCGAAATTCCATAAACAAGTCCATAGGGTCAACCTGCATGCCCAACAATCATATACATGCATAGGTAACCATCACACATCAAACATGCATACACCAACAAATGAAAAAGGAAATATCCAAGCCTATCCTAGAATGCAGGATACTACAGTACAGTATATTTCATGATATCATTGGTGAAAGTAAAAGCGATAAATAGAAAATATGACCAAGCAAAGAGCTCTGGATAAGCTATCCTCACACTCTCCTCGGTCCCCCAAGTGCAATCTCCTTCGCTTTCGCTTCACTGAACCTTCACCAGCTTCGCCGAACCTTCACCAGCTTCGCCGCCTTCCTCCTAAGCTGCTATGTATCACGTACAATGATACAAATAGACCTATGAGGTCTCGAAGCCTCTAGTTCAATATCGATATCATCTAGTTGATCTGGTGCGATAGTTACACCTAAGTCATGCATAAACTTCCGCAAGTGAGAAACGTGGAAGACATTGTGCACTCCCATCATTCTTTGAGATAAGTCGACCCTTTAAGCAAGGTTTTCAATCCTCTCTAGTATTGGAAAAGGACCTACAAATCTTGGTGCCAACTGCCCTTTACTACCTAACTGAATTACATTTTCCAATGAAGAGATCTTAACAAATATTGTATTGCGGATAGAGAACTCTAGATCTCTACGTCTCTTATCAGCGTAGCTCTTCAGTCTTTCTTGAGCAGCTTCCCTTCGTTGCCGAATGATCTTAATCTTCTCCGAGGTCTCTCTAATCATATCTGGCTCAAGTATCATTCTTCTTCTTGCTTCCCACCAACAAGAAGGAGCGTGGCACGGTCGGCCATATAACGTCTCAAATGATGTCATACCTATGATGGACCAATGACTGCTGTAGTATGCAAATTCAACGAGATGTAAGTGATCATCCCATGAGCCTACAAAGTCGAGTATGCAAGCCTGCAAGAGATCCTCTAAGATATGATTCACTCTCTCAGTTTAGTCGTTAGTTTGAAGGTGATAAGCTGTGCTAACACAATGCTCTTCGACACATCACAGAATAGAACTATCCATTTCACATACAACTCAACCAATTTGGCTATCGTTCTACTTGACTTGACGGGTCTAAATTTGGCGCTCTTGGTTAATTGATCGACTAACCCAAATGCTATCCTACCCTTTTGGATTCCTTGGTAGTCCATTGATACTTGCTCCCATTTCCACTCGGGAACTTCTAGCGATTGCATCAAACCATTAGGCTTCTTCTGTTGTGCCATAACCGACTGACAGTTCATGCATTTTGATATGAATGTCCCTATGTCTCTCTTCATCCTTTCCAATAATAGGTTTGCCTTATGTCACAGTACATCTTATTACCGCTGAGATGGATATTCAATCTCGAATGATGGCACTCGCATAGCACCTCATCCCTCAACCCATCGACACCGGGAACAAACAATCTCCCTTCTTTATGGAGCCAACCTTCTCGGTTGAGTCTGTATTATCTCACCTCTTCAAACTCTACTCTTGCTTCAATCTTAGCAATGATCTTAGATAATTTGGCATTATGTCTCTGACTAGTACTAATCCACTCAATCAGAGTAGGCCTGATAGTCAAGCTCGGCAACTCTGGCTTTAGTTCGCATCTCTATTGGAAATCATAACTAGCAATATATTCTAACAGCATTCACTCTATTAACATAGCTCCCAAGCTGGCATGTCTCATACTCAAGGCATCAGCAACTGCATTACCTTTACCTGGTGTATATGCAATGTCAAAGTCATAGGAGGCTAGGAACTCTAATCATCGTTGCTAGGGAAGGTAATATCCTTCTATGAAAAGAGGTACTTCAATGATTTATTATTGGTGAACAGCTCGAACCTCTCTCCTAAAAGATAGTGCCTCCAAATCTTTAGCGCAAACGTAATCGCTGCTAACTTTAAATCATGGGTCGGGTATTTCTTCTCATGTGGCTTCAGTTGTTGACTAGCATATGCAACAACTTTTCCTCCCTGCATCAATATCTTGCCCAATCCGGTACCACAAGTATCAGTGTGCACCGTCATCTCTTCATTCCCACTTGGAATGGTAATACTGGTGCATTCATCAACTTTTCCTTCAGACACACAAATGTCTGCTTACATCTCGCATCCTAAATAAAAGTCTGATTCTATTTCGTCCAGTGAGTCAATGTTGCGGTTACTTTGGAGAAGTAATGGATGAATCGTCTATAATATCTAGCCAACCCTAAAAAACTTCTCCCATCTATATCATTTTTGGGTTTAGTCCAATCTTGGACTGCTGCAACTTTTGCAGGATCCACGGCAATGCCCTGCTCAGAAACAACATGACCCAAAAATCTTACTTCCCACCTCCAGAAGTGACACTTCGAAAAAATTTCTTTCGATCGGTGTTCACTAAATACTTTAAGCATGATCCTCAAATGCATCTTGTGTTCTTCTTTTATCCATGAGTAGACAAGTATCATCAACGAACACAAGCAAAAACTTATTTAGCCGACCCTAAAAACACGGTTCATGAGATTAACAAAGTATGTCGGTGTGTTAGTTAGCCTGAACGGCATAACCAACCACTCATAGAAACCAGACGACGTGCGAAATGCTTGAATCGCACACTACCCTTCGCTACTCTCAGTTGGTGAAATCCTGTCATAAGATCTAACTAAGAAAATACTCTAGCACCATGAAGTTGATCGAACAAGTCATCAATATGTGGAAGTGGATACTTGTTCTTCTTCGTCACTTTATTCAGCTCACGGTTATCAACATACATTCTAATGGAATCATCCACCTTCGTAGCAAATACTACGAGTGCTCCCCACATAGAAATACTCCTACGGATGAAACCTTTTTGCAAAAGGTCATTCGCTTGCACCTCAAGCTCTCTTTCTGTTCTCTAGGTGTCATCCTCCTCAAAGGCATTATTATCGATCTGGCATCTTTTAACTAAATCAATACGAAACTTGATATTTTGATGTGGCGGAAGTCCTGTCACCACCTCGAATATGTTCGGATACTTCCTAACCCTCGATGGCAACTCTTCGTTTGGGATATCGAGCGAATATAGAAAACTAACCATCACGGCATCGTCCAGAAAACAGCCTAACACTGCCATCCACCCAACATCTACTCCTCAATGACTTCTTACAATCTACCATCACTCTGTATCTATGAAGCCTGTAATAATCCGCACCTTAATGGATTAGAATTTCAACAAAAATCAAAACCCAAGTTCATTAGGGTGCAGATCGTTGGTTTTGGTAACCTGTAATAATGAGCATATTAGAGATCGATCAAACTAAACTCACAGCAGAAAAGAAAATATAATAGGATATAAATACCGACAAAAGCCACTACCTTGGAATTAATGGTATTCCTTGAACATCTTATCACCTTGTCTGTACCAAACATGAATAAGAAGACTTCTCCATCAACCATCCCATCTTGCTCCAGAGACCTATTCCTCTAAATCTATCCTATGGGTTGTAATGAGGAGGGGGTCAAAACAACGTTCTGGTGATTGGAATATTGCATACTTTAACCATAACACAAACTTATACCGATTGTTTTCAATTTCAATGCTATGTCTTATTATTTATGGTTAATCCATTTAATTTCATATGTGCATATAATATGCCTACCTGACCTTCTCCAAGGTATATAATACTGACATAGGTCTACTGTGCATACGCTACCCAAAACCCGGCCACTTTATACTTCTTGATTAGGAAGGAGGAAGACCCAATGACCATTTAACCAAAGCGGACCCTTCGCTTCGTCAACGTTAGACTATCAGCCCTAGCTATAGAGACTGATGACTTCTATATACGGCTTTATAATATATAATTGCTGCATCTATCATTAATAATGTCATAGCCATGTGAGAGATAGTACCCAAGCCACTTAATACCTTCTTAATGGAATTAGGTGGACTCTGACTATTTAATACCTTATTTAAGGTAGGTCCCCATCATTTAATACCTAATCCAAGGGTGGACTCCTCATCGGTACCTATCTAGCTGACATTGCACGGAAATCCCTTCGGCCACTTAATATTTCCTATTGAAGCGGAGTTTTTTGAGATATCCTTTACCGTTCCTAACCGCTAATCCTACCATTTATTTCTAAATAGGGAAGAGGTGGACCCTTAATCAACCACTTAATACCTCTAACCCAAAAGCAGGTCCTACATACTTCGTATATCCATTTTTCCATAGGTACCATGGTTAGAGATGTCCCACATCAGTAGTAAGTGTACACAACTACTGGTAGCCTCTTAGTGAAGCGCAAACTTCTGTTATGTATCTCTACTGACCTCGCATCCCAACCTAATAAGTCCAATCAATTATTCTAAGCTTTATTGTTGGACAAAGTCCACTCACCTTATTGCATATTTAAGGCTATAATTTATTCAAATGATAGTTATACTACCTTATAATGTTTAATTGCTACCTAGCTATTTTATTTTTTATCTCCATAAATTTCCCTTTTGTCCATAATAAATTATTATTATTATCTCAAAGGACATTTCCAAAGACATTTATTTACTTATTCAAACCTTACCTTTATTTCTTCCTTATCTTTTCCATGATTAATCTACCAATTTCATTAATCGGTCCCGTTTTATCCATTTATAACTTATTTGAATTATTGTGACTCCTAATTTATTGCACATTCATTGCCTATTCATTTTTGGAGTTACAATCCTTCCATCTCTATTTTCCAATTCTATCATTAATTACACGATCTATTCTAACGTTCAATTTACATTTAATGCGAACATTAATGTATAATACACTGTATTAATTATATTTTTATTTTGAATGTTTTAGTGTAGTTATATATGTTTATAAATTTAATATTACATTTCTAGTTATTAATCCATCAACTAGAATATTTCATCCTATATTTTAAATTATAAGAATTATTCTTCCAAAAAGGTTTTCCATTATAACCTTCCATAAATTTACCTAAATTAAAGGATTGCATGGTTTGAGATTGCAATAAATTATTTATTTCCTTATTATTGAAATAGATAGTGTAAACCACAGAAAGAAAACTCATACTCTACACATCTTTTTCCTCTTTTGATGTATTTTCCTTGTCAAACCAAACATTGCACTTTTCTAGGAAATAAGGATACTAGACAAACTCATGGAGATTAAATGGACAGTTCTTCCAACAAATTAAAATACAAAAACTCACATTCTAAATAGAATTAGGGAAAATCTAAATTACAATCATATTTTTACAACCCAATTGTAGATCTGAAACAAATTCTACATCTTTATCCATATTCAACCTTTAATAACTTGGAGACTGATTTCCAGATCTGGACATAAATAATAATCCTATTTATTTACAGAATATGTAGGCATTATTTTATACGCTTAATTCAACCCTACAACTCTTTAGATTTCTATTAAGGCATAAACATCAACTAAAATTCCAATGAGATAAATTCTAGTGTTATAAGTAAATCACATAATTTTCCACACACCTATAAAAGCTTTCCAAATCTCCAGATCTAAATCTGATTCCTTGAATTAACTCCATTTCCTTTTCATCCCAAGAAATAGGTATAAAAGTTATACACAACCATTATTACAAATATGAAAAGAGGTTGTTTCTCCTCTTCTTTTATTTATTTTCAACTCTCCTCAGATTTGTATAAATACAAACTATTTTGAAGCTAGGAGGAATAGTGGAAAAAAGGAAATGGCAGAGCTTTGTTGCCCTAGATCAGAAAATATGTGAAAAGAAGGGAGGGTCAGACCTGTATTTATAAGCTCTCTAACTAGTCGTATCCGTTAGATTAAAATTATTAAATCTGGGCCATTGGCTGAGGTTCAAACCACAGCGAAATGCCTCGACTGGTCAATCACTCCCCTTTGAGTGGTCTCATCGCTAGAGGTCGACCGCCCTGTAGCAGGGGACAATCGGTGGGGTCTCGGTATAATTATATATTTATTACCAATTTGGTTATTTAATTATTTTCATTTTGATTTCTTTAAACGCTTGTAACTTCTTCGTTTGAACTCTGATCATGAAAACCAAATATGAAAGTTGCTCAGAAAATTGTCATGAATACAACGATGCAAGTTTCGTGGACAAATTCCACACTTTTCTCAATTCCATTTTTGGAGCCTAATTAATTATTAAATTATTATCGTAAATTTACAAGGTGTTACATAGCCAATCCACCCCAAAATAACACCAAACCCAGTGAAAACCAAAATAAAGCAATCACAATCAAAGTAACTTCCATGACTCGATAAGTCTAAACGATGACAAACCATATACGGGCTAGTGGAGTCTCTAATAGAGTTCATCATAGTCAAACGTCGGTCAACAAGTTCGGGTCCCAGTCCCAACCTTTCTACCAAGTCATTGACATGAAGGAATGTGATGTCCCGGTATCAAATACAACTCATACAAGAATGTCATAAATAGAAAGCATACCTTGAATAATGATACCTTTCCCCTTCTCTTTCATCGATGGAGAATTCGACGAAGTTGAAAAAGCATTGATAGCATATGCTTTCACCACCCGCTTCAATGGCTTTAGACAGTCCTTTTGAATGTGCCCAAGCTTGTTGAAATTGTAACATTTCTTCCCCTCAGCTTTGCAGTCTCTACTATAGTGGCCTTTTTCACTGCAACTGTAACATATGAGGGAGGTCTTACTCTTCTTCCGTCCGCTTTTGTTTTGACTGCTTCCTCTTACTGTTCCACTTCTTCTTGCCTCTCCCATTCACTTGCAGCTTTGGCTCGTCTTTGGGAATAATAGCCCTTAGCTTCGGATAAAGGCTGTCATGTCTCAAGGCCTTTTTGACTAACATCTCAAAAGTCTCGTCAATGTGGACTATAAGCTTCTCTCTCAAGTAATCATCCAATCCAATGATGAACTTCTTGTTCTTCTTTGATGAAGTGTCTATGAAGGACATCCCATAATTCGATAGAGTGTCGAACTCAGCAACATACTCGAAGACGGTCATATCCCCTTGCTCAAATCTATGAACTTACGAAACAAGATCGACTTTTGAGCTACCGATATAAACTTCTCTTCGAATTCGGCTTTGAACTGGTCTCGTGTGAACTGGTCATAGGGTGTAGAGACCTTCGCGGCATTCCACCAGCTCATGGCTCGCCCCTGAAGCTGTCAGGAAGCCAATCACCTCTTTATAGCATCGTTCAGCTCTAAGTTATCGAAGATCCTTTCGCATGTATTAAGGCAATCATGCACTTCCAATGCGGACTTCGTTCCTTGGAACGGTTTGTCGTCAAGACTAGCAAAGTCTTTGTTTAACTTAGAGAAATCGGCTTTAGGTGCCTGCACTAGGGCACCACCATCAGCAACAACATTTGGAGTAGCTACTTGAGCATTCTACAGCATGTTCCTCATCATAGTACTGAACATGGTCCATAAACCGAGATTAGCTGCTCCCAAGCAAGCTCCCTCTTCGACTCTAGAAACGGGGTTCCTAGCAGCATTCCTTGTTTGACGACTCATCCTTCAATTTGTGATAAGGAAGACCAGTCTCTCTATAAGGAATCCTACTTAAGTAGTACTCATGCATGTAGTGCGACTTATATACTATATACTACTATATAGTTTTAAAAACCAAAATATATAACAAGTATGTGCTCTTGTATATATACACGCTCTCGATCTAGTCTAGGGAGAGAGATCCTGTCCTATTTCTAATGGATCATGGTATCCCTTAGGTTAAACAACACAACCTAAGCTCTAATACCAAGCGTGAGGACTGGCCAACACCACCGACACCCAGTATACCTGTATAGTGCACTGTAGTCAGAGCCCGATCGATGTAGGACGAACATCAAGGTTTGTAAAGCAAATAAAACAACACAGAACCTATTGTATATCTCACAGCATGTCAAATAAAAGATAAAAATAAACATCCCAAATATAAAACAGGTAAGACTAGTAAATAACATGAATGAATCATAGAATTAAAGTGCACCAATCCATACATTATACAACATAGGAAATAGAGTTACGCATCAAATGATAACTCATAAATAACTACCTCTAAGTAGTAAAGGCACCAGCAAGCTCCATAGTGTTGTGTAGCGGAAGAACAAATAAGTAAATGTAGTAATACGAGGGTATATCCTTATGCTCGCCGCCTGTCCAGCTCCGCGTGCTTATCAAACCTGATATCCATAATCTACTCATTTAAGAGTACCCAAAGTAATAGAAAGGACAACATAAAAATCTAGGTCAGATAATAGTTTGACGTGAGCGATAGTAAATCTCTAAATACTAATATACCACTAAAATAGGACAAATAGCATGAAGCATCATACCTGACTTGTCCCTACATCCAAAGAATCGGTACATATACAAAATGTATGCTACTATATATCATAGTCATCATAGGTATACTACACATTAAAGTTCTAAGGGGTGTCCAAATGTATACACCAATAATATCGGCACCAGGTGACATTCCCAAGGTGATAAACAATCAAACAACATAACATTCATTATCCATCCTCACATTCACTCACTCAGTGCGTTGGATATATAATCACTCGTAAACCCATCACAGTCAAAGACTAGACTATCTATCATGATAGCCATATCCTAGTTCTTCGGTACTCAAATCCATGCCACTCGGTCGGCTAGGAAATAGACCAACCATCATGCCAGTTCAGTGTAAACAAACGTCATCTCTAGAATAAGGAGCCATCACGCTCTAGGAGCTATCACGTTCCCAGTATACCCTGACTCACAAGTACCCTACGAACCCTCGAGTGTCAACGACCCCTTGCACACATCACCTATAGCAAAGCACTTCCTAGAACTGATCTCATAACTCCTATCACGAAGTCACCGTGGTTAGGACGATTCTTTACAGTCATCATCAATCATAGAATACCATCATATGTCCCGTAGCCATCATCCAACAGTCCCTTAAATACGACTCATAGTCCTCTACTCTGCATCTCAAAGTACAACCCATCATCGAAGCCATCACTTCACATCACGAAATCATCATCGTCGTGTCATAAGTCATCGTCGTCTTCGAAAATTGTTGAAAAGGTCAACTCGGAATTTGCCTAGGTTCTGGCCCAAAGTAGAGCCCGTGAATTCCTAGATTTGGCCCGAAGCAAACCATGGCCCAAAGTCATGCTTGAGTAATTTTAGAAAATTCCCAAAGCATGTCACGCGTTGATTGAATTTTATGGTTCGGTACCGATCCTTGAGCAGGGATCGGTACTGATCCATAACTTAGCTTATTTTTCTCTTGCCTTCACCGATATGAGAACGCCCTAAGTTAGGCCCGAAGTTTCTACCTTGCTGGCCCGAAGCACACCCCATACCAATCCATGACTTAACTCATTTTTCTCTTGTCTTTGCCGATCTGAGAATGCCCTAAGTCAAGCCCGAAGTATTTGCCTTGCTAGCCCAAAGCATGCCTCAAAGCAATCCAATACCAATCCATACTCCCAAAGTCGCCACCGATCCATCAATATCTTAAGCATAAGAACTCCAAACAACTTAAAATTTGAAACGTGGCTTTAGAGGATACTTATTGACCTACCACATGGATTACATCTCATTTGGACAATGTGATCATTACCATCAACATCGATTCATCTTCGATCGACTATAACTCGAGCAAACGAACTCCAAACGACTTGAAATTTAAAACGTAGCCTTATGGTGCCTTCCTTATCGCCCTATATCGATTGCATATGATTTAGTTCAATATTTTATGGGTCAGTAGCGATCCTTACATACTAATCCCTAACGTGTTTCTAAAGCTAAATCACCATTCGATAGGTGTTTTCAACCATTCAAATATTGATCAATCATATATACATCATATACAAGCAATAACAATAGCCATACATCCAAATATATTCATTTATAATCATCTAAGTCTAAGAGTGAAGGTCAAGTATCCATAAGAACACATTTTCACAAATTAAGTCCAAATCGTCTAAAATTCACATATATGGTTTATTATGGTCTAGTAACATTTTTAGTATTTTTAAATAATTTCTAGAACATCGTTTAGGGTGTATAATGACCTAATTAGCAAATGAGAGATCTAATCACTCACCTAAATTCCAAAGCAAATCCAAATAGACACGAATCCAAAGATGAACAGCAGCTCCAAGTGATCTCCAACAGCAAATCTCCAAATCTAAGTGCTAATCTCTCCTTAATGACAAGATTTGACTAATTAAAGTAAGGGTCATGAGTGGTGTAAGGCTAGAGAATGATAATGGTGGTTGTCTAACAATTCTGGAAAGTGTGTAACTAAGAAGGAGAAGTCCCATTAGCCCCCTTTGGGTGCTAATCCAAAATAGGCCTTGGGCTTGGCCACTAATCTTTTTAATTACCCATTAAGCTAATCTCAAGTGAAACTTCAAACAACCATATCTTCTAAACGGTAAGTCAGTTTTCCTATGACCACTCTATGAAAAGAGAAGCAATCACCCCAATCTAATAGAAGTGGTTTCATATCCTAACCCGGTTCCTATCAAAAGTTATAGGCCATACAAGATTTTCAGGTCAAAATTGTTCGATTAAAATCCTAAGGATGGAAAATGACTCAAATAGTCATTTCTAAAGTTACAGAATCATATGACCCTAAATAAAAAATATTAATATTTTACAAACCTCTGATACGTAAAATACATGTTGTTACACTATTCGAGCAGTCTTTCTCAGGGATTTCATGTTTTGTGCCTTGATAAAGAGGCATGCATGAATTGTGGTGCATGTCTACTTCATTTGCATTACTTACACTTCCTTCCTCCTCTGTGACGGCCACATCAATTATCCCTTTACTCAAATCTCTACTTTTGTCAGTAACTTGCTTGCCCTCTTCCTTTTGTTTAGCATACTTCCTAATGTACTCCACCCTTCTCCAAGCATTTTTGGACCATTTTCCTTCTTTCTAAACTTCACCATGTCTCTGGATGTGTTGCTTTTTGGGAAACACTCTGCTTCCCTGATTTCAACTATACTCTCTTGATTGTTGTTCACATTCAAACAAGAGTCTAAAGAGTGGCAAAATTTTTTGCAAGAAGTACAAATTTCAGGTTTCCATTGATAGTTAACTTTAACATATTGCTCGTTTCCATCTACAAGCTTGATTGGAAAATTATAAACAAAAGCTGAATTAAGAGTTACCTCAATCAGACATTTAGCATAGTTCAACCTCTCCGGTTTTCAATCATTTTGTCTAAGCCAATAAATTTACCTATCCTATTAGCAAGACAGTTTTTTCCAATCAAGGACCAAGCGGTTAAGGGAATGCTAGATAGATGAATCCATATAGGCACTTTTTTATGGTACCACACACATTAATGTCGCTAGGGTCCCATTCTTTCATAATGAACATTTTATTTCTCATGATAATGGGGTCTCTTTCCACTATTTTCTTTTTATCTTCAACACTGGAGAGATGGAATAAAAACAATATTCCATCAGAACGAACTTTAATGTTTCCAACCTCCAAATTTTCTTTAAATGATGTATGACCGTAATGTAAGAAAGCGATTTGTCAAGTAAGAACCCGATAATATAGTCTGGCCAAATCTCTTTTCCAACTTCCCGAACACTTATGGTGGCACCATAGCATTACAACGGAAGTTCATTTCAACGTCAACAGGGATGTACTTCCCCGCATTCCTTGGCTTTCTCTTGAAATGAGAGGTCTATTCTTGTTGACCAGGATAAGCTTCAGATGACAGGTTAGACGAAGAAAGGAGTGGCGGGTGAAGGGGGAGGTGATCGGAAGAGGAGAAATTGGGTTAGGAATGAGGAGAGGGTCGGGAAGCATAGAGGGGATAGAGAATGGCAGAGGTAGGGTGGGAATGACAAAAGGAATGGGATTAGGAAAAGAGGTGAGGGGAGAATAGGGGGAGCTTCCATTGCAAAAAAATGTTAATATAATTGATTTTGATTTTGAATTTTCAGTAAAATAAATACATAGATTTTTAATATAATTTTAAATAATTTCAAATATGTACACACACACATATATTATAAATTTCATATAAATATATTTATAAATAATTTCAAAATAATATATATATATATTTTTTATATTTAGAATACATAAAAAAGTATATAAACATACATTTAAACGATATATTTATATGCCAGATGAGCTAAAATGTCCATTGCGGTGTAAATCTCAGCAATTATACATGGGTACGTTATACCTTGCACGGATTGTTATGTGACATACACACATACACACACAGATATATATATACATATCTGTGTGTGTATGGTACATATATATTTGTAATATAAATTAATTACATAATATAAAACTACATTATAAATTTAAATAAAATAATGATTTTATTTCAAAGAAATTTAGAGTTATTCTAAATAAATTAGACTTCATAGGCCCAATAAAGATCCAAAATGGATTTCTTTTTTTAATTTATCCATTACTTCCGCTGGGTTGGCCAAGTTCTAATAGTTATAACTATAAAGCTCAACGAATATGTTAGGTAAACACATATACATGTATATAAATAAAGTTTTATACATAAGTATGCGAGAAAGGAACAAGGAGGCCAAATGTTTGAAATTTATTTATATATTATTTAGGGATAATGAAATATATTTTTGAAGAAGAAAGAGAGCACAAGAAAGTAGCAATATAATAGTTCCACGTCTCATGAATTTTGTTTAAATTTGTTCCTTAAGAGAAAGGTTGGACATTCCAGGCATCCAAATGTTTTCTCTCAGGTTCAAGAAAATAATCATGCATATAAACTCACGCATGCATCGCCTTAATTATATCGACTGATCCGAGTTGGATTCAAGCAAAAAAATGAATGAAATAATGGACCAATTTTTGACCTACAAATTTGAAAAGTAACGATTGACTTATGGCGAATGAACACATCTCTTCACAGTCTATAAATAGGTCTCTCTCCTAGTCAAAAATTACTCAAATAAATTCCAATTATTCATTCACCTTCCCTCTAACTTTAAATCATAGGAAACTCTATTGAACTTATAATGGTGTAGGTTGCAAATTCAGTACTCTTGTCACTGTAATTTTAATAGATAACGAAGTCTGCTACTTTGTTGCTATGCTGCAAAAGTAATTGATAGGTGAGATTAATGTTGAATCAGATGCATTGAGCAGTGGATAACTTCGTAAATTATTGCACTAGATCTTAGTTTGTGTAATCATGAACAATTTGGCTACATCAAATCATATTTAGTGTCAAGTATATAAAATGAGAGATGATGTGAATTAAAACACATTTTAATAAATTTATTTTGATTAATGATATGGTGATATTTTAATGATGAAGACTATATGTCCATATATGTATAATAATAATAATAACGTCTAAGCAAAACAGGGAAGGCGTAGTTGGTTGATGGTTCGGGCTACGAAACAAAAGCTCACGAGTTCGAACTTTGAAACGGACAACCTTATAACAAGTACCTGAAGCATGTGTTTGATAGGCACATACTTCCTTAGAATTTGCAAGCAAAAATTTGGTTCTCTAGGTAATTCGTAATGATAATGACAATAATAATGTCTAGGGTTTTACAAATATATTTAATCCAGTTCTTAAAAATGATATTATGTGTATGTATAAGTATATGCATATATTATTATTGGAATTTATAATCACATAATATATGTGTGTGTTATAAAGCATGCAATATATGTTATATATACGGTATTTCATATATAACATATTTAAACAAATTATATATATATATATATAATTTACACATATATTCAACCATAAATTTAGTTTTATGATAAAATAATTGTTTACAAACATACATTTATTAAAATATATTAGTTAAGTTGAATTTTTTTTAATTAGAGCTTAAATCAATTAATATATCTATATGTGTGCGTATGTGATTGCATGTGTTTAAGTTAAAAATATTTATATACGATATAAATATATTTGGGACCAGGCATTAATAAAATTTGTTTTTCTATTCCCATATGCACGTGTGTATACTTAGTATCAAAATATCAATTTTAAACTGAACTTCTACAAGGTCAAAAACAATTAATAAAGTTATATAAGATATGCATATAATGTTATAGTTGCTTACTGCCTTAATTTTTCTATTTCAAATCCAATAATATTTATATATTTATAAATATATATAAGTATTTATATATATATAAAATATTATATTACTACGGAAAATTATTTTTAAACATAAATAAAGTAGTTGTGTAAATAAAATTCAATTCTTTTATTATTCATATCGACTTTTAAATATATTTAATTTTAATTCACATTAAAAATGATTTAAAATTAATATGTAATAGTAAAATTCATTTATTTTTGTATACCATCAAAAATATTCATTCTTTATTATAATGGTCAAATAATTTGTGCATAGATATTAAAAGAAACGACTAGAATAAAATTATTTACATTTATTTTCGTACCGCAGGCTATGTCCTCTTTGGAGGCCTTATTTTCCCTTCTGGGTTATCCTGCAAGGCTGAGCTATTGGCTTTAAATTGTTAGATAGGTACATCAAGCAACAGGGGGTAAAGGGGAAAAATTTCAAAAAAAAAAATCTTTTTTTAGTTCATCATGCACGGGATCTTTTATAATGTTATCATGAATGATTTTATATTTACATTAAATCATATTTAAAATGATATAACGAGGTTTGAATTTTGAATTTTACCATAAATTTGAATTAAATTTGATTTGTAATCTTATAATTTTATTTGAATACTTAATTTCACTAAATAATTTATTTTAATTTATAATATTGTATTGAACATCACATGTTCAATGACCAATAATGTATATATGTAAATACAGATTACATTTAATGCCTAATAAGAAATGTAAGTGTGTGTGTACACATAGGGAAAAATATATTAATATAAATAAGAGTTTATATAATCACATATGAATAATATCCTAATGCACTAATTTCTAACTAGTACTGTTAATATAACTGCTATATAATTGATCATATTAGTAATCTTGAATTTAATTTAAAAATGTCAAATGTGATCGTATATTTTGCTAACTAACAATATGAATGTCTTCAAAATTCAATACGATCTCAACCGTGCAAGTTGCACATAAAACCGAGCTCATATGTATACGGGGTTTTCAAACAACAAGAGTGATTATGTAAACAAAATAATATTTAGGGTCTAATATAAAAAATTACTTGCCTCTTCTTCTCCATATAAATCTCCCCCACACCCTATTCATCATCGCCTTTTTCCGCCTCATGTCAAGGGTGACTACGCTGCCACCACTGATCTATTGGAATTGGGCCAGCCCACAGTAGAAGAAATGAGTGAATTTCATTTTTTTTACCATTTTGAATCTTTATTGAGCTTATAAAGTCTAGTTCTTTTATAACTTAACTAAATTTCTTTTAAATATAATCATTGTTTTATTTTATAAATAAAGTTTTACGTTATGTTATTTTGTATTATGTTGAATCTATGTATCATATACACATATATGTGTACGTGACCGTATAACATAATAAAGTGTGCATGGTTTGACATGCCAGTGTATAGGTGATGAGATTTACACTACAACGGATATGTTAGCCCCTCTGTGTTCTATGTGTTGTATAAATGAATCTATCTTTATATACATACATACACACACACACATATACATACATACATACATATATACATATATTTGTATGTGTGCACGCACATTAAACCTTATATATAATATATATTTACAAAAAATTATACATTTATAAAATATAATCATATATAAATATGCAGAAATGATAATTATAATAATTTATATAAAATGTTTAAAATGTATTTCTATAAATATTCATTTATTATAACAAAATCGTTTAATAATTAATATAAAAAAATTATTTTTTTTAAATTGCTGTATAAACTCGAGAACAATATTTAAAAAAAATTAATTAATTACTAATTATAGATATACAAACACATTTGCATATATATGTACACATATATATATAAATTGTATAAAATTAATGTTAGCCGATTTGGGGCTCATTGCATAAATTTTTTTTTGGGTTTATAAAATAATTTTTAAATAAAAAATTATAAAATAATTTAAAAACCAAATAAAATTAATTCTTAAAATTATCAAAAAATTGTTTTCAAAATCTAAAAATTATGTAATATTATTAAATAAAATTTATAATTAATTTCAAATTATATATATATAATTAATTTCTAGTTAAATAAGTAATTATATTAATTATAAATATAAATATAAAAGAAAATAAAGTAAATTTTGCTGCCAAATTATTGTTGTGCAAAACCAAAATTTTAGATATTTTAAAATAATTATTATATGATTTTAATATTTATGATATAATTTATTAATTGATAACCATATATATAATATTATTTAATTTAACAAATGGTTTTTTTGGGCTGTGAAATTAATATTAGCAAATATATAAAATAATTTTTTATACAACAATATGTAGTTGTACCAATATATTCAACCATCCAATACGTGATAAAACATCGATACAATAGATTCGTAATATAATATACCAACCTACAATGTATCACAATAATAGTTAATAATATTATATGAATTAGTAAACATGTTGAATATCTTTCACCAAGGTCTAGAGATCTCACTTTGAAATGATGAAAAGACTCCTTGAATTAAATTCCAAGTTGTAGAGTTGCTGGCTTCTGAACTGCTTTACCACCGACGATCGAGTCGAAGAATTTTGTTATGATTCGAGCTTGGAATTCTTATAGGCTTAAATGGGGTTTTGTGACAACCTGGCCTATGCAATACCCTAAATCAACATTGAGTGACAATGTCTGACTCCTGAATACTACAAAAGAAAGCCCGTTGGGGTAAAATAAAATAAAAACTAAACATCACCAAGGCACAATGATAGAATAATATATTGAATATACATGAGTAGTAGGATAAACATTATATAAGAGACTATACTAATGGAAGTAACTGATAAATGAATATCAATACAGAAAGTCAGAATACAATATCTGATACGACAAGTCTTATAATAAATAGCATATCTACCATGTACTACCACAATATCAAGCATATACCAAAGTATCGACTTCATTTCCAAAGTGCTCCATCTATCCTTAAAGCATATCCCTAAAAGCACATGGCTTCTAAACTACTCAATCGAGTACCGAGAGTTGTCATGACATAAACAAACAAAGATAAAACGCGGGTCAGAGATAAAGTCTAGTGTGAGGGAATAATCTCAAAATATTGTATATTAAAACCATATACAAATAAATTAGGAACTATTGAAGTAAAACTGATCCTCTCCACAAATGTGGCTCAGGGATAACTCCGACTTCCCATAAACAAGTAAAGTAAACCCAACTCAAAGATTGGGAACTCGTCGGCGGATATCACCTTATTTTTCGGTCCCAATGACACTAGTTTCATCACAATTCAAGACAATGCCCCGAGATGATAATTTCATGCACTTTGAGACAGTTTTTCCCCTTTGAGTCATTTGATTCTAGAAATTCTCAAACCATTCATCTTGAAATGAAGCCCTCATCCCAGAAACACAAGTCATTTATCGAGATCCCACTGGACTCGACTATGCGCGTATTTTTACAAAAATACATATAATAAGATGTAAATCATAAAAATATCATGACTCCAAATATAGAAATATTTATACTCATTTAAATTCACAACATCAATCCTGACTCAATGGAAGTGGGCTGGAGTCCTAAGTCGACATATGCAAAAAAAATAGATTTTTGGGCCTTCAATTAATTAACCATTCAATATTTATATCAATTATTTAAATATCCAATCATTAAAAATATGGGTTGTTACAGGTTTGCTAGCCGAAATTTGCAGGAAGAAGGAAAACAAAAGGTCTCCAAAAAATGGTGAAGAGAGTGACATATAAATAAGAAGTCAAATGGAGAAAAAAATGGATCATATCATTATCTCTTTCTTACTAATTCCACTTTTTTAAACCACTCAAAAGCCTCCCTCTTTTATCAACATTTGGTTGGCCTATCTAGGCTATTTTGGCCACAATTTGCATGCCCTATATGAGCCTCAATACCAATTCCAGCCCGAACAATATCCAGTTGCATTTAAATCAAAATTTAAACGTGCATCGATATCTTATGTTGATTACTATATTTAGAACTATTATAAAAACATTATTTAACATTATTCAACACATCAAATACAAAATTTTGTAACCAATATTCCATAAATATTAATTAATTTATAACAATTACAAATTAATTAAATCAGGTGATAAAAGAAGTATTCATCGTTTCGGTTGTGTGATTCTTAGATGTAAATTTGGTCAGCGATTAATACAAAATAATTCAAATATTAACCTTCGCACGTCACTTAGCAGGTGGTACGACATTATGACCAAATTTATCACTTATCTGGTTTAGGTAAAATCCAATTTTACTTTATTAAGCGTAGTTCGATTATGATAACTGTTTACACCAATTCACTTCGTCAAAACTATATCGCTTTAGACTTATAGAATTTGGTGATGATCAAAAATCTAATATCATCCATATTCAACTCTATAGTCCAAACAAAAAGTCATTGCTTCAATAATAACAATTATTGTTGAATGAACTGCTTTGGTCAAAGACTTTGACTTTGAGTTGACTTCAGTTGACCGTGATACTAACTAGGATCCTCCCTTGAATAGTATTTCACTTCCAATGCTTCCACTTGACCTAACTATAGTTGTTCGATGGACGCCAAGCCATGATTTAACTATAATCAAAGCGAAGCTTCTACTTGAAGATCTACAGTATTCTCATGTAAAGAGAACTATACAATTTGTCACATCGATATTTTCTATTTGACTTTAGTTATATTAACCAACAAAAAACAATCGAGTGAGTATTTCCATAGTTGTCCAATAACCGTCAGTATGTAACCTTTTAGTGCCCTCATAAGTCATGTGTAAAATACACTGCCCAACATTTGGAGAGAGTTACGTACTCTAGTCTTAACGGATGCATCAATATCCGGTCTCGGTACATCTTGACTGGGAATATTTAAAACTGTATGTTTAGTTTATTATGACAAATCACTCATGGTTACAATGCATTGTGGCTACTATCACAAAACATACCATTTATGGATTTTCAATTAAATATACTTTTACTTAAATTAGTTAATATAAAATATTATATCAAGTATATAATTGAAAGAAAACATCTTTTATTTTGACCAAGATTGGTTATCGAGTTGGATATATGTAACAAATTACATAATCGCCCTTAAGGCATACCCCTAACTCTATCAATCTATCACTTGCACTTGGAATCAATTATAGAATCTCTATCTCATCCTTTCAATCAGTTTGATGAGAACCGATTGAGTTAGACCCTTCATGAATGGATCTGCTATGTTGTTTTAACTAACTACTTTATCAATCAACTCTCTCCGTTGTTGATAAACTACCTTTATCGTGTGGAACTATTCGGAGTATGTTTCTCGATTTCTACTGAGATATAATTATTACATTATTTTCATAGAACAATGATATAGTATTCTTGGAATTACCCCTAGCTCATTTATAAATTTGTTAATTTATATTTAGATACATTGCTTTTATTGTAGCGCTATTCAAGGTGATGTACTTAGCCTTTCATTGAATCACCCACGATCTTTCATTTGGAAAATTTCCAACTTAAATCTTCTTAATTAAGGTTTGAACATGAATTTAATGTTGATATATTATACTCGATGGCAATTATGAAGTTCGAGTCTGAACACTCTTTTATAAAGATTTCGTTTTTTCTTTAAACAATTCTCTAGTACTTCGTGTACACTTAATGTAAAAACCCGGGATTTGCATTACCAATTAATAAATAAAAGTTAGGATTTTTATTTATTTTAATGAAGCATAAAAGGATTTGGAATAACAAAATTTATTTGAAAAAGGCTATTTTAATTAAAGGGGAAATATGGGATTTTAAAATGAGGATAAAATGTTATTTTTGGAAAGTTAATTATTTTAAGAGAAGTTTTAAAACGGGTTTGGGTAAGAGAAAAAAATGAGTTTTATAAACATATATGAACACTTAGACTAATTTTTGGAAAAACATGTAAATAACTCTCTTCTTATAGGGTTACTAAACCTAGCCCAATAACCCACCCTAAACCTCCTCTATAAATTATCTCAAACTCTCCTAACCTCATTCATTCATTCCTAATCAAAACCCTAATCATTTCCTAAAGTTTTCATAACAAAAATGGCCTCTATCTTCATCTCCTTCTAGTTTTGCTTATGCAAGTCATTCTATGCAAAGGTAATGCAAATACCCACCTCAAATCCATTTTTATATCTCTCTAATTTCTGAAATTTAATTGGTAAGACATGTTTTATGTGTTTTTTTTTATCTTATAGCCTCCTAATCATCTTTTACTAACTTGGGTTGATGCTATAGTAGTCTTTGTTGCTTTTGTGAGAGGTATATTGCTAAAAACCTCTTCTAATATGTGTTTAATCATCTTTTGATTTCAGTAATCATTTAGTAACACATGTTTTATTATGTAACATGTGAATCATAGCTCTTTGATCCTCTTTGCTTTCATTTTAGGTGTGCACACAAGTTGCTTGCTATATTGGTTGAGGTAAAATTGCTAGCTAAATCCTTTTTTTTACTTGATGCTTCTATAATTTTCGTTTTGGAATTGTAGCTGAAACAAAATCAGGCATAACTTTTTCATTTCTCATCCGTTTTTAGTCAGGTTTTTTTTTCTGCAAACTAGATTCAATAAGGAACACTTTTTGTCCAGTGATTTTTCTATAATTTTGCCATTTAGATGACCTGAAATGCGTTCAAAGACAGAAGACCAATTCTGTCTTTAACAAGTTATCTTGAGTTTCAATCTGATATTGTTTTGCATGTATCTCTCTCGTTTTTGATCCGAATTAGATAATTTTGGATGTCCCGGAAAGCTTAAAACCTATGCTACAATTTTTGTTCAGTGAGTTTTCTGTAATTTTGAGTCTAACTAGGTCAAAAATTGATTTTTCTACTATCTTCCCGAGAGCGATACACATATTAGCTCTGTGGATGAAACTGAAACTATTTTGGTCATAACTTTTGAGCCGCTAGTCGGAATTTGACGATTTTAGTCTCGTTGGAAAGATGGAGTTATGAACTCCATATCTGGAAAGTTTGGTCATCATCTGAGTTCATTAGACCCTTCGAATTTCCTGTCAGAGTTGAACCCAGATCGCTATGCAAAACAGTGCATTTCATGTTTATGTGTCCGACTTTGGAACGTCGCTACGCCTTCGTTTCAAGTCGAAATCGAGTAATTCTTTTTGCGTTCTGAAGTAAGAATATCGGACTACGTTCCTACCAATTTTCATACCATTCGGATTCAGTCTGTTGGTCCGAATAATTTTCCGAACTTGGGTTCGCATCAGTTTTGGACTATTTTCCAACACTTAGAATATTTTCAGTGATTTTCTAGTTTTATCGATTTCTTTGAGATTTGTCTCTGGATTTTGTACACGGGCCTTATAAAAAGGTTTTAAAATGATTTTTCGCTCCGAAATGGCTTTCGAAATTATTATATAATATTATTTTTAATTAGTAAACTATTTACTCCATAATAGGAGAGTTTTCAAAAGCCGTTTTAAAGTGTTCTCAAAAATCAATTATAAATCTGTTTCGAACCATTATTTTCTATAATAAAAATACTCTTATCTTAGGAAAAGTACCATTTTCATTTATGTACCGCATTATTATATATCTCAGTTATTACTGATTGTTTAGCTGGCCTGACCCGAGTGTTTTCGCTCGGGTCAGACCGAGTTGTTTCAGGTTAGGTCTCTGGACTTAGCTTTTGTGCTTCCGCTTGGACATTATCTGCTATGCTGATAGATAGCGCTTTTATTTGTCCACTATTCCGCTACTCTATTATTATTCAGACTTTGATATGTACATATTTTTGACTCACATGTATGGGCAGTGGCTTTGTACCCACTTACAGTATTTGGATCTGTGATGCTATTTCATTATGTTATTATGCTTTGTCCTGATAGCTCTTTAGCCATTTGTAATTCCGTTATAAGTATTTACCGAGTATGTCGAACCACCTGATTGAGAAAAATTTAAATAGATTCCACCTTTCGACGTATTCGGTAGATAGTTATAGCTTGGTTACAAATGGTCGCTTCCACTATACTCTATTCTCCGCTTTAACAGACAGTATTACTCCCGTAATACTCTTTGTTACAGTGGGTCTCAGAGTGGGGCGTTACACTTAAGAACACTCTAATCTACCATTTAGTGATTTTAATTAGGTTTTGATATTTTCTTTGTGCATCAAATACATAAGCAGAAAAATGATATTGTAGACAATATAACATGTATGATAATTCTTATTGTCAATACATACAGAATTCATCTTACATGTTCCATATTAACATTTTAATATGGTGTCTTTGTCGTTTGGGACATTCCCAACATTCTTTATCTTTATTATAAAAGATACAATTTTCAAATCCAATATCAAGTATTAAAAAACTAAAGCATTACTGTTTTTTACACAAGTACATCATTAACATTTAATAGTATATTGTTTACTTATAGTCTAGATATGTAGCTTTTAGTGGTTCTTTCTTGTGGACACATGCTTTCTCTATATTTTGACAGAAAATCAAACCATTCGATGTTTCTATCAAAATACTTGTTCAATTCGATGCTTATAAAATGATACTTTTGCATTATTTATTGGATCGTATCCTAAAACTCACAAACTCATTATCGCTCATACTGACTTCATGACACTTTGGTTGATATATGCAAACAATCCATTCAAAGTCATTATTTAGAATTTTCCATTTCACCACATATGTACCAAATACAAAGTTATACCAAGTGATAATTTTATTAGTAAATCCAAATTAACTTGAGAACATTGAATATCAAATCTGTTACGCTAATTTCAGCAATTGAAATTTAAGGTGTTATTCTTATCAACGTTCCTCATTATATTCCAACTGTATTAGTCTTGCTCTTGAAGACACATGCACGGTTGATGGATCATATCTCTTAAAATATAACTATCAAAATCATATTCTGATAACGTACTTGGAATCGTTTTTGAATTTGTGCATCATACCATATCGTAGATTTAATACTCTTAATGGTTTAATTGACAGCTAAAGATTATCTATTCTTGACATTGATAATAAACTCATAGTTTCTCTTCAATGTGTGAGAATATTTGTTTGACATTCTAATGCATTGTGTTCATTTTGGTCTGGTTAATTTCACTTCATCCCTCGTAGTCAGTTTTATCCTTAGATTGTATCCAAATTCATTTCAGTGCCAATAATTTCTAAAAGAAATTCATTCACTATGAAGTTGATATTTTTGAAATAAAAATTGAGTCTCGATTCAATGGAATGGGCACTCACAAAAATTTTATGAATTTACTTACATATAAAACTAATTTCATTTCAGTTTACAATACTTATGTTCAAAACATAAATTGGTCACTCAATGACAGTCGTTCTCAAACTCCTTATGGGGAAATTTATACAAGAACCCACATAAACAATTATTACGTGAAGTCTTTCGACTCGCACAACCCGCCAACTTCTTGGCCTAGGATATGTTGGGATTTCTTATAAACCCTTATCTTATATGATTTTGTAAACCATTCTTCTGATGAAATTAATTTTAACCTTATGTACTACTCTTAAATACACAACCTTATAGACATAAGTTAACTCAATTTCACTCATCATTAATCATACTTTGTTAAAAAAATCAGTTACTCCTTATTGTTCCATTATTATATATCATAGAGAGGAATGACTTCTGAGATTTAATCTTTATTCATTTAAGGTACTTTCAAAACCCTTTCCAATATACTCACCTATTTAATCAAATTGAATAAATTTTAATTTCTATTGTGCGTTGTTTTATTTACTTTAGTTTTATACTCTATGAGCTTATCAAAGACGTACTATGTGCGTATCAAATACATATGTCCATGTCGGTGATAACTCTTTGATGAATATAACAAAGTACGTGGAACCGTTTTGGTATTAATAGACTTACGATTGCATACATTTGTATGTATCAACGTGAAGAGTTCATCAACTCTTATCATGCTCCCATTGAATGAGTGTTTTGCCCTTAATTGTTTGAGATATAATTCACTAGTAAAATATGATTCATATTCATAAATCGAAGAATTATTTCTCCAAACTTTGGCTTAGTCCATAATTCCAAAATAATTGCAAATAAATTTAGATACTTCTGTATTTTCCAATACATCACAAATACCGCTATTATGGTTTTATTTTATAATGAATATTCTAATATTCATGTTAAAATAAAGTCTATTTTTCAGTCAATACAAAATATAATTATTATTTCATAAATAATGTTTGGTGTGTTTTAGGAAAATAATTTTCGTAACTTGATGCGACCAATATGTGTTATATGGCATGCTCCCGCTATTTCCAACATTAGTATAATAGCGTATGAAATACGAAGCTCCATTCAACCACTTAACAGAGGCTATTTGTTCCATTTACGATAATTGGTTTATAGTTAAGAGTTTGGGGATCAAATACCTTGAACTCAAAGAAACAAATCTCATATAAAACAATTATCTATGTGAAAATTATATTTTGGAATAGAAATCATATTTCTCACTACAATGTCAAGTATCTATTGCTATTTTATAATTCTCATTTCCGATATTTCTTTATGAAGTAGAAGTGATCATTCACTCTTCTCATCCCAACCATGCCTTAGGATACATCCACACTTATACATTCGATTTCCTTTCTATATGGTCGAAGCATTCAAAGGAAATCCTCGCTGCAATATCATAACGAACACTTTACAAAAGTGCATTTGGCGATCCTTAACCCTTATTGTTATCAAATAAATTGCACTCTATATGAACTGATCAAACTGACATTTTAGTGATCGAATTCTTAGATCTATCTTGTAGCATTTGGTCCAAAGTTACATTTAGCACGATAAGATCATTATTGTTAATCAATCATATTGAATACATGATCTCACATTACAGTTTACTTGCTTATTCCAATGAACTAATTTCATCGAGGTTTCATACATTATGAATTGTGATCGTTCACCATATAACATTTATATGTGATCGGATATAGATAAAATATCCATATTCTTGTATTATATTGAGAGTTTGAAACTCATTGGAGATAGTACAAAGTCTTGGGAAAGTAAACTTTTAAGTGACCAAGTTACGAACATATTTAGTGGTTGTATGATTAGGCACTTACATGGGTCAACATGCAAAAATTTATTGGTAAGCATATTTAATATTTCTTTGTCAATATTTAATTCAGTACCTCTGTATATTTTAATTGATAAACATTTTATTAATTATATTTATTGCACAAATTTATCAATATGTATTATTATAACTTTATATAGTAGATGTTCTTACAATATTAGAGAGGTTAAACGTTATCATTTCATTTTTCTCATAAGGCTCCTGTTGGTCTTTTATGTTTCTCCAAACCCTAAGATGCAACATGGAAGTCTTTCGACTTCACTAGTGGGTGCTAGGACTCGTTTGTCTTGCGATTCTAACCTTGAGTTTACTCAACAAGTCATAGCCCCAAAGACAATATATACCTCCTTATGGATTGTATCAAACACAACTCCCAACCTATGGTTCCTTGTCCTAATCTCATTTTGACCTTGAGTTTACCTAACAAATCGAAATATATTATTCACTCATACTTACCATTTTGCGACGATCTAAGTATAGCATATGTAGCTTGAGTTTGCTAAACAAATACATATAGTTATATTACCTCGTCTACTCAATATATTAATAATATCACACAACATCTATAGCTTGAGTTTTCTTAACAACCAGAGATTATGCAAGAAATTTATTAATATGTAAGTGGTACATGATAACATTTATACTAAAGATTCATAATCTTTAATATATTTAATTGAGCGATATCGACTTATGGAATAATGTATTTCTTATGAAATACCTTCGTGATTCAAGTATCAAACACATCAGAAACATGTATACGTACTATATGTATTTATTTATTCATTAAGTCTATCTAGGATTTCCTTAATGTTCCACCTTTTGTTTATACATTTATATTATATAAGTTTTAATATTATACTTTTATACTTTATTTAACTTATATAATATTTTGTGTATAACATTATATTAATTAAATCTTAATTAACTAATTATTATAGTATTCAATTATAATAAATTGTATAGATATATTATAACCTTTATAGTAATACACACATATCTTATAAACATATTTTAATTTATTAGTTAACTTTTATTAATTTATTTAATTAAATAACTTTAATTAAATTTTATTACTTTCAAAAATTCTTTTATACGCACATGTATACTCATATTGTCTTAAACAATTCATGACAACATATCATATATCATTATATATATTATACATGTATATATATTTAATTAATTCATTTATTTTATTAAACTTATTAATAAAAAATATTTTTGAAATTAATTTTCTAACACTTTCAAACATTTTGAAAATTATATTATAACTTTTGTAATATGTGTTTTATTTTAAATTTAACTTTTGAATTTAAAACTTTTAATTTAGTTTCAAAACAACTTTGAAATTAGCCAAAGGCCCAATTCAAATTCAGGCTTTTTCTACTAGGGGCAACCTTTGGGTTCACATAACCTTTTGGGCCAGGTCAGTAGCCAGGAAGGATAGGGTACTTGAATATCCAACAATCCAGCGTAAACACTACCTTTCTTAGACACCCTACTAACTTAGTTGTAAGCTTAATTAGTCAGCCCTAATTTGACTAATTTAGACTGCATATGTTATTGGCTCTGATACCATTATTGGAACTGGGCCAGCCCACAACAGAAGAAATGGATGAATTTTAATTTTTTTAACAATTTGGATCTTTATTGGGTCTATAAAGTTTAATTCATTTAGAGCTTTTCTAAATTTATTTTAAATGAAATCGTTATTTTATTTAATTTTGTAAATAAAGTTTTACTTTATATCACTTTTTATTATGTTTGAATATGTGTATCATATACACATATGTGTGTACATGCACGTGCAACATAATAAAGTGTGCGTGATTTGACATGCCCGTATACAGATGTTGAGATTTATACTACAATGGATATGTTATCCCACCTAGTATTTTATGTGATATCTAAACAAATATATGTGTGTCTATATATATAATGTATATATATATATGTGTGTGTGTGTGTGTGTGCACGCGCATGCGCGCACGCATGCATCAAATGTTGTATATAAATACATATTTACATAAAATTAAACATTTATAAAATATAATCATATATTTATATATAAATATGTAGAATAATAATTGCAATACTTTATATAAAATATTTAAATTGTATTTGTGCACATGTTAATTTATATTAATGACAAAATCATTTAATAGTTACTATAAATAATTTTAATATTTTTAAATCGCTACTGCAAACCCAAGAACAAAATTAAATATTTTTAATTTTAATTAATAATTAATAATAAATATACAAACACATGTGCATATACATATACACACACAACGATAATATATATATATATATGCGTGTATTGTATAAAATTTATGCTAGTAGATTTGGAGCTCGTGGCATAAAAAATAATTTTTTTTGGATTTATAAAATAATTTTTAAATAAATAATTATAAAGTAATTTAAAAAACAATTGAAATTAATTATTAAAATTATTTTTGAAATTTAATTTTTTTAATGTTATTAAATAAAATTTATAATTAATTTCAAATTATATTAATATATATATATAAACAATTTCTAATTAAATAAATAGTTATATTAATATTTAAATATAGAATAAATATAAATATAAATTAAATTAACCTAAAATTTGCTGCCAAATTATTGTTGTGTAAAACCAAAATTTTAGATATTTTAAAATAATTATTATATGATTTTAATCTTTAGGATATAATTTATTAATTGATAAACCATATATATAATATTATTTAATTATAAAAATTGTTTTTTATTTTTTATTTTTAGGCTATGAGTTTAATACCAGCAAACATACAAATAATAATTTTATATTATATATAAATGCGTCGATTAAAAAAAATCTTCCTTTTTATGGCAGACCCCCCACTCCTTTGTATGCACCTCCCTTTCCATCACCTGCCTAGACCACCCCCCCGATCCCTCCCTTCCTATCCTTCCCTCAATTGTTCCCTCGCTATCATCCTCTTCTATCCTTCCTATCAGTCCTCCCTTATGCACCTCAGCTGCCACATCCTCTCCTCCTTCACCTTCCCTTTGTCCTCATCCCCTTCCTAGTCAACAAGCATGGACTTCTCTATTTAACAAGAAGATAATGAATGCATGAAAGTACATTCCTATTGACATGGTCTTATCTTTCTCTAGTGAATCTTTGGTCCTACCTGTAGAGGTTCTTTCTGCTGGCAAACAAACCTAGAGTGATTTCATTGTTGGATTTTTCCTAGATAAACCCTTAATTTATACTGCAGTGATTCATCACCTTAAAATGGTTTGGAAATTGAAGGGAAGCATTAAAGTGAAATCGGATGGAACGTTTTTTTGTTTTAACTTGCTAACTCGGAAGACAGGAAAATGATACTGGAGGGTGATCGTATCATCATGAAAAATAAAATGATCTTAGTTAAGCAATGGGATCCGGACGACAACAATATTTATGGGTCAATTAAGAAGGTTCCTATTTGGGTTCCGTTTTATAATATACCTCTCTTTGCATGGTCTCTAATTGGTATTAGTTAGATAGCAAACAGAGTTGGCAAGCTTTTATGCTTAGATGAAATAACTGAAAAGCTGGAAAGACTTGAAAATGTTTAATTAAAGTCTCTCCTAGCCCTGAACTCTTAAAAGCTTTTCCTGTCAAGTTGTTGGACGGAACTAAGTAATTCATACAAGTGCACTACCAATGGAAACCAGAGATATGTGTTTCTTGTTCTATTCTATGTCATAACTCAGAATCTTATCTTAAAACTACTATGAAAGTGTTTGGAAATGATAATGCAAAGGGAAATAATAACTTTAAAGAAAAAGACTGATGGTCATTATATTGATAACAACAAGAAGAAATTTACTTAAAGGAATACTTGGACAATGGTTGAGAATACTAAGAAATTTTTTGTAAATAGAAAAGGGAAGAAGGTTATTGAAGTTGATAATAGTGTAAAAGACAATATGAAGCGGTGTGAGGTTATTGCTGGTATAAATGAAAAGTCCCATGCTGTCTTGGAGGAAGGTGAGATTCAGGCTGAAAGAGTGGATGGTTCTAAAGAAAATGTTGCTTCGGTTGAAAATAAAGGGGAAGAAAGCATGCCTAAAGCTTTAGATAATTTTTCCTTATCCAACAAATTTATGTCCCTACAATCTGATGAAGAAAGCATTGAGAAGATGGTAGATGAGCACCGTGAGGAAGTAGATAGGGAATTCAAGAAAAATCCAAAACTGATGTAGTGGAGGTAGATTTAGATTTATCTTGTGGAGATGACTTAAGTTCTGACATTAGAGGACCTTCTTTACTCCTGAGCAATGATATTGTTGTGCTTGCTGTTGTCGTTAATGATACATGCACACAAAATGCATTGATACGTGCACGTGGTGCATTAAGTGGTGGTGTAAATGCTACTCCATCCCAATTATCTAAAGTCCTTTTAGTTCCCCTTTTTTCCATGCATAAGCCATTAAGTCCCATGCAACATGCCTCTTGATGTATATTGTGACTCTACGAACTCGCATCCCATACAACATATCCCTCAATCCAATTTCAAGCTACCCTCACATACTTCTCTCCATAGATCCCTCTCTTCAGGCCTTTACATGAAATCCTCTTGATCAATTCTCCATTTTAATCCACTCCTCCACCTCCTCTCCATTCTCCTCTTCTCATTTCCTCCTCATCCCCTCCCATTTAACCTATCCTTACCGGATGGCAATCCCAACCACCTTCCACTCTGGCCACTATCCCTTCTCCTCTTATTTCTACTCTTGATCTTCCTTCTCTCCCTTTCCTCAAGGATAAGTAAACCATCAAGAAGACTCCCTCTGGTCATCCCGATGACCTCAATGAGGGTAAAGAATTCCCCTTTATTGACACCCTTTCTGAGTGTCAGCAAACCACTTCCACTCCTAGAAGGATTATCGAAATCTCCTCCTCACATCTCCATTAGTTTAATCATGTTAGACAAAATATGTTCTTGGAATATCAAAGGTGCTCATAAGAAATCAAAATTACTTCATGTCAAACAACTTCTTCAGAAGGAGGATATTAGCATCATCTCCTTATCAGGAAAAAAAACTTAATCACTCTAACCATCTCTGTAGCTAAATTCATTGACTCTTATTGAGATCTCCACCTTAACCTTGACCATGCTCCTTATGGTAGGATTATGGTTCTTTCTGACCCTTCCATTTTCAAACTTCAACTGATTCTCTCTTACAAACAATTTATACACTTTCATGCCTGCCATATATCCACTTCAACCTTAATGTATCTCACCTTTATTTATGGTGAAAATACCACCTCTTCTAGATAGTCCCTTCTTAGTTACCTCCCATACCTCAGTCAGGAAACTCATCCTTGGATTGTCCAAGGAGACTATTAATTGTATGCTAAAAGCTAGTGATAGATTTGATAGGTTTCCCTTAACCATCAATGATAATACCCCTTTAAATATTGCTATGCACCAGCTCAATCTTCATCGGCTCCCTTCATTAGGGCCCTCTTTCACCTAGAATAATAAAATAGAACTGGGGTCAAAACTCTTAACAAAATTGATCACACCTTTGTGAACACCCACTCCATACTTCTCTAGCCTTCCCTCATCTGTCAAACTCACCTCCCTATACTTTAGATCACTCTCCCATTTTAATTTCATGTGGTGGTATGCCTACTAAAATAAATCCCCCTTTGCATATTTTTTTACATTTGGACTAGTGAGTCAGACTTTACATCAGTTGTTTCTACTGCTTGGACTAACACTTTTTATGGTAATGACAGTTATATTTTTCAGCGGAAGCTTAGGGCTACTAAGAATGCATTAAGCTAGTGGGCTAGGAACAAGTTTGGTAGAGGTGACAAGATCTCCTCTCAGCTCACTTTCCAACTCAAACAGATTCAAATGGCTATGCTATAAGATCCAGGCAACTCCAGTTTCATTGATATGGAGCACACAATCTCTAAAGACACTGAAAAAGCCATTTTAGTGGAGATGAACATGTGTAGGAGAAAGCTTAGAAAAGAATGGGATGTCAAAGGATGTAGAAATTCTGAACTTTTTTACAAATCCTTGAAAATAAATAACTTAATAAATTCTATTATGCAGCTTTATAATGAGAATGGTTCCTTGCATTCTAATCCTCCTGAGATTGATCAAGCTTTCTTATGCTACTATCAGAACATCCTTGGCTCCACTAGCAACATAACTCAAGAACTAAATCTCATTGACAACTCGATCCTACCTAAGCTCAACCAACTTGATCCTACTGAAGCTCAACCAGGAGGATCATGATTTCCTTTTAACTCCTATAATTGAAAAAGAAATCAAGGCTGCCATTTTCTCTATGAATAAAAACTCTTACACTGGTTCGGATGGCTTTAGTGCTGGTTTCTACACCACTTGTTGGAATATTATCTCTAGTGATCTCATTAAAGTTAAAAATTTCTTTAATCATGCCAAGATGCTAAAATGTGTCAATGCAACCAAGCTGGCTTCATCCCAAAGACGTCGTATGCCAACTCTATAGGCAATTTTAGGCCTATTGCCTGATGTAACTCCTTCTATAAGTGTATCTCTAAGATTATTGCTTCTAGGCTTAAGCATGTGCTCCCTAAGTGATATCCCAGAACCAAACTAGATTCCTTCCAACTAGAAACTCTCTTGACGATGTCCTCATGGTTCATGAGTTGTTGAATAGGTATAATAAAACTAACATCTCCCCTGGAGCAATGTTAAAGCTTGGTATCAAAAAAGCCTAGGATACTATCTAGTGGGAAGTCATCATCAGAATCATGGCCAAAATGAATTTTCCTAGGAGTTTTGCTTGTTGGGTGTATTCTTGCATCTCTTCAATAACCTATTCTCCGGGAATCAATGCTAACATGGGGGTTATTTTAAAGGGACTAGGGGCATTAGGCAGGGAGACCTCATGTCTTCCTACCTTTTTCTTTTAATTATGGAAGTTTTAACTCAGCTAATTGATAAGGCAGTTGGCTTAAAGGATTTTTAATTGCACCCCAAATACACCAATCCTAGAATTACTTCCCTTATGTTTGTTGATGACTTAATTGTATTTACCAAACCCACTGCTAAATCCTTCCAGAGTTTTCTTGATGTCCTAGACATCTTTAAAAGGTTCTCTAGGTTTCGGGTTAATTATGAAACATCAAACATATTAATTACTAGCTTTCCCAGCCATTTGCACCCCTTATTTCCAAATTTGCAACCTGCCTCCTGCCCAGGGTAACATTACTTGTTTAGGAATTCCTCAAACTGCTTGCAAGCCTAAGTATGCTAACTGCTTTCCTCTTTTTGAAAAAAGTAATGGTTTTTATGTGTAGATGGCCAAACAGATGCATTCCCAAGTTGGTAGAGTCATAGTTATTAAATCTATTATTATGACCATGTCTTTTTATTGGAGTAGAGCTTTTTGTACTGCCAGTTAAATTAATATGTCAAGTTAAAAGAGCTATCAATCATTTTCTATGGTCTGATGACATGTTCTCTAGGAAACTTATCCCAAATAGCTTTTAATAAGGTTGGGAAAAGTTATACCATCGGAGGTCTTGGCATTATTAACACTGCTTCTTGGAACAGGGCGACTCTAACTAAACAACTTGATGACTTGCTCAATCACCAACAGATTTTATGGGTTAGGTGAGGGACTAAGATTCATTTTTCAAATAAAAACTTTTGGTTAAGGGATCCCTCTCCTCTTTGTGGTTGGTTGTGGAGAGGGATTCTAAGGCTAAAAGAGAAGGTTCTACCTATCATTTCTTGTAACGCCTATTGTAGAGCTGAAGTTAGCTTTTGGAATAAGACCTGGTCGATGCAAGGTCTTATTTTCTCCAATTTCCTAACCTATATTGAAATGCAGCAGACTTGGATCCCCTCTTAAGCTAAGGATGTTGATTATATCCATGATGGTTGCATTTCTCTTCCTTATAGATATTTGGAATTTCATTAATCATACAACCATTATACAAGGTGAGCATAAATATGTTTGGACTAGCAAAAAGAAACCTCGCTCCATTTTGCTGGTTTGCAAAGCATTTGAAAAGGTAGAACACTCTAGGTCTTTCAGTTGGATCAAAGGAATATGAAGTCCAATCAATAGCTAAAAGCTCAACTTTATATTATGTAAGGTCATTCGAAATGCTATTCACACTCTTGGTAACTTGCAATAGAGAGGAGTTGTTATAAGTAGGAATTGTTTTTTCTGTAAATCTGGGCAAGAGGATATTTTTCATCTTTTTTTCAATTGCCATGTTTTATGTAACATATGGAAAAATTTATTGCACAAGGGTGGCATGTACATTCCTTCTAGGGATAGTTCTTTAGAGTGGAACCTCATTTTCAAGGCTACTAGGTGGAAAGATGAGAAGGTTTCCACCGTTCAAACTATTTTGAAGGTTTTCATCTATCTTGTTTGGCAAGAAAGAAACAAAAGATGTTTTGAGGGAAAGGAAGCAAACAAGTCGGGTTTGTTTGCAACTATTTCTAAGGGAATCAAAAGAGCTCACTCAAATTCCACCTTTGTTTCAATCATGATCTTCATGAGTTGTGGAATTGAGTTGCATTTTAGGTTTTTGTTTTTTGTCTATGTTTTATCTATTTTTTCTTGTTTTGTCTCCGTGGTGTGGCTGTCATTAGGGTCTTAGCCTTTTTCCTTTTTTTGGTATGCATTTTTGCATATCTAGTCTGTGCGTTTGTTTTCTTTAGTTTGTTGTTTTCTTTTTAATAAGATCTGGAATGGCTGGTATAAAACCCTGCTTGCCCTTAAAAAAATTCAACCATCCAATATGTGATAGAACATCGATATACTAGATTCGTAATATAATCTAATAACCTACACTATTACAATGATAGATAATAATATTGAATGAATTAGTAAACATGTTGGATACCTTTTGCCAAGGCCTAGAGATCTCACTTTGAAATAATGAAATGGCTCCTTGAATCAAATTCCAAGTTCTAGAGTTGCTGGCTCCTAAACTGCTTTACCATCTATTATCGAATCGAAGAATTTTGTTGTGATTTGATCTTGGATTTCTTTTGGGTTTAAATGAGGTTTGTTGGTTGAAATTTGTAGGAGGAAGGAGAACGCAAAGTCTAAAAATAAATGGTGGAGAGAGTGGCATATAAATAGGAAGTCAAATGGAGAGAAAAGTGGATCACATCCTTATCTCTCTCTTACCAATTCCACTCTTTTAAGCCATTCAAAAGCATCCCTCTTTTGCTAACATCTGGCTGGCCTATCCAAGCTATTTTGGCCAAACTTTTCATGCCCCATATGGGCCTCAAAACAAATTCCAACCCAAACAACATCCATTGGATTTAAATTCAAATTTAAACACGTACCGATACCGTATATCAATCAGTATACTTGTAACTATTACAAATACATTGTTCAACGCATCAAATACAAAATTTTGCAATTGGTATTTCATAAATATTAGTTAATTTAATTAATTTATGACAATTACAAATCAGTTAAATCGGGTGATAAAAGGAGTATTTATCATTTCAATTATGCGACTCTTAGGTGTAAATTTGGTTAGCGATTAATACTGAACGAATATTAACATTCACACGTCACAAGCAGGTGGTGTGACGTTATGACCAAATTTATCACTTATTTTGTTTCATTAAAATCCAATTTTACTTTATTAAATATTACTCGATTGGAACAATTATTTACACCAATTTTCTTCGTCAAAACTATATCACTTTGGACTTACGGAATTTGGTAATGGTCAAAATTCCAATATCATCCATATTCAACTCTATAGTCCTAAAACAAAGTTCGAGGTTTAGTAATAACAATTGTTATTAATCGAACTACTCTTTCCAGAGAATTTGACTTTTAGTTGACTTTAGTTGACCGTGATATTAACCTCATATAATCGTGGAGATGAATTCTCTCTTGAATGGTGTTTCGCTTCCAATGTTTCCACTCGACCCAACTATGGTCGTTTAATGCCATGATTTAACTATATCAAAGTGGAACTTCGACATTGAAGATCAACGGTATTCTCAAATCAAGAGAACTAGGTAATTTTGTCACATCAATATTTTTTGTTTGACCTTAGTTATATTAACCAACAGAAAACAAGTGAGTCATTCTGTAGTTATCCAATAACCATTAGTATGTAACCCTTGGTGTCCCGAGCAATCATGAGTAATACATTGTCCAACATTTTGAAGAGTGTTACACACTCTTGTCTCAATGATGCATTGATATCCAGTCTTAATACATCTTGACTAGGAATATTTAAAACAGTATATTTATTTTATTATGATAAATCACTCGTGGTTACAACGCATTGTAGCTACTATTACAAAACATTAAATTTATGGATTTTTATTAAATATAATTTTAATTAAATTAATTAATATAATATATTATATCAAGTATATAATAGAAAGAAAACACCTTTTATTTTGAGTAAGATTGGTTATCTGTCAGATATATGTAACAAGCTACATAATATCCCTTAGGGCATAACCTTAACTCTATTACGATCAACGCAGTGTCACCAGCCCATTCCATTGATGCCAATCTCATCTATCTCGATGTCACTTGTCATCATTTAGGGTTTCCAAAGCAAAACCTTAATCCTCCCTTTGACAAGTTCGCACCTCGTCCCCTTCGATGGCGTTGCAGACTATGATAACCATGGTGTCACCTTCAAATGTGGATGAACGACAATTAAGTTCTCCAACAATGCACAAGGTCAAGGTATGGTATGCAATGATATGCACAACACATGCAAAGAAAATAAAAACCTTTTTTTTCGAAGATTCAAAATATATATATATATATAATATAAATCAATTTTAATTTAAAATAATTTTCTTTTTTTGGATAACCTTGCTGGTCGATTACAACTTGATCTATCGGCTTAACCTATGTGTAATGAATGGTCTTTTCTACCCCGAATGTTGATACTAATACATCTATAGTATTTTCATGCCGAACACCCAAGTGCCAAAAAGACAGAACATAGGGGAAAAGAAAAACAAAAGGAACAGAACAGAATAGAAGAACATAATATCAGAGTCTCACATGTGAAACGATAACATATAATATCTCAAAACGATCTTTAGCAAAAGAAAACTTTAATATACATACATCAATCAGAGTAAACTAACCTATCATCAGCCTGGACAGTTATAATAACTTGTCCTCACAAATGCTGATAGATATAAAGCAAGTAATGTAGCGGAAAATAAATACATGAATATGCTTGAACACATCCAGCTCGTCTCCTGAAGCTCTAAACTGTCCATTGCTAAATATGGAAATATACTCGGGTTGGCCCGAGCATTATAAGGAAATAATAGCCGGATCAGTCTGGTAACCTAGCGTGAGAACTCAAATCATATGGATTGATATATTTATAAAACCCTTCAAAAATAAAGTTATCTCATAAGACCACGTCGCAAATAAACATGGACGGGTTTTTACCTTACGATAACTAAGCCATTTCTATTAGAAAATCCAATGATATTATAATAACATCTAAGGTGCGAAATATCAATAATCAAGTAGTTGTGATGCATGTGAGTGTACACCATAACAATGATAAGTATACAATCAAAACCGCTAAGGCGCATTTGCTAATTTTGTAGGATTCCACAGAGGTGCCCTTAAAACATCTAGGATGTTCTTCCTGCACAAGGATTAGAGATATCCTCCCAGAGCATCGTACATTCCTATAGGAAATACATAGCTGGCCACCAAGGCCAAATGCACCACTCACTGCATGCATAACTATAAGTGTCTCTAGGGTAGAGTCGTCTGCACCCTTGGGTTAGCTAAACCCCTGGTTTATGCATCCTATCTCTAGTTTTAGTCATTACCGCTAGTAATGCTACGTCCGACATTCCAGCACACAAGTCACCACTCGATCAGATCTCAGAACCACACATGGATTCCCATATCTTAATAGATCTTGGAATCACACATGGATTTCTACATCATGAATAGATCACGAACAACTACATATGTTTGAGCAACTCAAACAGATCTTGAATCTCCACATAGATTCTAGCATCTCGAACCAATCACGAACCTCTTTCAAAACATATAATATGTATATGGTTTTGAAGTGGTTATGGTTTCAAGCCATCTCATATAAGTACACTCACCCGTTTACTGGGTGCTCCAAACCAATTGATCGGTTTTTGGTAAACTCAACTCCGCTTCTTTTGGAAATATACAGACAATACATAAGAGCAGAGATCACCTCCAAATCATTTCAGTGGATGGATTTTCCTATCAATTGTTGTAGAAGAGCAAAGTGAGTTTATACGTACAGTATAGCATCACTGAAGATAACTATACCATATAATTTCCATGTTTCTTCTAGATATTTCTAGAGTTATATTTAGTCAATTCAACAAAAACGAGAATGATCATATAAGGGAAACTAAGTCCCGTGTACTTTCCATAAGCAAGTAACACATAAAGCATGATCAACATACACAAACAAGATCAAGTCATATAAACAACTTCAAATCCCATTTTTAATTAATTAATCCTTTATTAAGTAAAATCCTCTTTTATTAGTAAAAAACTCCTTTTTGCAAAATAAACTTCTTTATAAATGAAACTTCACTTATTAATTAAACTTCACTTTTTAATTAAAACTTCACTATTTGTTTCTACACATTTCAATGCTCTCAAAAGTATTCATATATTTATCTCAACAGTATAAGTATATTCACAAATCAATAACAAGTTTTACTTACTTAAAACACAGTCAAAGGGGTTAAAAATGAATGTTACTCAAACATTGTTACTATAAACCCCATATCTCTTTTATAGTTTAAAATATACTTTTCTTTCTTTTTCGAAGATTCCATACTTGTTATTATCTTTAAAATTCCATTATTAAAGATCTAAATATTTTTCAAAATCATTTAACAATATTTTTCCACTTTAAATATAATTCAAGGGTTTAAAAAAATGTTACTAAAATATTGTTTACAACAAGCCTGAAAAACTCCACTTAATCATTATCTTTAAAAGTCTCCTTTAATTATTTTTCAAAAATATATATAAATGGTTTAAAACAAATGCTGCCCAAACACCGTTAATATAAACTCAAAATCACTTTTATACTTGCCATTAACTTTGAAACATTCATTTAAAGCTCTAAGTACATCTTCACTTATTAAACAAGGTAATATACCTTTTTAATCAATTTTTTCAAAACCATCCATTATAACAAAAGCGTTGTAACCCAGAATCTCCTTTATATTCTTCTACAAAATACTAAAATTCTTCTCCAAACTTTTAAATATATTAAAATACCTTTAAAAAGACATACACACACATACTAATTAATTTTTAAAACTAAGATATTTAATAAAATACTACAAACAATTTGAAAGATGTTATAATATAAAAGCCATTTATTACTTAAATAAAATCTTTAACTAATTTTCTAAAAAACTATATATACTATAGACCACTCTTTAATATACTTATAATATGGTTTACACACTTACTCAAAATATTATTTAAAATATCCATTTTATAATTTTATTTAAAGACCATAAAAACAAGTTTTATAATTTAAACAATTTATTAAAAATCCATAAATAATTATCAATAAAGTATTAAACCTTGCTATTTTTTAGAAATCAATATGTTAACAGTACTTATTAAAATATGAAGAAGCTTTAGGATGTCTTTCAAAGTTAACATTAAAATGGTTGAACACAAAGCGATTTCAAAGTGCACCCATAACGACCTTTTCGCTTCTAACTACCACAATCTCCATTTCCAATTTCCATAAATGTCCGGACCAAGTTCTTTATGTTAAACACACCGAAACATGTATAAGGAACCATCAAATATATATATATATATACACACACACACGTATTCACAGAATATCAAAATTTAACCAATTTAACATATGTCAAATACCAGGGATTTCAAAGTGCATCTATAGCGACTATACCGCTTCAAACATTCATAACACAATTTCTAATTTTTATCAAACAACAATATCAAACATTTAAAAAAGTCTAGGCTAGCATACATGTTTTATAGGATTATAAGAGAGATTATACTTTTTTTACAAAACAAGGAGGGGCTTAAAAATAATAACTTGCATTGTTATCTATTTTAATTTATATTTTAACACAATAAATATATATGCATAACATTTCACAAATTAACCGGTGAGTAAACTTACCAAGCCTAAACCAATATAAGACGTAGAGATCTCGCTACGAGCGCAACAACGAAGACGACGTCTCGATTGGACCTCATACGCAAACGTTATTTATTTTATAAGATTTCAATTTATAAAAAATTAATTAACTTAATTAACATTAATTACCTCTTTAGTGTAACACCCTTCTTCTCCAAATTATTTGTCGTGCGTGCCTTTATCACTTGTAAATAGACAACCCATCACCGATCCCCCTATCTCCTCCTATCTCCATCGTCGCTCAATGAAATTGTGTATCGTCAATTGTAATGAATTTCCCTTCGCGCGAGCACTCGAATCTCTCTCCAAAAAGGTAATGCCTCCACACCTTCAATGCAAAAATCACTTCTGCTAAGTCTACCTATGTCTAAGCCCAACACATTGGAATTTTGGATTAAAATTAACCTGGGGCTAAAGCTAATGTATATGGCGCGACCCTACACCAGTCCTATCTGGTCTTCTATATCCGAGTCATTTTCTTAGGGTTAACTACCTTTTGTATTTTCCTTGAAAATGTTTTCAAAATGATTTAAACCTTTAAATCATATATATACAAGGAAAATATACTTACTCCAAGCTATTTGCCATGTTATATATACTTTACTCAAAATAATGTTGATGAAATACATTAAAGATTTCCCATCCCTCTAAAATAAGTTAAAACCTTTTTAACTTAAAACACGTAGGCTATATTGCCAAAAGCAATTCATTAGAAACCTTTGCTTTAAACAACCCTTTCAAAACCATTGACAGTACCCCTCTCGTAACCATTGAAAGCACACCTTTCGAAATCTTTGAAAGTACTGCTTTCGTAACCATCGAAAGTACCCCTTTCGATATAAGTAATCTACTTTACTTTATAACCATATGCCAAAAAGCCAAAACATACCTTTGGAAACCATTTACAAAAGCCCTTTCGAAAACATTGAATTCTTCTTTTTCAAAAGCCTTAAAACCTTAGACATCCTTTTCAAAACATAAAACTTGCCTTTCGAAAGAAATTGGAAACCTTCCATTAAAATGCCTAAAAATACCTTTCGAAACCATTGGGGGAACTCCCCTTCGAAACCATAATTTATACCTTTCAAAAATACTGGGGAACCTTCCCTTTGAAACCATACTTTACACCTTTCGAAAGTATTAAAGTATACTACTTAAAACAACTCCTTCGAAAGCATTGGGTTCAAGTAAAAGCTTGTGGAACATAGTTTTGAAACCATCAAAACCATTTAAGTCAAAACCTGTGGGTTTATCTTTCAACAGAACTAAGGGTCATAAAACAACCAAATCGAAAGATCTCTTTCGAAAACATTTTTCCTAAGTAAAAAAAGTAGATGGTTTCAATACTATCCCTACCAAAAGCATTGAAGAGTGGCCTCTTTAATAAAGTCGAAAGCATCCTTTCGAAACCATGTTTAAAGGCAACGACCTCAGTTGGGTTGAAAGGTTGAATAGCGGCAACTTTGTTTTCGACACTATCGAAAGCCAATTTAAAAACAAAGGCAGCAACCCGATTTGAAAGCTCTTCTTCAGACCAATAAAGTCGAAAGCCATCTCATTCGAAAGCAAGCAAGTGCATTTTCTTTCTAAAGCCAAAACGTGGTTTCGACCCCTTCGGAACCCCCGGTTTCGACCTCAAACCTTCCGCCTTTTGTAAAATCCACTACGTACCAAGTCTATGATACCTTGTGTATTGGTTTCGAGCTAGATGGAGGCGGAGGAACATGGTCGAAAGGTGGCTGACGAGTGAGGTGCAACATTAAATACTTACAAAGCTGCTTTATTTCCTTTTAAAGTAATTTTTTTCCAACTAACTTGCTTATTTGTCAAAGTGCAATTGGTTGCCAATTTCTTTTCTAAAAGTGCTGCCAAATTCAGATTTGGTTTAATTAAAACATTTGCAAAATACCCCTTCTCCTATTTTAAACATATAAAACATTTAAATCCCATACCTTAAATAATTTTATATACTTAACAAAACACTTAGAAAAATTCTCCAAAAATTCCAATAAATCACATTTAATATGTTTTCTAACATTTCTAAATTTCAGACCCAAAGTCATTATATCATGGCTATAATTAACTTTAAACCCAATTGACATTTTCTCACTAGAAAATTCATAATAAATCCACAATAATTCAGAAAATTATGAAACTTGAAACCCATCTCCAAAATAATATTTCTGATCTCGGATTAAATTCGCAAGTCATTTGGATGTCATAAACTAGGTTTTTCTAAATCAATTATCATCATAAAATGCATATAAAATAGCCTAAATCATCAACAAATATATATATATATCCATTTATCATTCAAAGTATGGAAAAACATTTGCTAATACTTTCGAATTCAATCTAAAACTGAAATCAATCAAAAATATGAGATGTTGTCATTATTCACCTTTTCTTTAATGTTAAGGAGATGAGATTTGATCTTTGATTCAAGTTAATTAGCTTCTTCCTCTTGATTTAGCTTATCTTCCCCTTTCCTCTTTAATGGAGGACGACCTCTAAGTAGGTTTTAGTTTTGTTAATGTGAAATGAACATATGGAATAGATAGTGTGAAGGTTTAGGTTATAAGAATGTATCTATTCCTAATTTTCCCTTGCCTACTCATCCTAACTTAATTCATTTTAATTCATTTAGTTCATTAGTTTAAATAGGCACGACTACCCTTTATTATCACAAAGCTCATTCCATTAATCATTACATTATTTTATTTAACTAATTAAATATCCTAAATAATGTTGCTCAAAAATAGGGTCATTACAATTGGTCTTGTATTAGTGACTCTACATTGTATCATTCTTATATTATTGATCGTACGTTGCGTTGGACTTAAATTAGCATTCGTACATATAGTCGGTCTTATAATAGAGGTTATCCGTATAGATAGACGACGATGAGATATCGGTCTTCATTTCTGATATGCATATTTGGTTACGTGACGTTGTATTTGATATATATCTTTATGGCATCGGTGTTCCTTTATGGTCCCGATGGAATATTATATGGTATACGCCCATCGTTCTATTTTGTAGAGACGTTATGCGAGTTTTTAAGAAATCCACGATGGCCGAGTGGGAGATAATGAAGATCATCTACAAGTGGATCATATATCAGTTATGCACACTGAGGGGTATGGTGAGGTCCAACTAGATTTCAATTAAATAGTGTATATCATATATCGCTTATTCTTATTGAGGGGTACAGTGAGATCTAAACAAGATCCATCACTAAGGATGTGGCCCGTGGTTTTTTGGTACACCGGGGTACCGACTCTATTTATTTTGGACCCTGAACGGAAATCATTAGATTGCGATCAATGTATAACGTTGACTCAAGTTTTAGGTATATAATGCAGGTTATATATCACTTATGCTCATCGAGTGGTGAGACCTACACGAGTTCGACCACACTAGATGCGACTCGGGGTCTGTAGTACACTGAGGCACTGACTTTATATACCTTAGGCATGAGTCGACCGCAAATTTCATTTATCAGCAATGATGAGTATCAATTTATATTCATTGTTTATCGCTTATAGTTATTTTGTATGTTATATTAGTTGTTTGATAATATTATCGTGTGTTCTAAGGTATGCTTGAATTGTAGTATCTGCATTGTATCTATGTTTGTATATTGGGTAACTTTATCATGATATATCATTACATTTCAGCCACTTATATTAATTGTGCTGACTCATTGATTACAGGAGAAGAGCAGGTTATGGTATGATTTCTTATCGCTTGGATAGGTTTACTTTACTTATTTATGGATGTCCAGGCTACCCTTGAGCCACGATTATGGAGAGGACTGGTTGTGCCATACTAGTTCCTATTTATTTGTATATAGTTTTACTATACAATATTGTGAGATAATTCCCTTCACACCGGGATTTATGTCTAACCCACATTTTATCTTTGTCTGTTTATGTCATGATAACTCTTGGGTACTCGATTGAGTAGTTTGGGAGTCTGATGCCTTTGGGGATACGCTTTTAGGACGGTTGGAACACTTTATGGAGGCGACATTGACACTTTGTATACATACTTGGTATTGTAGTAGTACATGATAGATATGTATTTATATATGAGACTCGATGTATCAGGTATTATATTCAAAACTCCATCTGTATGGAGTTTGATGTATTTTGACTTTCTGTATTGATATTCATCTATTAGTTATTTCCGCTAGTGTAGTCTTTTATATATATATATATTGTTATGCTGTTATGTCCATGTATATTTAGTATATTACATATTAACATTCCACTGTGAGATTCTATCGATATGCTTAGTACAATGTTTATTTTAATCTTCTTTCCCGACAATTTGTCTTCTGTGGTATTCGAAAGTCATACGTTTTCATTCGGTGCCGATTTTAGGGTATTACGAAGGCACGTATGTTACCATACTGCCTGTTCACAAGTGAAAAAACCAATTGGAGGCTGATCCTGCAAGGGTGGAGGGGAAGATTTAGCACTTTGCCGAGCCAGTGAGCTATCCGGCACAGATGATGGAGTTGAATATTATGATGTGGTCGGATGGGTGTGTGTAACGACCCGTAAAATTTGATAATTAAATTGGGCAATTTAATAAGATTTCTGCAACTAAATTTAGAAAGAAATAAAAACTTTATAACTTATAATGAAGCAAATGTTAGAAATGAATGTAGCTTTGGTAATTAAAATTAATTATGTAAAATTGAAGTGAAATCCCAATGATGAAATAGTGTAAATTGTTGCACTTGGTTATAAAAAGAAATAAGTAAATAAGAATAAGTATTGGATTAACCGAGGAAATAATATATTGATTAATAGTAACTGAATGTAAATTAATGTAATAAGGTTTATGCAAGTTGATAAACAACTAAATTAGTGCAATATCAATTAATTGAAACAATTGTAAGGTTATAATTGATGGGAATTAGTAAATTGGGAAATAAATTCAAAGTTATATTAGTTGATGGAATAATACGTAATAAATTGCAATTTGATAGAATCAATGCTAGATAAGTAATTATAATAATTGTTGGTTGATAATTAAGTATGAATGTGAGTAAATTAGGGTAATAGTGATTATTATTAATTGTTTACCCATTCATTTAATTTAATTGAATTAGATCTAAATCAATTGCAACATTTGTTTGTTAATAATAACTTATAAGTGAAATTAAACGTAAATGGTAACAATTATTATAAGTAACCATTTATGTAGTATATTAAATATAAACTGGTAATCAATTGTAATAAATCTAAATTAAAAGTTATGTTAGTGTAAATTTAGGAAATAATGTCATTCAATTTATAATATGACCATTGGTTGCACAAAAGGAATGGAAATAAAGTTTTATCAATATATTGGAATTTAAACTATAATAATTGGATCAAATGCAATTAAATGATAACAAATTATTATAAGTTACCTGTTTTGACGAAATTTGAATTGGAAATAAATTTAATAAATTTAAATAAATGTTACATTAATGTGAAATGTAATACAATGATTAGGAGTTGTTAAATTTGAGTATATTGAGGTAATGAAGGGAAAAACAAGATAACTAAGTTTATAGAGTAGAAATGAACTTAATAAAAAGATTTGAACTGAAACAAATCAATCCATTGAAATCCAATTTATAATAAGTGAAATTATTGTAGCAATTGAAATTAAGTATTATGCAATTGAAATAAAGATAAAATAGGAAATCAATAATGTTATATTTATAAGAATTAATGCAATGACTGAAGGTGTGTATGTAATAAATGAATATAAACGTAAATGTATTCATAGGGTAGTAATTGATGTAATAAAAGTATGAAACCAAGTAAATAAATTAATTGAGAATATAAATAGTAATTAATGTATATATTTGGCAAACACAATAAAATGGAAACAGTAGTTAATACAAAATGGATATTTGAATATAGTAGGGTAATGAAAGACAAACAAATATCAAGAAGGTTTATAGAGTAATATAGACTTAATAAAAAGATTAGGATTGAATCAAATCAGTTTAATTGAAATTAATTATAATTAATTGGATTCAATTTATAATAATTAGGTTTATGGTAAGAAATTGGAATTTGATACTATGGTAAACTGGAATTAAGATGAATTTGGGAACATTAGTGTAATAGATATAAACTCATGTTGACATCACCTTTAAGAGGGTAAGTTAATAATTGATTCATAACATGATTTAAAATCAGATGAATGGATTTATTGGCATTTCAATTGGAAGTTAATAAATTTACCGGAATTGGAATTTAATACTATAACTGCTGAATTAAGTAACTTTAAATTGATATGGAAATTTGTTATAAAGGATTTTAAATTTCTAAAGGAATACAAGATGATAAAATTTATGAATTATAGAATTTGAATTTAAATAGTGATTTAATTAATTTAATATTAAATTATTTAATTAATTGAAAAATAGCCATTTTTGCTACTAACTCGGATTTCGACAAAACCAGTTTCATCGGATCCGTAACGGTGAATTATTGTAGGATTTCAAGTTTCAGAACGATCAGACTTGTCGTTTGATCGTACGGGCTTGAAACGCCTTGAAATCAATTTGAAATAACTTGATTTTTGCATAACTTCTTCATACGATGGAATTTGGACTTGAAACCTGTTCCATTGATTTTAAAATATTTGAAAACATATATTTTGATATATGGGTTGACCCATTTCTGTTCCGAAATCGAAAAGGGCTTTTCGGGTCAATTACGTTCAAAACTCAAATCAATCTTGTCCATCTACTCTATTTTCTGCTTTGTCTATAAATACCTCATTATAAACCATAATTGTTCATCATTGTCATTTGTCTGTACATACATCTCCTTCTTAACTCCTCATTCCAATGGCAGACAAAACCTAATTCCCAAATCCAAAATCTAATTTCAAAAAAAAACAAAAACAAAAGAAAAGAAAAAAAAATTGCAAATCTGCAGCAACTTCGGGTCGCGCTTCGGGTTTCAGAGGCAAAAACCCTGGAGATACTTCAAGTCAGGAAGAAAATGACTCGGGTCTCCGGCTCATTTTGGCAAAAACTCAGAGCAAGCACCGGGGATTTGAGGCGGCGGATCGAAGTTGAACCCGAAGTCGACCCAGGACCAGAATTTTTCAATACTCTAATTATCATAACTTTTGCATACAGACTCGGATTTGGACGCGGTTTGTTTTGCTGGGATCGTATTAAAATTCCGGACACTTTGACGTTGGTTTGGATGAATTTGGAGACTTTTCAAATTTTGGGTTTAAATTGGATTTAAATTCAATTTAAATCCAAAGGTGAGTGTTTTAACCCACTCACAACTACTAAAATTTCTTATGTGTGTTAAATTAATTGTTGATGTGATTAAAAGTTTATTTATGACTATTTGGCATATTTTTAATCATCATCTCAGTTAAACTGAATTTATTGGATTAAGTTGTCATTTAATTTATTATTGCATTTAAACTGCCAGTTAAATTATTATTTGATTTATTATTGCATTTAAATTGCCAGTTAAATTATTATATAATTTATTTTTGAATATAAATTGCCAGTAAATACCTGTTATTTATTTTCTGTTCTGTATTGATGTTATTATTGAATTGATTGATGATTGTGATAAATGGTTGATGGTTGATATTGGATTAATGGATGTTGTATTTATATTGTTATAAACTGCAAGTTGTTATGCATTTTTATTTCATTCGGGATTGCGGTTTGAAATGATATATAACCGTATTTTTATTTTTAAATTGCGGATTGAAATGATAAATATCTGTATCACTTGACCATAGGATAGAAAATCATATACAGACACCGTCGGTCTATATATATATATATATATATATATTTGGAATGACTTCTATGGGTTTTAGAAAATAAGGGTTTATATATATACTAATTTTGATATTATATAAATATTATTTTATATATAGTTAAATTCTAAAATTTAAGCTATGTATAACTTGATGATGTTTTAAGTTTGATTTACGAATATTTCAAGTTTGAGCTTTATTTAAGGGATATTGAATTTATTAAATAAATATTTCTAAACTAAATAATAGTAAATTGAATTAAGGTATATATAAGATTATCATGTTAGGTTGGGAATTTTGGAATATTTAAAGACTTGAAATATATCAAAATTGAAATATTTTATTTAAATTAAGGTATTATTGTTTTCAAAGTGTTGGTTTTCGAAATTGTTATAACTTTGAAAGTAACATGGTTTGAAAAATGAATTTATTTGAAATAGAATTTATTTAAGAATTATCTGTGAATATATTGATTGGAAACCTATTGAAATTGGAAATTTAGAATATGACTTCAAAATGTGGTTTAGGTTTAAGATGATTTAAAAGAATATTTCAAGTTTATCTAAATTAAAGAAAGATTAGTGATTGGAAATTGGGTTTTATTTAAATAATATATTATTGAATTGTTTTGGAAATGACAAAAATATTTTGGTTTTAAAAGTATATACTATTTTGATGTAAAGGATATGGTTTTGAAATGGGAATAATATTTTGGTTTTTGAAGTATATACCATTTTGAAGTAAAGGATATGTTTTGAAAGGGCAATGATTGTATTTTTAAAAGTATATATATTTTTAAATGACCACGGTGTTACAATAACGTTTGGTTATTAAAGAGACCGGGATCGGATATGGACATACTCTCTGTCGATACTGAAAACCACTTTGACAACTGTGTACGCGGTGGAGTTTCCAGAATGAAGTAGGATGGTGGCGACGATCCTAAGGTATATACGTGGACCCAACTCCCGTGAGTTGGCATAAGGTGGCTAAAACAGGAGCAATCTCGGACTAGTGAGGTAGCACCTCTTATCGGACGCACTTCTTTGATACCATTCTATTACTTTGTGATTTTTGGTGGCCACCCTTCGATTTGGGAGTGTTATTCGAGGTGGAGCGGTAGTGCTGCTATGCTTTTCCATCAGTCCGTGTGCGTAATTGGTATATCTACCCTGGCATTGCCTTGTGTGCCGTGTCACCTACCATATCGAGCTTTACTACGAGTTATGATTTCTCCCGTAGCCTGTGGAGTATCGAGGGTAGCCCCCATTTTGGGAGTATGCTAATACTGGATAGACTACTGGGACTATTACGTGTTAAGGTGGAAAATGTAAAGCCTTAATGCTATTAAAAGTATGTTTATTTTATGTTAGACATTATTATAATAGCGAATATTACTACATAGTAAATAGTTTAACGGATCCTTAGGGGATGTGAATCCTGAGCATCTCTTAAGTTACTGCACTCATGTTAGACACTGGATAGGAGATGTCAAATCCCGTAAACATCTCTGACGCCGTTCCACTCATATATTTATCGTTGATTTAACTTACATAAGATCGTTTAGTTCTGATTCGAGTGTTTTGTCTTTTCAATTCGCTCGGGTCAGCCTGAGCATTTCAGGATTTGAAGGCCTTAATTCTGGAAGACAAAGACGAAGAATTATTATTACTATTTGTTATATATTCCACTACACCATTGTATTCCGCTGCATTATTAATATTCTCGGGTATGTGCAACTCTGATATGTATTGTATAAGTATAATCAAATGTTTGTAAAACAGCTTCATGAACTGTTATTTGATTATTATATTTTATCGTTCCGCTGCAAGATTCTATTTTGTTGATTTTATTTCTCCACTTTTTCTTATTTACCCCATAACAATCCGCCCTTCTGTATGGTTTAAGTTGGCACGTGTGTCTGCTTAAGCGTACAAAAAGGTGGGATGTTACATCACTGCTATCATACTTGTCGATTAGCGGTAAGGCATACTGTCGATAAATTTAAGTGCCCAAGATTTCATTGGAGAATAGTTCCCCATTCTAGTCATTTGAGAATGCCTCACCTCCAGTATTGCGACATGTATTCTATTAAGCCGTTGGTGGTGAACGTGCATTTTTCCCCGAGGCCGGCATTGGCCTACCATGGAATGTTCCAGTTAACTACAAGTTGAGGGCTTAGCCTACGATGTGGTATAGTAGGAGATCAGGGATGAGATGGAGAATGGCGAGGACAAGCAAGAGATCTCTCGCTATGCATTGAAGGGGATTTAAAATGCCTGGCTCTCTCTCCTATTTACCGATTTCTGGTCGCATCCTATGGGAGAAGGAGTGCATCGAGGGTACCATTAGTGCCCTACCGATGGCAAAGGGGATGGCCATTGAGATGGTCAAATTTAGAAGTTTTTAGACGATCAGGAGATGGTAGACATTCCACTGAAGGGGAATGACCACGAGTTGGCCTAAAAGCGGAAGTCATGTCTACAATGAGATCAATTTGGCTAGGAACACGTGCGACGTACCTTCTAGGATGGACTGGGATGTCCATCAATTGAGTATTTACCACTACCCTCTATTGGACCTTGGTAGTGTTTAAGAGATCGTAACCACCAGGAGGCATTGGCCTATGAGCAGGCAGGTCGGCCAGATCGACTGTTAGAGGAGTCGACGGGACAAAGTTCATAGTCGCTTGGGCATCCATCTGCTTCCTTAAGCCATTTACTTTGCAGGCTTGTTGATTCATATTTGACAACTATAGTAGTACAACGTGCCATATTTCTTTGTTGGAGCCAAGATTAGGCTGGGCAACACTGGCGAGAGTATTTTTGTTGGCTTGTGCTCGTTAGAGTTATTACCTTTGAACAATAAAAGATTGTCTATGGTAATAAGTCAGATCAGGTCTTGTGGAGTTGAAAGATGTGGAAAGAGGAGAGATTTTAGGAGGAGTCCCTCCTTCTAGCGTCAAAATATTGACTAGTTATCTAGCTAACCTCGAAATGATATAAATGCGATGTGAAAAGCAAAGGTTAATTTCTAATCAATAGGCTTAAAAAGGAGAAAACGAGGAGTAAAATATGCAACTGAAAGGTAAATAACACAATGATAGAGTTAGCGGTATGCCCTAGGGGGAATTATGTCATTTGTTACATATATCTAACTCATTGACCAATCTTGTTCGAAATAAAAGGTATTTTCTTCCTATTATATACTTGATATAATGTGATTATATTAATTAATTAACTTAATTAAAAGTATATTTAATAGAAAAATCCATAAATGGTATATTTTGTGATCGTAGTTACAAAGTGTTGTAACCGTGAATAATTTATCACAACGAAACAAATATACCATTTTAAATGTTCCTAGTCAAGATGCATTGAGATTGGATATTGATGTATCCGTTGAGACTGGAGTACGTAACGCTCTCCAAATGTTGGGCAGTGTATTACTCATGACTGCTGGGGGCACCTAGGGGTTATGTACTAATAGTTATTGGATAACTATGGAACAACTCACTCGATAGTTTTATGTTGGTTAATATAACTAAGGTCAAACATAAAATATCGATGTGACTGATTTACACAGTTCTCTCGACTTGAGAATACTCGATTATTTGAATTGTTTATTATATATAAAATAATTATTACATTAAAAATTAAATTTTATATTTTTTAAAAATATTATATCATTTCAGAAAAATATAGAAAAAATTTAGGAATTTTTCAATAAAGTTTATTATTTTGAATAATTAATATTATTTGGGAAAAATGTTTATGATTTATTAAAAATAATAATTTAGTTGAAAATTTCTTCAATTTTTTTGTAAACTTTCATTTATAATCCTAGAATTTTGAAATTTTAAATTTTGAAATTTTAATAATATATTATTTTATATTAAATAATTATTGCCGAAATTTTGTTTTTAAAAATAATATTTCAACTTTGAAAAATCTCCAGATTGTTCCTAAGCTCTATTTTATGATCCTAGATTTTCAAAAATTATAAAATTTTAATTTTCATCAATATATTATTTTATGTTAATTATTTATGGATGAAAACATTATTTTATTCATGATATATACAAATTAAAATACTAAAATTATTATGTTTGCAAAACTAAGTTAATTTTGAATTATAAATAATTTTTAATAATTTTTCTCCCTCTTTATATATATATATTTATCTATATATAAATGTTTTATGTTCATATATTATATATAATATATTTATACATGCATATGTGTGTATGTGTATTGTAACACATATACATGCACATATTTGGACAACATAAATGACATACAAAATGAGCTAAAATGTCTGTTGCAATGTAAATCCCAACATCTACATATGGGCATATTATACCTTTCATGGATTATTATGTTACACATGCACTCATACATATATGTATATGATTCATTTATGTATAAATTAAATCAAATAAAATTAATTTCATATCTTAATATATTTGAATTTAAATAAAATAAATGATTTTATTTAAATGAAATTTAGAAATGTTCTAATTCAGAAAGACTTCATAGGCCCAATAAAAGATCCAATATGGTAAAAATTTTGAAATTCACCCATAACTTCCGCTGCGGGCTAGTCCGGTTCCAACAATGGTATCAGAGCCCAATAGCCTATGCGGTCTAAATTAGTCATATTATGGCTAACCAATTAAGCTTGTTCACTTAGTACGGTGTCTAGAAAGGTAATATCTAGGATTGGAATTGGGTAATCAAGTACCCTGTCTTACTTGGTTACTGGCCTGGCCCGAAAGGTGAAGTGAGCCCAAAGGTTGCTCCTAATAGAAAAGGCGCAACTTAGTTTGGACCTTGGACTAATTTTCAAACTCGTTTTGAAAATTAATGTTAATGATTTTAAATTTAATAGTTAAATGTAAAATAAAACATGTTTATTATAAAAATTATAATACTACATGAGTTTTCAAAATGTTCGAAAGGATAATGATATTTTCAAAATGTTTGAAAATATTTATATAATAATTTCAAATATCAAATTTATTAATAAGATTAATAAAATAAATAAATTAAATATGTTAATTAATTAATGCATGTATGCATGTATTACATATGTTGATATATGTTATGTTATTTTAAAATGTTTAAGATAACATAAGTATACATGTATGTATACAAGATAAATTTTGAAATTAATAAATTTTAATAAAAATTGTTTAATTGAATAAATTAATTAAAGGTTAATTAATTAAATAAAATACACATATATATGGTATATGTGTGTTACACTATAGAGGTTATAATATACACTATAAATGTTATAGTAGATATGTCCAATATAAAAGTTATATTGGAATACTAGTTTAAAATTAATTAAGAGTTAATCGATTAAAATTAATTAGATAAGATTTAATTAATGATATATTATACATAAGACTATCATATAAGTAATATGAAATATAAAAGTTATATAACAATAAAACTTATATGATATGTGTATAAACTAAATGTAGAACATTAAAGAAACCCAAATAGACTTGAGAAATAAATACATATGTAAATGTACATATACCGTGATTTCTGATGTGTTTGACACTTGAATCGCTGGAGTATTTCATAAGAAATATATTATTCTATATGTCGATATCACTCAATATATATATTGAAGATTATGAATCTTCAATATAATGTTGTCATTTACCATATATATATATTAATAAATTACTTACATAATCCTTAGTTGTTGAGCAAACTCAAGCTAGGGATGTTATGCGTAGTACTATTAATATATTGAACATATGAGATAAGATAACTATATGTATTTGTTGAGCAAACTCAAGGTACATATACTATACTTAGGCCATCATGATATGATAAGTATGAGTGAATAATCTTTTTCGATTGTTGAGCAAACTCAAGGTCGAAATGAGATTAGAACAAGGAAAAATGGGTTAGGAGTTGTATATGATACAACCGATAAGGAGTTATCCATCGTTTATGGGGCTATGATTTGTTGAGCAAACTCAAGGTCAGAATACCAAAACAAACGAGTCCTAATACCCACTAATGAAGTTGTAAGACTTCTATGTTTCATCTTAGGGCTTGGAGAAATATAAAAGACTAGTGGGAGCCTTACTAGAAATATGAAATGGTAACATTTAACCTTTCTAATATTGTAAGAACATATGCTATATAATGTTATAATTATCTACAATGATAAATTTGTGCATTTAATATGATTGATAAAACGTTTGTCAATTAACATATATAAACAGACTGAATTAAAATTTAACAAATAGATATACTTACTAATAATTCTAATTGCATGTTATATAATGTTTCTATACCCATGCAAGCGCCCAATTTCAACTACTTAATACATTCGTAAGTTGGTCACTTATATGTTTATTTGGTTTAGACCGTGTATTGCATTTTATGAGTTTTGAACTCTAAATGCAATTCAAGACTATAGATATTTGATCCATGTATTTCCACATATAAATGTTATATGGTGAACAGTCATAGTTTGTGGGGTACAATATTTCGATGAAGTTAGTTCATTCGAAGTAAGCCAATAAACAGTATTTTAAGATCATGTATTCAACTTGAATGATTTCAAATGGATCATATTGTGTTAATGTAACACAATACCATAAACTATGAGATACATCTAATAACTAGATCGTTGAAATGTCACCTTGATCTGTTTACATAAAGTGCAACATATTTGATGTCTTAAATGTTAAGAATAATCGAATGCGCTTTTGTAAAAGGTTTGTTATGATATTGTAGTAAGGTTTTCTTTTGAATAGTTTGACCATTTGAAAGAAAAACGAATGTATAAGAATAGATGTAATTTAAGGTAAAGTTGGAATGAAGAAACTGAATAGTCACTTCTGCTTCATAGAGAAACATTGGAAAAAAGAATTATAATAATAACTGATACTTAATATTGGAATATGAAAAATGATTTTTATTCCGAAATGTATTTTCATATAGAAAATTGTTTTCTATAACATTTATTTCTTTGAGTTCAAGATATTTGATCAAAGAACTCTCCTCTGTAAACTAGTTGCAGCATATGAAAAAAGTAAACAATATTAACAATATTAAGTGAATGGTGACCTCTAAATTTAGTACGCTATTATAATAATGGCAGAAATAGTGGGAGCATGCCATATAGCACCTAATGATTGCATCAAATTACGAAAATTGTTTTCATAAAATGTACCGAACATTATTTGTGAAATAATGTTTATTTTTGGTATTGACTGAAAAATAGATATAACTATATTTCAATATGAGTATTATGAATATTCATTATGAAATAGAATTATATTATGGAATTTGTTTTCATAGTAAAAGTGATGCAACAAAAATACATATGTATATAATATTATTTACAGTTGTTTTGGAATTATAGACTAAGCCATAGTTTTGAGAAATAATTTTACTATATGATTATGAATCATATGATACACGTTAATTATATCTCAAACAATTAATGGCTATGCACCCATTCTGTGGGAGCATCATAAGAGTTGATGAACTTATTGAATTAATACATATTGATGTATGCAATCACAAGTCTATTAAAACCAAAAGGGTTCCACATACTTTGTTATATTCATCGATGATTTATTACCAACATGAACATGTGTATTGGATACACATGCAGTAAGTTTATGACAAAATCATAGAATATAAAAGAAAAGTAAATAAAATAACATGCAATAAAATAAAATGGTTTGATTTGGTCGAATAAGTGAGTATATTGGAAAGATTTCCAAATGCACTTAAAATGAATATAGATTCAATCTCAAAATCACTCCCCCATGTGATACATAATGATGCATCGATAAGGAGTAATCAGACATTGTTGGACAATTTACGATTAATTGTGAATGAAGTTGAGTTAGTTTCTTTCTATAAGGTTATGTACTTAAGATTAGTACACAAGGTTGATATTATTTCATTTAAACAACAGTTTACAAAATCATACAAGATAAGGGTTTGTAAGAAATCCCAACATATACTAGGCCAAGGAGTTGGCAGGTTGTGTGAGTCGAAAGATTCAAGTAATAATTGTTCATTAGGGATCTTGTATGAATCTCCAAAAAGTTTTTTGGAAAGGTCTGTCATAAAATGACATATTTATGTTTTGAATATAATTTTTGTAAACTAAAATCAGTTTTATAAATAATAAGGTTCAGAAAGCGTTTATGAATCCCTATTTTATTTGCACTAAGAAACAATTGTTATTTCAAGATATATCAACTTCATTGTGAAAGAATTTCTTTGAGAAATTTTTGGTAGTTAAATGGAATTGGATCCGATCCATAGATAGAACTGATTATATGAGATGAAGTGAAATTAACTAACCTAAATGAACACATAGCATTAGAATGTCTAATAAGTATTCTCGTACATCGAAGAGAAACTATGAGTTTCTTATTAATGTCAAAAATATACATTACCCTCGGTTGTTCGATTAAACCATTAAGATTGTTGACTCTATATGGTATGATGCGCAGATTTGAAAGAATTCCAAGTACGCTATCTAAATATGATTTTGGTGGTCGTAACCAAAGAGATGTGATCCATCGGCCGAGATTGTGTCTTTATTGGAAAGTCTAATTTGGTTGGAATTAAATAAGTAATGTTGATAAGAATAATATCGCAAATTTCAATTATTGAAATTAGCATAACAGATTCGGTATTCAACATGCTCAAGTTAATTCAGATCCACTCACAAAATTATCACTCGATAAGACTTAGTGTGTGGTACTTATGTATTGAAACAGAAAATTCTAAATAATGATTTAGAGTAAGTCGTTTACACATATTAACCAAAAATGCCTCGAAGTCAGTGGGAGCGATATTGGGTTTGTGAGTCTTTGGATATGATCCAAGAAATTATACGAATGTATCATTTTATAAGCATCAAGATTGAATAAGTATTTTGATAGAAATATCAAATAGTTTAATTCTCAATCAAAGTGCAGAGGATGCGTGTGTTTATAAGAAAGAACGTTAAAAGGTACATTGATATTTCTAAACTATAAGTAAACAACACGTTGTTGATTTTAACTATATGCTTGTATTAAAATCAACTTTAGTTGTTTTAATACTCAATTTTGGATTGTAAATGATGTCTTTTATGGTGAGTATAAAAGATATAGGAATTGTCCCAAAATGATATACAAGAGCACCATATTAAAAGGAGAACATGTAAGTTGGATTCCTTATACATTAGCAATAAGAATTATCATACAGGTTATGTTGTGTATGATATTGTATTTTGTTTATGTATTTGATACATGGAGCAAATATAAAATCCAAATTGATATCACTAAATGGTTGTTTGAGGTGTTCTCGCGTATTTATGAAATATTAGAGAATTCTTTATAGAAACAACGAACTCGTTATGATGGAACGTTTGGACACACCTTTATAAGTGATATTGAGTATAACACGTCGATAATAAAGTTCGAGTTAAAATCTTTAATTTAAAAATGTTTCAAAATAAAAGTGATTGTGGTTGATTCAACGAAATGTTGAGAACATTAACTTGAATAGCGCTACAATAAACCAATGTATATAGATATAAATACACAAATTTATAATTGAGCCAAAGGTGATTCCAAATGTTGAGAATCCCATAATATTGTTATAAGATAACAATGTCATGAAATTGGTCATGATAGAACTTAAAGCTCACTAGAAGTCGAAAGACATACTTCGAATCGTTCCACACGATAAAGGCAGTTTATCAGTGTTAGAGAGAGTTAGTCGACAAAGTAGATAATTAAAACATAATAGCATACTCATTCACTAAGGGACTGACCTAATTGGTTTTGAGAAAACTAATTGGAGAAGTTGGAATTAGATTCCATAATTGACCCCAAGTGCAAGTGGGAGATTAATAAAGTTAGGGGTATGCCATAGGGGCAATTATGTAATTTGTTACATATATCTAATTCGTTGGTCAATCTTGTTCGAAATAAAAGGTATATTTTTCCTATTATACACTTGATATAATGTGATTATATTAATTTAATTTAAAGTATATTTAATAGAAAAATCCATAAATGGTATATTTTGTGATAGTAATTACAAAGTGATGTAACCGTGAGCAATTTATCACAACGAAACAAATATACCATTTTAAATGTTCCTAGTCAAGATGCATCAAAACTGGATATCGATGTATCCGTTGAGGCTGGAGTACGTAACGCTCTCAAAATATTGGGCAGTGTATTACTCATGACTGTTAGGGGCACCTAGGGGTTATGTACTAATAGTTATTGGATAACTATGGAACGACTCACTCGATAGTTTTCTGTTGGTTAATATAACTAAGGTCAAACAGAAAATATCGATGTGACTGATTTACATAGTTCTAGACTTGAGAATACCGTGGATCTTCAATATGAAAGCTCCGCTTTGATTATAACCAAATCATGGCATGACGTCCATCGAGTGACTATAGTTGGGTCGAGTGGAAGTATCGGAAGTGAAGCACTATTTAAGAGAGGATTCGTCTCCTCGGTTATATGCGGTTAGTATCACAGTTAACTCAAAGTCAAAGTCTCTAGCCAAAGCATTTCGGTTACTAATAATTGTTATTATTGAACCAAAGACTTTGTATTTAGACTATAAATTTGAATGTGGATGAGGTTGGAATTTTGACCATTACCAAATTCCATAAGTTCAAAGTGATATAGTTTTGACGAAGAGAATTGGTGTAAACAAATGTCATAACCAGGTAACGCTTATTAAACTAAAATTGGATTTTACCGAAAATGAGTAAGCGATAAATTTGACCATAATATCACGCCACCTGCTAAGTGACGTATGAATGTTAACATTAGAATAGTTCGATGTTAATCGCTGACCAAATTTACACCCAAGAGTTACACAGCTCAAATGATGAATTCCCTTAAGATCGAACGATTTAATTAGTTTATAATTGTTATAAATTAATTAAATTAATTAATATTTATGAAATATTAATTATATAATTTGAATATGATTTGAGAAATAAATAATGTTATATATATATTTATAAAAGTTATAGATATGTCGATCGATATATAATATCGACAAGCGATTAAATTAGATTTAATTGCGCAGTATTTTGGCTTGGGCTTAGATGGGTTTAAGTCCCATCATTAGGGCTGCAAAATTTCAGTTTTGGGAAGGTCTAGGGGTGGCTAAAACATAGGGAATTGGCTTGGAGATAATGGGTTGAAATAAAGTGAGAATGGGTAAAAAGGTTTTCCTCTCCTCGCTCTCTAATACAACCCTGTGTGTGTGTGTGTGGATCTCTAAAAACAATTACTAACCTTTTGGTCGCCATTACCTTCTACATTGCTGATTAAAACATAGCTCTCAATCTACTCCAAAATTCTCAAATATATTTCAAATTAAAATAATACTATTCGATAGTTAGAGGTCGGTGATTCCGGACTTGCAATTTGACGAACCAAGAACAGTTAAAGGAAGGGAAGTCATTGCTTCAACATGGATTCAAAGGCATCGTTAAATTGGTAATTTTGATTCATATTATAGTAATTAAATTATATTTTATGATCCTGTAATGAGCAATTTCATATCTGTTTAAATATATTGCCACTATATGTTTAGTTAGGTGAGATTTTTATAAGTAGATGTGGTTGTCACAAATCGGTTTGATTATGTGCATAATTTGTTTATTATACTATTTGATTTATATATCGACAAATGTTTTTTATTGTACAAATTCAATTTTTGTAATTAATAATTGTTTTATATATATTTATTAATAAATTCATATATATATATATATATATTAGTGTATATTTCTCTCATAATAGCATATATGCATATATAAGATATATATATGATTTAAAAAAATTAGAACACTTATTTATATAAAATATGAATTTACAAATTCGAAAATTGATTATCATACATATATTCATATTTTTAATTTATCATCTATTGAATTTTTGAATTGTTTATTATATATAAAACAATTAGTACATTAAAAATTAAATTTTATATTTTTTAAAAATATTATATCATTTCATTAACATATAGAAAAAATTTAGGAATTTTTCAATAAAGTTTATTATTTTTAATAATTAATATTATTTCGGAAAAACTATTTATGATTTATTAAAAATAATAATTTAATTGAAAAATTCTTAAAAAAATTTCATAACCTTTCATTCATGATTCTAGAATTTTTGAAATTTTAAAATTTGAATTTTTAATAATTTGTTATTTTATATTTAATAATTATTGCCGAAATCAGTGTATTTGTTTTTTAAAATAATATTTCAACTTTGAAAAATCTTCAAATTTTTCCTAAGCTCTTTTTTGCGATCTTCGATTTTATAAAATTATAAAATTTGAATTTTCATCAATAGATTATTTTATGTTAATTATTTATGGATGAAAACATTATTTTATTCATAATATATACAAATTAAAATACTAAAATTATTATATTTGCAAACTAAGTTAATTTTGAATTATAAATAATTTTTAATAATTGTTTTCTCTCTTTTTATATATATTTATCTATATATAAATGTTTTATGTTCATATATTATATATTATATTTATACATACATATGTGTGTGTATTATAGCACATATACATGCACATATTTGGACAGAATACATGACATATAAAATGAGCTAATATGTCTGTTGCGATGTAAATCTCAACATCTACATATGAGCATATTATACATTTCGCGGATTATTATGTTACACATGCACTCACACATATATGTATATGATACATTTATGTATAAACTAAATTAAATAAAATTAATTTCATACCTTAATATATTTGAATTTAAATAAAATAAATGATTTTATTTAAATGAAATTTAGAAATGTTCTAATTCAGTTAGACTTCATAGGCCCAATAAAAAATCCGATAGGGTAAAATTTTTGAAATTCACCTATAACTTCCGCTGCGGACTAGTCCAGTTCCAACACACAAGATATAGAGTGGTTCAACAAAGCTGCCTATGTCCACTATGAAGTTCTTGTATTATATATTTCTCTTATAACTGCAGAGAATTACAAGATAATAATAAGAAAAAGGAGGCACTAAAGACTAACAAAACTGTGTTATCTTAAGAACTTATGCGGTAACAAGAGCGATGCATTGTGCATAGTATTCCGAATTCTTGAATGCTCCAACCAAATTTCAACCCCTTTGAAGTTGCAAAGCAGGGGTATTTATAGTAGTTGAAGTGGACAGTGGACGATTGAGATTGCATTATGGAGCTAGTGGAAAAAGTGCTTGAGCATTGATCCGACCATAGAAGTGGATGGTCAATAGCTGTAAAGTGTGTCAGAAGATGTGCGATAGAAGAAAATGTACTTGTTGGCACTTTGTACCAGGTATGGGCTTACATTAAATGCGCATTTAATGTTGATGGTAAGTCACATCGGTTCAGCCACCCAACTATGGTGCTTCAGATGGATAGAAGGTCAGCTTGTTGTTCACTTGAGTCCTTATATGGCTGAGCTGGCTGACCGGCCGTCGGTAACATGGAAAAGACTTGGAATCTTATTGAGGACCATGTGGGGAAGATGGTTAATGACCGGGCATGAGGTGGCCGAGAGGAAGCCTGATGCCAGTTGGAGTTGGCTGTACTGAAGCCATGTTAAAGACGGGCCATGCTTAGACCATTCTTTCCTAATTTTCCATCTTTTGGGGACAGACTAGGATAAGAGCCTGCCATCGACTGATGTGATGTAGGGAAAATTATGTTAGCTTTAACTGCTGTTAGAAGAAGTTTGATATAGGAGAGCGGTCATGACCAAGCCAGACCCTCCAAATCATGTCTAAGTGTGAAGGTTGATTTGGGATGAGATGACGATGCCTCATCTTGGTGCCTTGCTGAGTTGAAAGATTGGTTTGAGACCAACATGGACATGGGTCGACCTTTACAAGCCAATGGCAGATCAATTGGGTTGGCTTTGATTGTGCCAAACTGCCTTTAATTGGCTTACTAACTACTTGTAAGAAAATTGAGTAATAGAATGAAAGAAGGGAATGGTTAGGGGTTAGTAATATGGCTTGGGCTAAAATCTCATTTTAGCTTATTCTTACTAATTGCCTTGACTCTTCTTCTTACATTCATTTCTTTCTTCACTAGTAAACTTGCTTTCTTGATTATTATCTCTTAATATACTTTGATTAATTGTTTACTTAATTAATTCCCTATATTATAGCACTCCAATATATGAGATGTTAATGGTACTATTATTAATTATTTGGATGTGTATATAAAAGTTATATATGCACGTATTGATATACGATGTCGATATATAATTAAACAAGCTTTAAATATGTTAAATTACTCAAACGGTTGTGGGAATTTTTGATCCATTAAGGAAACAAAGTATGGCTAGCCATGGTGGTAGAATAATTGGTCTAAATATTGATTTATATCTAATTGGAATTAATAAGGGAAGTTTTTAAGGAGAGGGATGGAAAAGGTTTTCATTCTCTCTATAAAAACAAATCTTCCACGTTAATTTCATTTGATTTTTCTCCTTCTTCTTTCTTCATTCATGGCTGCCATATTCTCTCTCAAAACCCTTCATAGTCAAAATCAACTTTCCTAAAACAACATCATATAAAATTAAAACAACGTAGTTCATCCGATTCTAGTAAGATCGGGTGTTAATTTAAGGAGTCTAAGAGTTAATTCACAAGTCAAAGTGTCATGATGGGATGAATTTGTAAAGGTAAATCTACATTTATTTTATATGCTTATACAAGCTCACACTTGACCAAAATTAGTGTATATAAGTGAATTTTATTGAAGTTTGATTTATTATATATGTGTTTTTTAAATAAAATTAAAAAAAAAGGAAAACAAACATGAAACTTTGATCTATCTAGTTTTGTTTTATGTGTTTATGAATTAATCTTTCAAATATGTTTTATGTATTATTAAATAATTTAACTATATGTATACGTAAATAAATACAATGATTATTTACTTTGACTGCAGTCAAGCATGTATGTAATGTGGATCCAAAAAATTTGATATCTTAAATTTATTTTTAAATTATGATATTTTTTATATTTGGTCATAGTAAAATTTGAAATTTATTTTGTTAATTATTTTTTATTATTATACATATATGCATGCATGTATGTATGTTTACATAAACTTAATTTCTAATTATATGAAAGTTTGTTTATATATATGTTGTTTTATTTTTAAAGTTAAAATTAAACACATATGTATATAACGGTATGTTAAGCCTTTTATCTTTTGTATATATATACATATTATTTTGATCATTTTATGCAAGTCACAATTTGTGTAATATCAACTCTCTTATTCACCTTTTTTAGGTTACGATTAAATATGGCATATATAAATTACAATATATGATTTGAATCTAATTTTAATTAAGAGTTTCTAAGAGAGGAAAGTGGAAAGACTTTCCATTTTATTTTAGATACCAATTAGATATTTTCCTAGCCAAAGAAATAAATTTGAAATTTGTTTCATTTAATTTTTCTTTGATTACTATTTAATAATATTATAAATGGGGAATTAGTTTAAAAGAAAAACCTGATATCGATTTTAGTCTGAGGGACATAAGTTTTAAAATTTGATCTGAATGACATTTAAAGCTATATTAGTATAGCATCAGATAAAGCAGAATGTTATATTTAACTAACATCACATAAATGGAATACCAAATTAAACTAGCATGGGATGAACTACCATAGATAAACTAAAATAATATTCATTTTCATAGTTAAAAGAAATGCTAAGTTCATATAGCATTACACATGTATAATGATAAGTTCATACGGAATTCGTTTAGTTCATATATTATCTAATGCTATATTAATGTAGCATTCAATGTTCTTTAGATTGAATTTTAAAACTGGTGTTCTTTATTTAAAAATGTGGCTGAAGTTTTTCCTTCTCTCGATTTTCTTGTATTATAAATACACACACATACATTATAAATAATATTATATACAAACAACATACACAAATTATAGTATATCCAAATACACACACATGCGCGTATAGGCACGCGCTCAAACACATATACATATACATATACATACATGTATGTGTGTGTGCTTGGGCATTTATATTCTCGAGATTCATACAAAATTATTACATGCATATGAAAGTACAGTATATATAAATATATTATATATAATAGATATAAATTCCAATATCTATATGTGTGTGTATGCAATTATGCACATGTTTATGCATCATCATACTACTATGCCATGTTAGGAATATATGAGATATGTTCATAGTAATCATTTAATAAAATCAATTAATGTAATTAATTAATTAAATATAAAATGTTTTAAATAAAATATGATTTTATTTAAATAGATAAATTGGATCTAATGCTAGCTAATAGACTTCATATGCCCATTAAATTTAAAGAGAGAATTTTTTGAAATTTACCTATTTCACCTACTACGAAACGTATTAGACCCAACAATATGTTCTTAACATAGCTGATATTTGGAAGGAGGTACTTGATGAGTGCCATCGTTCAATGTTCTCCATTTATCCCGATGGGATGAAAGTATAGTGATACGAAGCGTATATTCTTTTAGGAAGGCATGAAGCATGACGTAGGAGAGTATTTGAGGAGATACATGAATTGTCAGTTGGTTAAGGGTGAACATCAAAAGCTTAGTGGTTTACTTCAGTCTTTAGAAGTACCATAATGGAAGAGGAATCAAGTATATATGACCTTACATTTTTATAATATACACTTGTATAAGTAGTAGTTATTTTATGAAGATTTAGTAATGATCATGTGTTTTGGTGTGTGCTTGACTCGGATTTCGATGGATTTCAATGATGGGCTCCATAGTGGAGGCATGGAATCGAAAGTATTTAGGCAATGATTAACTGACTTACTAAGAAAGCACATTTTATTCATGTACGTTTGAACTGAACGATAGAGAGCCTAACTAAGTCTTTTGTTAAGCAAATCATCAGGTTGCATGGAGTGCCTAACAGTATTGTATGTGACCGAGATCCACTCTTTGCTAGTTATTTTTGGCGAAATTTGCAGAATGCCTTGGGGAATTAGCTTAACCTCAGCGGAACATACCATTCATATATGGATGGGAAAACTGAGTAGTTGAACCAAGTAGAGGAGGATCCTTTAAGAGCTTATGTTCTTGAGTTTGGTGGTTCTTGGGAAGACTAACTCTATCTTATCGAGTTCTCATATAAAAACAATTTTCAGTCTAACATCTGCATTGCACCTTTCTAAGCTCTATACAGAAGATTATGTCATTCCCCAACGTATTGACTAGAAACAGATGATATGTTGGTATTGGATCCATGGATGGGAGAGACTATAAAGAAGATCGACTTTATTAGAGGTCGAATGAAGATTATTTAGTCTAGGCAGAAGAGCCATGTTGGAAAATGTAGAAAAGACTTGGAGTTCTTAGTCATTGATCGTGTGTTTGTTGGGAAATCACCAATGAAAGGAGTGGTGAAATTTGGTAGAGTTGGTAAGATAGCTCCAAGATACATTGGACCCTACTCGACAATAGAACATGTTGGTAGTTCGGCTTATCAAGTTGGTTTGTCGATTATTTATCTATAGTGCATAACATCTTCCATGTTTCCTAGTTGAGGAAATATGTGCAAGACCCTAGTGCTATTATGGAGCCAAGGCAGCTTGAAGATCTAAATATCGAACCGAACCTGACTTTCACCAGAGAGCTTACACTCATTATCAACTCGAAGGTGCAGTTGAGAAATAAGTGTGTTTTATTGGTAAAAGCTTGGTGGTCCGATAATCCGAGAGATTGCACATGGGAGACTGAGGAACTTATGAGATGGACACACCTAAGTTTTACTCAACTTATGCTTAAGCCAGGTGCATGTGTGTTTTGTATTGTTGTTTTGGTTATTTAGTGTGACTTGTATATGTGTGCATAAGTATGTAGGTGTTATTTGCATGTGTACGCTTTTTGTATGCATGTGTGTTGTGATATTGGGATTGGAAGGAAACCATTATAAAACCCTTACCTGTAAATTGCAAGAACATAATTTATTTAAGAAAGGGAGTCTGTAACGAACTGATATAGAGCTATACATGATAATTTAGATTAAATATATTTTTATAAAATAATTTGTAAAATAATTAAAGTGATATCTGTAATTTTGAAATTTAAGTGCATTTAGTGAATAAAATTCACTTATAAATAGTAGAAATGATTTTTGTTGTGAAATAAAAAGTAGAAATATTTAAAAATGAGTTTAAGTGAAATTTTAAAATTATCGAGTTTGTTAAAGTAAAAGCCTTTGTATATTTCTGTTGATAAATAAGTAAGTAGCTAGTAAGTATAAAGCATTTTTATCATTTTGCAATTTGTAAACTGTTTTTAAAGTATTATTAGAAATGAATGTTGTTAAAGACAAACTTTGGAGAATTCAAATTGTATGTGTTAAAAATTAAATGAAAACAAGTTCATACGATTTATTAATATAATGTAAAAGGAGAAAAATTAAATTTTCTTATTTAAAAGGCTAAAAGAGGTACTAACATACGGAAAACAACTGATATCTTCTTATTTCAGCAAAGAAAAAACTTTTACCTTTCATTATACTCCTTAAGCAGTAGATTAAAAATAATGGCAGCCATTCTTCAAAATCCCTAACCTGAAAACCTAATTGCTAGTCAAATTCCAATGCAAAGGAGAGTCAAATAAAGAGAGTAATGCTGCTAGCCACCTCCTAACTCCTTATCAACCAATGTTTACACCAAAGTAGGAGAACTAAGTGAATTTCGTTTGAGGTCAGTAAGTAAACAAAGGAATTTGGTGAGAAATGAAGCAAGGATTAGTGAAATTAAGCTTCATTTCTTGCTAAAGGTGAGTGTAACTTCAGTTTTATGCCTTGCATGCTTGATTTTGGGCTAAATGGTGATGTTATATATATGTTTAATGCTCTAGCTTTGATTGAATGAAGTTGAATTGCATTGATATAAGTTGATGTCTGTGATGATTTGGTTGAAAAAGTTGATAATATGCGTATTTACTCCCTATTAGCTTGAAAACCCTATATTGCAAACAAATACTTGGCAAATTATGCAGTGGTTGTATGATTACTATTCCAAGTTGAATATAACTTGGGATAGGATTTGAATCACATCTGAATTGATGTCCGAAGCCAATTGAAAAAAGGTCCGATGGGCTAAGATAGCTAGAGGGAAATTGCTCTTGGAAATTCGCAAGCAGTTGGCTATTTGACCTAAAACATGTAAATTTTTGCTCCAAGTAGAATAGTCTGAATGTTTATATATTATTCATGTATACATTTAATGCTTTGTATAAAAATTGTTTTATAAAAAGATGTTTAGTAGAAAGGCGTTTAACAGAACTTATATTTTACATAAAGAACTAATATATATATATATATATTACTTTACATAAAATTGTTTAATAAAAAATATTCATGTGTCATCTTTTCAATAAAACTTAAATGATAAAATATGGTATATAATTGTTTTGAGAGTGTATCAAGTGATTTTAATTAACGGAGATTTCATATAAATAAAGTTTTCTAAAGTGATTAAATAAATAAACAAATTGACGTCATTTTGTTTATATAGTAAATGATTAAGCAAATATTGGCATGTACGAGTGTGTGGTATGGTGTTGTAATATGGTATATTGGATAGATAATTGTTACTATGAATTGGTTGTTATTGTGTAGTTATCCATTATTCATTTAAGCAGTTTATATATATTTTTATCATAACCAATGTATATCCTGACATGTTTATATGATGTTATGCATGTGTATTACTTAGCTAAAGATTAATCGAAACGTGATTTATTAAATATGTTAACATCCCCTTAGTGACATCGGGATTGAACGATGTTTAGTTGACGTAATGTCATTAGTGAGGACGTATATGAATAATAGTAATTTGAGCGAAGCAAGGTGAGACACTAGATGAGCCAGTTGACCATCCTAGCCGGATTGATTCAAGATTGCAACCTTAATTATGGTGATTCGGTCCCATTGCCACAACTCCAAACGGCCTGGAACATGGTCGCAAAATGCACGACGACATAATGTAGTGGTGTATTAATGGATAATAAGATGAGCTAGTGAGGTGATGTGGTGGTGAGTGAAATAGTGTAGCTAAAAGATCAAGTGGGGGCATCCACAACACTGAATTGAGGGGACAACGGGATCCATAATGTCGATTCAGCATCTGGTAGAGTGAAAGTGAATATGAATGAACTAGCTACTTATACATCGATTGCATATATATTCACATTGTGTGTTTAATAACAAAGGTACAACTAATAAAGGTGAATAAGAGTGTATTCCAAATTAACTAGAGTCATGGTTGTGAATCATTATAAATAGTGCACTGACATGTGTGTTATCATCTTGGGTGTACATTGAGATGTCAACGGATGTAGATTAGCGAGTGTGTGCTATATAACACTATTAACAACTGTTATTTACATTATGCTGTCTTATTATTCACTGTTACACTTACAACTAGTTTCTAGCTGACCTAGTGTGTGTTATTTGTGTAACAACCTCGGGTCAGACTGAGATTGTTTTTCAATATGTATTGTTATGGACATATGACTCTTTTGGGCTACATTTTGGCGATGGAGTAGATGACGGTAGCAGTGCATTGTCTGTCTTGTTCTACAATATTGGTTTTACATGATGTTGTATATATAGTTGTGATATGTGTGTATATTAGGGTTGTGATGTATCATTTTGGGTAGACTATGATATATATACCTTTTTGGGGTGGACATGTTGAGATGTGACGTATTATTTTTGTAACGATCGTGTACATTAACATCTGTGTATATGTGTGTGTGTTGCTTTCAATTTTGTTATTATGGGATGTGTGTGTACATATACATATGCACTATTTTAGCATTCTTCTATATTGGGAACTCAATAGATGTGGTACTTTGAGTCGAGATGAGATACTTGACTTTGATTTGATGTATTATATTATCATGTATCCATGTTGACTTAAAGTAGTGTATACGACATAACACTCCTTTCATGTTCTTTATTCCGTGCTCTTGGATAGTAAACACCCACTGATAGCATGGATACCGAACTTAGGACACACATCAAAACTCTTAGAGGGCAATACACAACCTAGGGAAAATTCATAGTAAGGTGATCAAGACACAAAATTTTGTAAAGGTTGTATATTTTGGCTGCTACAAGGGTTTTGAAGTGACTGCATGCCAAAAGATTAATTTATTAGTGAGTAAAATTTTCATCTCTTTGTCAATTTTTAATTCGCATAGTTTAGTATATTTTAATCGATAAACAATTTTTTATAAATTAAATAGTTGTGTAAATTTATTAAAGTAGATTATGATAATATTACATATGTTCTTATACTTATTAGAATGGTTTATTATATTTTTCTAATAAGGCTTCCACCGGATTTTACATCTTCTAAAACCTCGAATGAGATGCATAAATTTTGGAAATTTGTCTAGTGAGTGTTATGATCCATTTATCATTCTTGAAGGTGCTCAAAAAATTATAGATCCTATATATTGTAAATAACACGTTATTAGTTATATCTCATATACAATTCCTAACTATACATTCATTGCTTCTAATCATCTGTACGACCTTGAGGGTTCTTAACAAATCATAAAGTACATTATTGTTAACCCACTTTTGAGCCAAAATAGATTTCAACTGGACTTAGAAGATCGAAACAAGGACGGAATGATTCAGAAACTTGGAAGCATGCTTAGAAGGAATAGAGAAACACCTCGAAGAAATTTCATATGGATTGGAGCCAATGACATAGCTCGGTACTGAGCTACATAGGTCGATACCGACCTATAAATCCTCTCCGGCTCACCTCCCAAACTTTATACTTCTCCAATAGCTCGTGATCAAGTTGTTTTCTCGGAGTATGGACGACCAATTCCACGGTTGATGAAAAGAAAGCCAAGAAAGCAGGGTGTAACTCAAGTGATATAGAAAGATTACTAGAATCAACCAAAAGTCGATGAAAAGAGCTTGGAACCTATCAAATAGAAGATAGAAGAGAAGAGCAAGAGTTGAAGTTGGACTCGTACCAACACTTATAGCTCGGTACTGATCTATCCTATTGGGTTGTGGTGTTCTGATTTCTCTTGTACAACATCTGGCCTTCATCTAAGCTTAGCTCCAGTGAAAGCAGTTTTTTGACCTATTACCGTTGTTTCTCTAGAAATACAAGCCTAGTTGCAACCAAAAGGGGATTTGATTTCTCTGCCATTGGAGACTTCTTCTTCTTCACTCCTATCCTCTACCTCTCAAACATTCTAGAAACTCCATTGTAAATCTGAGATCTACTAGATTGTTGTCAAATATAATATAACTCGTTGTAATTGGGAGAGAAGACGATGAATAGCAAACTAAAAGTGGACGTAGGCCAGAGACTATCGAACCACTACAAAATTCTTGTGTATCTCTTTACTTTTCTGACTTTTTCTACTGTTTGTGCTTTATTTTGAATAGAACTGGTGCTTTCATCTGAATTTGAGTATTGATGCATTCTCTGGGTTAACAATCATATACTCATAGCCCATCATTTCATGATTTCCTAAGGAATATTTTGTAACCCTTGAGGGTGCTCAATCAAGTTACAAGATGCACTTACCAATCTTAGGACAATATAAACATCATCACATATATTTTATGGCTTGGGGCACTCAATAACCATAAGTATATGTAATACTTATTTATATTATAAACGATAGAGAGCGACATTATTTCCAAAATAATAATAGTTGAGTACTATCATCTATAAGGAATAGTAAGTATTCAAACTACTCAATGACAAATGTATTTAAGAATAATAACAACCATATTATTGTTTCTTTAAAGGATAATAATAATATGTAGTAACATGTCTGTAAGGAATAATAATGAGTATTATGTATATACAGTTATATACGTATATGATTATTCCTTATAACTATTATGGGTTTTATTTCGATTTTAAATTTTAAAAACCTATTTTGATTTTATTTTATATACATTATGTAAGATTATTTAATGTGGAAATTAGGATCCACCACTTGTTTTTAAACTTGATACCTGACAAACTTTCTAAAAAATAAGTTCCACGAAACACCTCTATCAAAGTTTTCAACAAAAATATGCACTTTAAAAAATATATATTTACATTTAGAACTGCATTGAAATTTAAAATGCTAATATTTACAGTTTTAACTACACATTTTTGTAAAGTGAAATTTTGCAGCATGAACTACAAATATTTAAAGTGTAGAATGCACATTCTTATATTATAGACCGCATATTTTTCATTTTACAAAAATAAACAGTTAGAATTGCAAACATTTACAGTGTGGAATGCATACATGTGCAGTTCTAGCTGCAAATATATGCGGTTTAAATTGGATTTTTCACCAGAAAATCTAACAGTGGTGTTTCATGAAACTTTTTATTAGCGGGCACGAAAGTGAATTTTAAAACTTTTTTAAAGTGTCCCCTATTTAATTGTAGCAATTTTAATATAATATTTATATTTATGTATATGTTATTATTAATTAACAATTAATTAATATTACAACTTCATTATAACCTTTTAGAAACTATAACATTTATAGTTCATATTATAATTTAAAATCATTTTGAATTTATTTATTTTAAATTTTAAATTCAAAACAATTTCAAATTTATTTATTTATAACTTTATTAATTCAAATTTAAATAATTTTATTTTTTTATTTATAAGGCTTATGAAAACAAATTTAAAACAATTTCCAATTTTATTCATATCCCTTCTAAATTTTAGTTTCAATTTAAAAGAATTTTAACTTAATTTAGTCATAATTTTTATAAATATAAATTTAAAATAATTTTAAATTTATTCATAACCTTTATAAATCTAAATTTAAATTAATTTTAAATTTATTCATAACCTTTATAAACCTAAATTTAAATTTAATTTAGTTTTAAAATTAGATCTTCTGTACTACTCAAAATAACATAATGTGAGCTGTGATACCATTATTGGACCATATGCATTATGCGTTAGATTATATTTATTCTTTTCTATTCACTATGCACTAAATTTTTTATAATGTTATTATGAATATTATTTTAACATTAAATCATATTTAATGTTTTATTGGATGATTTTGATTTAAAATTTTAGATATATTATTTGTTCAATTTTTTTAATAAGATAATTCATTGTTAAATTAAATAACATTTATTTAAAGATAAATTTAATAATAAAATAATTAATATATATAATGATATACATACATACACATATAATAATTCTTTAATTAATATTTGAATGTAATAACTAATCAAACAATTTAAATACAAATTCAAATAGTGATTATTAAATTCGTTGTTTATTAAATTGATGTAATAATTTTAAATAATTATAATTTTTCTTAATTTAGATATCAAATATTCAAATCCAATGAATACCATCTTAATATATTAATTATGATCGATGGTGCTAATTTATAAATATCAGAATGACAAATCAGTACATATATCAATATCAATATCCAAATTCAATGTCATATATAAGTGCATGATATGCAGGCCATTATGTTTAGAGTTTTATTATGAACCGAACATGGCAAGTTGTACATGAAATGGGTTTCGTATGTACAAGTTATAAAGGTTGCAAGTTATAAGGGTTTTGTATAAATTAAAATTATAAACTTATGTAACTAAATAACATATGGGGGCTATAAATAAATAATACCTTCTGCATCCAAATACCCTAGCCACTGTATATCTTCCCCTTCGTTCAATTTCCACCATTGCGACAGGCGACCAAGCCTCACACTATCACCATCAGATTGCGATGACCGAGCCTTGCACCGCCACCACCAGCAATCTGCTCTCGGCTAGACGATTTGAACATACCCTTGGAGTTGAACTCGAGTAACCTATGGCCAAACCCTAATTCCGATCATCTCGCTACCATCACTTCCATGTACTTCCAAAGCTATCGTTGTCACCACCATGCTACTAGAGCTTGTTGTAAGCTCACCTCCCATTTCAATGTTATTCGACATTGTGCACATTCATGTTCACAGTTGGATTTCTTTTAACGTATATTGTTATATATATATATGAAAATAATTTAAGATAGAATTTTTTAATAGAAAGATATCTTAGAGTTAGTCAATAATCGAATCAATATTATTACACCTTGAACCATTAGTCTCGCCTAGGAATGGCAATAGGGCGGGTTGGGGCGGGTTTTTAGTGCCCCATACCCGTCCCGGATTTTTTAGACCTTGCCCCAGACCCACCCCGTAGATCCGGTGTGGGTCTGGAATTTTGCCCCGTACCCGCGACCTGTACGGGTCAGGGTAGACCCGACCTGCCCCAAGACCCGATGAGTCTCTATGTATTGATTCAAAATTATGTAGCAACGTGCATATATTTATTTGTTTATACTCGTTATCACCAAATATACATGAAATACAAATAATAATGTGTCTATGGGAAGTTAATAAAAATGATGTCTACAATAATAATTCAGAAAATATATACATATGTTATTGTATAATTATCAATGACACAACTTAATACTCTAATTTTTTCTATAGATATTGACTGGGGCATTTTAATATCCATTCTAGAATCACTTATATCTAAAAAGATTAATAAATCATTATAGTAATAAAGCGGTTGCATGAGATGTTAGTAGTGCGGGTCGGGTTGGGGCGGGTTGGCCAAGCCCCGACCCGACCCTAGACCCGGAGTACTCAAGAACGGGTCACGGGTCTACCCGCCCCAATGACCGAATGGGGCGGATCTTGACGGGCCAAAATAGGGGCGGGTCGACCGGGTTTGGACCCTAGACCCGCCCCATTGCCATCCCTAGTCTCGCCTTAGAGGGATCCCTCTCTAGCTTAATGGTGGAGTTATGTAATTTATTTCATTGAGAAAAAATAAATTTCTGTATATGTAGAATGATGCATTTAAGTATACTTATTGCATTACTAATGAGCTATGTGAAATATAAATATCTTACCCAGATCTACTATTCAAGATAAGACCTGTTATAAGTGAGATCTTACCTCACATAATTAATTAACCCATTTAGTTAATTCACATCCATATATATTTTATCCCACCTTATTTTAAAATAATTCAAAATTTTCAGTTGCCAAAACACACATACACACACACACGTGTGTGTATTATATTTAGTTATTGTATTATCCCCAAAAAATAATAAATATATATATAAATATATAAAGATGATATATTTTATTAATTAATCTTAGGCACTTCAGTAATAATCAAAAATAATAATAGGTTAAATAATATAATCATTATATTCATTTCTCCATAATAATAATCTATAACTCTTATAAAATTATTTAAACAAATTATTTTTGGTTGAAAACTGGAAGCTGCAGTTGTGTGACTCCCATGTGTGAACTTAACCCTCGGTGATATTTAAATAATTTAAATATAAAAGCTTATACGGACTTTGCTAAAGCACAGTGGTGGACATAAGTTTAATTGCTTGCATATTATCTAGTTGAAATCCAGTTTCTTATATGTTAAAGCGACACCCTTAAGCAATGATATATTATACATGTTTTCTCTTCGTGTCACTATATTACTTAGATATCTAGAGCTCGGTCAATGGTCCAAACTTAATTAATATTTGTAGTTAATTGTGAAGTCAACACTAAAGTCCATTATTCAATCTGGTAATAACTATCAATTAACTGATTCAATTTGGCTAAAGACTTTGAATTTACGTTGACCACCAATTACGGTAATACAAACCTTATATTCAAAGGGGATGAATCATCTCTTAAATAGTGTTTTACTTCAAGTGGTTTAACTTATACCCAACCATGGCCTTAACATGACTACATTGTTGCATGATTGCCCATAATCAAAGTATAGTTTAAACACTCAAGATCCATCTTATTCTCAAGTCAAAAGACAACTACACACTGTAACATGAAATCTTTTATTAGACTTTTAATCTACAGGAGACTCTCAGTGAGTCGTCTTGTAATTGTTCCAAACAATTACAAGCATGTAACCATTTTGTGCCCTCAATCCCAGTGGTCATTAATAATTCACTGTCCATCTTTTGTAGAGCGTTATGCACACTAGTCTCAGTGGATATATCGATATCCCAATTTCGATACATCTTGACTATAATATTTAAGGACAAAAATTTGTTTTACTCAATCCAATACTCATTGTTACGAACACACTCGTAAATGCAATCGATTAAATACTTTTCTTAAAGATTTTCTACTTGTATATAATTAACATGTTAAAAAATTAATTATATCCTAATATAACAGTATATACAGTAAAAAATAAAACTAAAAACTTACTATATTTCGAATAAGAGTCGTTGTAAAAGTTAAGTTATACGATCAAATTATATAATTGTTCCTAGCGCACACTCCTAGCTTTAAGAAGAGAGACAAAAGAGAAGGAAAACCTCAATCTCCGAAGAGGAAAAATCAAAAAGAGAATATTCAGAGAATAATACTTGATAAAAGTGAAGACCTCGATCGACATATGAATACGACCGAGCTAGTGAAAAAGACAAGATAAAGAAGAATACACAATGAAGATAAAGAAAGAAACACGATGAAGGAGAAAACGAGATAAAGAATAAGAAGCGACGAAGAAAAAAGGAAAATGCCAACACCCAGAGAGATTTAGATGTTTGTCCTTCAAATATAAAAAACAACAGATCATGCTTTTGGTTAAAAAAGGCTTGATGTTTGTCTTTTAAATCATTGTCCTGTTACATTATCTGCAAAACGGTAGATGTTACCTTTATCATAACTACCATACCTTTGATATTATATGCACCTATTTTGATAAAGCATTACAATTGGTTTCCTTCTAGTGTTAAGTTATACTCAATCTAGATACCCTCATTTGAAACTTTTGATATTACAAGAATACTAATGCTAAATGAGTGATCTAGACTGTATTCTAGAGGTCTTGGGTTTGAACCCTAGACACATCAAAATTATGTTGCCACAATTTTCACCATTTTTTTCAAAATCTTTTTTTTAAAGAAAAAATGAGATGGTTTTTTTGCTGTGTGCACGTGCATCGCACGTGCATGAGTCACGTGCATGAGTACTAGTAATGTTAACATCAAAATGTCCTTCATCAATTATTTTACTCTCACATCCGATCGAGTTTAAGACCACGTTCATAGACACACCAAACGTCGATGGTATAGCATTTGAGTCAGTTATGTACGACTTATCTTTGATAATTCGAACGTAACTATTACGTTAGTGATTGGGTGGGGAGCGTTTTATCACTCCAAATTATAGCGGTTGAGAAGGATGTAAAAAATAAGTCGGATGTAACTCTATTTAAGCCGGACATAATTTTTTACATCCAAATTTTGGTTACTTAAGTTGTCATCTTCCAATTCATTCTTCACACTCATTTAACAACTATTTTTTTCTAATTATGTCTAGATACGATTTTGACTATAATAATTTCGTAAATGATTTGTAAAGCTTTAGAGACTCAATTGTTAGTGATGATTTATCTACGACGATTTATAGAAGCACGACAATGGTCTCGAAGCTATTGCAGAATTGATAGCGATGGTAAATTATTTCAGTAAAAAGTCAGCATTTTACGAGACATGTCGACATATAGTTTAACAAACAAGCACAGTTTGTCCTTGCAACTTGTGCTATTCACAATATTATAAGAAAATACAACGTTACATATCCCGATGATGAAGAAATTGTTGATACAGAAGTTTCACCGAGTTATGTGGAAAATTGGCGTGAATAGCGTTTCGGAAAAACCATGATAATGCAAGTTCATCAAGTACAACATAGATTATTGCAATACGAGATTAGATCAGAGACGCTTTGGTTGCTGCAAGACGATGTTGATGTATTAGATATTTGTATGTTACTTATCGTTAATTTGAATGTGTTTGAACATTAATGTATTAGATACACTCCACGAATATTATTTTTTCTATGTAACCTCTAGTCTTTGACCTCTAATCCATTGTGTCCATGAACCCCACAATATCTAACCTATAAACTGCGACCTCTGATCAAAATTGTCCGCGAACGCACTCTAAGATTCAATAAAACGCTCCCAAGGCGAAACCAGGCCCATACCCGATCTACTGATTTCAATCGGATAAATTTGCATAATTGGAATGATCAGTTGTTAGCTAAAACGGAAGACAATTTTGGAGTGGTGCTAAAGACACCACATTGAGTATTCTACTTTACCCAATAAACAGGAGGTTGTAAAGTAGCACATTATATAAAAAAAATTCTTTCTTATAATTTTTTAGTTTAGTCCAATTTTAAAAACTAATTACAAATGTAGACCAGTTTTATAACTTATTACAAAAATAGATTAATTTGTGCCATATCAGCATCACACGTACCGGCGGCATTTCAAATGCCGACATTACTTTTTTTTTTTAATTCCAGACGGCATTTGAGATGCCTCCAATATGCGGCATTTCAAATGTCTTCCAGATTTTTTTTAACAAAATAGTTTGCGACATTTGAAATGACACACAGTATTTTTTTTCTCTAAAATGTACCAATGGAATTTGAGACGCCGCCAGTACACGTGGCGCTGATTTGGCACAAACTGGTCTATTTTTGTAATAAGTTATAAAACTAGTCTAAATTTGTAATTAGTTCTTAAAATTGGTTTACGTGAAAAAATTATCCTTTTTTTAAAGGAATACTCTAATTTAGATGTTGTATTTTTGATCGACATTGAGTACTAGGGCTGTTATGATAATGGTTACCGTTACCATTTTGTAAATACCGTTATCGTACCGTTTTTACTGGCAAATTAAAATTGTTTACCGTTACCGATTAACTGGTATACCGATGACTGGTATATCGATAAACTGGTAACCGTTACACTGGTAATGGTAAATTATCATTTGTCTAGAAATATAATAAATTGACATATTTTTACACTAAATGATGCTTCATTATATATCTCATTGGGTCACTTAATAAAAAACATAAAAAATAAGTGTATTTATCATCATTTGAGTTGAATTACTGAAATAAATTGAACTAATTTCATGCTTCTAAATGTCCGCAATACAACATCTTACATAAATATCAATGTACTATGAATGGACTGGTAAATTATGGTTACTGCTGGTTTTGAAAAAATATTACCGATATTTTACCGTAGAAAATGTTAAATTTTCCGCTACCGTATCGATTATGATGGCACAGGGACTTACTTTCAAATGTACTCTAATTTTGTTTCACGTCATTCCTAGGAATGGCAATGGGGCGGGTTGGGGCGGGTTTTTAGTGCCCCATACCCGCCCCGGATTTTTTAGACCTCGCCCCAGACCCGCCCCGTAGACCCGGTGCGGGTCTGGAATTTTGCCTCGTACCCGGGACCCGTGCGGGTCAGGGTAGACCCGACCCGCCCCAAGACCCGATGAGTCTCTATGTATTGATTGAAAATTATGTAGCAACGTACATATATTTATTTGTTTATACTCGTTATCACCAAATAATATATGAAATACAAATAACAATGTGTCTATGGGAAGTTAATAAAAACGATGTCTACAATAACAATTCAGAAAATATATACATATGTTATTGTATAATTATCAATGATGCAACTTAATACTCTAATTTTTTCTATAGATATTGATTGGAACATTTTAATATCCATGTTAGAATCACTTATAACTAAAAAGATTAATAAATCATTATAATAATAAAGTGGTTTCATGAGATGTTAGTAGTGCAGGTCGGGTTGGGGCGGGTCGGCCAAGCCCCAACCCGACCCTAGACCCGGAGTACTCAAGAACGGGTCACGGGTCTACCCGCCCCAATGACCCAATGGGGCGGGTCTTGACGGGCCAAAACAGGGGCGGGTCGACCGGGTTTGGACCCTAGATCCGCCCCATTGGCATCCCTAGTCATTCCAGGTCCACCACCGCGCTTCAACAAAAAATTAGGGTTTTAAAATTCTCGTGAACCGTTGTTCTGGAGATTCTTCTAAGCCTCGTCACCTAAGACGCACTCCTCAGTCATCATTTCTGTCGCCGCCCGCTTCACTTCCGTCCGCCTCCATCCACTGCTTCCATTTCCTTCTAATTTCTTTGTAGGCTGCATGCCTGTATTATAGGGCAACGACCCTCAAGTGCGGTTTGAGACTTTGTGCCGGCCTCGCCTCGCCTCGCCGGCTGTCGGAAAATAAATATTCCGTACACGTTTATTATAAATTAGTCAAATGGCGGCAGAAGGAATTTCTCTCCTATCCATGTACAACGACGATGACGAAGAAGATGAACTCGAACCTCAAAATCAGTCTGAGATCACTGCAGAAACAAACAATCTTCCGCAAAATGCAGGTCCAAACTCGAATTTATATTCCATTCCTTCCGAGTCTCCTCCTCGGAATTTGATATCACCGTCGCCTGAGATTAGGTCTAAAAGAAGTCCTACGCCTCCACCATGGCATAATTCGAATGGGAATTCGGTTTCTCCTATGGTTTCAAGGCCTCCTTCAGAGCGCGATGATGGGCAAATGAATAGGAGAGGATCGGGTTTGCTGATTGTGGATTATGGCCATGATGAAGCTGCCATGTCACCTGAAGCTGAGGTGATGATTGATTTGTATTTCCTTAAGTTAAATATTACTTACTACTTACGACATGCAAGTTTGATTTAATAGTCAATTTTCCCACCTAGTTGAAAACTTTTGGATATGTTTGCAGGAGGGGGAGATAGGTTTTAGTGGTGATGGTGTGGCAGATATGGAGATCCAAGCAAGTGAAGGTATTTTGTTTTTTTTTCCCAGTTTAACATATTTGATTTCTAAATTTGAAGGACTTGGGTGCCTCCAAAAGTGTCAGTTTTTGTACCTTACTGTCAGCATTTATAAAGTTTAAGAATACAAGGTATTAGGTGATTAATTTTGGCTAGAAGGAGGTGAATTTGCTAGAACACTTGAAACTAATCTTCTTTGGAATAGAAGGATCTGATATTATTGAGAATGGTTTGTCACTTGTTCTTTGGAAGAACATTCGATGAGACAGATGCAAGGCACACAGGTGATTATTCAGCAAACACATTGAAAATAATCAACTTTTAAAAAAAGACCTGTGAAAAAATGACTATTTTTAGAATCGGTTTGGCTTCAACTATGTTAATAGTATCAGTCTTTGTTCTGATGTTTACGACAGATTGTTGAATTTTCTGTCATTAGGATTTCTGTGATCAAAGTCCTTCCGGACAAGTCGTTGGCATCAACTGTCTATCTTAAATTGCTTTCTCATTTACTATTTTTTTTAAAATTTATGCGGTTATGTTGTACCCTACCTAGCATCATAGTACATATGCTGATGCCCAATCTTATATTCAATTTCCCTGTCATACATCAAGTGGTACAAGAAGTACCTTGGTTTATCGAGAGCAGTAACAAGTTCAGCTAGAAGATTCTTTTCTCTGTAAAACAGTGATCACAATCTTATAATATTCTGCAGAATAGTCCATGTGTTGATAGTTTAATACTCCTTTTATATCTTCAAATTTGCTACAGTTTATTGTGCTCAGTTTACTTATCTCTTATTGCTTTTGAGTTGTTAGGTAATTTGGAAGAAGGGGCAGCTTCAGGATCTGATCAGCTGCTGACCCCAAACAATCAATCAGAACCTCCACAGCCTTCTGATATGCATGATCAAACAATGTCTGAAGCCGACGTTGCAAATGACTCTGCCATCGCTGATCCTGAAATAGCTCAAAATGAAGTATGTGACGTAGTTACCGAGGGAGCTCAAAATTATGATCCACTAACAAGTTTTCTTCCTTCTCGCGTGACTGCAAAGTGTTCTATAGAACTTCAGGTATATCACTTTCTTTACAGATACTGATAAATGTTGACTGGTTAATGTGTTACACTTTGTGGTTAGTTAAATGTGAGTTGTTTTACAGTTTAAAAAAGAAGAAACTATATCTGCACTGTTTCTTTTCTAGTAAATATAAAATAATTTTCCAGTAATTAGTGCTCATATATAGTCTATTGCTCTATGACCAGCGTTACTGTTCAAAAATGCAAGCTTTTTCCACTCCCTTTCCCATGCCGATTCAACAATTTAACTTGTTCAGATGTTTCTCCTGCCTTCCAATTCCATGATAGGAGAATAATAATAATAGTAAGAAGAAATCAGGGGTTGGACTCAAGTTTTCCGACAACTATGGTCTTAATATCATGTAATAAGACTATTGATGTTTTACTTGGTCGATAGTTTATACTATATATTCAACCAACATGGAATAGTGTTTGAAATACAACCTTACTTATTGAACGATAACACTCATTTAGCTAACCCCAGTGGCCACATACCTTCTTCAACTCAGTTGTTAGCATGGACATCCCACATATTTACAAACCTTTGGGTGAATGCATCTGGAACTTCATATTTCAGTTTTTTATTAACTATGGGAAGATGTACACATATACTCTACCAAGTATCCATGCACTTAACAAGGAATTTGAATAATACAGGTGTGCATTAATGCTTGGGGGCATTCTCTTTTTTGTATGTGCTAATAAATGATCCAAGTGGTTCAATTAAATTTGTATGCAAAAAGAGAATGCAGGCTTTAATAATCCTAGGTTTGTTGTTCAGATTTTGGCCCCTCCAGAATTTGAGTTTGTAAAATCTGAGCAATTAATATATCAGTGTTAACCATCCTAACTGATGCTTGACATGCACCCATGCTCAAGTGATGCTCAATAAATATATGAAATTGCTTATTGTTTGTGATGTGCTGCATAAAATGGTATACTTGCTCTTTAACTTTCCTTTTTTGCTTTGCGATTTCAGAATAAAATAAATTTGTTCCTTGCTTATAAGAAGGAAGGGATAAGTTTTAATGCAGCTTTGAGGAATAGGAAGGATTATAGGAATCCTGATTTCTTGCAGCATGCTGTGAGTTTTCATGACATTGATCAAATAGGAACATGCTTCAGTAAGGATGTGTTTGATCCTCATGGCTATGACAGAAGTGACTACTATGACGAGATAGGTAATCAGCAATATCATTTGAAATATTCATATGATTATTTTATTGTACCACTACGATGATAAATCATCATAAACAGTAGAAATGAGGCATACTTTCACCTGCATATCGATTATTAATTCATTGATGCTGGCTTTTGTTTTCTATTTCTTGGGCGATTATTCTATCATTTGCGATAATTTAAAATATGTAATACAGTAGTGCTTCATAATCAATGACACAAAAATTTCATAATCATACAACTAATAAAAAATTTAAAATATGTGGGTAGCTCAATGAATACTGAAATAAACTGCCATGAATGATGCTGGTATAACGATATATGTAACCAATAATGATAACTATTGGTGTATCCAATGTTAACAATCATCATTGATGTCATGAATCCAGTGATTCGGACCGAGATGTAGATGTGATGCTTGATATGTGTTTGTGTACACGTCAAGATTTGAGAATTTTGTTTTGGTCTCGGTTTGGGTCAATTGAAATATTCTTACTTTCGATCAATTTTGGAAGTTTCGGTTTCGGTCTTGGTTTCGATTTTTGATATTTTATAATAAAAATCCAGTAATAAAGTTGTAAATGAAATGCAAAATGCAGTCTTAAAGAAATAAAACCCAACACATAACACTATTACATTAAAAGGTGGAACCTAGTGCACGAGGCTCCCGCACGATAGCGGACTTTGGGGAGATCGATAATGTACGCAGCATTTCCCTCGTATTGCGAAGAGGCTGTTTCCGGACTCGAATCTGGACGTCCAAATCACCATGCGGGTGACCTTTCTTCTCCAAAATTGCATAACACTATTGCATTCAAAAATTAAATTAAATTAAAATTAGTTAAATCAAATAGTCCAAAATCTACTTAAATTATATGCAAAACCCTAATTAAACAACTAGTTAATAGACTATTTATTTCAACCAACCCATCTTCTAAACAGTTGCTAAGTGAAATCCATAACCCGCCTACACGATCCCCTTTCTTCTCCAAAAATTTCACAGCCTGCTCAGATGAGTATTATCTTCCTCGTTGAGCAAATTAGGACGGTCGAAACTAGGAAGAAAACTAAGAAATCAATAAAAAGAACTTGAATTTTACTTAAGAAGGGCGCAGATTGTTGAAAATAGTTGGATTAGGTCTTAAGTCGGTGAAGAAGAGCTCGGATTCTCCTTGTGTAAGTGTTTGGTGTTAGATCTTCAGATTACTTTTTTTTTACTTTTTTTACCTATGCATCCGTGTATTCCACATAATAATGTTGTAAAAGAAATTGTCAAATCAAGCTTCAAACTTTTGATTTTCGCTTCCATTCCGATCACTTGCAATTATCAAAACTTCTGTTTCGTTTCGAAAATTTCTAAATTTTGTTTTAGTTCCGGTTTCAGATTTCGAAGTTTTCAGAACTTTTTGTTTATAGATACACCAATAAATGCTATAAATTCATATACTTGTAGCAATCATAATTGTTAGTGGACATGTAGGTTCTTATACTTGTAAATTGTAATAGCAGTATAACAATTATAATTGGAAGTGGACATGTAGTTTCATATAATTGTAATTCAACAAGTCAAAAAATAAACAAATTTCAATTTTATGTTTCTCTGCCCAGATATAACAAAAATCCAAGATCCAAATAAAAAACAACCCAAATTAACTTTTGAGCAATCCTAATTTTAGTTTTGGTTCCATTCTCTTTCGCTCAATTAAACCCCTATAAACCTTACTAAATCCCAGTTTTTGTTTGTTACCGCTACATCAAGGTGGTCCCATGCCGCATGCGCATGCCTTTTCATGCTCGATGTTGCCTTTCTCTAATTCTATTGTTTATGTTGCCTCACTGCTTATATAGGTAAATTGAGATCTTTTTATTTTTCTGATTTGTGACTGGAACGGGTTTTTTGGGGAGTTCCGGTCTAGTTCTAGAGCCGTTCAACTCTAGAACCGAACCTGCATTTCGATATTCCGACCGGATTCTTTAACCATGTGTCCGATATACATGGTTAAATAGTAGATGCACAATGTAATATAAGCATATATTTCGGTGTAAGACACATGTTTACATTATCGTGCGTGTGTGTTAGTTAAAGGGAATTTAAGAGAACCTTCAACTTTTTTACAAATTATACTCCAATATAAAATAGCATGGAGTATTAAGGAAAACCTTGATTATTGTATATATGTCAATTTGTAATTAAATACTGATTTTAGGAAGAATATAATCATACAAACTTGAATCTAAAATGTTGAAAGGAAATTAACAATTGAAGAAACTATACTTGAAGCGGGGTTTTAGAATCAAGGAGAGACTTGTTAATAATTTTTAGAACTCATGAGAGACTTGAAAATTTTCCATCTTATTTGTTAATAAATAGAACATACTTAATAAATTAATATATCAATAATTAGACAAATTACTGTAATAAATTATAAAATAATTATACGTTATTGTTTTGGATTATTTCTTTATAATAAGAATGATACTTAATTCAAGTAGAGTATCCATCTTAATGTCGGGGGCTCGAACTAATGACCTTCAGAACTTTTATCTAAAACGTCATATCGCTTGATACTTGAGTCAGTGGTCCTTAACAGTATTTTGTAATATAAATATATGGAATGATATGTTTGAATTTTTATATGTTAAATAATATTTTTGTTGAAAAATAGTTTAAAATAATATTTTCAAATTAAATCAATTGTATATAAATATCAAACTTAATTTATTTATATATTTTAAATAGTTATATATAGTTGTTACTATTAGTTTTTATTCCAAATCTTCACAATAAATTATTTTATTTTAAGTTAGTTGAAAATTTTGAAATTTCAATAAATTATATTATAATTTATATGACATTCAAAAGAAAATTGATTTATACGAGAGTTTCGAATTGTAATAGACATATATGTAAAAATAATAGAAAATGGCTAAGGAGAATACTATATATGTTTTCGATTTACTAGAATCGTTAGAGATTTAACAATATAGTAGAGAATTAGAAAAAAAGAAAAAAGGGATCAAGGAGAAACGAATATTTTCTTTTGTTTTACTATTATTTAACAGATTAATAAATAGGTGAATGGATAGATTAGTCGATTTAATATATCAATAGAATATTCAAGCAATACCAATAGATCATTCGGCTAAGACATTCATTGTCACACAATAGGACACTGTTTTGATTCTTCCTAACATCAAAAACTCGCTAGTGTGCAAAAATTGTTATATCCTCAAAACGGTAGCTTATGGTATAAAAACAAAAAGTAAACCAAAAATATTTTGTAAATAATTATTTTACAGGTTGTAGATATCTAAAATAATGTATTTTGATTTTAAATAATTTTGAAATCTAAATAAAGCATACATCAAGTACAATGTTTCACTAATTTATAAGTAATTATATATATCGTTATTTTTGAGTTCTAACCATTCAAAATGATATAATTATTTTAAACTAATTTTAAAATAATATTTTTAAAATTTAAAAAATATACATTAAACATAATATTTAATTAATTTCTACATTTTAAATAAATGTATAAACTTTAAAAAAATATTATTGTTATTTAATTTTTTTTATGTTTTGGAATGCTATTTTCTGATTTTAAAATAAATTCAGATAATATTTTTGAAATTCAAGAAATTTTGTATTAAATATATTTTTGACTAGTATATATATATACACACGTATACATATGTATGATTTTTTTAAGTAATTATTTTTATACTGAATTTTGAAGTTTAAATATTGAAATAATGGTTTTTTTTAAATTTATTTTAAGAAAAATCATAACTATATGTGTGTTCTGAAATTCAAAATATTTTAACTACATCAAAACTAAAATTCCAGGTTGATAACTATAATTAGTACTTGTATCAATTTTATTTGACTTATAGATTTTGGTGGATTATAAGTTTACAAAAGAAATGCAGATTTAGAGTATCTTGATGTTAAGTGGATCATATCTACAAAAAATAAAATATAACATTCGTTTTTGTATCTGTAGTTACCAAGAAATGAGAATGGGATGTGTTAGGAATGAAGAAGAGCTGGGATGCATGTTCCTTTGCATATATCCTTGTAGATAATACACAAAAAGATATGCTCATGCTTGCATCAATGAATCAGGTACATGAACTATATAAGTAGTGGTGTTGTACATAAATTGGTCTACCTTAGATGTCAAGGTATTCAAACCTTATCATGTACGTAAGTTGCACATCTTGTGTAACAAACGAGTGAGCTTCAAATGTTCTCTAGCATTTGAGCCAACTAGCAGTGCGTTGTCAACCGATATTTTCGATTGCGGATAGTTTCATGTTCGTTTTTGAAATTATTTTCGGATATCGGGTTTTGGATATTGAGAGGCAGATATAAGATATTGTCGTATTCGTCGACAGTTATTAAATCTAAGGATATAAACAGAAAATTTTAGCCCAACATAAAATTATTTTAGTTCTGAATTCTGATGATAATAAAATTATAAAAACATTTAGTGAACATGCATTTATATATGTATTGATAAAACAATAAATATTTATCAATTATTATATGAAATGCATATAAACTCCAATGAATAATTTTTCGATGAGTGTTTATTCATATGCACATCCGTATTCATTTTTCAGATACAGACGCAAGTGGATTTTGAATTTTTGGGGATCCATCGACAGACTTAACGGAATAAGCTATGCTGCAATGGAAATGATATGTACAATGGTATTAGGCAGTTTGCCTTGACGATCATTCCGACGAGTGATTGTAATTATTTTTGTTTTTAATTGAGTATATTAATATTAAAACTAAAAAAAAAGACAAACTATTTGAATTATTACCAACTATTTATAATTTTGAAATTTTAATTTAATTTTGAACTACTTTGTTTATCATGTATAAGAAATTCTACTTAGCCACAAATTAGTGCTACAATAGAGTGCTCCAATAGATCTCGAGCGTTTGATCCAGTGTGTTTTTAGATGTGACCCAAATAGTCTCAACTTGTGTACCAATAGCCGCTCCATCATGTATTCCTGTTTAAAGCCTTTTATCGTTATTTAAATGCATTAAACTTTTATCCGAGTGATAACAATGATAGCTTTCCAGTTATATAACGTTTTTAGTGAAATTTACATCATTACGGTTATTAATAGCATTTTTAGAAAGACAAGATCAGATAAATAAGTTAATTGCTAACTTTGATAGTTACAAGCATTAACTGATCACATTGTATACAACAGTAAATGAATAATCAAAGAAGTTATTAGAAGCAACAAGTAAAATATTAAGGTAGTGTTCAGTTTGAAAATGAGTTTTGTGTTTTCGGCAGGTACTTTAAAATGCACGGAAGATGAGAAGGGGTGAAAAGCGATCGATTTGAAAAATGATTTTAACATTTAGAATTGAAAATCACTTTTTCTTGTTTTCCCTTTTTTGTGAAATATCAAAATTATCTTTTCCCTTCACTTTCTTTCTTTTGTTGGAATAAAGAATGATTTTTCAACTTGTTCTCTCCCACGCCATTTGACAAACATATTGGAAACGCAAAACACAAAATTCGTTTTTATACCGAACAATACCTAATATTTTTGCCCACTCTTGTCTCATGGATTTTCCAGATTGGGTTACCAAATTTACAAATTTGACACCATTTTTCAGTTTTTCTTTTCTTCTGCAAAATTATTTATCAAATTTTATTATCAGGTACTGCAATTCTGTATTTTGAAACCCAACTTCATGGTCTATGTTGAGATTACATGATTTCATCCCTAAATTACCATTACGAAATCCTACTTATATAAATTTGCTCTCTTTCTTATTTTGTTGCTGGGGCCATGGCCATCACCTAGCCCCATCCCTAAATACGTCCAATGGTCGTAGGTTTGCTGTATTTAATAGAATTATAACCTCAACCTTTGAATAGATTGTAGCAATTTGTTTGGTTCCAAATTGTTATCTTTTATGTTCTGCCCTGAATAATGTTTGATCACATTCACAACTGCATGATGCTATAATTTCAACCCAAAATAAGAATGTATTGTGGGATAAACGGTTTAAACTTTAACTACCACAAGTTTAGATGTGCACAACCATACTAAATACTGATTTTTATTTGTTGTGGTGTGATAGTTCTTGTAGATTCAGAGCATCTACCAGAGAATACATGGTGCATTCATAGCAGCGTTGTTTGGATTATTTTCTCTTTTTTTAGTACAACTTGAAGGACACTTTCTACATATCCAAATAAACTGTTCTGAACTGCGAAGTACTTGTTGGATTTATTTATTTACACACTTGTAGTATGTCATGTTTTCTATTAACACTTGAGCACTATTTTCTCACACATCTTTCTTCGCACGCTCTTCTCTGGGTAAAAACACCGGGCATTAATTTGTTTGACTATAATCTAGTCAACCTTTTCATTTGTTGTATGTAGAAGCTGATATGAAACGTGAAATGGAGAGGAAGGAGCTTGAAAGGAAAAGAAGCCCTAAAGTTGAATTTGTTTCTGGGGGAACACAAATTTCAGGTTAGCTATTTTCTGCATATTTTATGTATGGAAGGAAATATATCGTTACTGTATTCACTTTATGCTACTGTAGTTGCTGGTATTTCAGCAGCCGTGTCTAGTGGTTTGCAGTCAGCAACAGTAGCTTCTGATGCTACAAAAGAACCCAGGCAGAACAAGAAATCAAAATGGGACAAGGTATACTGTATACAACACTAAACCTCAACTTTTTCCACTACATGAACTAAGAAAAACACTAGTTTTAAATTTATTTGTAATTCGATTTTCTTTAGGTTGATGGAGATGTAAAGCATCCAGTGCTTCCTAGTGGGAATGATAAAATCATTGGACACGGTGTGCATGCTTCTCACTTATCTGCTGCAAATGCCGGTGCTGGGTATAATGCTTTTGCGTAAGTTTGATCCATATGTTACCTTTTTTTTTTCAAACGATATGTCGAAAAATAGCTATATATGCTACGCAAACATGTTACTTATGATTTTTGATTGTGAGATGAATGTAGATTGTTTTTCTATATTGAGCAGCGATTCGTTGGGGCATGTAACCTCTTCATGTAGCAAAACTTCAATCCTCCTGTCAATTCCCATAAAATTTCCAGGAATTTTTGTGTACAATTTGTTGGGTTTAGTGTAAATGTTTACTATTTTTTTTCTTTCACAGTCCGTTCTTCAAGCTTTACAAAATTTTGCATATCCTTCTGGCGTTATGCTGTCTACCTATGCTGAATCCAACTGCTTGGAATAGTAGTATATGAAAATCCACTGATGTTATATCTTACAAAATGTAGCTACGCAAATATGCTCAAAATGTTTAAACAACAATGGGTTAAAGAAAACTCCCAAATAGCATATAGCTGAACTGTAAAATGTTAAATAAAAGTTCACATTTGTTTCAGTTTGTACCGTCCAGAACCAAGCATTATTTTGTTTGCTCACGAGTCGTGTTATCTTAAATGCAGCCAACAAAAGAGAAGAGAAGCAGAAGAAAAAAAGTCGGGTGAAAGGAGATCCGATAGAAGATCATGATATACGTATTGACCATATTATGTATATTTTTCCAATGTTGGAAAATACTGCCTTCGTTTACAGTGTATTTTAACTTTGTTGATAAGGAGCGATTTAGTTACCACACTTCGTATGTTTACGTCAAGGCATGATTTTAACCAGATAAAAGTTCTGAGAGATGTACCATTTTCCCTTGTATACATTTTTGTTTGATATATTAAATACAAACTCCTGGCGTGCGCAAATGTGATATGGCTACATTGAGCACACACCTTCATGGAATGGTGCGGATGTAGCAGTTTTTTGTTTATTACAATCTCGTCAAAGCAAGTATTTGTAGTGTGAGAATGAGATTTTCTTGTACATGGTTTGTAGTAACATGTAAAATCGGCGAGGGGTGAGTTGATGTTAGGGATAAAAGGTCACGAGCTGTGCTTCAAGGACGATATGCATGCAACTTCTATGCATTGCAAGTTTGATCCGGACTGTTTCTGCTTATAAAAGGTTGTGTAGACTATGTGTGCATAAAGGAAAACGTTCGGACTTTAAAGGACATGGTGTAACAGTTGCATTGAATATAATTAAGATAAATCAGATGCAATTCCTATTTTTTAGAATTTTTGAAACTTTTTTTAATTTTTTTAAAAATAATTAATGATGCTTCATATCTAATACAATACATTAATTAATGATTATTGTAAATAAAAAATAAACACAATAGATTACATAATATCTGTTAACGGGTATGTAATCAAATTTTTGTCCATGAACACCACAACCTACAGCCTTTAGTTTAATTTGTGCGCGGACGCAGCCTATGAATCTATATGACACCTCTTTTCTTAAAAGATATAGTTTGAAGCGGTCTTTTTTATTATTGGACTTTTAATGATAAAAACGAGCCTTTATTATTATTATGATTATTATTATTTTAAAAAAGAGAAAGAAAATAGGAAAACAAAATAGCTATGTTTGAAAAATTGTTTTTGGACAGAACCAACTTAACATGGAATGTACATATATAACAAACACATGATGCGTTCTTGGTTAAGAGTGGTACAGTAAATTTGTGTTTTGAAGACACTCTAAATTGTATGATTAAATTTGAATGTAAGGTTAAATTATTTTATCGATTTAATTGACTAGTTATCATTAGTTTTTCTCCATTTTTCCTTTTCTTGTGTGCAAAGAGCGATCCTCGGTTAGAGGAGGGCACTCGAATAATATATAAACTAAATTATAATGCTACCAACATGCCTAGCAGGTGACTAAGTACAAAAGTCTGATAGTGTCTAAAACCAGGCCCGACCCTTTACCAAAGCAGCTAAAACTGCTGCTTAGGGCCCAAAAAAAATTAGGGCACCATCTTTCTAATCGCGAATCGCGATATAGCAAAAAAAGAAGAAGAAAAGCATGGAGCATCGGCCATCAACGATTGGCGATGCCTCATGATTAACGACTGTCGAGTAGGTGTAGGCAATGACGACTTCTCGACATCATCTCCAAATCAATTGACAGTGACCGACAGACTCCACCCATCTGAAAAGAAAATGTACAACTTTGCTTTTGTGTGTTCTAATTCTAAATTTATAAATTTTAGTTATTTGAAGGTATTCTATTGTAATACTAATCCTATGGTTCTTTTATCATACCAACGATTTATATTTTTGAAATTAATTATGGTGTTCAACCTTTTACATCTTGATCTGGACTTAAATTATTAATTCAAATGAGTATCTTAGCTTTTTTAATCTAAGCATGGATTTGATGGAATGATTTTCTTAATTATGATTGTGATGTAACTTTGAATTGGACTTTGAGAATTAAATATGGCATATTCAGTTTGAAACAAGATTCAATTCATACGATTAAAAATAATTTGTAATCATTGATGCCCGTAATCAGATCATTATGATGTAAAAATTGTAGTAAGTTAGCAACCTTCCTTCTTTATTTTAATAAAAAGGAATTAGGTTAAAATCCTTGGTATATTCTGTCAGTGTTTTATAGTAATCAGATCATTATGATGTCAAATAACTTTAAAAAATCTACGATAATTTGATTGAATAACAATGATGTTAAAGTCCTGTCAATGTTGACAATTAGACAATGATAACGATAATAGTATTAGTTATATATTAGGGTTTTGGTTTCGCAATTCGCTTTAGGTATCAAAACCACTAGGGCCGGTCCTGTCTAAAACTATATGCTATATAGATGATTAGCTAAACAATGATCTATAGCATAGAGGAAGGCACACATCTAAAAGAGTAACAAGTAGAAGTACACGTGAACTAAACTAGGCAAGGAGTACTTGGAAATAAATGAGGACCAATTAACAAAAATAGGGACGAGCGTCAGCACACACGTAATCAACTATCCTAGGGAGCTATGATCAAGGTGGAGTACATATGTGTGTGGATGCAGCTCGTGATGAGACTTCCACCCAATATTGCTTATGTTGGTTAGGAACCAAAGAAAAATGTACCAAGCAATAACAATAGCATAAAAACAACATTTTCTATTAATATTATTGGATGTGTTGATTTGTTTCCATCCATAGACACAAACTAGAAATCGTGTAAATTACGTCCATAAAACATATGCTTAATGGGTGGTAATTATGCTTGAGGGGATAGGATGGGTCAATTGTAATCCAAAAAGGATTGTTATCCTATGACTAATGTCTTGTGTGGAGTGACATTCGTAAACTACATGTTTAATAGTTTATAGAAGCATGTTACAAAAGCAACACATACTATTATTGTTTAAATTCAAGGTTTTATATTTTAGCAATTCAATTGTGTTAAGTTTATCGTGAATCATGATTCACATATGTAATTTGACTTTATGGGGCGCATAAGTCTTCCGTATATGTTTAAAGTAAGTCATTTTAAAACTAGAGAGATACAGAAAATTGTACACTGACTTTGATGAGTATTCTTTTTGTTCCAACTCCTTTCCAATACATCATATTGCTTATTTATATTTATAGGCTTGAAATAAGTGCTTGAAATTGTCTTAATGAGGCCCTTATCAGATTATTATTTAACGTGATACTCCATTTATTGAGAAACGGTAAATGAGAAATCTCAAGATGAAATGTTGATTGAAATCGCAATAGATTTTGAACTGGACCTTGCAGCAAAAGATTTTGATTAGAAATCGCAAAACGAGATTCAAAATATTATATATAGAATATTAACTTCAGGTCCCTATTTATTGTTTTAAATGGAAAGCGGGTCCCTACGTACTAGCAAAACCGCAAAACGATGAAGATACCGACCGTTCGGGTGTATAATATCGAAGAAAAAATAAAAATAAAATTACTAAGCGTTGTAAACAGTGAACTATCAACCTTTCAATGATATAAATAATCTGACAACCTCAAAATATATTGGCAAAACGATAACTTGCAACACAAAGTGGTAATAATAATAAAATATCTTTAAACTCAAGTGAAAAAACAGCACCAAACACTAGAAAGCAACTTTATTAACTTAAATAGTAGTTCATCTACAAAGCTTGCAATTTATGACATTCACGTAATAAGAAAAGAGCCACGGGTCCCTGTTTTTGATGTTGTTATAAAAAAAGTTCATGCAGAAATGAATATGTAAATTTGGTCTCTATTTTTTAAAAATAAAAAACGCAAGGTGCCTTGTACTTTTCTGACAGAAAAGCAAGGTAATTTGCACTTTTCTGATTTTCAAATTTTTCGAAAATTTTGAAAAGCGCAAGTTAACTTGCACTTTCTATGAGAAAAGCGCAAGCTCGTTTGTGCTTTCTGATTTTGAAATTATTTTTGAAATTTTTGAAAAGCGCAAGCTAGTTTGCGCCTTTTGCTTTTAAATTTTTTTGAAATTTTTGAAAATTTTCAATGTTCAAAAAGCCCAAGCTAACTTGCGCTTTCTGATTTAGAAAAAAAACAGGGACCTAATTTACATACTCATTTATACAGGTATATTTCTTGTAACAACAACAGAAATATGGACCTTTCGTGCAAAACCCCTTCGCGTAAAATAGTAGTTTTACTAAATATGGTTTTTATCTACAATCAGCCTAACATAACATGTTTTACGACTATCATAAACTACAATAAAAGATATGCGAAATGTTATTTTTTCATCACTATTTGCATCCGTTAGATAATATATCCCATCTAACTTTCCTGCATCTCCTTTGGCAATGCTTTGAGCATGGATGCAAGTTCTTGTCTATTGATACACAAAAGCATATTACATCTGATGCACATTGACTCCATAATTCGAACGATTTTGCATGTATCAACAATTATATACTATAAAATTCAACAGTCATTTAGAAGCAGTTAATTATATATTTTCACTTTAATCATGGGGTGTAAATAATATTTGTTAGTCTTAAACTTAACTTACCAATTTCAATATCATCATCAAAATCCTTGTTGCTACCTGTTATCCAGCCTTTTGACCAGGCAGTATTTGAGCAGACTTAAAAAATCGAATCGGACGAGCGAACGATGTAGAAATGACCCAAGGACTTTGTGAATATCATAAAAAGACAAGAAAAAGAAAATATGAAAAAGAACCGAAATAAGTTGAAAATATGGAAGTTCTAGTTTTTGGAAAAACCGACTCAAAGAAAACCCACAAAATCCTTAGGTCAGACTCGAAACTGATTAGACTTGAGAATTCCCTGAGTCAAAGCCGAAGCAATCCATAAAAAATCCAAGCGCGACCCAGAGTGGACTCGATACCGACCCCTGGACTTGACTTGGTACCGACCTCTAATGACTCGGAGCAAACACTCAAAAATCTCGGGTCAGACTCCAAGCAAACGAAGGAAAACCCAGAGCACAAAAATCTCAGAAAATCTCAGGTCAATCTCTAAGTAAGCACTCGAATTTCTCGGCTCGGATTCCAAGCAAATTCAACCCAAACCAAAACAACAAGGGAATCACCCAAGTTGGGGATCGATACCGACCCTACTCCAGGGCTTAGTGTCAACTCTCAATTCCACTTTGGGTGGACCCCATATTCTACCTACATGCCTAACTCGATGCGGAGAGCCTATTTCCAAAGTCGTTTTGTTAAATCAATGCAATTCACCATCGATCTTCACGAACACTTGGAACTTCAACTTTGCTCTTCCACAACTCCATCATCTGAAATAAGTTATTATTGGTACAAACAACTATGGAATCACGAAGCTAACCACAAGACTAATCGAGGTGGAAGGTTGAAGGTAGCCATTTTGGCCATTTTAGGGGTCGGCACCGACCCCTAACCTTGGAGTCGTACTGACCCATCCAACCTAATGACGTGGCGCTCTATTTTCATGAAGAACTGGTTTATAGCGTGGATAACGGCTTGGAGATATTTTGTGCGAGATATTAGGCTCCATACCTCTATAAATATAGGGGTATGACTCATTTTTAAGGATCTTTTGGCTCTAGTTCTATTCTAAGATATATTCTTGTAATTCTGAAAATCTAAGGGTTGGAGTCGTACTAACCCCTAAGAACTTCTGCCACCAAGTCAGAAATAAATAATAAAATATTAAAGTGGACGTAGGCATTGCTTTGCCGAGCCACTATAAATTGTTGTGTGCTCTCTTTTCCTTATTTTTCATTTATTTTCTTCTTATTTTACTCTCTACATAAATCTTGGGGTGTTTGTACCAAATTTTGGTTCAAACATTTTGGTGCTTTCATTGATAAACTTGATTCTCGGATATTTGAATCCTTGTCTACTATTGGATTGCCAAAAATCCAAGGAATAGATCCAGTTTCTTCTCAGCTAGTTTCCCTACTACTTAGGTTTGAACAAAGTCTACAGGAAGATATCTTTAATGGTCCTTAGGAAAGACAAAGTTGTTGTCTCCTCAAGAGCTACTGATGAAATAGAGAACGCTAACCTTCACATCCTGAATGAAGATGCACAACAAGAAGCTGTTAATGTCCAGACTCCTTCAGATGCTATCACCGGGATTAATTTTGAGCGTATGATGAAAGAGCTACAGGATAGTCGTGTAGAGTTGAACCTGCAAATCCAAGAAAATAGAAACTTGATGACCCAGTTAACTACTCACCGTAGGAAGACTAGGAGAAAGCAGACTCCTCTATATTCAGACTCTGGAAGTTCCTCATCATTTGACCATTACCGGAGGAGCAGAAGGCAAAGGACGGAGGCATATGAAGCAGGAATCTTTAGACGGGGAGTATGCGGCCATTCCTCACCAAGACACAGGGGTCGAAACCGATCCCACTAGGGGGTCAGTACCGAACCCACTCACCAAGGGTCGGGACTCGGAGCTGGTGATGGTGTGTAGCATGGGCGCACCGTGATTAACCAGGGCGTCGAAAGTCGGGAGTTTGTTACTGAATTGCCCCCAAGGAATGAACACAGAGCTACCAAGCAAACGGTTCTTCTGAACCTAGGAGAACTTAGGAGACATGGCACAAACCAGGATCGTTTACCGGGCCAAGCATAAGGAATAGATTATGATTACCACAACCCAACAGGTACCTAAGAGCTAAACTTGGTTGAGATGGTAAGGCAACTTGTAAGAGAAAGTCAAGACCAAACTAAAGACGACTGCGGCACTTCCCCTAGTCAAAATCCTTTCGTTGAAGTAATCTTATGCGAGGGTACCCATGGAGATTCAACATGCCGACTATGCCATAATACTTATGAAATACTGATCCTAGACGACATCCCATAAAATACGAGTGGCATATGAACTCCACCAGAGCGTCAGATGCAATCAAGTGCAGGTGCTTCCCAATTTTCCTACAAGGAGTGGCGACCATGTGGTTTACTCGACTACCACCAAGGTCCATCTCTTCCTTCGTTCAGCTGGTAGGGAAATTCATCGAGCAGTTCAGAATGCACGCGACTTGCCCCAAGGAAGACATGTCGTTGTCTAACTTATACCAAGGACTGGGGGAATCGCTCAAGGACTTTTTTTACAAAGATTTAATACCACTGTGACTATGGTGAGCAACCCTCAGGACAACATAATCTTGATGGCTTTGATCAGGGGGATCCACCACGATACAGACTTTGGTGAATGGTTATCGAGAAAGCCTCCTGCTACTCTGTATCGTTTTTTCAACGAGGCAGTCAAATATTTGCGCAAGGAGGAGGTTACACTTACTAGTAAAGACAATGATACGGGCCATCAAGCCAAAGCAATGTTGCAGTAGGGCAGTCTGTAGTGGGTTTTGAGGACATAGCTGTAAATGTACAGAATAAGAGCAGTGCTCAAAGCAAGAGCCGTTGCGGGGCCCCGAACGAAAACCCGGATTCTAGGAGACGACCGAGAATCCCGATATTCGACACATACACTCTGCTAAATGAATCAACTGAAAATATTTACTTGGCTACTTGCAACTCGGAGCAGTACAGGAAACCACTCCCTAGAGATTCAACTGAAGAATAGAGGAAGTCTGGAAAATTCTGTAGATTTCATGAAACACATGGTCGTGACATGAACGAGTGTAGTCATCTTCGTGATATGATCGAAGAATTGATTCGAAAGAAAAAGCTCCAACAATTTGTGAAAAAACCCGTAGGATGGCGAGCAAGGAACATCCAACCCACAATGAGGACAGACCGCTCCTAGTGTTGACGAACCTAGGCAGCCTGAAAGGGGATAGATTATAAACTAGATCACCGACGGCCATCTCCCAGCTAAGATGGGTTGGAGCAAGGTGGAATGGTGGGTGCGATGACGTCATTTGATCTTAGAATAAAACTTATGCTTATTTGCTTTGAATTATTGCATAAGACAAACTCTGCTATTTTTCAATAAAATGGCTTTCCAGCAATGCAACTTTACCTTTATGCAATTTTGTTGTGAACCATGACCAACTTGAATGAAACTGCATACGAATACTGCAGGTGTGCAGGTACCCAGATTTAGGTGCCCACCAAAACTCTATGGCCCATGATCAGACCTATGGAGCTCTACCGAGGCAAGCGTGACTCGACCGCTCATCAGCCAAATTTTTCCTATGACTCGGGGGCAAGATCATGATCTAAAAGTAGATGTGGCTTGACCATCCACTCTCAAGCTAGTACCCAGTGTTTTCTGGAACACTTGCGCCTTGCTTGGAGCTCGGTAGACTTAGAACCCAATCTAACGTGGACTTGACATGACCGTCCATGCACTAGCTCTTGCCTTCGGCATGAGGCCTAAAACATAAACCAAAATGGAAATGATTGACCATCCATCAACTTAACTCTTTCCCTTAACCCGACAAGGGGAGTTTAAACACAAAAGGACGCGATTCGACCATCCATCATTGAACTTAGAGCGGATGTGACCCGACCATTCGACTTGTAGCTCTTTTCCTTGACTCGGCGAGAAGAGAACAAATCATAAAGCGGGCATAACTCGACCGTCCGATCCCGGGTGGATGTGATCCGACCATATATCAGCCCACTCTCTCCCTTGATCCGACGAAAGGAGTATGAAATTAGAATGGATGTTCTATGGCCATCCATTCGACAACTTTGACCATCTAAACAAAGGTGGATGTGACTTGATCGTTCGCTTACCAGCTTCTGCCCTTGCCATGGTAGCAGAAGCATAACTCGATATGGATGCGATCAGACCATCCATCAGCTGACACTACTTATGATCTGGACATTCGCCAACTCCTACCTTTGATCTGATAGGGGGAGTACCAGCTCAATATGGGTGTGACCTGACCACCCATTCGCTAACTCAGACCTTAGATCCGACGAAAAAACATAACTTTATAAGGATGAGACTCGACCGTCTGTGCGCTAACTTTGTTAACCCAAGATTGGGGGTAGGAGTATAATCAACTGAAACCTGGATACATCCGCCTAACACTGTGGTTTTGCATAGTGTTCGATACGATTAAGGATATGACCGAAAGGATGCCTTAGGAAAAAAACCAACAAAACAACTTGTGGTTACAATCCCATGGAACTTGGCAACGACCTATAGGCATATGAACATGCTTGGGAGCCAATGGCAAAAGTATGTGCATGGACATACGAGCGCGTATGCATACTCAACATTAAATTTCCTGTATCGATGGAAATTGAATTCTTACCTTGGACTTTCAGGAAAGAAACCGGTTCAGATAACTAAGGCCTACTAGTTCAGTCAACTAGCTCAATGGAATTATGCATAGAAAATTACCAAAAAAATACATTCCAATTTTACAATCTCAGATATCAAACAAGCATCGGAACGGACGATTAAAGATATGACTCTTTGTGAAAGCCACTCGACGGTAGGATAACGACAATTCGAAGTACCGAATGAAATCCATTCCAGCAATCCCAGTTTGTCTTAATTCAAAGGACATCATGTTTGCAACAAGATGTACTTTGGAGGACAAATGTTATCCAGCCTTTTGACCACGCAGTATTCGAACGGACTTATACAATCTAATTGGACGAGCGAATGATGGAGAAATGATCCAAGGACTTTGAGAATATCATAAAAATGCAAGAAAAAGGAAATATAAAAAAAAAAGAGCGAAAAATTGAAAATTTGTAAGTTCAAGTTTTTGGAAGAACCGACTCGGAGCAAACCTACAAAATTCTCAGGTCAAACTCGATGTAGAATAGACTAGAGAATTCCCTGAGTTATACCCAAGCAATCCCTAAAAAACCCTAAGCGCGACCTAGAGTGGACTCAGTGTCGACCCTTTGACTTGGCTCGCTACCGACCCCTAATGACTCAGAGCAAACACTCAAAAATCGTAGGTCTAACTCCAAGCAAACGAAGGAAAATTACGAATACGAATATCTTATAAAATTCAGGTCAAGCTCCATGTAAACACTTAAATTTCTTAGGTTGGACTCCAAGCAAATTCAACCCAAATAAAAACAGCAGGGGGATCACCTAAGTTGGGGATCGGTACTGACCACACTCTAGGGCTCGGTACCGACCCCCAATTCCCCCTTGGGTGGACCCCATCTTCTGCCCACATGCCTAACTCGATGCTAAGAGCCTATTTCCAAAGTCATTTTCTTGAATCAATGCAATTTTTCATCGATCTCCACGAACACTTGGAACTTCAAATTTACGCTTCCACAACTCCATCATTTGGACCCTGAAACAAGTTATTATTGATACAAACAACTATGGAATCATGAAGCTAACCACAAGACGAACCGAGGTGAAAGGTTGAAGGCAGCCATTTTGGCCATTTTAGGGGTCGGTACCGACCCCTACCCTTGGAGTAGTACTAACCCATCCAACCTGATGACATGGCGCTCTATTTTCATGGAGAATTGGTCTATAGCATGTATAATGGCTTGGAGATATTTTGTGCTAGATATTAAGCTCCTTACCCCTATAAATAGGGAGGTAGAGCTCATTTTCAGGACCTTTTGGCTCTAATTCTTTTCTAAGCTATATTCTAGTAATTCTGAAAATCTAAGAGTCGGAGTCGTATCGACACCTAAGAACTTCTGTCACCAAGTCAGAAACGAGTAATAAAATATTAAAGTGTACGTAGGCCTTGCTTTGTTAAACCACTATAAATTGTTGTATGATCTCTTTTCCTCATTTTTCATTTATTTTCTTTATATTTTACTCTCTATATAAATCATTAGGTGTTTGTGCCAACTTTTGTTTCAAACTTTTTGGTGCTTCACTGAGAAACTCAATTCTTAGGCTATTTGAATCTTTGTCTACTATTGGATCACCTAAAATCCAAGGAAGAGATTTAGTTTCTTCTCAGCTAGTTTCCCTACTACTCAGATTTGAACAAACTCTACAGGAAGGTACCTTCAATGGCCCTCAGGAAAGACAAATTTGTTGCCTCCTCAAGAGCTACTGATGAAATAGAGAAAGCTAACCTTCACATCCTGGATGAAGGTGCACAACAATAAGCTGTTAATGTCCAAAATCCTTCAAATGCTATCACCAGGATTGATTTTGAGCATATAATGAAAGAGCTACAGGATAGAGGTGTAGAGTTGAACCGGCAAATCCAAGAAAACATAAACTTGATGACCCGGCTGACTACTCACCGTAGGAAGACTAGGAGAGATTAAACTCCTCTATATTCAGACTTTGGAAGTTCCTCATCATCTGACCATTACCGAAGGAACAGAAGGCAAAGGACGAACGTATATGAAGCAGGAATCTCTAGGCGGGAATTTGCGACCGTTCCTTACCATGGCACAGGGGCCGGCATCGATCCCACCAGGGGGGTTGGTACATAACCCACTCACCAAGGGTCAAGACTAAGAGCTGGTGATGGTGTGCAGCATGAGCGCACCATGACCGACCAGGGCGCTGGAAGTCGGGAGTTTGTTGCTGAATTGCCCTCAAGGAATGAACGTAGAGGTATCGAGCAAATAGTTCTTCAGGAGCTAGGAGAACTTTGGAGACGAGGCACGTACTAGGATTGTTTATCAGGCTAAGCAAAAGGAATAGATTACGATTACCATAACCCAACAGGTACCCAAGGGCCGAACTTGACTGAGATGATAAGGCGACTTGTGAGAGAAAGTCAAGGCCAAACTAACAACGACTGGGGCACTTCTCCTAGTCAAAATCCCTTTGCTGAAGCAATCTTATGTGAAGAGTACCCACAGAGATTCAACATGCCGACGATGCCATCATACTTAAGGAAGACTGATCCTAGACATCATCTCATGAAATACGTGTAGCATAGGGACTCTGCCAGAGTGTCAGATGTAATCAAGTGCAGGTGCTTCCTAATCTTCCTAAAAGTGGTGGCGGCTATGTGGTTTATTCGACTACCACCAAGGTCCATCTCTTCTTTTGATCAGCTGGCAAGGAAATTCATCGAGCAGTTCATAATACTCGCCCTAAGGATGTCATGTCATTGTCTAACTTATTCCAAGGACTAAAGGAATCGCTCAAGGACATTTCGCAAAGATTTAATACCACTGCGACTGAGGTGAGCAACCCTCGGGACAATATAGTCTTGATGGCTTTGATCAGGGGGATCTACCCCAATACAGACTTTGGTGAATGGTTATTGAGAAAGCCTCTTACTACTATGAATCGTTTTTTCAACAAGGCATCCTAATACTTGTCGAAGGAGGAGGTTACACTAGCTAGGAGAGGCAATGATACGGGACATCGGGCAGTAGGAGTGCGAAGCAACATTGTTGTGAGACAATCCGGAGTGGGTTCCGAGGACATAGCTATGAATGTATAGAATAAGAGCAGTGGTCAGAGTAAGGACCATAGCGTGGCCTCAGACTCAAATGAGGATTCTAGGAGATGACCGAGAATCCCGAGATTCGACACATACACTCCGCTAAATGAGTCAACTAAAAATATTTACTTGGCTCCTCGTGACTCGAAGAAGTATAGGGAACCGCCCTAAGAGAGCCAACTGAAGAACAGAGGAAGTCTGGAAAATTCTGTAGATTTCATGAAACACATGGTCATGCAACGAACGAGTGTAGACATCTTCATGATATGATCGAAGAAGTGATCCGAAAGAAAAGGCTCCAACAATTTGTGAAAAACCCATAGGATGGTGGGCAAGGAATATTCGACCCCCAACGAGGACAGACCACTCCTAGTGCTGACAATCCCAGGCGGCCTGAAAGTGAATTGATTATAAACTAGACTACTGATGGTCATCTCCCAGCTAAGAAGGTCTAGAGCAAGGTGGAATAGCGAGCGTGATGATGTCATTTCATCTTAGAATAAAACTTATGCTTACTTTCTTTGAATTATTTCATAAGACAAACTCTGTTATTTTTTAATAAAATGCCCTCCAACCATTCAACTTTACCTCTATGAAATTTTGTTGTGAATCCAAATTGAATGAAATTGCATATGAATAATGCAGGTGTGCAGGTATCCAGAGTTAGGTGGCCACCAAACCTCCATGGCCCATGATCAGACCTGTGGAGCTTTACTGAGGCGAGCATGACTCGACTACTCATCAGCCGATTCTTGCCCCTGATTCGGGGGCAAGACCATGATCCAAAAGTGGATGTGACTCGACCATCCACTCTTAAGCTCATACCTGTTCGTAACACTTGCACCTTGCTTGGAGCTTGACAGACTTAGAACCCACTCTAACGTGGATGTGACATGACCGTCCACGCACTAACTCTTACCCTCGGCATGGGGCCTAAAACATAAACCAAAATGGATGTGACTAGCCATCCATCAACTTAACTCTTTCCCTTGACCCGACAGAGGGAGTTTAAACACAAAAGGACATGATCCGACTGTCTACCGTCGAACTTAGAGTGGATGTGACCCGACCATCCGGCTCCTAGCTCTTTTCCTTGACTCGACAGGAAGAGCACAAATCATAAAGCATGCATAACTCGACCATCCGATCCTGGGTGGATGTGATCCGACCATCCATCAGCCCACTCTCTCCCTTGATCCGATGGAAGGAGTATGAAATTAGAATGGATGTGACATGACTGTCCATTCGCCAACTTTGACCATCCAAACAAAGGTGGACGTGACTTGACCGTTCACTCACTAGCTTTTCCCTTGACACGGGAGCAGAAGCACAACCAGAGATGGATATGATCCGACCATCCATCAGCTCACACTACCTACGATCTGGACATTCGTCGACTCCTACCTTTGATCCGATAGGGGAGTACCAGCTTAATATGGGTGTGACCTGAGCACCCATTCGCTAACTCAGACCTTAGACCCGATGGCAAAAATATAACTTCACAAGGATGAGACTCGACAGTCTGTGCGCTAATCTCGTTAACCCAAGACTAGGGGCATGAGTATAATCACCTGAAAGCTTGATACGATAGCTTAACACTGTGGTTAGTGCCTAGTGTTTGATACGACTTAAGGCTATGACCGAAAGGATCACTACAGGAAAACGAGTTATAGATTGCAACGTGTAACAACATTTAATTGCTGGTTGCAATTATTACTTTCGTCTAAAGTACAAAAAAGTAAACATTGCGTTGAACTATGCTGTAAAACAATAAGATGTCAAAATTTATGAGCGGGTGTACAATGTATTTTTTAGGCCGCTTCTTTTCCAATTATTTTAGTTTGCTCCCGCATTTTCTTTCCCATTCCCGCCTCTAAATTAGAACCCTGAGAAAACAAATTCCCAATTTACTTGTTGCTATTCTTTTCTCGCCTAAATCACCTTCAACATTGATCGGTGAGCACTCGCTGTTGACAAAATCAATTTTTTGATTTACCGAGGATTGGTTGTTTGCGCTTTTCAAAACTAGGGTTAGTTTTTATTTATTTATCATGATTTTAATCTAAGACAAATTTGATTATGATTATTGTTTATACTTTTTTGTTCTACGGGATGTCTAACATGAATTTAGGATTATACAACAACTCAGCAACAAGTTTTCAATGTAAACAAAGTATATACCATAAAAGACGTAACTAGGAACTCAATTTTGCAAGTTATGATATATAGGTGAATGTTTAGGCTGTCTGACTGGATATAAATCTCTACCTTGACTGGATTTTGATTCAGAAGAATAAAACATTATATGGGAACAGGGTTGTTTGTAACACGCATAAGTTGATTCTGTTTTGAAATAAGATGACAGTGAGAAACTTTTATTAGTGCTGTATTCATCCTGCTGTTTATCGAGTACAATACTAAGAACTATGTACCACAAAGAGCAGAAGCAAAGTAAAAGCAAAGCAAAATAGGACTTAATATTATCTTTTTTTCTTTTTCCTTTTAGCTTTTACAAATTCAGTTTTCATGATAACATTCATCCTCAAACATTACTTTTAAAAATCCCCACCATGATCATCTCTAGCATAATAAATAAAATTTATGTGCGAGCATTTTTTTTGGTCAAAAAACTGTTAGACCATAAGAAAATTGTTCCATGTTGGCCAACACCGAACACTAGACGTTACAATATTATTTATTTATCTTTTTTTTTGAAAAACAAGGCTATCATGTTAATTTTGCTCATACTGGCCGGGATGGTTAAATTGAGTGCAACTAGTGTATTAGCTGCAGGTGCTAGTCATTATTGATGGTGCTAGAACATCATCTCAGTCAAAATTGTGGTGGTAATATATTGTGTGTGGACGGTCATAAATGTGGGTTACACCTTGATTTGTGAACTGTCTGAATTACACGTTACGAGGTTACAAGCACACCATATTGTAGTATATTCAATTTTAAAATAGCTACAATGCTGAAATTATTGAATATACAGCAATATGGTATTATGGTACAGTTCTTCATAACACATGCCTAAGTCTTAATATAGCTACAATAAATAATGGGAGTTTATCGGTTCCATTGTCTATTTCAATTTTAAAATACAAACATCGATGGTTAAACAGTCAACCTTTGTTTCTTTTAATAAAATATATGTTGGTATATTGAATATTGGTTTTCTTATGTTATAGACGGACTTGGTACTCAACAGTCAACCTTTGTTTGGTTAAATAGAAATGGAAGTTGTATGATTAGACAGTCAACCTTTGTTTCTTTTAATAAAATATATGTTGGTATATTGAATATTGGTTTTCTTATTTTATATACGGACTTGGTACTCAATAACAGTTGATAACTTATTGAATATGAACACTAAGATTATTATTTCACTCATTCCTCAGCGAATAAGGGCTTCAAGTCGTGAAAAGAGGGGACCTTATCAAGACAATGGCAGTAAAGCTTCCTTTCCACTCAACTCATTTTAGGTGCAGAATGAGTAGGAAGTGAAGTAGTGGAATGTGTTTGTCTTGTTGAAATGCCTGAATTAAAAGGTGGGATACTTGGTTTCTCTATGCTATCAAATTTGATTTTCTCCATGGTTTATGAATGGGTAACAAGGCTATATATAAATATCTATCAGATTGTGAAACATTATTCTTTTCTTAAAACATTTAATTCTTGGTAGACATATGATTATGAAGAAAGTATGAAGCAGCCTAGCAATTTTGCAATAATAAGGCAAAAAAACAGAGATGGAATGTACCCATCAATGGAGGCATTTGAGGTTTGTACCCTTTTCATGTACTGTAGTCAATTATCCTATTGCAAACTTACCTATTGTACTGTATGATTACGCCTTGTAATATACTCAAGGGGTATATTAGAAGATACAATAATAATTGAAGTTTCATTTCTAAGATATTTCATCAGATTGTGTCGTGTTGTGCACAAAGGATTTAAAAAAGTGTCAATGAGCATACTAGTTAGAGAAATCTTAATCTATGTTATACCACAAACACAAACTTGAAATCAAGAGATAGAACGCTTCTCTTACCAGCCCGATGTGAGACTAAGTACCCAAGATGTTACATTACCCTATTCAAACTAAAATTGAAGATGTCAAGGTAATTTTTTTTGGTGTGTGTGATGTAGAACATAAAATACTCTATTGTATAACATAAAAGCAATTTTCTCTTTCATTAGAGTACTCAAATTTGTGTCGCCCAGTGTGACATATAACACAACAAGATATCTTATTGACCCACCCAAGCTGAAAATAAAATGACAAGGGGGTTTACAAGTTGGATAATTTGCGTGCCATATTACAAATTACTCTATATGAAACATCTAGGATTTCAATATGTGGAAGTAATTTCGTTAAAAGTTATCTATGGATCTGTTGTACACATTAAAATACCATATTTCCCCTACCCAAATACAAATCAGGAAAAATCGTCAAATTCCACTTTTAGTACATGGGGTCATCAACTATGATGGTAGAACCACTTGATGCTTTAAATATGGTTTAAGCTAAAGGTCAAATGTCAATAAAAAGTGATTGCAAGGCAGTATTTTTCCGATAGTAATTGCCTGCTCGCATTTAGAATTTAATAAGATACAGGGATCTACAAATAAAAGGATAGCATATTTTTTAGGTTAACAACTTAATAGTTTGTGCATAATGTGTGGAATTACACCAAAACAGAAAGGGAGCTACCTGCATGTATATGACATTATAAGAAGTAACAATATACTGTTATTGGCTAGTTGGTGTATAGGATGATATATGTGAATGAATATCCTATTTTTCTATCTTCGTACAATTAGTGATTTAAAATTAAACTATACATCCAACCTTATTTGAGATAAAGATGCTTTCTTTCTCCATGAATAAACTTGTTGCAGAATGATATCCTAATGCTTTTTGCCAAAGTAATAGAATCCAGCGTTTCGAATTCTTCCTCATATCACCAGGTTAGTACATATGCAGAGAGTACACCATAGTAATATTGTGTATGATACAGTTTAACTTCTAATTTTATTACTACAGGCCATGAGTCTGAGAAAAGATGCAAAGAAAGTATTCCAGTCTTTGAACAACAATCCTATACATGCAGAGTTTGAACTTTCAAGGTGGCATCAAAATTACTTCAATTATGATAAAAGAAGAATGTAATCAAATGCTGAACTTCATCAAATGCCCATGGAGGTATTACGAAGATTAGAGAAGGATCCTAAAATGACACTAGAACAAGTTGTGGGAGAAGCTTACAAGAATGTACTACAACCATGGCATGGTTGGATCTCCACTACAGCTTATAAGGTTCTCCCCTTGCAAGATTATGTTTGTGTATTTTATTTGGAAGAATATTTTGAATGCATATTTATTGAGAATATGTAGCAATGAAGCTCATTCCAGAAAGAGAAATCTTCATTAGCTTGCTTCTAGGTCAAGATCAATATTATGATGCACTTGGAAGTGATATACTGAAATTTGTTTCTCTGCTTCAGCCATTTTTTGATGAATCAGTGCACTTTTGGTGGGACTGATGCACACACAACATATACATACATACATATATATATATAGTAGGCTAAGAGTCCTTTTAAGATTTTGGTACATGTTATGAAATATATTTCTTGACAATTTTCTTTGGCAATGACAGAGAGAGCTTCGATTGGACAAACTGAAATCAACATAAAGGAACATGCTTAAACTTTTGATATGTTCGTCTTGTAAATAGTATCACAACGGTATCAGCTTTAATGTGTAATAATAAAGATGGTGTCTACCTCTCATTAGTTTTGCTAAAATCCTCAGTAGAAAAGATGGTGTCTGCCTCTCATATACATAGTAGTTTTAATGGTTAAGAAGTGCAAGGTAGAAAGTACATATATTGATCTCTTAGCCTTTTCCATACAGAATCTCATCAGGTATGTTACTGCACCTCCTTTTAGCCTTACTAGATTAGATGACATGTCGATATAGTGTAGATGTGAATATTTGTTTCAGTAATGCATCTAATGTTAAAACATTACATGGATTGTTGAATTACTAGAATGAAACAGTTTACATAGATTTATTTTGATTGTTTGTGGCCTCAATATGCAATGATATATATACATATAAATATACAGATAGCCTTACACGTTATAAAATGTAATTTCAGTTGCAAATCCCGGGAATGTTTGATAAATCTAAATAAACATCATGAGTGTTGACTTTATTAAAAAAATTGTAACTACATATGAAATAGAAACATTCATGCAAACAATATAAAAACTACAAGGCATAAAAAATAGAAACATTCATACAAACAATGAATAAACACACAAAAGGACAAGTATAGTGATCAGGCTTCAATAGCCTATGAAAGTGATTCTCATGGGCTTTTGACAGCTGGTGTGTTTTGAACAGGAGAAGTAGCTAGAAAGGATGGCAACTTAGGAATTCCGGGTATGGTTGGCAACTCTAGCATTGGCGGTAGTTCAACCTTCCGTAACTCAAGCAATGGAGGAAGCTCTGGCTTTGACAGGGTTTTGTACCACAGGTAAGGGTGGCACTGCAGCAATAGGTGATTGGACCTGTTTTATTGTGGTAGAGTCCGAGAATAAAGTAGTGGGACTGGACTTGAAAACTGCAACCGTTGAAATAAACTGAAATGCATATTGAGTAATGTAGCAGTATAGTAGCAGCAAAACGATGGTTAGCGTCATAGTGTAAACGATAGCCACTATGGAAATATCTCAAGTGGACTGTGAAGAAACACTACTATAGAGATGATTAGAATCACAGTGTAAACAATAGCATCACGATGTAAGTACACAGGATATTATTAATTTCAGAAACTAATACATGACTCTTTTTGTTTTTTTTCCAAAGATTTGCATCTTAATTATTCTCTTTACTTTATTGTATAGGTACACAAAATATTCCTTTACTATATGGAAGATTGTTAGCAAAAATTGCTAATAAAAGGTACGTTTTTATGCATTTAAATGTGTTATCATGAAATATATTTTGTTATATACGATATGGATCTGATGTTGTATCGATTGTGGAAATATATATAGATATTTAATTATGTGTGCGGGAAAGCACTAACCACGCAAAGGAGGTGTTGTCGAAATTTTATGAAATCCGATAAGCCTATAAAAATTAACAAATTTTTATATGAATTTAACTAAGTTGATTTTTTATAAAAATTTACAAAATTTACAAAAAATAACTATTTTTTTACAAAAAATAACCATGTTAAACAAGTTTTATAAAAGTTAATACATCTATAAAAATTAACTAAGTTTGATAATAACTATGTTAAATGACTCTAATAAAAATTAACTTTGTTAAACAAGTTTCATTGTGTGATACAAATTGTACAATTCCATTTACGGAAAATACAAACTGTAGCATACAACTCTATTTGATAATTTTACTTAATTATAAGTAAATTTAAAGATTGGTTGCTTGAGGTAATATTACATTTATCCTGCATCTTGGTCATCAATTTGTGAGATGATTCTTCCTATAAATTGAGCTAGAGACAAAATAATCATCTGTAAACTCACATAAACACAACTTATTGTAATTTATAGATGTTAAGCTTTTATCATTTTGTAGGAGTTATGAACTTGGAATCAACAAAATTCAGACCAAGAGAAGTAGTGAGACATGTACTTCAGACAGCTGCTGCATCTTTGAAGAAAGAACTTATATTGGAAGGGCATGTAGCTGAAAATGTCCTAATTGAGGTTAGTTTCCTCACTGAAATTTAGTTTAGCTGTGAGCAGTCTGCATTTATCGTGTTTACTTCATTTTAATCCTGTATCAGTTTATTTGCTTATTTTTTCCTTAATCATCGTGGCATAATGTACAATTTGATCCAGTATAATTTAAGCGATATTTGTAGACTTTTTATATTTATTTTTGGTATTAAAATGAAAATTAGTTTGTGTTAATAACCATTTGACATTTGTTTGTAACTGTATTACTCACGTTGTCTTGTAGGTAGTTGGAGATGTACTTAGGATTCGGCAACTTCTAACCAACTATGTTAACCAACTTCACAAAAATCAACTAATTCGTACAAAAAAGAACTATGTTAAGCAAGTTTTATAAAAATTAAACAACCAAGTTAACTAATTTTATAAAGAAATAGCTAAGTTTATAAAAAATAATTAAGTTTTATAAAAATTTAACCAAGTCGACTAAATGTTTGTAAAAATTAACTAAATTTACCAAATTTATAAAAGTTAAATAATTTTCTGAAAATAAACTAAGTTTTATTCAACTTAAATAAATTCATAAGAACTAAAAATATAACAGTTAACCAAGTTTATAGTAATTAAACAAATTTCCAGGTATTAACAAAATTTCATAAATATTAACTATATTTTATAAATTTAATGAAGTTAGATAAATTTTATAAAAAATTAATTAAATTTATAAAAAATGACCTAATTTATAAAAATTAACTACTTTTTATACAAGTTAACTATATTTTATAAAAATTAAATAAGTTTATCAAAATAATTAAGTTTATAAAAATTAATTAAGTTAAAGTAAGTTTATTGTACCCTTGCTGGTTTAAATGGCAGTCAAAGATAATGCCTGTACGAGATTGTATTGTTTGAATTATTTTGTTGGAAATCAAAGTTTTCACCTAAATGATGTGACCTGTACTAGAATTGATTGAACCTTTACTATGATCAAGGTTCTAGCCTTTCAAATTTGTATTTACTGTATTTATGATTTATTTGAACTTACTTTACAGGTAGATGGATGTCTTTAATGCAAAAAAGTAGAAACATGCTGTAACAAGTTATCGATTCAAAGTTATTTTGGATGTCAGAACTACATTTTGGTTTGTATGTATTACTACTTTGGTTACTAGCTACTACTTCTACATTGTTTATGAAATATTATGGACGTATTATATATGTTTTGTTGTAAGAATATTGTGTATGTTGATTATGTAATGTTACATGTAGATTATGAGATGCGTGAGTAATATAACGAAATGTTCGAATAATGTATAATGTGTTGATTTTAGATGAGTTATATATTTGGTATATAAATTTTCATCGATGCATATAGAAATGGAATCTATCGGTGGGGAAATGTGGATACTCTAAACGACAGCGTATTAAAAACGCCGTGTTAACTTTCAACAGCATTTATGGAGTGCTATAGAAAAGAGTTCATAATAGAGAAAAACGCTAGAGAAGAATTCACAGCATCAGTTAAACGCTATGAAAAGTTATCTTAGCAAAGTAAAACCGCTGTAAAATCCATTTGATAACAGAGGTCGAACGCTACGAAAAGTGCTTCAGCTCACTAGCAAAAACGCCATAAATAGTATTAACGACATCAGTAAAACGCTATTAGAAACATACTTTTTATAGCGTTTTCGCTATTGCTATGGTATGTTCAGTACCTATAACTGCATGTCGTTAAACAGCGTAGTTAAAAACGCTGTTAAATCCTTTTACAATGTTTTTTAAACGCTGTTAAAGGTCCAGTTTGTTGTAGTGGATGTCTTAGGATAAAAAAAAAGAAAACAGCTTGTGATTACAATCCCATGGAACTTGGTAACGATCTATAGGCATATGAACATGCTTAGGAGCTAATGGCAAAGGTATGTGCATGGACGTACGAGCGTATATGCAATTCGACATGCAATTTCCTGAATCGACGGAAATTGAATTCTTACCTTGGAATTTCAAGAAACAAACCAGTTCAGATAACTAAGGCCTACTAGTTCAGTCAACTAGCTCAATAGAATTGAGCACAGATAATTACCGAGAAATTATATTCCGATTTTACAATGTTAGATATCGACCAAGCATCACAAAGGATAGTTATAGATACGACTCTTCGTGAAAACCACTCGACGGAATGATAACGACAATTCGAGGTACCAAGTAAAATTCATTCCAGCAATCCTAATTTGTCTCGATTCAAAGGAAATCATGTTTGCAACAAGATGTATTTTGGAGGACGAAAATTATCCAGCCTTTTGACCAGGAAGTATTTGAACAGACTTAAACAATCGAATTGGACGAGCGAATGATGGAGAAATAACCCAAGGACTTGGGGAAATCATAAAACGACAAGAAAAAGGAAATATCAAAAAAGGAGTGAAAAAGTTGAAAATTTGGAAGTTCAAGTTTTTGGAAGAAGCGACTTGGAGCAAACCCACAAAATCCTCAGGTCAGACTCGAAGCAGAATAGACTTAAGAATTCCCCGAGTCAGACCTGAAGTAATCCATAAAAAATCCCAAGCGCGACCCAGAGTGGACTCGGTACCGACTCCCGGACTTGACTCTGTACCGACCCCTAATGACTTAGAGAAAAAACTCAAAAATCTCAGTCTGATTCCAAACAAACGAAGGAAAACTCAGAATACGAAATCTAAGGTCAAGCTCCAAGTAAACACTCGAATTTCTCGGGTTGGACTCCAAGTAAATTCAACCCAAACTAAAACAACAAGGGGATCACCCAAGTTAGGGATCAGTATCAACCTCACTCTAGGGCTTCGCACCGACTCCCAATTCCACTGTGGGTGGACCCCATCTTCTGCCTACATGCCTAACTCGATGCTAAGAGTCTTTTTCTAAAGTCGTTTTGTTGAATCAATGCAATTCTTTATCGATCTCCACGAACACTTGAAACTTCAACTTTGCTCTTCCACAACTCCATCATTTGGACCCGGAAACAATTTATTATTGATACAAACAACTATGGAATCACGAAGCTAACCATAAGACGAATCAAGGTGGAAGGTTGAAGGTAGCCATTTTAGCCATTTTAGGGGTCGATACCGACCCCTACCCATGGAATCGTACCGATCCATCTAACCTAATGATGTGGCACTCTATATTCATGGAGAACCGGCCTATAACATGGATAACGGCTTGGAGATATTTTTTGTGAGATATCAGACTTTCTGCCTCTACAAATAGGCGGTAGGGCTCATTTTTCAAGAACTTTTGGCTCTAGTTCTATTCTAAACTATACTCTTGTAATTCTGAAAATCTAAGGGTCAGAGTTGTACCGATCCATAAGAACTTCTGCCTCCAAGTCAGAAACAAGTAATAAAATATTAAAGTGGACGTAGGCCTTGCTTTGCCGAACCACTATAAATTTTCGTGTGCGTTCTTTTCCTCATTTTTCATTTATTTTTTCATATTTTACTCGCTACATAAATCTTTGGATGTTTGTGCCAACTATTGGTTCAAAAACCACCTTTCTCATTCTCATCATCTTCATCAACACCCTTCCTGTTAAGACCAGGCCCAAACTTTCTTTTTTCCCTCCATATCTCCATTTTATTCATCATTGATAGATTTTTTTCTCCATCGTTTTTGCTTTTCGATTCTCTAGAACTAGGCCTATTTAGTAAAGAAACCTTTTATTCTTCTTTCACTTCAGCAAAAGTAGCAGGCCCACTATTGGTTGCATTCATCGTCCATCTTTCATACCCAAATGCACTGCCTTTCCTTTCACTCGTGATCTCCTCAGCTTCTTATGTTGTTAGTTGCTTGTATTGGGAAACTTTTATAAAATCGTACATACGGTGTGAAAATAGCCTTATGAAAAAAAGTGCAAGTGGAATCATGACTTATAGTAACGTGTGCAGCATTGAGCTTTGCATCTCTATATAATGAAAATAAAAAAGGTCCAACTTCAAAAAATAAGAAAGAGGTGTTGGAAGTGAAGGTAGGCATTGATGGATGGTTGTCATAATACATCAGTATATTAAAACTCATACAATGGATGCACCTGTTGTTGTGCTAGTATAAGTGAAAAAATGAGTAGTTCTACCTAAGGTATGAGAGGGGAGATAACCGCATCTCTATCGTGTAGTTGTTCTAGTTAATCAATAGCTTCTGCCTTCTGCTATTAGCTTATGAGTTAGTCCACGAGATGATAAACTTGCAAGTTAGTTAACATATAAAGTGGATGACTGCCCATTGAAAATGTAGTCCCAATATGGTGACACAAATGCGAATTTTAGAATTTTCACAGAAGGAAACTCATCATAACAACTCATTTTTTCCTATTCATTCTATTTGTGCATTTAATGACCATACTTCAGTAAATGTTCTATACCATGGAAATTTGATTTATACATATTCTCCTAGGAATATATATCAACAACATCTAAGCCATTATTCCCAAACAAGTAGGGGTCGGCTAGAGACGGAACCCAAAACTGAATGCAAAGTCAATTTAAAAGCAATAAATACATATAAGGTGAAAATAGAAATAAAGATAAAAATAAATAAAGTAAAATAATTAAACCAATAATAATAATAAATAAAATAAAAATAGATAAAGAAATTTAAAAAAAACCATGATGATAATAATAATACTAATAATAATAATGGTACTAATAGTTATAGGGACCGAAGACCAAACCATAGTTATCAATGGCGTGCCAAGGCGCACGGTGCGGTGTGGCGTTTGCGCCATTTTCACTTGTGGCTCGGCGCACATGAAAAGGCGCACCAAATGGCGCAAATGGCGTGCAGCGCAAAAAAGGCGTGCGGCGCAAAATGGCATGCCTTTTTATTATTTTATTGTTTTTATTTATTTTTCATTTTTTGCATTTTAAACCGCATAAAATTAGTATCGATGATGCATTCGATTCGATGCCAAAGATGAACTTGTATTTGATGACGACGACGACTTGACATGGGGTGTTGCGCCAGAGCAGCAGGAGTGGAGGAAGCTAGATATCCATATATAAAAACTTCAACGTCGAGAGGTTTTTCAGTACCTGCTTCAACTTTTTTACGTCTTCACAAAGAAGAAACAAATCTAAATGAGACGGATGAGTAAAATGTTTAAGCTTATGATTCCAATGTTGCAGACATTAATTTGGAAAATATAACTACCGAATCGGATTTGGATTTCTAGCTTATTAGTAATATGTATAATTATTTAGGATTATAAAAACTATTATGCTTGAAATTTTATGCTAATGATGTTATATTTGATGATGTTTTTTTGCAAAATGCGTAAAAATCTTTGGTTACATATGTTTTAGCAAAAAATATTGAACTTTTTATATTTGTTGTTATACATTAAATTTATAAAAAAAAATTAAACATGTGCGGTAAATTAAAAAGGCGCGCGCCATTTGCCATGCCGTGTGCCAAGGCTCCAAAGAGGTTTTGCGCCTTTTTGCACCATGCACCATTAATAACTATGGACCAAACACTTCGTCTTTGGTTCCTATTCACTAATCCTATAATCTTAAATTTATAACACTACAGCTAAACAAACCCTAAGTAAAAAAACTCCCAACTCATGGTTCTGGTACGTGGATCGCTAACTTCCATGCGCTCATGTCCGACACCAGCTCTTCGGATATATTCTAAACCCTCAAATCTCTTTTTACTACTTCCACCCATGCCAACCTTGGTCGACCTCTACCTCTCTTTGAGCATTTGATGCGGCCTATAATTCCAAAGTGCAGTGGTGCCTCATGAGGCCTTTGTTGGAGATGTTCAAACCATCTTAAGCGGTGTTGGACTAACTTTTCTTTAACTGGTGCTACTCCAATTTTGTCACGCATATCATCATTCCTAATTCGGCCTCGTCTTGTATGACCACAACTCCATCGCAGCATATGCATCTCTGCTACACTTATCTTCTGGACGTGTTGTCTTTTAGTAGGCCAACATTCTGCACCATACAACATCGCAGGTCTAATTGTCAGTCTATAGAATTTTCCTTTAAGCTTTTGTGAGACTTTCCTATCACAAAGAATGCCAGACTCTAGTGCCATTTCACCCATCCCACTCGAATTCTAAAACTAACATTTTCATCAATCTCGTCATCATACTGCAACATTGACCCTAAATATTGAAAGGATTCCTTCTTGGACACTACTTGTCTGATCAGAATGACATCTCCATCCTTTGACCTGACACCACTGAACTCGCATTTCATATAATCAGTTTTAATTTTGCTAAGCCTAAAATCCTTTGATTCTAAAGTCTTTCTCCACAACTCCAATTGTCTATCAACCCCTATTCTACTTTCGTCAATCAGCACAACATCATCAGCAAAGAGCATACACCAAGGAATCTCACCTTTAAAACCCTTCGTAACATCATCCATCATTAGGGCAAAAAGGTAAGGGCTTAAAGCCGATCCTTGATGTAATCTTATGTTAATGGAAAAGTCACTGGTTTCACCATCGCATGCTCTAATGCTAGTTACAACATCATCGTACATATCCTTGATAAGGATAATGTACTTTGTTGGGACTTTCTTCTTTTCCAGAACCCACCACATAACGTTTCTCGTTACCTTATCGTAAGCTTTCTCCAAATCGATAAGTACCACATGTGGATTTTTCTTTTGCTCCCTAAATATCTCCATAAGTTGTCTTATCAAGAAAATTGAGAGTTAAATGTAGGAATATATATCAACATGTGGACTAAAGTACCAAGAAAACCGAGAGTTAAATGATAGAGTTAAACTTACAACTTCCAAATAATCATACCTTCCAAAGTGGAGCATATACAACACTTCATCCTAAAAATGATAGTTATTGTTGCTTCACAAGCGTCATCCTAAATCTGAGAAGATTTATTTGCTTAGAATCTATATATTAGAGTAGGTAGTTTATTGAAAAATACTATCCAAATCATGAATAAAAGAAAGCTTTGCAACAGTGTCACTCAATAGAGAAAATCTACTAGTTGTGGCAGTCTAAAAAAATAATATGGTACAATGACACCCCTTGTATTACATTATTGTATTAAAAAACTAAATTAGCCACAGATGAACAAAGTGAAGCTCTTCAGAAACTTATTATGATCTTGACACCCATCAATTAAAATGGACAAAAAGTTAGCAGCAAAACATTTCACGCATAAAATTGCAATTGATATTTGAAAAGTAAGATCAAATCTTATTTATAATTAGTAGCAATATTCACTATGACTATCTTATCAGGAAATTGTAAGAATTTAGAGACAAAGAGATGATTTACAAGATGAAAACAGGGAGATATGGTATTTTTTAGTTTACAATTCGAAGGTGTATATGATAGATATATATACTATGAAAAATAGAGTTTGATGCCCAAAATCTCTTCTTCTAGTTGTTCTAACTGATTACCAGATGATTACACACTTCATAATCTTATTAAAACATGAATAAAATAAAGCGTTAATTTAATTCATTTACTTTATTTTGGTTAAAGCAACTAAATCAATTGTCTACAAATTTGTTTAAACAAACAACTATCCTCAATGACCATTCATCCATCTACAATGTATATTAATTGATATAAAACACCTCACTATCATCAAAAAGGCAAAAAAATTGTATGCTAGATTGAAAGAGAAAACTTGTTCTAAAATTATTCAATTGCTCGTTCTATTTTAATTTTGTTAACTCTCCCCTTACTATTTTTGTTAAACTGACTACTATTTCTGTGAATCTTTGAGTCTTTACAAATTGCAACAAGATAAACTTAAGTTACAATAATAAATAAAACATTTTAAAATTGAAATTAGGAATCGAAATTATCATGTAATTAACCCTAAACTACGAATTAAATGCAAGATTCAACATATTGTAAATGAAATCTAAGTAGTAAAATGCAAGTTCAAAAAAAAATCTAAGTAATAAATACAAAAATACCTTAAATCATGTTAGGTTGGAGCAGTCGGCTCGAGTGGAAAGCGATGGATTAACCACTTGGTTTATAGATAACATTGGATTCGAAGACGCCGGGGTCGGGTATCGGTAAATACCCGAAACCACTTCGATTTGAAATCTTCTCTAATTCTTTATAGATTGATATGTAAAATCAATAGGCTGGTTTGGGATAATACGGACCATTTAAACTAAGTTGGATACTTAGATATTGTTTTGTGATAATAAGTGTTAACTGTATAAGTTGTTTACTTGTAGTAAAGTACGAGTTACCCCGGGTTTAAATAAGTTCTATGGATTGAAATTTCATGATATACGGGTTTACTCACGCTGGTTTCCAGCCTGACCCGGGTGTTACTTTGATGTAATGCTCGGGTCAGACCGAGTATTACAGATTTTCAGGTAAGGACGTTCTGGAGCTCAGGAGGCGAGCTGGTCAGCAGGATCGTATGGAGTATATTCCGCTGTGATATATTGTTATTTATCTGGGACAAGTTATTTTAACTGTCCAGTGACTGTGAAATGTTGTAACTCTGATGTATTAAAATGTAATTGACTGATACAGCTTTCTTTGTGTAAAGAATATTATCTGATATTATATTTTGATCCGCTGCGATTTGTGAGAATCAGTGTTGTGTTTCTGTTTCTTCTTCTTCTTCTATCTCTTTCTTCTTTTTCTAACTATTTGGAATTTTCACGATCGAAAATTTCAGGTCGTTTAATTTGGTATCAGAGCAAAGGTTAAGCGAGAACCTTGGCTCTGGTGGGTGTACTCATAAGGATAGGGTCAATAGTACCCTAGAATGAGTTGAGTGTGTATATATATATATATATATATATGAGAGCGTACTTGTTATTTTCATATATAAAGATTTTAAATGATTTTATATAAGAATATATTTTGATATATATAAAACAATATTTCTTACTAATAAATGTTAAGGTAATTGGTTGTTCAATTATTAGAATTAAATTAAGAGGTAATAGAAATATAACCAAACTGAAATTGAATAAAGATAAGTTTGAAATAGATTCGAACTAAAATTAAAATCTTGAATTTGGGAAAGAGTTTCAGAATAAGATGATAATGAATGGTTCCAGATATGATAATCTTGGTTATTATCATAATTGATTGTTGTGTTTAATAATAAATATGTATTAATGAGTAAGCAAAATGAAATGTTTTAGGAAAGTAAAACATTTAGGCAAGTATGACTTATAAATTGGAACTGAAGATGATATAAATTGTGAAGTTTTAAATCTGGGTTTAGAATTTGAAAATTGTTTCAAATTGATAAAGAAATAATAAATAAGTATTATTTGAATAAAAGGGATTTGTTGCAAACAAGGGATGTTTAGAAACTGTTTTGAATTAAAAACCAAAGGTGATTTAAAATTTAAGGATAACTTAGTGTGTAAAGGAAATAATATGTATATATGAGGAATATACATAATATCAAAAATGGTTTAAAATAAACTCTAAATGTTGAGTTTTAAACTTGGAATGAGATGTGAAACCCAAGGTGATAATTTTTTGAACTTATAAGATTATTAATGTGAAGTTTAAATTTTGAAATGGGAATCCAAATTGGGTAAGGTTGGTTGGATTAAGTAAATTGAATTTAACTTTGGGAAAGTTAAACAATTTAACAAGCAACCTGAATTGGAAATTTCAAGATGAAATTGAGATTTAACTTGGGAAGTTAAATGGTTAATTTTAAATGGGAGTTTGTGTGATCTCAAAATGGGTTTGAGATCTGGAAATTGAAAATGGATATTTTAAAATAATTGGGATAATATTATCCTATTGTTATTAATAATCTTTAGATTGTGAATTGGATTTGTTTAAGTGAATGAAGAAATGGATTGTGGTGATATATCCATTATTTAAATAAAAGGGAAATTAAACTTTAATTTGAAATTAAGGATATGGAATTACTTTGAACTGAAAATTTGAATAATTGAATTTGTAAACTAAAATTGTTTTGAACTCTTATTTGAACTTTGAAATAAGTTAAGTAAAGATAATCTAAAATGGAATTTTGAGAATTGGACTCAGAATTAAATTGTTTAAAGATTTGGATTATTGATTTAAAAATAAAGGTTAATTTGATTTAAGGGGTTAAATCAACATTTGAAAATTTAACTCGAATTTATATAATGCGAGAGGGTATAAAGTTGAGATTTAGATTTTGTTAGTTCAAACTGAATTTAGTTTGGATTAATTAGAAGTGAAGATGGATAAGTATACAATTAAATGGAAAATTTGAATTGGAAAGAAATTGAGGATAAATTCAACTTGAATTGGGGATAAATCAAGTTCAAGGGAAATTGAAGTTATTCAAATTAGAAGTGAGTTAATTTAAATGGAAGTGGAAATTTAAATTGAATTGATGGGAAATTGAACAGTTTGACTCTGGACTATTTTCAAAATAAATTATTTTAATATAAATCTATTTTTCCAAACTATTTACTATACAACTTTTCTTTTTAAACCTAAAACTATCTTAAGCTTGTTTTACAATTACTTTTGGAACTATTTAACTATTTTACAACTGTTTTATAAACTAATTACTATTTTTCTACTACTTTATAACTGATTACTGTTTTACAACTATTTTGCAATTATTTAAAATTTCTATAACTATTTGATTATTTTCCAACTATTTACAATTACTTAACTATTTTACAGCCTTTTACCGTTAATAATTATTTTTCAACTATTTATTTTTAAAATTTTCAAGCTATTTTCTAAATATAAACTGGTTGGAGTTCAAAACTGTTATTGATTAAATACTCAACTGAGATAAGAATTGAAGTGATAATCCAAATGGGGATTAAGACAAATGTGAATAAGTGAATAAAATCAAAGTGAGGATGAATAGAAAGGGAATTGATTTAACTAATAATCAATGAAGATAAATACGTAGGATGTACGTATATTATTCTATTCGCATAGCGATTTGATCCAGATTCGAGCACAGAATTTCGAGATAGTATTATCGATCCGAGTTGGGATTTTTCACTCAATTTTCGACGGCGAACCTGGATATGGATCTTTGATTGGTTCTGGATATTCTCTATCATAGTTGTGACTATGCAAGGAGAATGACGGTTTATGATCAAGAAACCAGATATGAGTCCGCACTAGGAAGTCGGGTGGACAATTCTAGTTCGGAAGTGAAATTATGTGATCGAGTGAGCGATCAGATTGATATTGCGTACGGATGATGTGTGGACATCGTACGAGTTTAAATGAAATTGGCATTGAAATTGTGGATAAGAACTGTAAATGATTTTTGAAATTGAAAGTATATTTTGTGAAATATATGATGACGTAAAGTGGAAATTGGATATTTCTATGGTAAAAATTTACTTTATGGAAGTAAGCAATTTGGTAAGTGACTTTATAGAGTAATCAAAATTGAATATTTGATTTGGAATAAACAAAGTTATGTATCTTTGTTATATATATGATAAGGATCCCCTTGTTGAACCTTTTGCCAGAAGAAAAGGGTTTTTGAAAGTATTTAAAGTACAAAAAAGGAAATTTATACAAGTATGAATAGAACCAAAGATTTTCCAAGATTATTATATGCATGTATATATAAAAAAAAGGATTTGTGGAAAATGATTTTGAGGAAAGGTTTTGGGAACCTACGGCATTTGGAAAGGCTTTTGATTTTTGGATAAAAACAATATTGGGATTTGGAAAAGCCTGATTTGTGAATTATCGATTTTGGGAATCGATTTTGTAAAGGAGATTTATATGAGATTCATACTAGGTGTATGATTTGGAAAATACTATATGTGTATAGTATAAAATGTTTTGAAGTGGCTCTGTGTAACGACCCAGTATTTTGGACCATTCAAATCGACAATAAATCCACACATGTCGGAATTGAATAATTCAAAACAATAGATTGTTAATTTAAATTGGCAAAACTCAACATATACAGTAAATAAAATAATCACAGATCACAGACACAGACACAGAGTAATATAACAATAATGCAGCGGAAACAAAAGAATAGTAGTTCATGAAGCTACTATATATATAACAGAGTTAAACAAGATACAACAGAAGTCTCGAATACAATAGTCAAATACAATATCAGAATACATCACTGGAATCAACTGAATAATTGAAAGATGGATAGATAGCTGGATCTCCAAGCGAAGCTCCAACTCCAAAGGTGAGTCTCGAGTACTGGTACACTCAGTCTGACCCGAGCGTAAAGAAAACACAAAACACTCGAGTCAGGATTAACATTCTTATATCAATAAATCCAACTCAAGTGAAATAACGACTGAAATACAAGTGACTCAAAGGATGTTTGGGATAACCATCCTCTAAGGATCCATTAAACTATCTATATATACAGTAGAATACGCTAAGTAGATAATGTCTAATCAGTAAAGTACGATATCAAAATAGCGTTAAGTCATGGCCCATTCCAGCCTTAACACATTTTTATTCCCAAGAGCATATACAAGACCGTAGTTTCCCCAAAACCGGAAGTCACCAGAGGGCAATCCATATAATAAAGGTACAAACCAAAATCGTAGTGGTCGCGAATAGGATAATCAGTATGACAAGGTACATGAGGCAATACCAACTAGGATACTAGTAGTTGCGTGATCCGGACTGATGTTGGGCATAGCAGCTACTACCCCAACACCGCGAAACAACACTCCCAAATCAAGGGGTGCACCCAAATCGAATCACAAAGTAATAGATATGGTAACGAAGAAGTGTGTCCGCTAGAGGTGGCGAACCTCAATGGCCCGACGCGGCTCCTGTTTTAGTCATGTCAAGGGTCATCCAAAATCGTTCTCTTTCTTCAGTCAACGCGTTCATCAAAACCATCCACTTCGTTCTGGATCAACACTCCGCGTATATTAGTTATTAAAGTGGTTTTCGGTATCGACAGAGAGTATGTCCATATCCGATCCCGGTCTCTTTAATAACTACGTATTATTACACCGATGGTCATTTAATAAAATTTCAAAATAGTTATATTTCAAAACCGACATATCATTGCCATTTCAAAACCATATCAATACGATATCACTTTCACTTCAAATAAATCCATTTCCAAAATCATAGTACTTTTCCAAAGTTATAACGCTTTCGAAATCATGGTCTTTTAAAAATCAAAACACTTTGGAAATCACAGCTTTGAAATCATAGCATTTTGGAAATCATAACACTTTTCTTTTAAACAGTTTAGATATTAAAATTAGTATATATAATAAAATAGTTTATAAATAAAATAATTTATATTAAAAATGATTTATATTAAAATAGTTTATATTAAAATAATTTATAATGTAAAATATCAATATTTTAAATATAATTTAAAATTACTTTATAAAATAAAATAGATTCCTCAAATTTCGCAAATCGAATCAAATTAACTCGAATTCCAAAATTTTAATTAAATTAAATCTCAAATCATAAATTTCAATTTGATTCAGTTGCTCAATAAATCATTTCAAATTATATCGATTTCAAATATGGATTTGGAACCCAAAATAAACCATTTAAATTTTCAATATATTTCAAAGTCAATATATTCACATTTCAAACTAAATTTGATAATTCCATTTATATCTCAATTTAATTTCATTACATTTTGTTTCCGAGATATTTCTTTAATCATTTCAATACATCAAAATACAACTTCAATTTACAATTTTATATAGACAAAATATCCCATTTAAATTTATATAAGATTGAAATATTCATTTAAGCCACTTCTTAATTAATTCAAGTTATAAAACATATCTTAAAATTCCAAATTTAATAGGTTTCAAATCAACTTATTTAAGTATAATTCTTAAATAATTAAGAATTCCAAATCAATTCAAATTTATCTTTCAACCTGAAACATTATAAATTCTATATTTAAAAATATAAATTTTACATAAATACTTAAACATATTTCATATTGATTCAAATCAACTTTAATAAATCTTTAAAATCATTATTTATTAAAACCATATATTTCTTTCAAAACTGTAGAAATGATTTCAAAACATTTATATATAGACCAACGGTGTCTGTATATAATTTTCTATCCTATGGTCAAGTGATACGGATATTTATCATTTCAATCTGCAATTTAAAATATATTCGGGTATATATCTTTTCAACCCGAAATCCCAAATTCAACTTAATTTGAAAATCGCTTGGGTTTATCATTTCAACCCATAACGATTTTCTCCTATTCTAAAGTCTGTTCGGGTATGTATCATTTCAACCCATAGTGATTCTATATTAACAGGGAACTTGCAGAGTGATAACAGATATGATAATAATATAACAACGGTAACAGGCATATATCATCAGTATAAATAACAGATAAGGGTGTCAGATGTCACAGGTGAACAGATACAGATGATGGCATATATATATATCAATATAAATAGCAGATAATGATGTCAGGTGTCACAGGTGAACAGATACAGATGATGTCATAGATATAGCAATATAAATAACTAACAGCAGCATATTCCAATTGTCGTTTCAATTGAAATCAAATTTAATAAATATAAGAACATTAATCGTGAGTGATTGCTCACCTTTCGAGGTTAGAGAAGAACGAGAACGAGCTAAGTTACGAATCCAAGCACGAATTTCAAAGCAAAGCATGATGGACACGAGTTTGATGGACAAAGCTGATAAATAGAAATGGATGAAATCTATCAGAACTGGATTGATACAAATAGATGGTATAAGCGAATTTATATATATATAACTATATATATATAATCAAATTCTAAATTCAAACATATATCAAATTAAATATATAATATAGGAATTTCAAAATCCAAAATAGTATATGTATATATATATATATACAAATATAAGTAAGCTATTTATACAAGCCATTACTACATTCATGTTACTCAAAATGTATGCAGACAAAATGTATATGCGAATAACTAACTATGTGTAACCAAATATGTAGACAAGCTTATATATACTAACATGAACAATATTGTATACTAATATATATCAAAACTGTTCAACCATTACTTATATACATATTAATATATACTTTATATTCTCAGAACCAAAGCAAGATAGAACTGACTAAAGTGAGTTACAAATCAACTTATAAACATAGAAAGTAACGTATATATTTAATATAAAACAATATTATATCTAAGTTGCGGGTACAATGTTAATATAAAACCATATTATATTATACTTAATATAAAGTAATGTATATAGATGATTTATATTCTCAGATCTAAACATACCGTAACATGCATTAGGACTGACATGTGTAAGTGTAACCGACATATGCAAACAACAGTTATATATATAGCTTATATTAATTTGTAAAGAAACAGATTGCATAAAGCAAAACAAAAACAACTAATATATACAACACACAAATATACCACTACCAGATAGACGTGCATATTAATAGCTTTGAAAACTTTTATAAATAAATAAATACTTAACTAAGATATGTTATTATTCTTACGCATAACCATCTGCTAGATAAAATTTATCCCTTGAGTAATAAACGCAGGTCCTATATATACAACTAAACTTCAGCAAGCAAAAAGAACAGCACTACAAAATAACTTGTAATATATACGAAAGCTTATAAAACCTTATTTATCTTTGAAATCCCAAAGTAGATTATACAACAGTTTATATACACGTTATCTACATATATATTATAAACAGTTTTATTTATATATATTATAGACTTGTACAACCTTCACAGTGTATTACAGTAACATATAGCTTGTATTATGAATTACATATACTATGTACACAAATAAATAAACATTTATAAAGCAAGACATAAACTGCTTATATATACAAACAACTTATAACATATATATCAACGAATATATACATATTACCTATATACGAAATAAGAAGAACAGCCGAACTCGAGATGGGCGAGTGGCGAGTTGCTCACGGCAGAGAGAGGAGGGTGACAGGCTACGGCTTGCAGGCTGGAAGGAGATCTCGGTGAGATGTTGATCAGCACGTGGTTAGAGGTTGTAGTGGGAAGGCCTTGCGTGCATGGGTGTAAGGCAGTTCGCCCGAGGTTGGAGAGGCGGCACGAGGATTGGTGAGAGAGGGTGGAGGTGGAGGCGAGGCAGTGGAGAGAGAAAGGGATAGGGAAGCTCGGGTGAGTAGATGGTGGCGAGTTCGTGTTAGGTGAGGGAGAGGCGTGCTTGGCTTCGGTGAAAGGTGGAAGTGGAGGAAGATGATGGAAAGGAGGAGGTAAAATATGTACAGGCAAAATTTCAACAAACGTTCTATGATATATGGTCCTCAAAAGCAAAAGAACGTGGTATATAAGAGATGAAGAGTCACGTTCTGTACAATAGGCAACAGCAAATGATGATGGGAAACGAGCTGCCGGTAGGGAAAAGAAATGAGTAGCCTACAGAAGCTAGGAATGCAAAATGAATAGACTACACAGTGGGGAAACGAACCAACGTAAAATAAATTGAACGTTGGAATTAGTAATTTTCAGCCCTTGAAATCTGGAAAAATATAAAAGCAACGGTTGCACTTTGATTCAGAAAAATAATCAAAGTATTAATGGCTTGATTGGACAACACGTTTCAAATTTTGAAACCGAAGAAGTAGCAATGTCACAGTTTAGGGTACCTTTACAACGAACAGTTTATTGTTTCCGTCGCATACCGGACCTCAAAATACATAAAAAAATTATCGCCGAGATAAGCATGGAGAGATGATCAAAACGACATAAAGGTATTAGCAGTACGATTTAATTATTAAAATTCGAATTTTCTAATAGCGGAAAATGCAAGAAAAACGCTGAAAAATAAGATCGACGGAGCCAAAGATATCCGAATTTGGAAAAACGACAAACTGACATCTTGCTCAGAAGATGGTTTAGAATTTTTCTATGTAAAAATATTTAGGTTCTGAAAACATTTTATTTTCATTGCTTTTTAACTGATTAAATTGAAGTGAATTTACGCGCAAAATAAACTTTCATATTTTCGGACGAAAATTTACTGGTTGCTATGTTTAACTAGACGCATTCCAAATATCAAATTTTTTTATTTCAAAATTTTATCGTTTTAAAATTTCACAAAATTTCAACTAATTACGTTATTAAAATAGTTGAAATTTACGGGTCGTTACACTCTGGGGAAAAAGGCTCTCCCTTGAAATGAACTTCTCAGGAGTGCCCCAGGGTGGTACTGCCTTGAGCCTAAAAAAGGGGGAGGTTCTAAAGTTGATCCTGTGAGGAGTCCGGACAAACTAGTTCCTGAGGATTATTGGGTAGCAAAAGTCAAGGGTGCTGATTCCTACATGGGCATTTGGGTTATGCTATGATGTCACATCCTGAAATTTTCGACTTTCGAAAATTCGACATCGATACTCACTTTATCGACTGCCGAGAAATCGAGTGCCGGAAACTCCAATAGTGAGGGTTTTAAGAAAAAGAAAAAGTAGAAGAAGAAGAAGATAGAAGAAAAAGAGAAGAAAGAAAGAAGAACACATCAGAACAACATCAGAACAGAAAACAATATTCAGAATCTTACACATCGCAGCGGAACAATATATAATAGATAAATCAGTAATCTTTAAAACAAAGAATTTTATCAGTTTTTATACATACATCAATCAGAGTCAATATACAACAATGGACAGTTTTATAAACTCGTCCTCATACAGAATACACAGCGGAATAAATACTATCAGATACAAATACTACGTCTCGCCATCCAGCTTATCTCCAAAGCTCCAGAATATCCTGATAATATAACTCTAGGCTGCCCGTGTGGAAATTGGTGGGCACCCAGAGTTTAGAAGGGAACAATAAACTCCGAGTCAGTCATGGTGACTGGTGTGAGATCGTAAAACAGTTATTCTTTAAAAATAAACAACAGGATAATTTTAAAGTCAATTCGAAATGCTTTTGGAAAATGAAACTACCATAAGACCTCCCACCACACACACAATGCAAACGCAGAATTGGAGAAGATTTCTTCTTATGATAGTCAAAGATGCTTACTACGCAAAATCAAATCATTTTTGATATTATTATTAGTGCATAGTGTAGAAAACATTTCGAAAGTATAATATAAATCTTAGCCAGCATAGACATTTCGAACTATGCCTACTATAGCTACCATCCAAACAGTGGGGCGCCACCATAAGTGAATGGCAGGTTCTACAACTAATACCGTACAAGTCACGTATTGTTTCTTTGGATTTCCAACAAATGGTCAGGCTAAGGAACTTCCTATCCACGATGGGTACGTCCCTGGAATAGACGACCCGAGAACCTAACCGGATCTCTGCCAACACAAGGCCGGGTTACCTCTGCAAAAATAGGTAACTACTGACACGCGTATGCCATCCCCCGATCGTCACCGATCTTCCCGAGGATCCCCGATTTCCAACAAACCACAAAGTAATAATAACTGTGCAGCAACCACAGAGGTTAAGTATCTGGGCTCCATACCATGATACCACCTTTATCCAGAAGGAATGACATACACTAAGGGGCGCTACTCCCTAGAACCTTGCCGCATTCGTCCTGTTTCGACCATTTCCGGGGTGTGAGGCTCGACGAAGTCCCGTCCACAAAGCTACGCTTTCTCAAAAAGCCCTGCTTCGGGTCAAACAAAATGATCAACCTATGATCACAAAGATATAAGATCAAACAAATGATCATATCACAAATGATCAAACACTGATCATTTCACAGCAACACTCAATATGCCACGTTACCAAATTGGGATATATCGCTGATGAATTTCAACTACATAACCTCTGAGCTCGTACGTCTCAGAGAAGGGTGTTAAGCTAAGAGAATAAATTCTCCGCCACCAACATAAATGTATTTGAAAGAAATCAGCTTTATATCTCAAATTGTAACGTCAGACACACAATCCATACAAGTCTGTTCCGGGATCGAACAGAACCGAAGGCACTTCTCACGAAGCCCTTGCATTTCCGGATAAATTTCTAATCACGTCAGGACTTCCCGTCACTAAGGGTGATAAAAACCTCTAAATCGGAGATCAGCCGATGTAGAGTAACTCGACGGTAATCCTTCCGTTTTCAAAAATATCCGGTCTTCAACACCGGTCTTCAAATGCGATTCATACGACGTATCACATATTCGGAATGGGTTATACGACCCCATGGTCCTTTCCCGGCTAACCCGAATAGTGAGCGATTATTCAAAAATAAGTGTGGCATTCAAATTCATCCAATTCACAACAAATACCTATCTAAAGGTAATTATTGATAGTCGGTTATTTAACTATCAATAAAGATGCGCAACATCATCAGATTCCAAATAATTTTCCAAATTATTTTATCTTCCAAAATATCTTTTACTAGATATAAAATTTCCACACTTCTAAAATAAATCGATATTTATTTTTAAACAGTCTCCCTTTTATAAATTCCATAGTGAATTTATATTTTTCAAATATCTACAGATATACGATTTTCAAATCGATTTCAATATTCAATTTCAATTTATCTTTACAAAGATAAATTCTCAAAACGTTCATTTCATTTTGGAAAAGAAATTTCATACTTATTTAAAAATAAGTATTTCACAAATCATTTATTTTCAACACTTGGAAAATATTCGATATACTTAAATCAAATTAAGTATATATTTCATTCTTTAAGGAAATCTATTTTCTATAACAACATCAATTTGAGTCAAAACGAATGTTACGTAAAACATCGTTACGACGACTCAAAATCACTAGTATAGGGATTCAAATTTAGATAGATATATATAAATCCCAATACTACATTAAAAACATTTCCTTTTGGAAATCATTTACTATAACAACAGTGTTATAGTCCACCATTTCCTTATGTTTCTCGAAAACGTCTATTTCAACAATAAATGTTGAAATCTATGATTTCGATATTTCACACGTTTAAAACATCTTTTAAAACAACTTCATTTAACAATATTCCTTTTCCTAAAATATATTGATTTTATTCAATAATATATATTTACTGTCCAAATTCGTGAATATAATCACTATCCCAATTTTAACAATTTCTACACATTTAACTTAAAGGATAATTCGCTGTCCAAAATCACGAATATATCTCCTTTAATAACTTCAATGTTAAATTTATCAAATTCTATTGATTTTGAATTTATAAACAATGTTTATAAATCCCATTTCTATTTATAAAACTTCGATTTCTAAATTTTCCAATTCAACTTATATAACTCAATTATATACCGGAAGTTTATATTATAAGTTAAGAACTTATAATCCATTTATTTACAACATCTATTCATTTCTCATCTAAAATGTCAAAATCCCATTTATAAGATAATTGCTTATAAACCTTTTTGTTTTACAAAATCTATCCATTTAATAACTTCACAATTTATGAATCAATAAATTTCAATTCACTTATGGAATCCATTTTTATTTGATTTTAACACTTAATAAAACTCATTTCAAAATTACAATATTTTTAATTAATAAAAACATCAATTTTTATAAATCTTTTTATATGAATTGTTTAAAATACTTCAACAATCCCATTTTAAACTATTTCATAATCTTTATCAATTGTTTATTTCAAAAATAACATTTTTGTCGTATTTCACAAAAATCACAATTTTTACTAACATTAAAATTTTAACATTTATTTATTTAAAATAAACCAATTCAAAAATTTCAATAAAACGTATATTTCTACAAATCACTTTACAAATCCTTTTAAATTCCAAAATCGTTATTTTTAAACTTTAAAATTGAACCTGATGATGCAACGCATCAATTAGTCCATCACAACATCAAACATCATATATCATCATATGATGACAGAATATATATCAACATCTGTAAATAAATAAATACAGTTGAGGAATCCAGTTGGATCCCTCCAACCTGTTTCCCTGCATCCAAAGACGTCAGCACAATACCAATTCCGCTCCAGTACGGAATTATCGCGGTATATAGGTTTTTATAAATCCGCTTACTAACGGCGCAATAGGGTCTCATCCGCTATACGAGGCGGGAAATCATCAATCCAATATATACATATGCCAATATGTATATATTGCTATATATAATAGATATCCTACTATATCTAATACAAACAGCAATCAATCAGTCAATCAAAATCCAACTTCATTTGAGTGAGAAAAAGATCTCACCTTAGCTTTATTTTCCCATCCATTTTAGTTCCAGTTTGTTTTCTCCAAATTTCGACCTTGTATAAATAATTTACATCATTTATCAATATTCGAAATAAATCGAACAATTTATTTCTTTTCAATAGATTAAATTAATTAATACTTTTCATTTGAACTAACTCGAAAAAAATCCATTACTATTTAATAAATTACTTAACTATTTTTTTTCCTTCTTTTCTAAATAAAACATAGGATTTTCTTGAATCTCTTACTGCAATTTAAAACAGAAATAACTAAAAAAAACAAATCTATGTTAAAAACTTACTGCTCGAACCTTATATATTATTTGAAAATTTTTTTGTTAATATTTCCTGTGAGATACCTTTTTCTTTGATAAAGTTCACAAAACCAAATTCGATAATTTAAACTAGAGAAATTATCAAATCAGTAATCCATTTCTCTGTAAATATTTTGTTCTAATTACACTTAAACAAACCGAGCAAGAATTACCTTCACTGCCCTCGTCGCCTGCAATTCCTTCAAGCGAGGATCACCATCGCGAACCTCCAACTGCCTTCGAGCCCCAAATCGTTATTCCCTGATGCCGCAACTACCCCTAACTCTCGACATCTCCCAGCACAACGCGCGTTCCTCTTGCCCTAGTCTCGACCGTGGCCTTGAGGAGACGAACCAAAGCTGCGCCTTTACTTCCATGCTCGACTTCGAGCCCCAGTTCCTACGCGCCTTGCCGACGAACCCACGACTACCCCAGCCTCACGTGCAAAGCTCCTGCGCTTCCACCTTCGATCGAACTCCACGTGAGACACTCCACCTCGAAGTCTGATGTCGCGCCTACACGAGCTGCCGCGTGACTCAATCGCGACTTCCCCTCGCGTGAGCGAGCACACGACGCCGCTGTCGATTTGATTTTGAACTCGCGCCTCCCTGTTTTGGATTGAACGATTCTGTTCTTAGCTTGGGGCCATTTTTTTTTCTTTTTATTGTATACGAATTGAATTCGTATACGAACTGAGGTATGAAGAAAGGGAGGAACTCGGCTTCGATTTTGAACGAGAGGAAAGGGAATTTCGTTTTATTTCCTGGAGAGGATACTCGGCTGCCATTGATTTTTTTTTATCTTGTTTCGTTCGTTTGATTTTTATAAAACTGGAAATTCAATTTAGAAATGGGAAGGAGGGAGACAGGGGTACGTGCCTTCACGATTCCTTCCGTGATTATAGGCGTATTCAATGGGAGACAACGTGGTGGTGTAAATTAACAAAATTTTAATTTGAATTTCATTTAATCTCTACGCGTTTAATTATCGTGTGTTCTCAAAACAACTCCAAACGATACGAAATTTAAAACCCGGTGATAATTTAACGTTACGGACCCAACGAAACTGGTTTCGTCGAATTCCGAGACTGTTTGAAAATTGACTATTTTATAAATATCGGTTCGAGTGATTATTTTCAAAACTGAACAAAACAGTTCGAAATTAAATTCTGAAGCTTCTATCATCTTCAGTATTATCAATACGAATTTTAAAAGCTTTCGAAATATTTTTCTTCAGCTTAAAATTGTAGATTCAAATTTTTATTCAATTCAATAGATTAAATTTTATAATTTAATCGCAAATTTCAAATTCATATCGGGGATTCAAATTAAATCATCGTTCGAATATTTAAAATTAATTAAATATTTCCAATTTAATTCGTTCGAAATTCCGGGTCGTTACAAACTTCCCTCCTTAAAAGAATTTCGTCCTCGAAATTATAAGTTAGGAAAAAAAAGTCCTTAACTCGTCTACTATTTTTCACAATTCAATAGTTTTATCAAATTTCCAAAACCAATCTTTCTACTAAAGATTCGTTCTCAACTCAACTAAATTTCCAACTTCAATTTTAAGTTTCAAACAACATTGTTTACCTTAACAATTCGAATTTAAGTCTAAATTCAAATTTCAACTTTCAAAATTTCTCAAAAATTTTCTAACGCCCTAAATTTTCAAAAAATTTCGCCAGCGTCTCCTTTGCGCGGCTAATACGGTACTACTACAAAACGTCCCTACGGACTCTCAGATTTCAAAAAGAAAAAGAAAAAGCCAAGCGGCTCGAGAGAAATCATCAAAAACTCATATTAAAACTCAAATACGTACCTTTTTCGAGCAATTCAAATTTATCTGTGAAATCAAATCCAATTTCTTTATAACACCTGTATATCTTACTAGCCATTATATCTAGTTATAACATCCAACTATTTTGCAAATTTTATTACAAAATTTTCAATATAACTGCGTATATCATCTTTAGCTCACTATTGAAGTTATATCCATTATCTTCAATTTTACATTTCAATTTCTCATTTGAGTTCAATTCACAATTCCAATCTAATTTGGATTCAATTTACTTTCAATTCTGAAATATTGAATTTTATCAATTATCTGTCATTTACAACTGCACTATCTTAAATTAGTTCCAATTACTAATTCGTTCGTCTTCAATTTGAATTTCATTCCAATCAGATTTCAAATATTCTATAAGTTATCAACTTATTTACATTCCATTATGAATTTTATCTTTTATTCATCTTTCATTTATAATTATTCAATTCAATTCATTTCTTACAAATTTGAAACGAATTTCAATTTTCAATCTCATTTTATTTAATTGATTCACTTGCAAATTTATTCGTTCATTCACAATTTTCATTTATTTTCATAATTCAGTACTCAATTCCAGAGTCTTTTCAACCTTTTCAAAACCATCTTGAAAACAATTCAAATTATCTTTTTGAATTTCCAAACAAAACCCAAATTTCAAACAACTTCCATTTAAAACAATTTGGCAGCAATTCCTCTTCTGGAAACCCGAAAATGAACACCGGTGATGCCATGGTCATCATCGGAATTATTTTCCAGCGACCGAAAAGAGTTTAGAGCTTTTCATTTCTTCAAAACATTTTTCAAACCTTTAAAATTCATTTTCAAATCAAAAATGGTTTAAACTTTCCAAATCTCCAAAATTTTCAAACTCCTTTCAAAACTTTTCCAAAACTTCTCTGGAATTCCGTTTTAATTTACAATTCACATTTATAATTTACATTCTCAAATTTCATTCGTATGTGAATCAATTTCTTAACTTTGGAGTTATGATTTCAATTTCTTATTCAATTTTAGTGATGATAATTTAATAATATTACTTCTAGCAACCATGCAACCATATACTATAGTAATTCATAGAAAAACATTTCTTTTATATACAAAAATAGTTTTGGGCAAAATTATTTCATTCACCCTATTTTAAAACAATACTGTGCCGAACTATTCTATTCGAGTGTTTAGAAACCCCTTCGATACAGTTTTGCAAGACTGTGCCGACGAAGGTTCATATACCACTCAATAAACCAATCATCACAATACAAAACAATTTTATATTCACTAACAAATACGCGCTCGTATATATTATTACACTCAACTCATCCTAGAGTACTACTGACTCTATCTCTAATGAGTAACACCCAACAGAGCAGGGTTGTCGCTTAACCATATGCTCTGATACCACTTTGTCACATCCTGAAATTTTCGACTTTCGAAAATTCGACATCGATACTCACTTTATCGACTGCCGAGAAATCGAGTGCCGGAAACTCCAATAGTGAGGGTTTTAAGAAAAAGAAAAAGTAGAAGAAGAAGAAGATAGAAGAAAAAGAGAAGAAAGAAAGAAGAACACATCAGAACAACATCAGAACAGAAAACAATATTCAGAATCTTACACATCGCAGCGGAACAATATATAATAGATAAATCAGTAATCTTTAAAACAAAGAATTTTATCAGTTTTTATACATACATCAATCAGAGTCAATATACAACAATGGACAGTTTTATAAACTCGTCCTCATACAGAATACACAGCGGAATAAATACTATCAGATACAAATACTACGTCTCGCCATCCAGCTTATCTCCAAAGCTCCAGAATATCCTGATAATATAACTCTAGGCTGCCCGTGTGGAAATTGGTGGGCACCCAGAGTTTAGAAGGGAACAATAAACTCCGAGTCAGTCATGGTGACTGGTGTGAGATCGTAAAACAGTTATTCTTTAAAAATAAACAACAGGATAATTTTAAAGTCAATTCGAAATGCTTTTGGAAAATGAAACTACCATAAGACCTCCCACCACACACACAATGCAAACGCAGAATTGGAGGAGATTTCTTCTTATGATAGTCAAAGATGCTTACTACGCAAAATCAAATCATTTTTGATATTATTATTAGTGCATAGTGTAGAAAACATTTCGAAAGTATAATATAAATCTTAGCCAGCATAGACATTTCGAACTATGCCTACTATAGCTACCATCCAAACAGTGGGGCGCCACCATAAGTGAATGGCAGGTTCTACAACTAATACCGTACAAGTCACGTATTGTTTCTTTGGATTTCCAACAAATGGTCAGGCTAAGGAACTTCCTATCCACGATGGGTACGTCCCTGGAATAGACGACCCGAGAACCTAACCGGATCTCTGCCAACACAAGGCCGGGTTACCTCTGCAAAAATAGGTAACTACTGACACGCGTATGCCATCCCCCGATCGTCACCGATCTTCCCGAGGATCCCCGATTTCCAACAAACCACAAAGTAATAATAACTGTGCAGCAACCACAGAGGTTAAGTATCTGGGCTCCATACCATGATACCACCTTTATCCAGAAGGAATGACATACACTAAGGGGCGCTACTCCCTAGAACCTTGCCGCATTCGTCCTGTTTCGACCATTTCCGGGGTGTGAGGCTCGACGAAGTCCCGTCCACAAAGCTACGCTTTCTCAAAAAGCCCTGCTTCGGGTCAAACAAAATGATCAACCTATGATCACAAAGATATAAGATCAAACAAATGATCATATCACAAATGATCAAACACTGATCATTTCACAGCAACACTCAATATGCCACGTTACCAAATTGGGATATATCGCTGATGAATTTCAACTACATAACCTCTGAGCTCGTACGTCTCAGAGAAGGGTGTTAAGCTAAGAGAATAAATTCTCCGCCACCAACAGAAATGTATTTGAAAGAAATCAGCTTTATATCTCAAATTGTAACGTCAGACACACAATCCATACAAGTCTGTTCCGGGATCGAACAGAACCGAAGGCACTTCTCACGAAGCCCTTGCATTTCCGGATAAATTTCTAATCACGTCAGGACTTCCCGTCACTAAGGGTGATAAAAACCTCTAAATCGGAGATCAGCCGATGTAGAGTAACTCGACGGTAATCCTTCCGTTTTCAAAAATATCCGGTCTTCAACACCGGTCTTCAAATGCGATTCATACGACGTATCACATATTCGGAATGGGTTATACGACACCATGGTCCTTTCCCGGCTAACCCGAATAGTGAGCGATTATTCAAAAATAAGTGTGGCATTCAAATTCATCCAATTCACAACAAATACCTATCTAAAGGTAATTATTGATAGTCGGTTATTTAACTATCAATAAAGATGCGCAACATCATCAGATTCCAAATAATTTTCCAAATTATTTTATCTTCCAAAATATCTTTTACTAGATATAAAATTTCCACACTTCTAAAATAAATCGATATTTATTTTTAAACAGTCTCCCTTTTATAAATTCCATAGTGAATTTATATTTTTCAAATATCTACAGATATACGATTTTCAAATCGATTTCAATATTCAATTTCAATTTATCTTTACAAAGATAAATTCTCAAAACGTTCATTTCATTTTGGAAAAGAAATTTCATACTTATTTAAAAATAAGTATTTCACAAATCATTTATTTTCAACACTTGGAAAATATTCGATATACTTAAATCAAATTAAGTATATATTTCATTCTTTAAGGAAATCTATTTTCTATAACAACATCAATTTGAGTCAAAACGAATGTTACGTAAAACATCGTTACGACGACTCAAAATCACTAGTATAGGGATTCAAATTTAGATAGATATATATAAATCCCAATACTACATTAAAAACATTTCCTTTTGGAAATCATTTACTATAACAACAGTGTTATAGTCCACCATTTCCTTATGTTTCTCGAAAACGTCTATTTCAACAATAAATGTTGAAATCTATGATTTCGATATTTCACACGTTTAAAACATCTTTTAAAACAACTTCATTTAACAATATTCCTTTTCCTAAAATATATTGATTTTATTCAATAATATATATTTACTGTCCAAATTCGTGAATATAATCACTATCCCAATTTTAACAATTTCTACACATTTAACTTAAAGGATAATTCGCTGTCCAAAATCACGAATATATCTCCTTTAATAACTTCAATGTTAAATTTATCAAATTCTATTGATTTTGAATTTATAAACAATGTTTATAAATCCCATTTCTATTTATAAAACTTCGATTTCTAAATTTTCCAATTCAACTTATATAACTCAATTATATACCGGAAGTTTATATTATAAGTTAAGAACTTATAATCCATTTATTTACAACATCTATTCATTTCTCATCTAAAATGTCAAAATCCCATTTATAAGATAATTGCTTATAAACCTTTTTGTTTTACAAAATCTATCCATTTAATAACTTCACAATTTATGAATCAATAAATTTCAATTCACTTATGGAATCCATTTTTATTTGATTTTAACACTTAATAAAACTCATTTCAAAATTCCAATATTTTTAATTAATAAAAACATCAATTTTTATAAATCTTTTTATATGAATTGTTTAAAATACTTCAACAATCCCATTTTAAACTATTTCATAATCTTTATCAATTGTTTATTTCAAAAATAACATTTTTGTCGTATTTCACAAAAATCACAATTTTTACTAACATTAAAATTTTAACATTTATTTATTTAAAATAAACCAATTCAAAAATTTCAATAAAACGTATATTTCTACAAATCACTTTACAAATCCTTTTAAATTCCAAAATCGTTATTTTTAAACTTTAAAATTGAACCTAATGATGCAACGCATCAATTAGTCCATCACAACATCAAACATCATATATCATCATATGATGACAGAATATATATCAACATCTGTAAATAAATAAATACAGTTGAGGAATCCAGTTGGATCCCTCCAACCTGTTTCCCTGCATCCAAAGACGTCAGCACAATACCAATTCCGCTCCAGTACGGAATTATCGCGGTATATAGGTTTTTATAAATCCGCTTACTAACGGCGCAATAGGGTCTCATCCGCTATACGAGGCGGGAAATCATCAATCCAATATATACATATGCCAATATGTATATATTGCTATATATAATAGATATCCTACTATATCTAATACAAACAGCAATCAATCAGTCAATCAAAATCCAACTTCATTTGAGTGAGAAAAAGATCTCACCTTAGCTTTATTTTCCCATCCATTTTAGTTCCAGTTTGTTTTCTCCAAATTTCGACCTTGTATAAATAATTTACATCATTTATCAATATTCGAAATAAATCGAACAATTTATTTCTTTTCAATAGATTAAATTAATTAATACTTTTCATTTGAACTAACTCGAAAAAAATCCATTACTATTTAATAAATTACTTAACTATTTTTTTTCCTTCTTTTCTAAATAAAACATAGGATTTTCTTGAATCTCTTACTGCAATTTAAAACAGAAATAACTAAAAAAAACAAATCTATGTTAAAAACTTACTGCTCGAACCTTATATATTATTTGAAAATTTTTTTGTTAATATTTCCTGTGAGATACCTTTTTCTTTGATAAAGTTCACAAAACCAAATTCGATAATTTAAACTAGAGAAATTATCAAATCAGTAATCCATTTCTCTGTAAATATTTTGTTCTAATTACACTTAAACAAACCGAGCAAGAATTACCTTCACTGCCCTCGTCGCCTGCAATTCCTTCAAGCGAGGATCACCATCGCGAACCTCCAACTGCCTTCGAGCCCCAAATCGTTATTCCCTGATGCCGCAACTACCCCTAACTCTCGACATCTCCCAGCACAACGCGCGTTCCTCTTGCCCTAGTCTCGACCGTGGCCTTGAGGAGACGAACCAAAGCTGCGCCTTTACTTCCATGCTCGACTTCGAGCCCCAGTTCCTACGCGCCTTGCCGACGAACCCACGACTACCCCAGCCTCACGTGCAAAGCTCCTGCGCTTCCACCTTCGATCGAACTCCACGTGAGACACTCCACCTCGAAGTCTGATGTCGCGCCTACACGAGCTGCCGCGTGACTCAATCGCGACTTCCCCTCGCGTGAGCGAGCACACGACGCCGCTGTCGATTTGATTTTGAACTCGCGCCTCCCTGTTTTGGATTGAACGATTCTGTTCTTAGCTTGGGGCCATTTTTTTTTCTTTTTATTGTATACGAATTGAATTCGTATACGAACTGAGGTATGAAGAAAGGGAGGAACTCGGCTTCGATTTTGAACGAGAGGAAAGGGAATTTCGTTTTATTTCCTGGAGAGGATACTCGGCTGCCATTGATTTTTTTTTATCTTGTTTCGTTCGTTTGATTTTTATAAAACTGGAAATTCAATTTAGAAATGGGAAGGAGGGAGACAGGGGTACGTGCCTTCACGATTCCTTCCGTGATTATAGGCGTATTCAATGGGAGACAACGTGGTGGTGTAAATTAACAAAATTTTAATTTGAATTTCATTTAATCTCTACGCGTTTAATTATCGTGTGTTCTCAAAACAACTCCAAACGATACGAAATTTAAAACCCGGTGATAATTTAACGTTACGGACCCAACGAAACTGGTTTCGTCGAATTCCGAGACTGTTTGAAAATTGACTATTTTATAAATATCGGTTCGAGTGATTATTTTCAAAACTGAACAAAACAGTTCGAAATTAAATTCTGAAGCTTCTATCATCTTCAGTATTATCAATACGAATTTTAAAAGCTTTCGAAATATTTTTCTTCAGCTTAAAATTGTAGATTCAAATTTTTATTCAATTCAATAGATTAAATTTTATAATTTAATCGCAAATTTCAAATTCATATCGGGGATTCAAATTAAATCATCGTTCGAATATTTAAAATTAATTAAATATTTCCAATTTAATTCGTTCGAAATTCCGGGTCGTTACATATGACGACAGTGTAACTCGATGTCGCTGCGATCTACTGTGTGGACCATAGCGAAAATCGTGTGGAGGATGAGTTCCAACAGTCTACACTTGATTTTGCCGAGACGGCAACGTAACCATCGGGTTAATTGCGACCATGGATGGGGGTGATGATTTCTAGAGCATTCTCACCAAAGATATTTCCTCTATTTTCAAAAACTGTTTTCTATATTTTCTATAAAATTATTTTCCAAATGTTTTCACTGGGTGTTAAAACGGGTTTACCAAGTATTTATAGATTTTCAGTCCTACGCCTGATCAACGTATGACCGAATTTCTATGAAAACAAGGATGGACTTGTCGAAACATCGAGTTACAAAAAAGTATTTTTTTATATAAAAAATATTTTGGTTATATTATGTTATTTGTAAGTGTTTAAAATTTTGAAATTTTGAAATAAGAGAATAAAAGAGTTAAAGATGTTTAAAGAATAATTTGACTGCAATACGCAGTAAATAAAAATTTTCGTTCGTTCCTTTTCGAGGATGAAAAGTTCAAAGGGGGGAGGAATGTGACGACCCGGATTTTTAACCCCGGTTAATTGGGTAAATAACTGATTTGTAGTTATCGGAATAATTAATTTTATAAGTCAAACGAATAAGATCCTGACAATAAAAGATATCTGGATAAATATTTATTTGATTATCTACTAATATAATTATTTAACATTGGCAAATTATTCCTTTAGAACAAATAATGTGTTGTTAAATATATATATATATGGGTTGATTTTAAATTTAATTTTAAATTGAAATTGAATTTAAATTGGAAATTCAAAAGGATAAATATCTTAAAATATTTTGGATTTAAAAATATATTATATATGATTTTATTTCTTTTATATAATTGGTTTTATATTATTTTCTTTAAAAGATTTATTTATATAAATAAAAATAATGTATTTACTTAATAGGAAATATATATATATATATATATGTAAGTTTTATAAAAATCATTTAAAAAAAAATCAAAGCAGGCAGATCATCTCAACTAAATTTCCAGAATTCAAAACCTCAGGCTTTCTCTGTTCATAAATTTGGTGAGTAAACTTGAATCTTATAAGTTAAATTATCTGATGCATGTGATAAGAAATTGAAGTAATATATTTCTACCTGGAAAATAGTGAATTCTGTGTGTGTGCATGTTTGTATTTAGGTGAGCATAACTCTGTTTTGTGTAACAGGCTCAAAATCAATCCAAGTAAATTCATATCTCCTCACCTAAACAATTTTAGGCCAAGATCATTAAAGGAAAAATGTTTGAATGAATGAAATATCATTTTTAAAAATACTTTCAAGTGAATATATTAAGTAATTTCTGGGTAAACAAGAAATTACAGTGATGATCAATTCAAGTCAAAATTTTGATTGCTTAATTTTCATATTTTAATTTTATAACTAGATTCGCACTTAAAAACTATGAATTTTGATATTAATATCAGAACATCTCAAACAAAACAGGACATAGCATTTATTGCACATCCTCTCTCAAGCCCACAATACGTCAAATCCATGTATACAAAACCTGAAATCAAATCAGGTCAAGAAATCTCTGGTCAAAGGAATTTAGATAAATAGAAAAAAAGAAAAGAAGAAGAGGCTGTACAGATACATATCCTCCCCCTCTAGCTTGCACAACACACTTCTTCCCCACGTATATATATATATTCAGTGCCTAGTATCTCCACATATACATTATGTTCATAAGCCTTAAGCAACACAAGCTGCCATCAAAAATTAAAGGAAATCAGAACAACTCAAGTATAGAAGATCAAACTTGAAGCCGAGGTAGAGGTAAGCAGGGTTCACTCTCTTTTGATAACTGTGAGTAAACAACCAACATTGTTTTAAATTGTTGTTTGAGATGTATTAGTAAAAAGATGAGGTGATAATTGTTTGCATGTCTGTAAACACTATGCATATCTCTGTTTTTATACTGACAGGCTAAATCTTGAACAAAAATCAAGTTCTCTTCATACAATCTCTTATAGGCTGAGGAATTGAAATAAGTTATCTTTGTTTAAGCATAATTAAAGTTTTAAAAATATATTTATGTGAAATAAGTTTGAAAATTTTCTAAAATCAAGAAGAACAGTAGATAACTTAAGAACATGTTAAAAAACAATCATCATGGTTTGTTGATTCGTGTATATAACCTGAATCTCCTTTAAAAACTAGGATTTTTAAAATGAAAATCACAATTTTTAGTTTTGTGGTTCGAGAGGAATTATGGGATGAATGGAATTCTTGTCTGAGGGAATTTCTGGTGATCAGTGAAGTTTGAGAGGTCGGGGTCTCTGCTGTAGTTAGCCTGGAGGTAGGCGAGTTCGGCAAAAATGGCGGGTGATTTTTTAGTTCACCGTGACGACGGCGTGGGGTCATAGTAGGGTTTTAGCTCGTTTTTGATCGAGATTGGGAAGTAGGCTACTGCGATGACGACATGGCATCGGGGAAGACCAGTCGTGGGGGATAAGAGAGAGGGGACTCGGGTGTAGCTCCAGGCAGGGCGACGTGAACTTTGGTGATCGGAATAGGGTGGCGCCGGGTGAAATTGGTGATCGGGTTTTCTGCCTGATGGGTTTGAGTATACTCGATTTCGATTGAGGGCTCGTGATGAAGTTCTGTGTGGCCGAACGCTTTGGGTAGTGGTCGCCGACATGTGGGAAGTGGCGGTGGTGGCCAGTGCTCCGGCGATCGACTGTGCAGGTGCACGATGCACCTGTGTGTGTCGGAGTTCGGTTTTTGGGTAAAGGTCTATGTCTCGAAGATGGATTTGAGGAGTTTAACTTGTGGCTCGAGATCAGGTTCGGGTGTTCGCGTGGGTTAAGTGAGTAACAGTTTTTTTTAATTTTTTTTTAATCAAAACAAAGAAAGATGGCACGGGAAGACGTGGGGGAAATGGAGTTTGGGCTCGGCCTGTACCGTAGTATTTATGCTTTGTGGATATTAAATAAATCTAGTTTTAAAAAGTTTATCAAATAAATAAGTTTCAAAATGAAAATATAAACCAAGTGCTAAAAACAAGCATTGTCTAGTTTAAACAAGTTTTCAAGGTTTTAAAATGTTTTAAAATTGTTTGTTTTAAAAAGCAATTATATAATGTTTTAAAAGGTGATTTAAATGACTTAATGTAATAAAGGATTAATGACTTAATGTAATAAAGGATGGTTAATTAATTTGTGTAATCAATTTAAAGAATTGATTTATTTATGTGATTTATAAATTAAGGTAATTAATTAAAAGTTTGATTAATTAAGGAAATCAATTAAAGGGTTAGTTAATTAATGTGATTAATTAAAGGATAATTTATCAATATAAGTGATTATAGAACAATTAATTAGAGTAATTAATTAAGGATCAATGAAATAAATTATTGTTAATTACTTTATGAGAATAATTAAAGGATTATTAATGTGAATGGTAGAAGGTTAATTAATTTTTGTAATTAATTAAAAGCTAATTACTTAGTGTAATTAAAAATGATAATTAAAGGATGATTAATTAATTGGTTTATAATTAATTAATGTTAAGTAAGTAGGATTAAAAGTGATTGAAGTAATTAATTTAATTTATTTAAATTAATTAGTAATGGTGTGGCTAATTAATCTTGCTTATGAATGATTGAATGATATTGAATACCTTGAATTATCTGATATCTCTGATATGTGATTTGTAATGCTATGTGAGATGATATGTTTAGGTTGAACTGTGATAATATGGATTATCTATCTATAATGGAATCGCTATGTGAATATGTTGCTCTAAATATGAATTGAATTGTTTTCACTTAAACAACTTGGTTTATAGATAACATTGGATTCGAAGAGGCCGGGGTCGGGTATCAGTAAATACCCAAAACCACTTCGATTTGAAATCTTCTATAATTCTTTATAGATTGATATGTAAAATCAATAGGCTGGTTTGGGATAATACGGACCATTTAAACTAAGTTGGATACTTAGATATTGTTTTGTGATAATAAGTGTTGACTGTATAAGTTGTTTACTTGTAGTAAAGTACGAGTTACCCCAGGTTTAAATAAGTTCTATGGATTGAAATTTCATGATATACGGGTTTACTCATGCTGGTTTCCAGCCTGACCCGGGTGTTACTTTGATGTAATGCTCGGGTCAGACCGAGTATTACAGATTTTCAAGTAAGGACGTTCTGGAGCTCAGGAGGCGAGCTGGTCAGCAGGATCATATGGAGTATATTCCGCTGTGATATATTGTTATTTATCTGGTACAAGTTATTTTAACTTTCCAGTGACTGTGAAATGTTGTAACTCTGATGTATTAAAATGTAATTGACTGATACAGCTTTCTTTGTGTAAAGAATATTATCTGATATTATATTTTGATCCGCTGCGATTTGTGAGAATCGGTGTTGTGTTTCTGTTTCTTCTTCTTCTATCTCTTTCTTCCTTTTCTAACTATTTGGAATTTTCACGATCGAAAATTTCGGGTCGTTTCAGTTTATATCACATGTTTTTTGGGCTACGGAGAAATTGAATTCACCAAACAAGAGCAAATCACCGTAATAGTTGGTTTGAAAATGACCACAACAGTCGGTTTGATAATATTTTGTAAAATTGGTCCTGCTACTTTAACGTCACATCCAACCAAGATCAACATCCTTCAAGTCATTTAATTCTAATCTTTAAAACGTGATAATTTTTTGTAGATTAATCGGATTTGAGAATTGTTTTCACCATTAAACCATAAATTTAATAAGTTTTTCAATGATATTCATTGTTGATATCTAAAAATAAAATTTTGAAAATCATAATTTAAATAGCAGTTTTAACTACATTTATGAAATGCGGTTATGTTGTGTCACTACATTGCGTAACCGCATTTTTGTAGCTGCATTATTAGGATGATCATAACCCTTATATAGTAGTTTTAACTGCATTAGGATAATGCATTCGTTATCTATTACCCCAATTATAAGGAATTTGTTTTTGAATTATGCAACTATAAATTCCTTTGAATATTGTAACTATAGTTATGTAATGTGGTAATAATATTAATTGTATTTGATAATTTATTCAAACTTAACGTAGTTACAATTTAACTGCATTAAAAAATACTGTTATAATTTTAAAGCATTTTTGGATAATTTAACTTCATTTGAATTTCTTTTACTGCATTTATATGTTGTAGTTATTAATCTTAAAGCATAAATTAACTGCATGAAAACGCAGTTATAATTTTGACAGCGTGTTTTGGATTAATTTAACTGCATTTGAAGATATTAACTACATTTACCAATAATAATTTTGGCTACACTTAATTTTAATCAATCTTAATGTAGTTAAAATTCAATTGTATTAAGAAAATGCAGCTGCAATTTAACCGCAATTTTGAACTACGCATGATTGCATTTGAATATTTCAACTACATTTACGTGATGCAGTAATAATTTTGATTGCATTTGATGATTTATTTAAGCTTAACGCGCCTATAATTTAACTACATTAAGAAATGCAGTTATTATTTAACTGTATTTCCCTAGTCACTTAATTATGGATGTATTTAAATAATTTATGTGATGCGGTGATAATTTTGGTTGTGTTTGATGATTTATCCAAGTTTTATGCAGCTATAGTTTAATTACATTAAGCAAATGTAGTTATTATTAAACTGTATTTTCTTAATTATGCAATTATGGTTGCATTTGAATGTTTTAATTGCATTTATGTGATGCAATACTAATTTTGGCCGCCTTTGATAATTTTATATAATATTAACACATATTATAACTTAATTGCACTTACAAAATGTAGTTATATTCGAGATCTTAATATAGATTTAACTGCATTAGGAAAATGAAGTTATAAGTGCATTAATATAATGTAGTTATAATTCTGCATATTTATTATTTTTGAACTTTATGATTTGAATGATGCAATTATAATTGCATTTTGATATTTACATATACATAACACACACCATTTGAAAGATGATAAATTTTTTGATTTAATATTGAAAACGGTTCGTTGATACGATATTTCTACAAAAAGTTATTGCATTTTAAATATTGAAATAAAAATAGGATGTGAAAAATTAATATGGGTGTGAGAATATTAGCTGGTTGCAAAAGAAAAGTGTAGGCAGAGACCTAATTTACATAGTATTATAAGGGAAGGCATTTTGTATATTAAAATTATTTGTAGGGACACGACGTACAAATTCCCTATTTTCTAAGAAACCCGTAAGAAAAATTAGGGATTTGGACTAGTAGAAAATAAAGAGGGTCGCAAAGGGTCATATTAGCTTTTTAACCAGGCTTAATAGGTTTTGACCCATCGTCAAAATAATAAACCTAGGTCAGACCCAACCCTATTAAAATTGGGTTAGATGAGTTGGGTTAAATGGTTGGGTTGAATTTTGACAGCCCTAGTTCTGGAGCTGGTCTTAAATTTGATAATATCGTTAGGAAACTTGGAAGGAAATTTTGTCAATTTAACTCCCTTTTTAAAACTTATTAGATAATATATCGATTTTAAAACTAGCCACGGTTGTTCTTTTTCAACGTCATTCGACGATCATACAACCTCCATCTATGCCTCAGCCACCATGGCAGTCTTCTCTCAATGTTGCGAATTTGATTTTCAAATTCATTTGAATTAAAACAAATTTTGAAGTTAAAATTCACAATTGTTTCTTTAATTTCTATCCAAAATAGATTTAATGCTCATTAGTTATTAGTTGATAAAAACTAGCTCTTACTATTTGATTTTCCTAAAGTTGTTACATATTAATGATGGATAATAATAGAAGCTAATGTTGGATATTAATAGCTTCTACACGATAACGATGTGCTGGGTAATAATATTGGGTAATAAAGGGTTTTTACTAAAATAACAAACAGAATTGAATGAACATTAATTTTGTTAGTGGATAATAGGATTTATAAGAGCATTACAATAAGAAATAAAAAGAACATAATACAAAATGATGAAGTCTATTGTGAAATGTCGTTTGTATTAAATACAAAATGATGCTAGTTAGTACAAAGTGCTGAGTAATTAACATAAAATCAGTTTTAATATCGAAGTGCAATTTGTTATTATCAAAAGAGTTATAAATGAAATAAAATGTCACAAATTTGTTTTTTTTTACTATTTAGTCATGGCTATTCATTAATTTGTCACGAGTCTTTGTGTAGCTACTTGAATAAATGGAAAAAAATTCAGTGTCTTTGAGTCTCCTAACCACTCCAAATTGTACCCCGTCAGCATGAATTCTTGGCTACAGTGTAGTACAGTTTTGACCATGTCAATGCCATGTTAGAAAATATAGATTGGTGATATTTCAAATGCCATCACTTACTTTTTTTTCTAATTTTACAGTGGCGACATTTAAAAAGGCTCCAGATATATTTGCGCAAAATAAGACTGGTGTCATTTGAAAGGGCTCCACGCATAAAATCTTCATATAAAACAACAACATTCTCTCTCTTCTCATTTCGACTTCACTAAAATTTAAGCAAAAAGCTCAAAAACCCTAGCTCTCTTCTATTTCAAAGTTTTCACTCACTTTGCATCAAAATCGTACTATTTTATAGATCCGTTGCAACCTTTTAACGTATTTCACAACACTCACATGTCATTAATTGATTTTAATCACATGTGAGATTTAGTTTTAATTTTTGCAATTACTTCTTTGAATATCATGGCCATGGATGATTAACGATGAGATGTTGATTAAATCTTGAAGTGATATGGAGTTTGACTACAATGTCATTTCGGTTGTGTTCGATGACATTGATTTTGTACCTGAAACGTAATTTGTTGAAAATCCTAGAACATGGATTATGTAACATCTCGTTTTGGGATATGTGATGATATTGAGGTAGTGGAGCATAGACCAAGAAAATAAGTTTATGTTAATGCAGAGTTTGGTGTCTGTATACCTAGGAAAGAAGTTCATGATATAGGCATTGTCAATCAAATAGAACATGATGTTGTTAGGCTAAAAGAAGAAATAATGTTTCTGTCTTTATTGATAATACTCTTTTTCAGTACATATAATAGTAATACAATACAATATATTTATACAAAGTGAATCGGGTTAAACACATAGGCCCAAACTGGCTTTGTAATCCGCGTGATGTTCCCTTGATGAATCTAGTCCATTGATCTTAATCTACGGTTATTGTATACAAATGCTGATGCCTTGGATTGATCGAGTGTGTTTGTACTAGAACCCTTGTATTGTTTGTTTCATTATATGCCGCCTCAAACAAAACTAGGGTTTTATCTCTTCTTTGTTTTCCATGTCGGCTGAGAAAATTCTTAGTTCTTCACGAAATCGATTGAAATTTTTGGCTGATAAAGCCTTGGTTAGAAAGTCCGCTCTTTGATAGTAAGATGGGACATGGTTGATGGCAAGCTTACCGCTTCCTGTCCTTTTTCGAACGAAGTGGAGATCTATCTCCATGTGTTTCGTGCGAGCATGCTGAACTGGATTCATGGAAAGCGAGATGGCGCTGAGATTATCACACCAAATAATGGGCTTGCGAGTTGATTCGAACCCTAATTCCCAAATTAGGGTTTCGATCCAGGTGATTTCAGCTACCGTACTTGCTATACACCTATATTCAGCTTCAGTGCTGCTTCTGGAAATAGTGGGTTGCTTCTTTGTGCACCAAGAAATCGGATTTGGTCCCAGATAGACACAATATCCGGAAATGGATTTTCTGTCATCAATGTCGTTCGCCCAATCAGAATCACTGTAAGCGTGTATATGTATATCTTTACTAGCCTTTAAATGCAACCCATATGTATTTGTCCCTTTGAGGTATCTGAGAATTCGCTTGACGACACTCCAATGCTCGTTTAGAGGATTTTGCATGTACTGACATACCCTATTGACACTAAAGCATATGTCTGGCCTAGTAATGGTGGCATACTGAAGTGCTCCAACGACACTTCTGTATTGCTTGACATTATCAATAGGCTTACCTTTATTTTTAGATAACTGTTTATTGCTTGTCATAGGGGTAGGTAGTGGTTTTGCTTTGTCCATGTTATGCCTGATCAGAATGTCATTGATGTATTGCTTTTGTGACAGAAAAAATTCATTGTCAGTCTTTCTTTGGATGTTTATTCCTAAAAAATATTTCAATTCTCCCATGTCTTTGATTGCAAAGTGCTTGTCTAGTAGTTCTATGATGTGGTTGATTTCCTGTTGATCATCTCCTGTAATGAGTATATCATCCACATATACAAGTATATACGTGCTCACATGCTTGCCCTTTTTTAAGTAAAGTGAATTGCCTGACTTTGTAGAATTAAAACCCAAATGTGTCAGTGTGCTTTTAAGCTTCTCGTACCATGCTCTAGAGGCTTGCTTTAACCCATATTTGGCTTTGTGTTGCTTGCAAACATAACCTATATTTGTATGATGATTGTATCCTTCTGGCTGTTGCATGTAAATATCTTCACATAATTCACCATTTAAAAAGGCATTATGGACATCTAGCTGTCTTATCTTCCAATTTTTGTGAAGAGCCAAAGTCAACATGATTCTTATAGTAGTTGGTTTGATCACTGGGGAAAAAGTCTCAGTGAAATCAAAACCAAACTGCTGTGAATACCCTTTTGCCACTAACCTGGCTTTATACTTCGACACATTACCATCTGCATCTCTTTTGATTTTATAGGTCCATCTACATCCCACAATATTTTTGTTCCTTGGTGGTTGCACTAGTGTCCAAGTCTTATTTTTAACTAATGCATTTAATTCTTCATCCATTGCTTTTCTCCATTTTTCATGTTTGCTGGCCTGATCATAAGAATTTGGCTCTACCTCATTTATTTGAGCTATGTATAATTTAGGTTTAAAAATATCACTCTTAGATCTGGTATTCATGGGATGTCTTATTTCTGCATGTTGACTATGAGGATCTTCCAATTGATTATCATTGATGTTTGCTGTTGCATTTGTTCCTTGATTGTCACTTTGATCATTATTTTGACCGCTGTTTAACATGCTAGCATTCTGCTCATCATTCAAATCAACTGGTGAGTAGCTGTTATCATTCCCATTATCTGAACTGTGTCCTGATTTGCTGCTAGATGTAGATGCATCTTTATCAACACTTTGCATTGTCTGATTGTTTCCTTGAGTACATTCTGACAATTCTGGGATGTGAAAACCATGTGTTTTGTCATTGTTGATTTCATGATTCTGCTTTCTTTTACCTGCAAATGGAAACACATTTTGATTAAACACAACATGCCTTGAAATATAAATTTTTCCTTGACTGTCCATGCACTTATATCCTTTCTGATTGTGTGCATACCCCAGAAAAGTGCATGGACTTGACCTCAGGCTCAATTTATGTTTATTGTATGGTCTGAGATAGGGATAACACAAACACCCAAAAAAATTTAAAATGATCATATTTTGGTTTAACTTTAAAAAGTTTTTCATGTGGACAGCTATTGTTTAGCACTTTTGTCGGCATCCTATTAATAAGATATACTGCAGTGGCAAAAGCCTCACTCTAGTATTTCAAAGGTAGTGATGCTTGAGACAAAAGTGCTAAACCAGTCTCCACAATATGTCTGTGCTTCCTCTCAACTAAACCATTTTGTTCTGATGTGTGGGGGCAGGTAGTTCTGTGAAGAATTCCCTTTTTGCTAAAAAATTCTTTTAATGGTTTAAATTCTCCCCCACCATCTGTTTGTATTATTTTTACACATTTGTTAATTTGTTTCTCAACATGAGTAATAAACTGTGTTATAGCATGGCCAGTGTCAGATTTATCCTTGAGAAAATAAATCCATGTATGTCTTGTGTGTGCATCTACAAGTGATAGATAATACCTGTGTCCTTGTGTTGAAATGAGTGGTGCTGGTCCCCATAGATCTGCAGTAATTAACTCAAGGGGATTTTCATATATAGTTTCAGAAATTTGAAAAGGCAATTTATGCATTTTTCCCATTTGACAATGATCACATAAAGATACATCAGATTTATTTGGGATAGAAATATTGTTTTGCATTAAAATGAGTTTAGCTACATCATAACTAGGATGACCAAGTTTACAATGTCATTCATGAAACAACTTTACATTACTGTCACTCCTTGTGCTAACATTATTTGACCAAATTCTCTCATTAGCAGCATCATTATTTTGAATATTGCTGAATTTATACAGACCATTGTCCAGCTTACCCTATAATAATATGTTTTTATTTAATGAATCTCTAACAAGACATGATTTTGGGTGAAACTCAAAATACACCTTATTTTCACTGGCAAATTGTGAAACACTAATAAGGTTTTTTTGATACTTGGTACTCTTAATAAATTGTTTAAATAGAGTAGCTTTGTACCTTTTATATAGCCAGTACCAACATGTGTTATATTTGCAGCTTCACCATTTCCCATAAGAACAGTTTGATTACCTGTGTATCCTTTGTTGCCCAGATTTAAATTCTGTAGGTTGTTTGTGATGTGATTTGTGGCACCAGAATCAGGAAACCATTCATCCATGCTGTAATCATCTGTTTTAGTTGTATCATCAGTAGTATTATCTCCATTGTTTCTGGATTGGTTCCCAGTCTGAATCATATTAGCATTTGGTTGCTTGCTGGTTTGAGATGTTTGTCCTGCATTGAAATCTTCCTTATATCTGAAATAACATTTGTTTGCCATATGCCCAAATTTTTCACAAATCTGACATTTGACTTTATTATTGTATCCACTCCTCCCTCTGCCTCTGCCTTTGCCTCTTTGAACATAGCCTCCTCTCCGACTTTGATTTTCTTGTCTAGGTTGATTTGATGCATTTTTCTGATTTCTGTTCCTTGATGCAACTGCATAATTGATATTATATTCTTCTTGCATTGATTTCCTTTGTTGAATCCTTCCCTCATGAGCCAGTAGAGCTGTGTGGATGTATTCAATATCAGGCAGGGTTGGTTGTGTGGCAATATATGTTATTAAAGATTCATAATCTTGATCTAATCCATTGGTTATCACAAGAATCTGTTCACTTATGGATACATTATGACCAACACCTTTTAATTTGTCACATAAATTTTTGATTTTGGCAAGATATTCTCTCATTGGCATATCATTTTTCTTTGCATTTTGTAATTCCCTTCTATATTGCATGACATTTGCTGCTGATTGTGAACTGAAAATGCGTTCGATTGCTGACTATATCTCATAAGAGTTGTTGCATCCAACCATTTGTGACAGTAAGCTTTGACTAATTGAAGATAGTATCCACGATGATAAGAGATTATCCTGTTTTTGGTAATGTTTGTAGTCTGGATTGCTAACAGTCTTGTTTTCTTTGTCAGTTATCATGATTAGTGGTATGATCTTGGTTCCAGCAACATAATCATGTAAGTCGTATCCTTTTAAAGCTATTTCGACTTGATATTTCCATAAGACATAATTGTCTTCATCTAATGGTGTTGTAATAACTTGACTTTTAGGTTTGATCAAGATCAGATCCGAATTTTGGGGATTCTTGGACTGATTGCCTGAAGTGGCTGATGTCATTTCTTCTTCATCAAGTGCCATGGTGATTCAATAATCTTGAAATGCCGGTTTCTTGGTGAAAAAGAATAATTGACTGGGATATTGGCATGGCTATTTGAGAATAGCAGCCAAGAAACAAGAAGATATGAAATTCAGGCTGCTTGTGATAGGTGTATATTACTGTTTCATAAAGAAGCAGTAATATACATGAATAGCAGTGAAGAATCTTGCAACCAAAGGAGAAAAGTGAAGACAAAATTCTGATTTCTCCTTTAGGATGGCAAGAAATGGATGCGGAACAGATGTAACAGATCTTGAGAGAAAGATATGCTTCCTCGATGATGATATTTTCTGAGAGGAGCCAACACAACCCAAATCTTTGAATTTCTTTGATTATGATTTTTAGAAAATTTTGCCGTTTGGCTTTTGATGCTCTGATACCATAAAAGAAGAAATAATGTTTCTGTCTTTATTGATAATACTCTTATTCAGTACATAGAATAGTAATACAATACAATGTATTTATACAAAGTGAATCGGGTTAAACACATAGGCCCAAACTGGCTTTGTAATCTGCATGATGTTCCCTTGATGAATCTAGTCCATTAATCTTAATCTACGGTTATTGTATACAAATGATGATGCCTTGGATTGATCGAGTGTGTTTGTACTAGAACCCTTGTATTGTTTGTTTCATTATAAGGCCTATGAACCTTGGGAAAAAGTTGTGTTGATACATAGTTTTGTGTAAGTGGGTCGTTATCAATTATTTTCCATTATAAGCAGATGGTTTTGACTTAGAAAATGGTTTTGCATTTAGGTTGTTGTGTGCACTGTGAATTGTTATAGGATGATGCAGAAATGGGTTTTGTGAACTTAGAACCGATGTTGTTGTGTGCAACAATAGGTTATAGTTGGCGCTATTTAGAATGTCGCTCGTAGGCATTATTTGAAATGTGCATGTAAGCCATATTTGAACTGTCGCTTGCAAGAGACATTTTAGAAGCTGCTATTGGGCTACATTTGAAAAGGATGATACTATTTATACCCACTTAAATAGTTCTCTCACCCATTTATCTTCTCACATACTTAAACACTTCATTCATCCACTCATACCCACTTTTTTTTCTTATAAATAAATTAACTTTACCTCTCTCTCTTCTTCTTCAAACGATGAAATAAAATTTTCTTCATCCACAATTTTCATCTCTAGTCTTTTTTCATCTAATGCTTTGTTAATAAATATGAATCCAACTAATTTGGTTATGAAAATGGTGATATTGGCTTTAGTCGTGTGTATATTTCCATTTTTTGGTAAATTATGTAACCCTAACTAAGACTAACATGGTAAAGAATAATTTGCAACTCAAATTTGATGCTATTATGAAACATCGTAAAAAACTTATGTTACCACTTCAATCAAAAATATTTGATCATTATTACTTTTATTGCTATTTCAATAAGAAAAAAAGAAACGATTAAACCAATTATAATGGAAAGCTATAACGACCCATAATTTAATCACTTTGAACTTAAATAGTTAATATGTTTTAAGTGATTAAATAATGGATTTTATAACTAAAATAAAAATTGGATAAAATGCCTCGAATGGACTTTTAAAACTGATGTAAAATGTTAGTTTAAAGAAGGTTCGAGTTAGGCGGTTAGGGGTACCGATTTATTTAAGAATAAGAAAACTATTATTTTCTTTGCCTAATAAACCAAATGAGAATGATTACTTCTTAGGAATTAAGAAAAGAATTTGCCTAATAAAACAAGAAAGAATTATTAACCTTGACTAATAAAACAGAATAGTATAAGTACTTGCCTAATAAAACAACAAAGAATTATTAAACTTGCCTAATAGAACAGAATAGTATAATACTTGCTTAATAAAACAATAATGTAAAACAAAATAGCATAATGATTATTAATTTCCATACGGATGGTTGCCATTGGACCAAAATGTGGTCGAATCAGGTTATGTCATACTGATGGTTGCCGTTGGACCAAAATCTGGTCGAATCAGGTTAGGCCATAGTTGATAAGAAGGATTCCTATTGAATCAAAATGTGGTCGAACCAAATTAACCCATAAGGATGTTTTCTATTAGACCAAAATTGGTTGAATCAAATTAGGTCATAAGGCTAGTTTCTATTAGACCAAAATCTGGTCGAATCAGGTTAGGCTATAGGAAATTAATAAAGTACCCTTCTCTACACCTATAAATACCAAAGTCCATATCTCATTTTAATCCATTCACAAACTAAAGAAAAGAACTAAATTTCATTATGAAAGGCAAAGTATTCCAAGTCTCCATCAAAGCAAATAGGAAGTGTGTATAATTCTTACTTTCATAGTTTATTGAGTATAGCTTATTCTGTGTCTATAATTTAATTATTTTATAGTGAGTGATCTTAATCATTTTCCTTTGGTTCATTTACAGTTCAATAAATGATTTCAGGTGAATATATCCTCTGCTTTTACATAAGATTAGCGAATATAACTTCCACATTCTATTATAGTAAGATAACTTACTATGCAATAGTTTTAAAAAGTGGAAGTTTTGACGTTGTAAATATTATTGCATATGTTGTGTATGACCATATAGTGGTTAATTCAAAGGAAATCCTTTTACTTTACAAGTCGCGTTCTATTTTAAAGATGATGGGTTTAACTCTTATGATTTGAATGGAAGTTTTAAATCTTGTTATCATTGCATACGTTGTGTATGATAATATAGTGGTTAATTCAAAGAAAACCCTTTACTTTTCAAGTTGTATTCTCCTTTAAAGATGATTGGTTTAAGTTATGATTTGAATGTAAGTTTTAAATCTTGGCTTGAAGTATTTTAAAGGAGTTTTGAAATGTATATAAGTGATTTAAAGGGGTTATTTATGGAAAGTAAGTAGTCCAATAATTGGCACTAAAAGCCGATGAGTAGATTGATCCTCTATCTGTGAGATCTAGAACCGAAGTATCTAGGCAAGGCTATGAGCAACCAGTGCCTTGAATTATCTGGCTTTGTTTCTGGATGAGGGATAGAGTAGAATATCGAAAACGTGACAAGTGTAGGGATAGAGTTTGTAAATAAAGTTTTATTTTGATATCATATTCATGTTATATAATGTATACATGCGTATCATTTACATGTGTATGTGCAATATATGCAATGTGCATGGTTTAACATGCACATATCTAAATATTGGGAATTACACCGCAACGGACATGTTTGCCCCTCATATACATATGCGCTGTCATATATATATATATATATATATAATTTTCAATGTATATATATATATATATTTAATTCAATGTGATTTAAAATTATATTTATAATACTATATATATAACATTGTAAAATAGTAATATTTATAAATACAGATTAAACAATTTCAAATTAAATTTAAATTCAATTTTTGATTTTCAAATCTAGATCTAAATTTTAAATATCTTCTAATTTTAAACTTAAATCGATAAATTATAATTTAATAAAATATACATACATACATACATATATATGTACTTATGAATATTTTTTGGACATATATATATAGTCATATATATGTTTCGACCATAAAATATTTTAACAAAATCAATTTTCTTATTTGTTTAAAAGCTTTCGATTTTAATTTTTTATATTAAATATTTCCATATGGAAATGTTTTAAAAACAACTTTTCTTCGAAAACTATATTCATGATGTATATAATTTTATGTATATATGTATGTATATATATATATATATATATATATATATATATATGAGCGTTACGGCATGCGCTTCGCGCGTGATCTATAAATTATATATGTATAACATATTCAAGTAAAAATGATTTGCACAAATATTTAGTCATATTTTTGCTTTAAAATCATGTCTAGTTGATTTGAATTTTAATTTCTGCATCAAATTATTTTTGTTAGTTTGAATTTTTCTTTATATTATTAATTAATAAAAAAAAATTATTTGTTAGATTCTCTTTTTAAGTGATAGTAAGAGTTGATAATATTTATGGAGAGACATTTTGAATTTGTGAAAAAGTTTAATGGTAGATCCTATTTTTAAGCGATATTAAAATGTAATATCTGTAGAGGGGCGTTTTTGGTAGTTCATAGTGCTAACAAAAAAATGTGATATCAAAGGTATTACAACTATTATTAAAGATAATAAATAAATTTGTAAAAAAGGTTTATTTATTAGATCCTATTTTTAAGTGATATTAAGAGTTGATAATATTTATGGAGGGGCGTTTTGAATTTGTTAAAGAGTTTAATGTTAGATCCTATGTTTAAGCGATATTAAAATTTGATAATATCTGTAGAGGGGCATTTTTGATAGTTCACGCTGATACCAAAAAAGTGTGACACCAAAGGTATTACAACTATTATTAAAGATATATATATATATATATATATATTAAATCAGAGAATGTGTTATATTTTAAATAAATTATATATATACGAATTTTAAAATAATATATACGTGGAAAATTTATTTTTATTTTCGAAAATACTATCTTATATATGATTTAATAAAAAAAAATATACTTATGTTTATATGTTAAAAAATAAATTTTGTTCTAAAATCACTTTTAAAATATTATTAAATTTCAAAATAAAATTAATTTAATTTTCTGGTCGAAAGTATAAATATAAATATACATAAAAAATTATTTCAATCACAATACACACACACACACATTTTATTTTGACAACACACATGTATAGGGGTTCGTGATAATACAATCGATCTAACTACATATGAATCATATAATGAGAAAATACATACATACATATATATATTGTAAATAAGAATATTACCTCACTATATCCAGAATTCACCTTGAATGCTAAATTCGTTGACTCTGTTTGAATTCGAATTTAAATCCTTCTAGAGAGAGCTGCCTTCTTCATCGTGAAGTCAAAGGTATAATCTTTGCTTTCTTTGTTGTATATTTGTAAACGGATATTGTCGAATACAGATGGTGTAATATCTGCATCCGCATCCAAAATCATTTTCGAATATCTGCATCCGTAGATACGGACGGATATCGTCATATCCGCCAACGATTGATAAATCGAGAAATATAAATAGAAAATTTTGATTAACATAATTTTTTTTAATCTCATTGATTATAGAAGTGTGAAAAATAAATAAATAAAATGATAATAAATAGTTTTGAGCAATCAATATGCATTAAATTCTTATAATACAAACTAATTAGCTTAATATAAAAAATAAACGCATGTCTATTTTTGTACTAAAATACACAAAATCCTAACAAAAACTGAATAAATAATTTTCAGATGTCTGTTTTTCCCGGATATCGAATATCCGCATCCGCAGATACAGACGGATATCAGATAATTATCATATCCACCAACGATTGATAAATCGAGAAATATAAATAGAAAATTTTGATTAACATAATTTTCTTTTAATCTCATTGATTATAAAAGTGTGAAAAATAAATAAATAAATAAAATGATAATAAATAGTTTTGAGCAATCAATATGCATTAAATTCTTATAATACAAACTAATTAGCTTAATATAAAAACTAAACACATGTCTATTTTTGTACTAAAATACACAAAATCTTAACAAAAACCGAATGAATAATTTTCGGATGTCCGTTTTTCCGGATATCGGATATCCGCATCCGCAGATACAGACGGATATCGAATAATTATCATATCCGCCAACGATCGATAAACTGAGAAATATAAATAGAAAATTTTGATTAACATAGATTTATTTTAATCTCATTGATTATAAAAGTGTGAAAAATAAATAAATAAAATGACAATAAATAGTTTTGAGTAATCAATGTGCATTAAATTCTTATAATACAAACTAATTAGCTTAATATAAAAATTAAATGCATGTCTATTTTTTTACTAAAATACACAAAATCTTAACAAAAACCGAATTAATAATTTTCGGATGCCCGTTTCCCCGGATATCGGATATCCGCATCCGCAGATACGGACGGATATCGGATAATTATCCTATCCGACAACGATCGATAAATCGAGAAATATAAATAGAAAATTTTGATTAACATAATTTTTTTAATCAAATTGATTATAAGAGTGTGAAAAATAAATAAATAAGATAATAATAAATAGTTTTGAGCAATCAATGTGCATTAAATTCTTATAGTATAAACTAATTAGCTTAATATAAAAAATAAACACATGTCTATTTTTGTACTAAAATACACAAAACTTTAACAAAAACCAAACGAATAATTTTCGGATATCCGTTTTCCTGGATATCGGATATTCATCCGCTTTTCGGATATGGATAACGGCGGATTTCAGAGATTTCGAATATCAATTGACAAACCTACTTTGCTATATATTTTTGGATTTATTCAACTATTTATACCTTAACTGTCATCTAGCCTTATTTTAATTTCTTTTTTCTGATTGTGTTTCAATGTTTTCAATGGTATTTGATTTCTGTTTCTCAAAAGCCTTAAAAATAACAACTGATATTTGCCTCCTACAAATTATCATCGTTTTTGAACCTTGGTTGAAATAACATTCTAATTTTGTGGAAATTAGAAAAACATAGTCTAATAGGTGGAGGTAATATTTAGGTTTATGAAATGATGAGCTAACAACATATTAATTATCTTTTTTTTAAAATATTTGTTGGCAGTCCACTTAGATTCATCATGGTGTTTAGAATTGACATTAAGTGGTTGAATTTTACATAAAAGAGCATGTGGAATATACCTGAAGTAGTTTTATTAAGTTCCTTTTTAGTACAGTGATGGAAATAATCAGTGACATCTTATCTTTTTTCGCCTTACATATCAACTAATAAAATAAGTAGGAAGCAGTTTTAGGAATTTTTGAGCAACCCATCTGTTTAATTGGGAATCTTCGTATTAAAAACGTATTAGCATACCATATGTTAGTGTTTTAGGTAACATTATGGGTAAAATTAGGTTGTTATAATGAGCGTGTTATGCACGTATGTACAATGCAGACTGGTTTTTTTATATGTTATATGTGATATTCGAAGTCCAGCTATTTCAACTTCTAGCAAAATGCTGCTTGTGTTGGTTTTATTATTTTCTCGGTTGCAGATATCCAAATGATAACGATGTTTCAAAGATGCAAGAATTGTCCGGGTCTCAAAATCAATTTAGTTAGAACAACCTTATTGTATAATTAAGTTGTATTTAACTGATTAAATGTTTTTTTCCTCTTTTCTTTCTGGTTAAGAGTATTTGACAAGCATCACTAATCCTATATTATTACTTATCAGTTACAAGATTATAAAAACTGCTAATGTTATAATGGTACCGCATACTGTGTTATTAAATATTTAATCTTATTTTTACGTTGAAATGATATGCGGTTAATTTTAATTGATATGCAGTTAGTTTTAATTGTACTTTCTAAATTGCAAATTTAATTTTTGTTAGTTTGAATTTTTGTTCTATTATTAATTAATAAAGATTAAATTTAATTTTTTATTAGTTTGAATTTTTTTTTCTGTTATTAATTAATAAAAAATATCTTAAAAAAAAATTTGTTAGATCCTGTTTTTAAATGATAATAAGATTTCAATATATCCATAGAAGTACGTTTTGAATTGGAAAAGAAAACTTATCTGTTAAATCATATTTTTAAGTAATATTAATATTTAATCATAATTATAGAGGAGCATTTTTGGTACTTCACGTTGATACTAAAAAAGTGTGACACCAAGGGTATTACAACTATTATTAAAGATATGACTTCGCCTTCCTAAATCGTTCGCTGAGTTTCCATGTTACTAGCATATTTATCAGTCGATTTTCCCCGGCAGAGATGATGATATATCTCAGTGATCTGTGTTCAAAACCCTCTGGAATGGTGAGTTTCTCCACCAGATTTGGCTGACGGTTTGGACGAAAATCTAATGTTAACAAAAAGCTCACTTTTGAATCTATTTGTTACATTGACACAGAACTATTTTCATTATGCATCTCTTTAAAAGTATGACCGAATTACAAATATTTACATAGGAAGATGGTTTTAAAAAATGTTTGAGGTTCTGTTAAAAATTATTCACTAATTCAGAGTACAAAAGAATTAAATGGCTTTCGATAAAATAAAATTATTGGGCATTTTTACTATCTTAAGTTTTTAGTTGGTATTATAATGAGATAGATATGATGCAAACATGAATCACCGTACGCACCACTTACTAAGTTATTCTTCATTAAATTTTTCTGAACACGGCAACTTTTTAATGAATTTTTTGTAAATTCAAAAGGTACATAAAACAATTTCCATCACTTCTAAAGATTGGATACTCAGTACTGCAGATGCTCTTAGTGAATGAAGGAAACTGTAAATATACATATGACCTTCAAGCTATCCTTCATATACATATGACCTTCAAGCAATCCTTCATGATTATTCCTTTTGTTTTAATTAATAAACACCAAAACCAAATTATTCATCCTCTAAGTTCTTCATGTATTCCTTAGAGAGTTTTGAATTCAATATGAACTCCTGTTCTTTCACAAGAGAATCCCCAGCCTCAAGCAAAGCCTCAACGGTTTGCTGTAATATGAAATAATCAATTACTACTTCTAAAACATGACAGTTAACTGTATACCCAAATTGGGCATTTTACATTTGACAATAAGCGATGGATAGTTATATGTTCAATGAGATATTATCAGAGTAAAATTGCATTACTTGTACAACATCTAGACAAATCAAGCAGTAGTTTCAACAGTTTCAGCGAATCAAAGTGCACAATGCAACTAACTGGATCAAACATAAATTTATACCTTTGGAGGAATATAAGTAGGAAGTTTTCCGTTTTTCTTTCCTTTGAGGAGTTTCTCGCCAAGGTTTTCATACCCTCCAATATCCACATTTACCCACTACTCATTGTAAAAGAAAAGTTGATTAATATACAAAGATATATATATTGGCTCAAGCTATTACTCTTTCGATAAATACAGTAGTCAGACTAATAAAAAAGGTAGAACAGCTGGCGCCTATTGATGGTTGCTAAGCTCAGAAACAGACTTTCAACTTACATGTTTCCTTCAAGTTAATTAATTGATGAAACGAAGGAATCATACTCAAGCTCAAACTATTCAACTGATAATGGAATTTTTTGTTTCAATATTTTGAACTTGCTGTCCTTTGGACTGAAATTTGTTATTTTCTGTAACTTCTTGCTCATGCTTCCAATTAAGCATATATAGAATATAATTGACGGAGAATTAAAAAGGGTATCTAATCATTATGGAACATGTAATATTCTTGCATGATGGCGTGGAAGTAATTTACACAAGTAGATCTCTCATTGACCACTCCATGTAAAAATTTATCTATTGGCTACAAATATCAGCCTAATTTGTGTATTCCATCTATTAAATTTATGACACATTCGTTAAAATGTTCAGGTTGTCAGGTATATAAACTTTAGAATGGTACTGTAACTAACTTTAAAGGACGTCAATTTGTTGCTGGTTTGAAGAATATTCAATTTTGCTATAATTGATTTCAGTTGAATAGCTCAATTTGGGAATGCGTTGTTGGTAAGAGGCTTTTTCGGTAGGAAGATTTGCTCATGAATGTTGCTAATCATGAGGTGTGATCTAAAACTATCAGTAAACAGGTGGAAAAGAAGTTGATTGACGAGATGTGATGAAACCTTGGAGATTGACTGATCATATGTCCTCGATCTCATAGCTCCAAAAAAGTCTAGTGCTGCATGGAATAAGAAGCAAGCAGCGTCAGTTAGTGTGTCAGTTAGTGTAAGTTCAGCCTCCTAAAACTGAAACAGATCAAGATATTACTCTATAATAGGGAGGAAGATCAATATGTTACAAATCAAGTTCCCAATGGAAAATAAACATGTGGAAATCAGGCCCATTTCCCAAATTCCAAACTTATTGCACTGAAAATCCTCGACATCTCTCATTTAAAACACCTGATCGTTTTCACCATTAAATCAAAAATTTATATTCTTCCTAATAAAATTCATATGTTATATATTTCTATAAAGTTTTGTTATTGCAAATACTGCAGAGATATTTACAAATTCAATGTAGTTATTGCAAACAACTGCATCTACATGAGCTTTGAAATAGACAATGCAGATATTTGCGCTTATCTCAAATTTGAAGCATTCAACGCAAATTTTGTTTTCACCATTAAATCGCTAGTTTTGTAACTTTTTCAACATGGTTTATATGACATTTTCTACTAAATTTTCTTGATTCAAATATTTACAATTTAAAGAAGAAATACACACACACACACAAACACACACATGTATGTATATGCAATTACCTACACTTTATAAATATTAACATTTATATCACATTTGAAAGTTGAAACATCAGACCAGGATTATATTTTATCATTGAATCACAAATTCTATGACAATTCCAACAAGGTGCGTGTGTCTATACATATACATATATACATACACATACATACATACATACACATACACATACATACATATACATACACGAAAAATCTATTGGGACACAAAACGATGACACAATTGGTCACATAATGAATCTCAACCATTGGATTGTCCCATGATTTCAACCTCATGTGTAAACAGAATGAGATCTAATGGTCTAGATCTGTTGTGTCACCAATTGTGCAAACACATACATACACATACATATGCATATGCATATGCAATTCAAAATGGAAATTGAAATATTTACAATTATCTGCCGTTCGAGTAATTTTTTATACATGATACATGGATCTTGTCAAGTAAAACACAAATTTATGATTTTATCTGAAAACAAATACAATTTTGACCTTTCTACAAAAGAATATTCAGTATTGTGTATTACAAACGATGATGCGTAAATAATATGGTATGTTATAGTGAGTCTAAAGGCAAATAACTAGTTTTTAGTTTGTGTTTATGAGGGATGTTAGGTTTATTCTGGAAGTTGATAGGGACTTGAGATAAAACATCACTTTCATTAACTTGAAAACTAAAACATAATATATCCATTTTAATAAAGTGAAAAAACTTAGGGCATGTTAGTATGACCTTTTTAGATTGTTTCAAGTTTTTCAAGACTCGCAAAATGCATCTGGTTTGTTGTTTCTCAAATGCATTCTATTAAGTAGTTTATCTCACATAAAATTCAAAATATTTTTTCTTCTTTTCAGTCTTCTACAACTATAAAATAAGAAGAGGAGTATTTTTTGAAGTACAATTTTACAAACTAAATTAAAACAATTTCTCAAAATTACAAACCAAAGATGTTTTATAATTTTCATTTGGGAAAACAAATTTTCAAACCAATTAAACTCAAAATCATACGGTTTTTCGAGCTTTCATTTTTTTAGATGAAAAAAAAATAAACCAAGCTAATTAAACCAAACATTTCCCTAGAAATATCAAAACATCTCAAAACAAAAAAAAAATAGAAACCGGATTTAAAAACTCACTTAAATAAAACAAAACCAAACAGAACCTTAATTTCAAGGATAACATGTTTGCAACTAAAGAAACAATCAAATGTAAATTAAAAATATAAACAGGGCATAATATCCGCATATACAAATTTTAAACTCAATAAAATGACAATAGAGATGACAATACCATCACTCACGGCACACTTTATTAAATATGGTTTGTGATCTATATATTTATACATTTTGATCGCTTTAATATCATCATCATCATTCTCGCTTTATTCCCAAATGATTAAGGTCGGTCACATGAATTCTCAATTTCCATAGTTTTCTATCTTGAATCATATTATTAGTTAAATTTAATTTTTTTTACAGATCATTTTTAATACTCTCTTCCCATGTCAATTCAGATCTTCCTTTTTGTTTTGTATGATCATTTTTAACTTTTTGATTGCTTTAATCTCTCCAATATGACAACATAAGATAATATGATTGTTGGGACAAACTACATTGTTATTTCGAAAATAGTAAAACCTGATTTTAGAAAAATAAACAAGCTGCCAACAGAACTCTAGGTTACAATATATTAACACCCACAGTAGCATAACCCTATCAATAATTGTGCAAAATTACCCAGCAGTATAATATCATATGGTTGCAGTAACTAGCATCGGAATAAATGCTCAGTAAATAAAAACACACACACACACACACACACACACACATATATATATATACATACATATATATGTATACATGTATACATATATACATATATATATATACACACACATCTATATATATATATATATATACATCTATATATATATATATATATATATATATATATATATATCTATATATAGCGCTCAGCCTCCGCTCCTGTTCAATAGGCGGAACCTACAAAGCAACGGGCAGGGAACCTTCTTTATTTCAAAGACAAGTTTTGGTTGCAGAAGTTAGACATGTTTGCAACAAGTGTCTAGTCGAACATGCTGTTGGAGATATGGATTGTTTATTACCAATGCTTACGTTTTATTTTGTTTTATTCCTTCAGATTATTTTTGAAGTTTTAGATATTCATTTTGATTCAAGAAAGTAATTTTGGACGAAATTCATTTTTGTCAATTGACCAAAAAAATCCAAAATGGATGTTCCTTGTGGGAAAAAGGTATGTTTCTATATTGTCTATCTAATGATGCTGGAATCGATTCCCGAGTATTAATAACCCACGTTTAAAAAATAATCAAAATCATCACAATTTGCACAGAACTTTCTTTTCTTCAAACATGGATTTTGGATGATAAAACACTTAATTTAGGATGCAACTATATATTATAGGACAATTTTTTGATCAAGACTTCCCAGAGTAACCAATTATCAAAATAAGCACTATCAAAAACTAATTAGCAAAATAGGCCTGGTTTTCATTTGTACTTGCGCAAAAATGGAATGCGCAAAGCCATTTTTTTTATACGGAGCTTGCGCATTCCATTTTTGCGCAAGCTTTATTTTTATGCTTGCGCAAATATGAAATGCACAAGCTCTTTTTCGGGCATCAAAAGGACAGAGAGCTGATTCTGGGGTCATTCCTCAACCCTACCTCTTTCTTCCCAAAACCCTCCCCATTTCCAACTTCAAACCCATTTCAAATCCAATATTCTTAAGTCAAAATCATTTTTCCTCATCTATTTCTTCAAACAAACACTCTATTGCCCATAAAATGGAAGCTGGCTCTTCATCTACGTTGATTAGAGATAATTATAATTCCTTTTTTTGAAAATTAAGATGCTACTTTAGAAATGATTGTTGTTGTTTGCGGAAGAGGTAGTGTTGGTGATGTTGATGTGGATGTACTCACATTGTTGGTTTCTTTGATGACAATACAAAAGGATTTGAAGTAGTATATAGCAAAAACCCTAACTTTGTACATTGTTTTTGTATTGATAAACGGTTGTTGTTGTTTGTAGAATTGTCTCCTGGGCCCGAAGATAGAAGTGTTCTCTATCTTCAAGAACACCATAGGAGCCAAAACGACACATTAATGGAGGTAAATGTTCGATATTGGTAAACCGGGGAAGTCAAATATGAAGTCCTAATTATAATTTGTTTATATATTGCAGGGTGTTGAAACTGTGAAGATATGCGATCATTCGAGCAAGCTCAAGGAGATCGATTTTAAAGATCCAAGATTGGAGCCAAATCTACGAATCTCCAGATTTTGGAAAGCTATGCAAATCGAGTACATTCGGCTCGATCATCACCTTCTTACCGCTTTGTGCGATAGATGGAGGCCGGAAACAAATACGTTTCATATGAGAGTCGGGGAGATGACAGTGACTCTAGTGGATGTGCATTTTCTTTTCGGTCTTAAAGGAGACGGTCGTCCGGTATGTGTGCAAAATTTAGATATCGATTACATGGAATTGGCTCATGACTTGCTTGGTATTTTTCCGCCAAGAGAGGCGATTAAGTCTAAAAGTGATTTGTCAATGACTTGGTTTAAAAGCGAATTTTCTGAACCACTACCCGAAGGGGCGACCGATTTAGATATACTTCGCCGCACTCGTGCCGTGATATTGTATTTTTTGAGTTGCCGATTATTTCCCGATCATTCAAAAGGGAGATTAAGTTTGAAATTTTTACCATTTTTGGATGATTTGGCTGACTGTGGTTATCATTCTTGGGATAGTGCTGTTCTATGCTATTTGTATAGTGAGTTATCGAACGTTGTCTTGCAACGTCGAAAAGTTTTAGGGGGTTCTGCAACGTTGTTGCAACTATGGGCGTGGTCGCATATTGCCATTGGACGGCCGTCTATTAGAATTCCTACCGACTTAGATCTGTATCTTCCATTCGGGGCTAGGTGGAACTGTGCTAGGAGTTGGCGTGAGACGCCAAGAAATGTACAGTTTTACCGTAATGAGTTGGATTTGATGGCGGATGATGCGGTTACATGGGAACCATATTCATTAGTGTATAAATTTGGACATCCGGATATTGAGTATTCGTTCGCCGGTTGGATTGCTAAGAGCCGACTGATTCTATTTCTGGACTTTGAGTTGTATGCATCCGATCGGGTGATGAGACAGTTTTCCTTTGGTTATCAGCACATTCCCGATCCTGTCGTCCCCCTTGACCCAGAACCCACTAGCTGGATGGCATTTTTGCAAGAAAGTATTGCTATTTGGGAATCAAGAATTGATCGTGCTGAACAAGCACGCGACCCTCCGACACCTTTGAGCGAGTACGAGTATTGGTATTGGCGAATTACTCGTCGTTATATCCTTAAAAAGTCGGCAAGGAAGTTGGTTGCGTACACTCCCCGTGCTCCTCTAGAACGTGATGTGGTAAGTGTTGTATTTTCAAATTTTGTATAGTTCAATTTTTATGTCATATTGATGCATTGTTATGATTTATGGTTTAGGTAAGCGGAATATACAGCGCTTTGGATGTGGTGGGCGAAATAGAAGAAAGTCATATGGAGCCGGACAAGGTCAAAAGCAAGTGCATTGACCTACGACGAATACTTGACACGATTCTGGGTCGGAACAAGCTAAGAAGGGCGACCAAGCCGCTGCGCATTGTAGAAGAGCCACCGCGTTGTACAGAGGAGACACATACCCTACTAGCGGGTGGACAAGGCCAATGGGAGGAGGCACATGGAGAGGGGGAGGCTTCACAACATCCCGGTGGCGAAACTACGGGTGGATGGCCTGCTTGGCCCGAGGTAGAGCATCAATACACCGGCGGAGAAATTCACGCTGAATGGCCGGTTTGGCACGAAGGAGAACAACAATTCGGCTATGTTGGACAGTCGACATACGAGCATATGCAAGAGCCGTCACAGTGGGAAATTCAACAAGAAGAACTCTTTTTTGGGCCTAGTCAACAACAAGAAATTCCGCTGCCTACACCCGCTCCAACATTCGAAGAAGACCAAGGATCGGCTCCCATCGTGTACAAACGGAAGAAGAAGAAAAGAGACACCCCACTACCGCTAAGAAGGATTCGTGATTGACGGTGTTGGTCATATTGCTGTTGTTTCTTTTGGTTGGGTTAGGTTAGGGGTTGTTGCCTTGTATGTGTCTCCGATTTTGCATGACATGTTATTTGGATGATTTTAAATTGTCAGTTAGTTCGTGTTAATTATTTTGTTTTTGATGGTATTGTTAATGTGTCTATGTTATTGTTGCTTTGTTGTTAATGTGTCTATGTTATTGTTGCATTGTTGTTAATGTTGTTGCGTGGAAACAGCTATCTGTTTGGAGCAGACCCATATTATAGCTTGCGCATTTGTGGAATGCGCAAGCTATATTATCAATATAGCTTGCGCATTCCACAAATGCGCAAGCTATAATATGGATCGGTTCGAAACAGAGAGCTGCTACCAAAATTAAAGCTTGCGCATATGTGGAATGCGCAAGCTATATTAATAATATAGCTTGCGCATTCCACATATACGCAAGCCATATTTTTGGTGGAACTGGGTATCAAATGTAGCATTTGCGGGCTGCTGCAAATAACCAAAAATATGGCTTGCGCATATGTGGAATGCGCAAGCTATATTATCAATATAGCTTGCGCATTCCACATATGTGCAAGCTTTAATTTTGGTAGCAGCTCTCTGTTTCGAACCGATCCATATTATAGCTTGCACATTTGTGGAATGCGCAAGCTATATTGATAATATAGCTTGCGCATTCCACAAATGCGCAAGCTATAATATGGGTCTGCTCCAAACAGATGAAAACCAGGCCTATTTTGCTAATTAGTTTTTGATAGTGCTTATTTTGATAATTGGTTACTCTGGGAAGTCTTGATCAAAAAATTGTCCTATATTATATACAACCAATTCTCATTTCCTGAAACTAGCGTCTTCAAAAAAATTCTATAAAATATTAGCACTCTCCTTAACACCCGCATAGCACTCTAATTTTGATTCATGAAAGTTATATCAAACCGTGAAACATCTACCTGAAATGCAAAAATCCATTTTTCCTTCAAACTCACATCAATTTTTCTTCTCCCTGTACCCTAAAATAAAAAAAATAAAACCCACTTTTGTAGTTGCACCAAATCTCATAAATTCCATATCATTGTTCGAATCAAAAACAGAAATTATGTTGGAAATTTGTTTCGAAGAGAATCATAGAAGGAAATGGGATGTGCGAAGAGAAACGAGAGTGTAGTTGAAATAATTGAAAAAAAAGGTTTTGCTACTATGACAAAAATAAATTTTGTCAAAATGCAAGAATAGTGTAATTGAGAGAATTCGGGGAGCGCTATAGTAATTTGATGTGTGTTCCTTCCTAAATTTTTGTTCATGGTGTACAATCTGACAAAACTAAAATTTTGTCATGATACAATAACAAAGCCATTATTCTCAAACAAGTTGGGATCGGCTAGAGATGGAACACAAAACTAAATGACAAAGTCAATTTAAAAGTAATAACAACAACAGTGATAATTAAAAAACCATGATAATAATAATAAAATAAAGTAAAAGAATTAAACAGATAATAATAATAATAAATAAAATAAAGATAAAAATAAATGAATTAATTAAAAAATATATACAACGATGGTACTAATAGTAATAGGGACCGAAGACCAAACACTACTTCTTAGGCTTCTATGCACTAGTCATATAACCTAAAACTTATAACACTACCCTTAAACCAACCCTACGCAGACAAAAACTCCTAGCTAATGGTTCTGATACGTATATCGCTAACTCCCACGCGCTCCTGTCCGACACCAGCTCTTCGGGTATATTCCAATCCTTCAAGTCTTTTTTTACCACTTCATCTCATGTTAACCTTGGTCGACCTCTACCTCTCATTGAGCATTCAATGCGACATATAATTCCAACACGCATAGGTACCTCAGGAGGCCTCCGTTGGAGATGTTCAAACCTGTGCAGTTAAAGCGCTTAGCAAATTCAATGCGGTGAAGGTGCAAAAAGTCATAGCGGGGATATAGCAGATGAGTCTAAAATAGCATATAAAATTCATACTTGATGTTTTTACAAATATATAAACGGTGATTAAATGAAAAATTAATATTCAATTTAATTATAATTAATACATATTTAATTTTAAATAAAAACATGTGTAAATATACTATGAATAAACGTAAACTATTATTTAACATAATTAAATTTAATAGAATATTAGAGTATTTTTGTTTCTGAAAATATGTTAGAAAATTCAATTAAAAAAAATTAACTTCATATTTTGTATAATGTATAAATGTCATTTTTCAGTTCATTTCTTTTGAAGAAGATATAATGGGAATAACAAAATATAGCGAGAATAGTGGGATATAGCGAAAATAGCGGGGCTTAAAGCGAAAATGCTATTTTTGGGGCTATTTGGAAAAATCGTAGCGGTAGAAATCCGTTATGGGATATAGCGAGGTAATAGTGGGGAATTAACTACACAGATTCAAACCATCTTAAGCAGTGTTGTACCAGCTTCTCTTCAATTGGTGTTACTCCAAGTTTGTCACGTATGTCATCATTTCTAATGCGGTCTCGTATTGTATGATCATAGCTCCATCGCAGCATATGCATCTCTACTACACTTATCTTCTGAACGTGTTGTCTTTTAGCAGGCCAACATTTTACACCATACAACGTCGCAGGCCTGATTGCCGTTCTGTAGAACTTTCCTTTAAACTTTTGTAGGACTCCTGTCACAGAGAATGTAAGACGCTAGTCGTCATTTCACCCATCCTGTTCGAATTCTAAAACTAACATTTTCATCAATCTTACCATCATATTGTAACATTGATTCTAAATATCGAAATGATTATTCTTGGACACTACTTGTCTGGCCAGAGTGATGTCTCCATTCTCTGACCTGACCCCGCTGAACTCACATTTCATATACTCTGTTTTAGTTCTGCTAAACCTAAAATCCTTTGATTCTAAAGTCCACCTCCACAACTCCAATTGTCAATCAACCGCTATCATACTTTCGTCAATTAGCACAACATTATCAGCAAAGAACATACATCAAAGAACCTCATCTTATATACCCTTCGTAACCTCATCTATCACTAACAAAAATGTAGAGATTCAAAACTGACCCTTGGTGTAATCCTATGTTAATGGAAAAGTCACTAGTTTCACCATCGCATGCCTTGACACTAGTCACAACATCATCATACATATCCTTGATAGGTAATGTACTTTGTTGGAACTCTTTTCTTTTCCAGAGCCCACCACATAAGCTTTCTCCAAATCGATAAATACCACGTGTAGATCCTTCTTTTGCTCTCTAAATTTCTCCATAAGTTATCTTATTAAGAAAATCGCCTCTGTGGTCGACCTTCCAAGCATGAAACCAAATTAGTTTTTTGAAACGCTTATCATTCTTCTTAATCGATGTTCAATAACTCTCCCCGAAAGCTTCATTGTATGACTCATAAGCTTAATTCCTTTGTAGTTTGTGCAACTTTGAATCATGGTTTGAGGTATCGGACGGTACCCCGAAATTTCGGTGGCACCGTACCGGTGCCGATGGTCGACGATCCGAAACCGACCAAAAAAATCGGTTTCGGTAACTATGTAAATAAAAAAATGAAATCAAATTAACAATCGAAATAAAGCGTAAATTACAGCAAAAACAGATTGAAGATCAAAATCCAACTCCAAATTACCTGAGCTGCTTTGGTCGAGAGTCGAAAACCCTAGCTTTGGCGGGAGTCGAAAGTCGAGTCGACAGTAAACTAGTTGCGCGCTTTTCTTTTCTTTAGCAGCGCTGTTTTATTTTTTTCCCTAGCTGTTCAAGATGACTGTTGTTGTCAAAATTTGGTGAAGTTATATTGGGTTGTTTAGCTTTTTACAGTGGGTTGTTATTAAATGGGTTGTTATTAAACTTATGGGCTGAAATTATATTATTTAGTTTAGTACGGTGTTGTATAGCTTTTGTTTAAGTGGTAATGAAATTATATAATTTGGTTAAGTGATATTGGATTGAACTTAAACTTTTGTTGTAAAGCTTTTGAATGTAATAAAGTTATATGCAGCTCCAAGAATTAATTTTTAAATGTAATAAATTTACAATGTTGCATTTTATTTTCTTATAGGCTACATTTTATATTTATCGACAAAGATAATTATTCATTTCCCTTAACAAACCATTAAAAATCGAAATCATGATCGAAACCGAAACCAAAACCGAAATCTTCGAAAATTTCAAAATCATCCGAAACTAACAAAATTTCCAATGACCGAAACCGAGAACGAAACCGAGTTCTCAAACCTTGCTTTGAATATCTTGTTTATTCTTGAAGATTAGAACTAATCCTCCATTCATCTTGCATCTTGTTTGATTTCAAAATATTATTGAACAACTTAGTCAAGTTATCCCTGCATCTCCAAGGCATCTTCACACATTAATAGGGATATCATCAGGCTCCAACGTCTTGACTGCTTTCGTCCGTTTTAACGCCTCCATTACCTCAGACTCTTGAATTCTCTGAACAAAATGTCTACTGGTGTCATCAAAAAAGTCGTCCAGCTCCATCGTAGTGCTATCACCTTCTTCATTAAATAGCTTGTCAAAGTATTCTTTCCATCTATTTTTTATCTTATCATCCTTCACCAAAAGTCTACTATTTTCATCCTTGATGCATTTAACTTGGTTGAAGTCTCTCATCTTCCTCTCGCGAAGCTTAGCTATCATATAGACGTTTTATTCACCCTCCTTCGTACTTAGCTTTTGATATAGATCTGCATACGCCTGACCCATTGCTTCACTCACCGCTTTCTTTGCGTTCTTCTTTGCCGCTTTATACTTTAGCATGTTGTCCTCGCTCATGTGATGATGCAAGCATTTATAGCATTAAAAAGAAGAATTCCAGTTAAACATTTCATAGTTTTCTTGATTTTGCTCGTTTTGGAGTGTGGAAAATTGAACTTGACTTCTTTTTTGTCTTGATCCTTTTTTATGTTGAAATGTGTGCAAAAGATGTTAGTAGCAGCATCGTCAATTAAATTTAGGTCATCAATTAAATTCGGATCATTTAGTTGGTCTAAACCAATAACACAAGTTGGTTCTTTTTGACTTCACTACACAATTAGAAACAACAGTTTGCCATTGCTCAAACTAAAATTCACAATCAAAGATACCATAACCCTATTCTCTTTACCACTCTCATTATTCGTTCCTATCCATGATTTTATCATTAACATGTACCCATGGGCACGGCCTAAGCTATCCGCACTCCCACCCATCATTGCTCTTTCAGTTACGTGTTCTCTCTGGTGCTTTAATTTTAATTCTTGTTGGTTTTTGTTTCCGGATTTGTTGGCATATGGATTTTAGAAATCATTCTTTATTCATGTTCTATCTTAGGTTAACTTTAGTCGAATAGTTTTGATAACAAAAATCATTACTATTACTGTATTATCTAGTTATATGCTTGGAGGTAGATGGCAGTTTTAAAATTGTTTCCTAGTTCTGTAGAATAATCTTCTTTTCGCCTGTCAGTTGTTTGATACTTTGATTAACTTTGTTAAATATTCCTTTCATATTATTTATTGAATGATGATTAAAAAAATTCCTTTACAAATCGTCTTTGTATGCATAAACAAGTGGACATCCTCTTTCATATGTATTTGATAAAAACTAAGGGCCTGTTTGGTTTGAAAAACGGAATTTTGAGTTTTGCGTTTTCAATATGTATTCAAAAAAGTATGGAATAGAAGGACGGCGTGGAGGGCGTGGGAGGAGGACATGGACGACGTGGGGAGGACAAAAAAGAAGAGGAAGGGAAACGACGGGAAAAAAAACCGTTTTAAATTTTATATGTTAAAACTATTTTCCAAATTGATTATTTTTGGAAATCCAATGCATTTTATCATACGATAATCCACAATTGAAAATTACAAACCAAACATGCCCTAAACTTTCTTGCTCTCAGCCAATTGCTTAAACATACTAAAACTTCAACCATTTTAGGAGCCACTGAAAGTCTAAAATGATCGCTCACTTTCCGACTAGGGATAGATGCATTTCACTAACAATGGTTGAACAAGGAAATGCAAGTGTATTTTTGGTTATTTTTGAAAGTATTGGATACTTTATTTGATTAACTTTTAACCAATTAAATGAAAATATTTACTCGCAATGGATCATAGAATCATTGTCAACTTCATTAGTTATTCTCTTCATTTTTTTAGAACTTAGTTCAATTCCCACAAGGATTGAACTATTGACCTTACATGTGAATGCCGCATATCCTAACAAACTACGCTACCCTTATGGGTGTTATTCCCTTCATTTCACTTAAATCTTTTCCAACTTTTTAAGTCTAAGGTTGCCATCAAATTTTTTCATCGAATTCTTCAAATTTATGGTAACAGTAGATCAACCTTTATTTTGTATGTTTGCGCACTTTCTATATTCATTATATAACTCGCTTAAAATATGTTTAATATCAACGAAGAACTTGTTTACTTTACTATAGCTCTGTTGTACAGTACGAATACTAGCTTTGAAAATTGAAACTTATCGATTCAAAATTTGTGCTATAAAATGTTTTTCTTAACCATTTCAACACTACCCAATATCAATCATATTTAGTTTTCATTAATTTGTGTTTTGTAAATTAGAATCATGAATGTTGTTACTATTCGTTCATGTCTCAAATCAACATACCCTCACCAAAATTAACGAAGAAATGATACTATTATTTACATCAATTTTTTATTTAGTTTCATGAAACCCCTTCAAAACTCGAACTTTCTCATAATCCTCGAGGCCTGAATATTTCACCAAATTTTTATTCTCATTTTCGGACATCTCATAGGAATAAGCTTTAATTGATTTCATCTTCTACACATGCTATCGAATATTTTTCAAAATTTGTAAGCTATGACAAGCATTTCAAATGTCTTATTTCATTTTGTAGAGCAATCAAGTATTAATAATAATCATCTTACTTTTTTTTCAAGTTAGAGTCATATCTAAATTTTGGAGGAGATAAATATACTTAACTAAGTTTTCAATGCGTTCAACGGCTTCAATATGAAAGTTTAACCCGCCTCAAATGCGAATATTTTTGGACCAGCAATAATATATTAGAATATTCTCCATAATCTTCTTCTTATACAAAAAATTACATAACATTAACTCTATCATTATCCATAGTGGTGGCCAAGATTTATCTAATTCTCATTCATTCAAACAACTCTTTAATACTTTTCCTACATGATCGTCTCTGTGATTACCAATCTTTGTAAAATTTACATATTTTTTATGTAATTTCCACTCATTATCGACGAAGTGTGCGATAATTACTATGCAATTAATATTTCAAATGGAAATTCATGTATATAAAGGTACTAACCTTTTGATCATTTATCACACTTACTAACTCAAATCGTTTGACTATTAAATAAATTCTAAATAGTTATACACGTTTTTTCTTTGGGACATGAATCTTGGTTTAGACTCAAAATCCATCATTACATACTATGCATCGCCGAAGCACCCCTGAGTGCCAATTAGGCGTTGTTTTGTAATTTTGACGCCCCACCTTTTTATTATAACGCTTTATTACGTCCTTTGTCTGAGACGTTGTCTGAGCGCATTTTTAGTATTACTTTATTTTTTACTTGACTACAAATGATCCAGTTATTTTGTCTATTTACTATAGATCTTTGTATTTCAAGGATTTCAATGCTTGAATCGTTTTCCTATATCTTTTTTTAAATATACAGACGACCAGTTAATAAATAATAATAATTCTTCTTTATATTTGAGAATAAAAGTTACTCTTTAATTTCTCACTTCTTTAAAATTTGGTTGTACCAATTTCTTAATTTTTAATCTTAATTGTGTTAGCCTTTAAAAGTTATTTTAAAATAATTGTTCAGTCAAACACAAAATAACTAACTATAAATTGATATCTATATTATTCGCTAATATTTTAATTAGAGTTTTTTAAGATTATTTGGTATACAAATATTCAATTATTGTGATGGCACAAATTTTACTAATATAAATTTTGTTGCTTCTATAAATTATAGAAGTACTTGATTCATTTTTAAATTTTACCGACGAAACATTAACATGTGTATACATGCATACATATACATACACACGCACACACACATATCACTTATAGTAAACTAATAAGTAATGATCATCTAATCAATGTCAATATGGTTTAATAAATAGTTAGGTTTTTTTTGTAATTATTTAATGCAAATATTGTTTGTGCAAAATGTACATCATGAATGTCTATTTTCGTTTAGGCTCCGCCTGGACTCTGAAGCCAATCTTAGCGTCCAGTGGTCCGCTTCGTCTCGAAAACAACATAGGTTACCTATCGCCCAAACAATATCTCATACTTAAACGACAAGTTTAGCAAATGCTAACATACATCTATTTAGATTGAAAGAATGTTGATTGGCATCTGTTAAATTCAATCAAAATAGATGTATGTTAGCATATCCTAACATTCATTTTTTTAATCAACACGTATATTAATGTACATCATAAATTTGGTTAGTGCTAAAATACGTTCTTTTAATCAAATCTGATATTTGTTAGCATTAGCCAAATTTATTATTAAGCATGAGCTATTGTTTAAGATAAGGTAATGGATTTAGAGAGTTATTTGCCAAACTTCAACCAAGATCCATAATACATGTAAAAAACGTAAATTAGATATTTGAATTTACTTATAGTAGAAAAAGACAAGTTAGAGAGTGTGACAGAGGATTAAAAGGTTAGCATCACTGTAATATATGGATTTTCATTTAAAATATTAAATTCATGGTAATTACAGCACACTTCGTTGATAACGAGTGAAAATATCATACATGATTATAGCTTTTACAAAGATCAGAGTTATATAAATGATATGTAGAAATGAAGTTAGAACATTATTTGAATGAATGAGGAGAAGATAAAATCTTTAACATCACTATTGATGATGTTCGTGCTAATAATACGATATTTGATTATATAAAAAGAAGATTAAAATATTTTAATACTTCAGCCATCAACGAAAAGTGTTTACATGCGACCCTTTTTAATTTTGACAGTTAAAGATGCATTCAAATTTTATAATGAATCAATTAAAAACATTAGAAACTTAGTCAAATACAGTCATGCATCTCTTCGATGATTAGATTAATTAAAATTTTATTCTAGCTAGGTGAAAATAGATAAGGCAGCTATTGTTTAACTCACTCAATTATCATATAAAGTGGAATGAAATAGTTGAAATGCTTGATGGAGCTTATAAACTTAGAAGCATTTGACAGAATGTGGGTAGAAATGAGTAAATCAAAACTTATTTTAGAGCTGAATAAAGATAAAAAGAAAATTTGGCGAAAAACGATAGGGTGCTCAAAAGAAAAGGACGTTAACATAGGTCCACTATTGGTTAAGTTTCTAAAGGGGTTCCATGAAAACATATTGAAATGGTGGAACTAAAAGGGTCGCTCCTTCATTATATTTGATGAGATTACGTTGATTCAAGACGCGATTGAACAAGCTTGTAACAACATTCATCACTCTAATTTAAAAAACGTAGATAATTCAACAAATGAATATGACAAGTGCTGAGGTGTGTAAAGTAATTACAAAATCAATTTTATAGCATAATATTTTAGTCCCATGATATAAGTTTCAACTTTTAAAACTTATTATTTTTAATGGGTTGAAGTAATGATAAACAAACAAGTTCTTTAATGATATTAAATACTCTTTAGATGAGTTATGTGATAAATATAGAAAAAGCATGAATATAAAGAAGTCAATGAACAATTTGATGATAATCTTTGAACCAAAAAGCTAAAAGACTCCACAAAAAAGAAACAGTAGAACAATCGTTTAGAAATAACTAATATAATTGATAGATATTAACATGATCCATTTGATAATCTAATGAGTAAAGATTTTTCATTTATCAGATTGGTGAAAAAATAAATTATTCAATACTTTCTAAAAATAGTTAAAGCATACTAGTAATTCCTAATTCAACCGTTGCTAGTGAAAATGCATTTAATCTTGATCGGAGGGTGGTTGACCCTTTTAGAGCTTCATTGGCTCTCAAAATGGTTGAAGCTTTGATATGCTTTTGTGACTGAGAACAAATTTTTTTTAACTGTTACCTAGTGCAAGCAGAAGAGAACACCAAATTATTATGCATACAGGGGCAGTTTGAGAAAATAAAAAAAATATCACTCAAATAGTATTACTATGTTGAACATGAAACATTCACCTTATTCCTATTACATTCACATTTACATTCACATACCTAATCCTCTTGTTGTTAAGTGCACATTTTCAAATCATGTTTTTCTTGACTCTCTATCTACTTTAACCAAGTTTATGTTCTGCAAAAATATTCCTACGCATTCAAAATGAATAAGGTCGACTTAATATAAATGTTGCACCGCAAAACCCCAAGTGATTTGATGAATATTTATGATTTATATTTAGAAAAATAGATATTATGATCCAATATTGTTTTTATTTTATGTGAAGGTACTCTACTCGTTACACTGCAAATCCCAACCGACGTGAAGGACGTTTAAGAATTTTGTACTCTGTCAAATCATGTTATTTATGTTTGTTTTAACTTACATATGTTTAAGCGGTGTGGCTTTGCTTTTGCTGTATTGTTGTTCTAAAATTTGCTTGTCAAGGGGTTGTTATTTGTATGAATATGGATTTCTGAATCTGAAAGTTGTGTGGAATACATATGCTTCTATACCTGTGAAGGAATAATATATCTGAGCTAGCTAATATACTTTTTAAGAAAATTCTCTGCTTCTCATGTTTATATAACTGGTAAACTATTTATGTAATGCATGTGCATCTAATTGTTCATTTTCATTTCTAATTCTCTAATTGTCATATGAGAAAATTCTCATATTTATGTGAATAGTATATCTATCAAACAGATGGTTCCTGCTTCAAATTTTCTGATTTAAGAAAAATTCTATATTTATGTATATAGTTTGTTTATTATATACTCTTAAGGGAAACTGTTAAACGGAATCCACAAATGATTGATCGTGTTCAGCAAGGGGGGCTGCCAAATTCTTTGCCAAAAAATAATCTCCTGTTTACCATTTGTGGAGTCCCTTTAAAAACCCTTCTTTAATGTCTAAGCTAGCTGGTTTACTCTTTGCATAAGGCGTGAGCATGTACTAGCATTCATAAAATAATCAGTTTCATAAATTCATTCACTAACTCATTCACTAATTCATGTTACTGTTTTGTACCTGGATTGAAAAAAAAGAAATGGAATTTTCAGGTTTTCCATTAGGATTTTTTTCGATTTTCGTTTAATGGACTTAAGGAGTTATAGGAAAGGAATTTGAAACATATATTAGCGCACTACCATCAATCAGCGGAAGAAACAGAAAAAAGCTTTGAAAGGTACTGAAATCTTCCATACGTGGATTGAAACAAAAGAAAGGGAATTTTCAGGTTTTCCATTAGAATTTTTCCAATTTTCGTTTATTGGACTTAAGGAATTATAGGAAAGGAATTTGAAACATATATTAGCGCTCTGCCATCAATCAGCAGAAGAAACAGAAAAAAGCTTTGAATGGTACTGAAATCTTCCATACCTACCCCTAGTTGGAAATGCTCTTATATAATTCAAAAACTTAGGGTGAGAACATGCAAGATTTAAGTGGAGAATTAGATTATGATGTGTTTTGAAGTAGAAAAAATACATATAAATACTGGTATTAAGTTCTACAAATGTTTGAAAATCGACTAATTTTTAATAAGCTGTTATGAAATTATGTAGATGGTTGAAAACTTTGATTTCATTCATCCACTTTAAGTAACCTGTATCAATGTTTTAAAAAACGTGTGTGAGGCGCGCTTCAAGGCGAGGCGTTTCCAAAAAAGCATCAAGGAGCAGATGTTGAGGCGTTTTTCCCAAAAAACGTAAGCCTCAAGTGATTGAGGCGCAAAAAACGCAAAAAAAAAACGTAAAAACGTTTGAGGCGTACATTTTTTTTCCCACAGTTTATTTACTTCGCACCTGAACTTTCTACTCAGTCTTCACGCTTAGGGTAAAAAAAAAGAAAGGTATTTTTTTTTAAAAAAAATTGTATTTGAATTCCGAAATCGATTCCAGAACATGGAATCGATTTTGATTCCAGGAATCGATTTCGATTCCAGTTTGAATCGATTTTTTTTATTTGAATTAAAAAACATACCTCGTTCTTCCTCTGAATGAAAATCGAACTGATTCATCTGCAGACAGGCATAGCATTGGGTTGAATAAAAAAATCGAAGTTTACTGAATAAAAAAATTTGATTCCAGAACTTGCGTTTTTTTTTCCCTGAAAGGCTTACGCCTCGCCTCGCCGGCATGAAAACGCCTCATGTACGCTTTCGTGTTTTAAAACATTGACCTGTATGCATAGTTTTTTTTCCTTTAATGTTCTCTTTTTAAAATTTTGGTCATGTTATCAAAATGTTATTGTCATAGAAAAAGATGTTCCATTCACTTAGAATTTTGTTCCATCGGGTTTTCAAACAGTATCAAACCACCAGTTTCCAGTGAAGTTCTGACTAACAGTACCGGAAAAACAACGAATTAATAGACAATAAAAATCACGCTATAGCTGTGAAAGACATTGGATTACTGCATTACCTTGGTTAGGAAATGTATCTACAATGCTTATAACTTCATTTCTCGATATTCCATCTTTGGCATACATTTGGTAAACAATATTAACTATATCTTCACGATTTGGCTGCCTGAATAAATAAAATATGCAAAGTCAATAACTGCTAAAAATGCAAAAATAGTTGATAAATCAGGTATAACCCAGCTAATTATGAAAACCAATAACCAAGAAACAAAGATTGAGAAAAGAAATCATAAAGATATAACTAAGGTAACTTTGATTGGTTATGGATGCTTGAGTCTCTGTAACACAATTTCAACTTCTAATACAAAGTTCTAAAATTTCCGTGAAACATTACTTTGTTATACCTATTAATGTATTGCAAGTAGTCACATATATGTGTGGACAGTTTGGTATTACATGATTTATATTTCAAATAGGAGTCAAGCAGCATTACAGTTTTTTCTTGCCATGTTTTAAGTATGAAACACAAATGTGTGCACATGCACACACATACATTGTTGAGAGAGGAGAAAAAATGACCAGAATGTCTCGTGAACTTTGATCAATTCAAGGAATAATGTAATGTTGAGAAAATAGGCTAAAAACAGGTATATAACCAATACGAACATACCCACCAGTAAAATTTCTCCATCCTTCCATCACGTATCAAGGGTGCATATAATGTGGAAAAATCATTTCCAGTTACTATGACTGGGACTCTGTGTGTGATGTCAGACTCTCTCCATTTCTGCCCAATGCTCACTCTTGTTGGATTATCTGATAAATTCATTAGTGTTCCAGCAACAATTTGGTTGTTGACTGTCATTTGAGTATTACCTGGTTTATTGCAGAACAGGGAAAATCAGTGATAAGTGACATATGGGCATTTATGAATAATATGTAAAATGTTCATGATATAAAAGGACCATTCATTGAATGACCATTCGTTGAATGGCCATAATAAAATAGAAAACACTTAGTGTGTTTACTGTTGCAACGTAGCGATCTCGAGCATGTTCATAGACAACAAATGTATATGTCACATCCAGCCTAAATTATGTTAAACATATTACCTTCAAAGCTGCATTGAAGTACTTCAATTTTTGAGGTAAGTTCATGTCAAATGCAGCTTACATCAGTCGTGAGTTTATTAAAAATATTGTGTTTTTCTCGTAATTATGAAATCAGTATTGCATAATTAAAACTGGGCATTGTTAATTTTTGAAATAAGGAGGGCAAATTTTAGGGGTACTCCACCCGAATAAAATAATTTAAAATTTTACCCCTCGTGTAAAGCAAAATTCAGCAACAACCCATCGAAAAATGAAAAAAAAACGATGATGGTTCACCGAAAACCATTTTCGGCCAGGTCTGATAAAAAAAGGTGAAAAAACGGTAATTGATCACCGAAAAACTGAGGGTAGTTACTGGTTTTTTTCCCCGCAAGGTAGGGAAGGGCAAATTGTTTTTACACCCTTTAGCAATTTTCCAAAAAAAGAAAAAATGAAACCCCTTATCCGGTTTTGGAGTCTGTTTAACGATGCCCTTAAAAATAGTATGTTTACAATGTAAGAAAATCTTTAAATATTAATAATACGATGAATTGGTTAAATTTTACAAGTAATACGATAATTTAATTAACAAACTCACTTTCATTAACCCTTCACTGAAATGTGTCCGTAGACAACCCTACAACATTCTGTTAACCAGCAATGCATTCACATTAACCGTCAATCAATTTATTAATTAATGATTTTATTAAAAAATAATTAGGATGTTGAAAATGAAGTCCATTCAACCTATTTTATTATCTACTCTATTGTGTTAATTATCATTTTAGTCTCAGTATTTTTACTAATCTATTGCCTTTTAAACACTTATGTAAGGGATACTTAATGTACCTGGGTCTTCATGAAACCAGAATAAAGTCTACATCTTTAATAATAGTTGTAATACGTTTGGTGTCACACTTTTTTGGTATCAGCGTGAACTACCAAAAATGCCCCTCTACAGTATTAATAAATCTTAATATTCCTTACAAATAAGATCTAATAGTTAAAAATAGGATCTAACAAATAAACATTTTTTCTTTAATTAACTACAAATTCGTTGTTTATTAATTAATAATACAAATAAATCAAACTAACAAAAAAAAATTAGATGGTGCAGCTTAGAAATAAAAATTTAAATTAACTAGCTAAATATTTGTGCAAAATATTTTTTCTTGAATGTGTTAATCGTATATAATCTGTAGAAAAATAATTCATGCGCGAGGCACATGCCATTATCACGAGCGAAGCGCGTGCCCCAGCGCTCGTTCTAATATCTCCAATAATATCCAGAATGAAAGTGTAGAAAAGTAGTGTTTATTCATAATGCACCTTCCTTAACTAATGAAAAATAGTTCAAACATGGTCTACTAAGTTCAGTTTCAGATAGCAAGCAACCATTAGGAGGTCTTTGAGTAGAGTCATAATGCAATTTAGGTCGCACAATACCAGACTAAAATAATTGTGACCAGAAAACTCACCAAATCTTCCCACTCCAGCATCAAGATCATTGATCATTAAACAGCTCATCTTCCCCTGAACCAGAAACATACAAAATATGAATATGTAAACGTAAACCGACAAGTAGACTTTGGTACAAAGTCAGTAAAAATACTTGCAGGTCTAATATATTTATGATATATTTTAGTACATCTTAACAATTGTACCAGAGCATTATCAGAGATAGTATCTTCTATACACAAATAAAACAGGTCATATGTAAAATTCTAAGCTAATTTTAGGATATTGTGAAGTATCAAAGACTTATCACAGTTATCTATCAACCAGCCCATGCATAGATAAATCTACAAGTCAAAAGAAGAAGTCTTAACATGTCTGTTTTTAATTACCTAGAAAATAGAATTTCCAATCTAACAGAAAATGAATCAACTAAATTTAAAAATTATGGTAGCTATTAGTTCTTAACTTAATTACTCGGAAAATCATGAACCTTAGTTTAGGAGGAATAGTAAAAAAATACACCTTGGAACTATGATCCATATGTTATGGTGGATTTCAATCGAGACCGTTCAAACTAAAATCCCCAAACGCACGCGGAAATGCTAGATCGTGATAGATAGTGCAAAACAACCAAACACTCGAAGAATTCAATAAAACCAAATCCAAACACGATCATAATAACACCACAAGCAATAGAGAATAATAAGCAATAACGAAACAATAAATCACACACCGATTTATAGTGATTCCACTAACGTCGCGTTAGTGTACATCCACTTTGAGAGAGATCTTTTATTATCACCAAAAGAGAAGAGTACAAGGGATTGATTACAATGATCTATTCAATAAGAATCAATGTTTGTGGAGATTAGAATTGAAGAAATAGAGTTTTGCCTAAAACCCTAATTAATTGAGGACTAAACCCTAGATTAGATTGCTTGATCTAATTTCCTGTCACAGCCCTCTTTCCAATGAAGAGAGCATATATACTGGTGGAGAAAACTCTGGCAAAAGACAAACTTGCCCCTGAACGAAATAACACTAAACCCAGCCCAGAAAACAGCAATTCGCCGGCTCAGACGTCTGGGACATGGCTCCAGACGTCTGACCGAACTTTCGGGAAACTGGACCCTGTAGGGCCAGACGTCTGGCCCATTCCTGCAGACGTCTAGCTGCAGGCTGTAGGCAGCCAGCACACCAAACACCCTCCAGTTTGCTCCTCCGGACTCCGTTTCGCAATCTGTCTTCTCCGACACCAAACTACATCCATCCCCTTCAATTTTCCTTCATATAGTGTCACAAAATTTAACACTTCACATTGACACTATATCCATCTCCAACACCAATGGTACCATACCATCAACAACCGATAGCTCCAACTACCAACAATTCTACCTTCAACCAAACATGAATGTTTCCCTAACGGGTTGCGGCACAGCCACTCCCCATTGCATTCCATCAACGAGTTCAGGCACAAAGCCCCCACCACCAATGAAATGTTGAAAACATTCAACACCGTCTCACCAAAGACAAGAGCACTAGGAGTGTACACTAGCACTACACCAAGAAGATAGAACGACAATCTCATATCAATACTCTTCCTCATCTACACTAGTATCTCTCTCAACTGTGCCACCCCGTGGCACCTAGCACTTCTCCAAGCGAATCAAGTCCGAGCAATGCTCGAACTTTCCAACCGGCAATGCCTTAGTGAACATATCCGCCGCGTTCTCCTTTGTGTGCACCTTTCGAAGATATATTTGCTTATCATCATCCATGGCTACCAAGAATGACTCCCTCACTTCTATATGCTTAGTCCATGAGCTAAATGCCAAATTCCCCGCCAAGTGAATAGCACTTTGGCTATCACATTGAACATCAATGCTATCGTGTTCAATCCCCAAGTCACACAACAATCGCTTCAAATAGAGTGCTTCCTTCGCCGCCTCTACCGCGGCTATCAACTCCGCCTCCGTAGTGGATAAAGCTACTACGGTCTGCAATCTAGATCTCCAACTTATGGCCGTACCACCAAGTGTGAAGACATAACCGGAAGTTGACTTTCTCCTATCTCTATCACCGGCGTAGTCCGAATCACAATAACCAACCAAGTTGCAATTCATTTTCCCACTACCGCCAAAAACAAGACCATGAGATGACGTACCCCTAAGGTATCTCAATATGAGCTTCACAGTTTCCCAATGCGATTTTACCGGATTAGACATGAAACGACTAACCACCCCGACGGTATTTGCTATATCGGGCCTTGTACACACCATAGCATACATCAAGCTTCCAACCGCACTTGCATATGGCACATTTGCCATATAAGCCTTGTCTTTCTCCAAGATAAGTGACCTTTTACTCGAAAGCTTCACATGCAAAGGTAAAGGTGTATTTGACACTTTTGCATTCTCCATGCTAAACCGGCAAAGCACTTTCTTTATGTACTCCTTTTGAGTCAATTTCAACTCAAAACGCTTTCGATCCCTTTCTATTTCCATGCCCAATATCCTCTTAGCTTCTTCAAGGTCCTTCATTTCGAATTCCGACTTTAATTGCAATTTCAACTTATTGATTTCATTCTTGTCCTTCGAAGCAATGAGCATGTCGTCCGCATACAAGAGTAAATACACCCAACAACCATTTCTCAACTTCTTGAAATACACACAAGCATCCTTGATGCTTCTATTGAAACCATTTTCAAGCATAAAATGATCAAATCTCTTGTACCATTGTCTATGTGATTGCTTCAACCCATATAGTGATTTCTTCAACTTGCACACCATATTTGACTTACCATTTACAACAAAACCTTGCGGTTGCTCCATGTAAATGTCTTCATCCAAGTCACCATGCAAGAAGGCGGTCTTCACATCAAGTTGTTCCAACTCCAAATCGTGAATAACAACTATGGCAAGTAATATCCGTATGGAAGTATGACGCACGACCGGTGCGAATATCTCATCATACTCCATACCCTTTCTCTGTGCAAACCCCTTAGCCACTAGCCTAGCTTTGTATCTCCCATCGTCCTTCATCTTGTAAATCCATTTGTACCCTATAGCACGGTTTCCTTTAGGAAGCGGAACCAAACTCCAAGTTTGATTCTTCTTTAATGATTGCATCTCTTCCTTCATGGCACAAATCCACTTCGAGCTATCACTCGAATTCATGACGTCATCAAGGTCCAAAGGCTCATCTTGGACTACATGAAGCGCATAGTCCAACTTATCACAAAAGCTAAGATAGTTCCAATCACCATATCTTTCGGGTGGTCTTATGGGACGACGCCCAACCCGAGTAGCAATATTTTCACCCAAACTCCTTTCGGCTCCACCTTGAACCGAAACTTCTTCAGGCTCGTGTACATCACCAACACTACTAGAGGCACCACGTGGACTTTGTGATGTAACATCAACCGCATTTTCTTCACAAGCATCTTCAACTACTCTACCTCCTCTACCGCTGGGACGAAATGGTGGAATAATTTCCTTCTCCTTCGATTCATCACGAACCAAATCCGGAATATCCGATGAGCTCTCATTCTCCTTGAACATTGCCGACTCATCAAAAGTAACATGACGAGAGTTTGTCACCTTCTTCGTTTCCAGATTCCAAATCCGATAGCCTTTCACTCCATCCGTATAGCCAAGCAAAACCCCATTGAAAGCTCTTGGTTCAAGCTTATCATTACCCGGATCATGCACATAAACCGGACTTCCAAAGACACGAAGATAGCTCAAGTCAATACTCTTTCCCTTCCACGCTTCCTCCAGAATTTTGTTATCAATAGCCGAGCACGGAATTCGATTAATAATATGCACCGCGGTTGACAAAGCTTCGGCCCAAAATCTCTTAGACAAACCCGATGTCAATCTCAAGCATCGAGCTTTCTCTAGTAGAGTACGATTCATCCTCTCCGCAACTCCATTTGATTGCGGATCTCCCGGTGTAGTAAAATGTCTTCGAATCCCATGATGCTTGCAAAACTCTAAGAATTCTCCGGAAACATATTCCCCGCCATTGTCGGAGCTAAGAACCTTCAAAGACTTACCACTCTCATTCTCAACAAGAGCCTTCCATGTTTTGAACTTTGCAAATGCCTCCGACTTAGCCTTCATTACATACACCCAAACTTTCTGAGAAAAATCATCTATAAAGGAAATATAATACCTTGCTCCTTCCAAAGAAGCTACCGGTGCTGGTCCCCATACATCCGTGTGCACATACTCAAGAACATTTCTTGAATCATGTTTTCCTTCACCGAATGATACTTTTGTTTGCTTCCCCAAGACACACTCTTCGCAAAACTCCAATTTGTTGAAACTCTCACCATTGAACATCTCCCTCTTCCGAAGAATCTCCAAACTCCTCTCCGAGCTATGACCCAACCTCAAATGCCACAACCTTGTCGCATCCAAACCACGAGAACTATCAACACCTACACAAGTTTCACCTTCTACGGTCTCTCCACGAAGCAAATAAACACCATGAGCCCTAGCACCTTTCATGACCACAAGTGCCCCTTTCGAAACCCGTAAACAATCACTCTCAATAGTGATCTTACATCCAAGAGGATCCAATTGCCCCAAAGAGATAAGAGACTTCCGAAGTCCTGGAACATAGCATTAGTGAGAGTACGAACCACTCCGTCAAACATTCGAATTTGCACGGAACCAATGCCTTGAGACCTACACATAGCACCATTTCCCATAATAATTGAATTTCCCTCTTTAGCAACAAGAGAAGAAAAACAATTCATATTAGGCGTCATATGATACGACGCCCCCGAGTCGAGCACCCACTCACTACCGGAAACATCCGATGCTACCGCCGTCAACATATCTACGTCTTCCTCACCAACACCTCTCTCCACCGCTACAGATGAAGATGCTACTTCCCTTTTACCCTTCTCCTTGTCCGGACATTCATTTCTCCAATGACCGTGTTTCTTACAAATATAGCACTTGCCTTTCCTTTCCTTTGATTTTCCTCTCCAACTGGGATTCCTTGATTTAGAACGCCCCCGGTTGTCCTTCTTCACATATCTTTCCTTCTCCACAAACAAACCTTGACCATTATCGGCACTACTACCACCAACACTCAACTCCTTCATTTGATCTCTCAATTCCTCACTAAGAAGACCCGTCTTGACATCATCTAACGTCAATGTATCCCGGCTATAGATCAAACTATTTGAGAAACCCGTATAACGGTCCGGCAACGAACATAACAATATCATCGCCTTTTGCTCTTCCTCAATCTTCAAATCTACCGCCTTCATCTTCATTAGCAAATCATCAAACACATTCAAGTGTGTCTTTAGCGAAGTTCCTTCTTTCATCTTATAGGTGAAAAACGTTCGCAACAAGATCAAACGATTAGTTAGAGACTTCATATACAATTCTTCCAACTTGTCCCAAATTCCCTTAGCGGTGGTCTCACCACTAATTTCGGAGATCACATTCTCTCCCATAGCAAGTTGGAGTGTAGTAAATGCCCACTCTTCCATTTCTTCTCTCTCGACATCCGAGATGTCCGCCGACAACAAATGTGTATCAAACACCACTCGATGTACCCGATTCCTCCTTAGAACCGCTTTCATCTTCCATTGCCATTTTTCAAAATCATTATCGCCATTCCACTTGTCGATAACCAATTGCGATCCTGACGCCACATACGATCCACGCACATACGGCGCTATACCACTTGAACTAGCCATTGAATTTCCAGAGTTATCCGTTTTCGGCATTTCAACAACCACCTACCAACTCCAAAGCTCCGATACCAAATGTTATGGTGGATTTCAATCGAGACTGTTCAAACTAAAATCCCCAAACGCACGCGGAAATGCTAGATCGTGATAGATAGTGCAAAACAACCAAACACTCGAAAAATTCAATAAAACCAAATCCAAACACGATCACAATAACACCACAAGCAATAGAGAATAATAAGCAATAACGAAACAATAAATCACACACCGATTTATAGTGGTTCCACTAACGTCGCGTTAGTGTACATCCACTTTGAGAGAGATCTTTTATTATCACCAAAAGAGAAGAGTACAAGGGATTGATTACAATGATCTATTCAATAAGAATCAATGTTTGTGGAGATTAGAATTGAAGAAATAGAGTTTTGCCTAAAACCCTAATTAATGAAGGACTAAACCCTAGATTAGATTGCTTGATCTAATTTCCTGTCACAGCCCTCTTTCCAATGAAGAGAGCATATATACTGGTGGAGAAAACTCTGGCAAAAGACAAACTTGCCCCTGAACGAAATAACACTAAACCCAGCCCAGAAAACAGCAATTTGCCGGCTCAGACGTCTGGGACAGGGCTCCAGACGTCTGACCGAACTTTCGGGAAACTGGCCTCTGTAGGGCCAGACGTCTGGCCCATTCCTGCAGACGTCTGGCTACACGCTGCAGGCAGCCAGCACACCAAACACCCCCCAGTTTGCTCCTCCGGACTCCGTTTCGCAATCTGTCTTCTCCGACACCAAACTACATCCATCCCCTTCAATTCTCCTTCATATAGTGTCACAAAATTTAACACCATAGACTGAGCAAATTATGATTATATGTCATGACAGAAAATTATATTTTATTTGACAAGGAATCACCATTCGTTCATTTTGAAGACAGCTTAATAAAATATTATGATTTGTATGATTAAATCAGAAGTGTCTATGAAGCATGGAGAAGTGTATGTGCAGTTGCATCAAATGTCTGTGTAGACATATGAAATACCAATTTATCCTTGGGATGGCATTGACAATACTGTCATCTATTTATCATTCATTTACGAGTATAAAACTAAAAAATCAAACACAAAATATGCACATCCTGCTTGAGGCAATATAAGAGTAAAACATAATTTTAATGGAAGTTGACAAAAGGTCTGATTGGGATGACAATAAATAAATACCAAAATTTCAGTATTACATATATCACTTATATACCACTTGTGAAAGTTAAAATTCTTCTAACATGATTTTGTATCACTTGGGAAGCTGTTCTGTAGCGATCGCGTATGAGTCTACCTGGTTCTCCTGAAAAAATAGAAGATAAATTTTCAAATGTAGAAATTGTATATGCAACTAATTAGTAGATGACTGAACATAACAGCTAGTAGACGAAACAACTCGTCACACTTTTTTTTTGCTGCTGATGATAAAAACGTTCAACTTTAGACACCACATAAGATAAGACGTAACTACTACTACAAAAACAACAACAACAACTACTAAACCATTATTCTCAAACAAGTTGGGGTCGACTAGAGATGGAATCCAAAACTAAATGACATAGTCAATTTAAAAACCATGATGATAATAATAAAGTAAAATAATTAAACAAATAGTAATAATAATAATTAATTAATAAAATAAAGATGAAAATTAAATTAAATAATAAAAATATATAAAGAAATTTAAAAAAAACATGTGCTAATAATAATGATGATGATACTAATAGTAATTAGGACTGAAAACTAAACGCTACGTCTTAGGCTCATATTCACTAGTCTTATAATTTAAAACTTATAACACTACCCCTAAATCAACCCTAAACAAAAAAACTCATAGCTCATGGTTTGGTGCATGGATCGCTAACTTCCACACGTTCCTGTCCGATACCAGTGCTTCGGATATATTCTAATCTCGCAGGTTCATTTTTATTACTTCCTCTCATGTCAACCTTGATCGACCTCTACCTCTTTTTGAGCATTCGATGCAGTCTATAATTCTAACGCGCACAGGTGTCTCGGGAGGCCTTCGTTGGAATGTCCAAACCATCTTAAGCGATATTGGACTAGCTTCTCATGCTACTCCAAGTTTGTCGTGTATATCATCATTTCTAATTCGGTCTCGTCCTGTATGACCACAGCCCCAATGCAGCATACGCATCTCTGCTACACTTATCTTTTGGACGTGTTGTCTTTTAGTAGGCCAACATTCTGCACCATACAACATCGCAGGTCTGATTGTCGTTCTGCAGAACTTTCCTTTAAGCTATTGTGAGACTTTCCTATCATAGAGAATGTCAGACGCTAGTCGTCATTTCACCCGTCCCGCTCGAATTCTAACATCTTCATCAATTTCACCATCATACTGCAACATTGATCCTAAATATCAAAAGGATTTCAGAATCCAGATAGCAAGAAGGTGTTTGGCAAAGACAATTTTTGGTTGATAAGAGACATGCACAACAAGTTATCTTAATGTAGTAGATTGGCTAAGAGATGCAATAGATGTAAAGATACAAAATGATTTTTCTTGTTGATTTGGTGGGAGGTATTACATATTAGTTATTTGATAATAAATAACCGCCTTCTCCACTTTGTATTTCCATTGTAACTCGTCACATGTAACTCAAATCGGTAACAAAATCAAAGTGGACATAGGCCAATGATTTGTCGAACCACTATAAAATCAGCGTATTTAAATTCTTTCATTTTTGCTTTTTGTTCTACTGAAATTATTGGGTTTTGAATTTGGTGCCCTTGTTTTGGATTAACTTTAGAGATTAAAACCTCTAAGTACAACCACAATCATTACACTTAGAATCGATAGCTCCACATAATCTCTATGGGGTGTTTGCCCAAAAACTGAGCAAACGGCATACGTTCTACTTTCATATGCTACATCATTTTCAATCCATGAACATTTGCAAAACATCTAATGTCAAGTTAACTTCACTTCATTACTTAAACATGTCCACTTTTGTTAATTACTTCTCTTTAACATATATTATATTTCAACTTGTTTAACTTTTTAAAAATATCATTTTTATCTCCATGGAAACATCATTGTTAATGTAGAGAAGGCTGTTAGTTATTATCAAAGCTTAACAATTTAGCTACAAAATTTTGAGGTATTTTAATGATAAATGTGTGTGCATGCGTGTTTTGGTCATAAAAGATTTTAATGAAGTATAGTGGTTGTATATAATTTGTTAATGTAATGTTAAGCTGTTTGGTTGTGTTTTTCTTGCAGTTAGGCGGTTGCCATTATCTTTTGTTTGGTTTTAAATAAATGGTGGCTACTATTAGAACAACAGTGCTTGCCTTTAAACAGGTGTTAGAGTGTCTCATGCATGAAAATTGGGTGCATAAATAGTCTCACACCGGAACAATTATTTGAAGTGGTATATAAATAAGGTTGGTGACATGCAACGTGAAGACCCTTTTATTACAATATGGGACAAACAAACAAAGTATACTCCCAAATGAAAGTAGATTCTTCAAATTATTCTAGATGGAGGTCGTGAAGAATATAGTAATACCTGCTTTCTCCGATTCCAGTTCACCTGCAGACATGACAACTGGCTCAATTCCCATTGCCCGGAAGATTAGTTCAGTTTGAAATGTCTTGCCTTGGCCTTTTCCTCCCCAAATACCTGCACACGATCGGCTGAGTTAGTTTTCTCAACAAGATATTTGTTGGACATTTAGGAATGAATATTTAACAAACAACATTAATGCTTGATATCTGATATCATATCTGCAGGAAATTCTTACTGAAAAGAGAATGAAATGTTAGAAATGATTGAAATAGATCGCTGTCTTGATTTCATGGTCAGGCTTATATGACTACATTAGTATTAATGATGATAATTGAATCACGGTCTTGACAGAAACCTTTTTTTCAGGTAAACAGTTGAAATTATAATTAAAGCATTTCCATAAAAAAATTACAAAGTTCCATCTCCAGTTTTATGAGCATGTTGACTTCAAACAACATTTAGACTACGCGGTTCGTGAGTATTCTTCTTTAGCAATGAATATCTATCCAAGTACAAAACGTACAATGGTTGCTGCTGAACAAAAATGAAATCACATACTCATTGTCGCGTAAAATCCTCATTTTTGGGGTTACAATGGTCAGTAAGTTACATCAATACGCTAACATAAACTCCTGAAAAAATTAACATATACAAGGACCCCCATGTATTTGTGTTGAAAAACTTAATTTGTGGGTTTAGCCTTTCCTTTGTAAATAAAAGTTGATGTACATGGGATATTGACTTGGGACATTCAGGTGATTGATCATGATTGCTAACTGATCCAACTTTTATTAGCATCTCGTCATCTTGCATAAAATGAGGTCTGATTCTTTCCAAAATGTAAGGGGGCCTGTTTAGCTTCAAAATTTGAGTTTTGTGTTTTCCATTTTCAATATGTACTTCAAAAGGCATGAGAGAGAAGGATGGGTGGAAAACGGTCAATTTGGAAAATGTTGTTAACATATAAAATTGAAAACAACTCTTTCTTGTTTCCGTTTTTTGAGGAAATACCAAAAACTTTCTTCCTCCCTCGTCTCCTCTTTTTTGTAATAGTAAATATTTTACACCTCTTTCTCTCCCATGCCTTTTGAAGTACATATTTTGAAGTGCATATTGAAAAGGTAAAACAGAAAACTCAAATTCTGAAGCCTAACAAGCCCTAAGCTTCCAGCCTTTCTATCAAATCTCAGAAAATGTAGCCAAGTGGCCAAATATGTTTTATATTGAATATTTGGCATAATCAACAGAAAGATTCAATGGAAACTTGATTTTATAACAAGAAAATCAACATAAGTTGAGATTGCAAATCGCTTGTTTAAAACAGGAACAAATATTTAGATTCAAGCTGATAGAGAGGTTGACTAATTTGTAGACCGGACTAATAGTAGAACTAAACAGACTATGATATGTCAAAACTGAAAGTTTCTTATATAACTGGACCAAGAATTGATATGCATAGTTATACAAATTTAAATTTTAAACACAAACAAGTAATCACTTCTTACAAACATCAATGTAACTGAAAGTCCGATCACATATATGCATGCATGAACATGTATACATGTATATGTATATGTATATGTATATGTGTGCGTGCACGCGCGTGTGTGCAAGCATGAGAATGTGTGCGTATAATGAGATAAAACATGACAACAAAGAGTGATAATTAACACAAAAGGGTAAAAACTGTGCATACCGAGAATCAACGGAACTCTGATGTTCAGTGTGTGTGCAACATAGTTTTTCACTATATGGCAAGCTGCATATACACAGTGAAACAATATAAGTCGAAAATTTACAGTATATACTAAATTTGGCTAATCCAAATGTTACTTTGAATAATAAATATTAAAAAAAAAGTTGTATGAAAGTGGAAGGATGCACTCGCATGTTATTTATCATTATCATTTACCCAGTGCACAAGGCTCCCGCTTGAGCGGGATGTGGAGTGGGCAATTTTGTACCCAAACTTACCACATTACTGGAGGGACTGTTTCCAAAACTTGGTCAATAAACCAAGCGCCTATTAGAACCGAAACACATGATGCATGAATAATGCTCACAATAAGCTTGCATATTCAAAGCAAACTATATCGTATATACTATTGTTCGTAAAGTGAGACGTTCAACTAATTATTATAGTTAGACATTTTACTCGCATGCTATTTATATCCATCGAATTAAATGTGTGTTTGTGGACTAAAGTGAAAAAACGTTCATAAGCGGACAACATGAACGGATGGTTAAAAACAAGGTTTGAAGTTTCGATCGAAACACCGAGATTCTTTCCATTCCATTTTGGTTTTAGTGGAGACCGAAAGGAAATCAAACCGAGATTCCAGTTCAATAAAAAAAACCACTGAACTTCAAATTATATGAAAGAAACTCAAATCAAGAATTAATTTGAGGTTCAAATACATAAATATTCAAAATCTGAAATTTTAACTCAATAAACATACAGAATCACGAAAATATATAAATGGTGCAACTAAAAAAAGTTGAAAACAAAGTAATGGATGAATATTTTTTAGTATTATAAACATTTATAATCAATTGGTATTGTTCGTTTATATCTTATTTTTCAATTAAAAATAAATTATACATTTTATTTCAAAAAATTAAACAAATACGTGTAAATGTATGGAAAATAATTAATGAAATCCGAAATCGAACCTGGAACCAAAATTCCCTAAATTTATGAATTAAATTGAAATTCATAAAATTACAGAAGACCGAAATCGGGACTAAAATTGAGACCTCAAACCTTGGTTAAAAGTGAAGTTAAAAGCGAAATGTGTACATATTTCATTTTTATTTTAAAAAAAGTCAGTGGAAGTGAGTTGAAAACCATCAATTAATTAATTCATTGTATTACTTATTATCAAATAGACAATAATGATTACTAGATGTTATAATTTTGAAGTACACATAAACACAAAGAAGTCACATATCGATACATAAAAAAGTTACATATTAACAAATAACAAATATTACTCTAGTAGTATGGTCAAAATCAACCAATGGTTTGTTTACAATTTTTAGTTATTGCACTAAATACGTAAAGAAATTCAAATATTAAAATTTGATTAATATATTCATATAATCATATACTAACACAATTTTAACGAAAAAATTATTTGTTACTGTTGAAAGTAGAATATGATAATAGCATTATTTTTACAACAATAATATGATAGATGTAAATCAGGGGCATAACAATGAAAATGTCTGTAAAATTATATATCAATTATTGATAATGTGTGATTAACTGGTATCTTAAACTTTATTAACTTGAATAAATCAATTGAATTTTATATGCTCAAATTCAATCTATGGGTGGTTTAATTTGGAGAATGAAAACAATTTATTCAATGTTATGGATATCATTATGTATATCTTGTGAAAATTCAATAATGTCCCCTCTTCGCTATTCTGTTATGGTTTCATGCACCTTTTATGTTTAAATATGCCTACATCATTCCAACTTAGCAAAAACGATGCGACGTGATATTCATTTTTTTCAAAACTTTCTACAAAAAAATTAGATTGATCTCCATTTTTACCATCAAATCACAATTTTAACTCTTTTTCAAACATAGATGCATGTATATAAAATAATAATTATTAGTATCTACATCTTTACAGTTAAAAAGTTTAATGGTTCTATAACGGTGAAGGTACGGAGATAAAGAAATGATATAGCGGAAAATACAGAGCTACAAAATGCTATATTGAAGATAAATACAATTTTTAAAATGGAATTATTATCAACTTCACTTCATTGGTGTAACAAAAAAGAAACATTGTTCACACCTATATGATAAAATCCAAGAATGTTTTGATCCATGTAGTTCATACATAGGTACTAAAAAAGCATGTTCTAACTTATCTTTAATGTTTGAGACTTGAACTTAAGCTATATCCAAATTTCATTGATTTGATTTAGAAGAGAATTGATTAAATTAGTTTTTTTATATTGAAATTGTTAAAGTGGGTGATAAAAAACTTTGATTTATCGGACTGTGGTAAATAAGAGAGCTTTAAACGAATTCATTATTTAGTAGTGCTGAATTATAAAAATGCAGTGGTTGAAGAACATTGAGCGCTTTAGTAGGGATTTAGTGAGGCTTTTAACTATGTAGAATTCTACCTATCAGGAAGATCATCTTTTTTCCAAGAAGGATGATAGTCCTTCTTTTGGGAAAACCTTCTTCCTTTTAGAAATGAACATCATCTTTCTTTTAGAAATGAAGACTATTTCCTTCTAAGAAGGAAACTATACTTTCAGCTGTAAAATAATATAAATCTTCCTTCTAGGAAGGAGTCCTATATATCCTTCAAAAAGGAAGATTTTCTACCTACAAGACTGTTTTCATCAAAGAACACCATCTTTCTTTTAGAAAGAAACACTATTTTCCCTCAACTATGAAACACTATTTTCCCTCAACTATGAAGTAAGACTATATATTCAATCATGAAGAAGACTGTATTCCTTTTGAAAGTGATGTCATTGTCTCTTTGAAAATTGCAAGCAATAAATGGTAATTATTAGTGTACATTGAGTAGACTAATATCGATATTTACATTATACCATTGATGAGCCACGCCAAGTATTATTCCTTTTGGTACAACTAATGGTGTTATTGGATATGTTAGTATATAAGCTTTTTTCTTAGGTTAATTTTTATTTATTAGAAAACACGAAGAAAACTAAAGCATGCCTCAGTAATGAGCGAAGCGTTGTAAAATATCAACTACTAATCCTACATTATGAACTAATGAAGTTATAACTTTGGACCCCTTAGAAAGCAAATGACAACTCTACATTGTATATCATCACTTCTAGTACCCTCTAAAACATATAACGAGGCATTGACTTTGTGTTTACATGTTTGGTGTGGTCATGTGTGACATTGAAGTGCGTTTGTAGCAAGAAAAATCGTTATAAGTGCACTTCATAAATCCCTTGTGTTTAACTTGCTTAAAATGGTTAAATGTGAATATATTTTGAAAGTATAGGGCCCGTTTGGTTTGCTATTTTTAGTTTTGTGTTTTCGTCTAAACAAAAGTGCGCATTTATTATGGATGGTAGAAAAACACACAATTTTGAAAAATGAAACTAACATAGAAAACAAAAAACAAGTTTATTTTATTTTTCGTGTTTTGAGACATAACAAAAGGATGAAAAACAATTCATCTCCTCCATTTCCCGTCCATCGTCGCGATGGCTAAGAATTGTAAAAGGTTTCCCACATTTGTTTGTATTTTATAGTGTATGTTGAAAACACAAAACTCAAAACGTAACCAAACGGGATCATATATTTTGATTGTGGTCTACACTTATAGCGGTGTATGGTACAGCGAGAAAGTGGTTTGAAAAGTTCTATAACTTGTAAAATAAAGTGGAAAAAATTATAGCGAAAAATGTCGCTATTTGAGCACTTTGAAATTGTCTTATGCTTGGCGATTTTAATACGATTTTGAAAGACATCCTTAGTGATTTCTTTGATGTTTTAATAATTACTATATGTTTAATTCTTACTATAAAAATATCAAGGTTTAAATCATTTTATAACTGGTTGAATAAAGTTGCAAAAGTTAGTAACGAAAAGGTCCCTGTATGAACACTTTGAAAATCGCTTGTTTTTTGAGAATTTTTAATATTATCGTGCTAGATATCCTTGGGGTTTTCTTAGCATGGTTATTAAGTACTCTAAATATAGTACTTACTATAAAAAAATCAATGTTTTTACAACCTTTGTTTGAATGGAGAAAAATGATCAATTATGTATGTTTCAAGATTTCTCTATCCGAGATTTTTAGCAGCACCTACAACGGTACTTTTTGGACCTACGACAGCGTTTCTGGACCTTTTATAACATTGGTTGTTGTAGTGTCATTTTGAACACTTTTTATGATTTTAAAAGTGTTTAAAATGATATTTAAATTTAGTATTTTTCTGGAATCTTTTAAGGGATGTTTAATAACATGTTAAAGAGTATTTTAAAAGTGGTTTCAAGTTTGAATATATTTTTATTAATTATTTAAGGCCATGTACAAGTCATCTCCTTTACTGTCACATGCTAAGTATTTTAATGCAGCTATCTTCTTTATTGGGCTTTCATTTGGAAGTTAGATCTAATTATGTATTTTTTTGGTGAATTACTTTACTAAATAGTTCTCACTAACATTGTATCATAAATTAAGAATTCATTCATTTTTTCTCTGTCCACATTCGTTCGGAAGTGCCTACATTCTAGTATCTATAGTACAAAATTAACTTTAAAGTGTAATTTATTGTAAGTACTTAAAAATATTAGTTGACAAGCACCATTGTCCAAGTGGTTAAGTGATTCGACTTTGGTGCGAGAGGTCACAAGTTCAAAACTTGCATAGCGTGATTCGAACGTTTATTGACCTGTGATATGTTGTCAACAAAAAAAGCAATATAGTTTCTGTTTTTTGTGTATAATAAATTTTTGATATTTGGAAGAATTCATAATACAAAGTTGAGAAAAGGAGGTGTCAAATTCCAAACGTTATAAGGACATTAACTCTCTTAATAAGTAGAACATATACATATATTAATATTTATGGACAAAGCTTGCTTGTGCCCAAATAATAGATTTTTTTTATTTTTCAATATGCTCCTTTTTAATTCATCCTATTTTAATATAAATATTCTCTATAGAATCTTTTGTAATTCTTCAATATGTATTGAATGTAATTAAGGGTTTTCTTTGAAATTTTGAAATGTTATAATATATTTTGAAATTGAACTTTTTTAAAAACTTCGAATTCAAAATCAAATTTTGAATTCAATTTTTTTTAAACTATTTGATTATCTATAATGTTTTATGGATTTTTGAAATTATCATGACTTGAATTTTCTAATAGATGTTATAATTTTTAATTTGGACATTATTATTTTTTCAAAATTTTCATTTTTTTGGATGATTTTTGAACTTGTTTGAAAATATATGAATGTTCAATTTTCTATTGACATTAATATTTAAACTTATGTTGACTAAATATTTGACAAATGAATAAGTACTTGTTCCACACCATAAACTTTCGTAAAATATAATGTTTAAATTTTTCCTTATTAATCATAAAATAAGTGTTTAGTATATTAAAATATGAGTTGTTTGGACGGATATGCTTAGACTATACTAAAAAGATATTTTGCAGTTTCCATAAAATATAGTGGCAAAATGAATCGTTAAAAAAACTTCAATCCGCGAAATTTCATTTTGCTTTTCTATGATAAAAAGAATTCTCTTCAATCGGTTTGCTAAAATATATCAAAATTTTAATAAAAACAACAATTTCTCACCCATTGTCGATGCATACGCCACTTTTCGCAACACTGCCTTAATATGATAGTCTACATACTTGTATGTGTGCTCATTTGCAAGTATATAGAAATATTTTTTCCATTATCCATCAATCATTTTACCATCTTTCGGTTTCCTATATCAACCTTCTATCAAGCAAATACTTTTGCACAAGGTGAAATACCACTCACACTGCAACAACATTTGTTGAGTGAATATTTTTAGCAAGGTTCGAGAACTCGGTTTCGGTCATTTGAAATTTTGTTGGTTTCGATCAATTTCGGAAATTTCGCTTGTTTCGGTTTTTGTTTTGGTTTCGGTCCTGATATTGGATTTTTGCATTTTTTATGAAAACGTAACGATAAACGATTTAAATTCATATAGAAATATAACATACAATAAAATAATAATGTTACATACAACACTACTACATCCAGAAACTATTTCTCGAAGCTACATATGGATTGTTTTCATAATTTCTTCATCGTCTTGTGTTGTATAATATGATGAATAACCATATTGCATTTGTCCTGGGTCCATAAATGTCGTCATCATATTATCAAAAGACGATGGTTCATCATTTTGTGTTGTATACGTAGCTTGACTATTTTGATCACTCAAGATATCACTATATGAGTTACCACCTGTATAGTCAGAAGTATAATACATATAGATTGGTGGATCAGTTGAAGTATATGGATTGTGGTGCTCATAATCATGTTGATGTCCGGATTCAATATTTAAATTACTATCTCTTCGGTTAGGATTGCCGCTCGCACCCTTTCTTCTTGAATATGTTTGAGTTGGTCTATATAATTCACCACCATCACTAGAACCAATACCATAATTACTTGTTAAACCAACGCCACTTCCACCTGCATTACCATGATCATCATTTGACGAGCTGCTACTATTTTCATTGCTTTGACTCTTTGTTGCTCGTGCAGGTATACCATCAACAGCAGCGACTAGGCCTGTCAAACGGGTTGGGTTGGGTCAAAATGGGTTGGGTCGAGTTTGACCCAACCCATTTATGACCCATTCTTTTTTACCCATTTATGACCCAACCCACTTAATAAGCGGGTTACCCATTTAATTCATTTAAAGATTTAAACTTAATTTGACTAATAAAAAACAAATATAAAATAATTCTAATTCTAATTTTTATGTTTTGAGTCCCGATAAAAATTTAAAATTCTAATTTTCATCAAAATTCAAATACGGGGATGCGGTAGGTTATTATTTTCTAAGTACAACTGTCAGTTCCCTTGGAGAACTACAGTGTGCGTTTACATGATGAAGTATCCGAGTGTTCCACACTGTCTGTAATTTAGGTGGGAGTTAATCGGTCGAAATCCCATCTGATTCCAAGTTAGAACAAAGGAGTTATTGCAGTCCGAACAAAAAAAATAGCGGCTTCTGCACTAAGCGGAGTTCATATATGGGGATGTGGTAGCCTATTATTTTCTAAGTACAACTGTCAGTCCTCTTGGAGAACTACAGTGTGCGTTCACACGATGAAGTATCCGAGTGTTTCACACTGTCTGTAATTTAGGTGCGAGTTAATCGGTCGAAATCCCGCCTGATTCCGAGTTAGAACGAAGGAGTTAGTGCAGTCCGAACAAAAAAAATAGTAGCTTCTGCACTAGGCGGAGTTCAAATATGGGGATGTGGTAGCCTATTATTTTCTAAGTACAACTGTCAGTCCCCTTGGAGAACTACAGTGTGCGTTCACACGATGAAGTATCCGAGTGTTCCACACTGTCCGTAATTTAGGTGGGAGTTAATCAGTCGAAACCGCCTGATTCCGAGTTAGTACGAAAGAGTTATTACAGTCTGAACAAAAAAAATAGCGGCTTCTGCACTAGGCGGAGTTCAAATATGGGAATGCGGTAGCCTATTATTTTCTAAATACAACTGTCAGTATCTTTGAAAAACTACAATGTATGTTCAAAATTCTTATTTTTCAAATTTATATTATAATTTAATATTTTTTAATAAATGGGTAAATGGGTTACCCATTTACAACCCTTTTAAAAATGGGTCGACCCAACCCATAACCCATTTAATTATATTCATAAATAGATTGACCCAACCCATTTATAAGTAGGGTAAATGGGTTGGGTTAATGGGTTGGGTCATATTTTGACAGGTCTAGCAGCGACTGCATCATTCAGTGTATTGGTCATCCAAGGGTCGTTGTCCAACAAGGATGGTTCAATTTCAGTAGTTCATTCTGCTAATGGATCATCTTCATGAAATATATAGTCTAGATCGATCAACTGACTTTCAGTGTCGCGGCGTCTTGAATTTTTTGCTCTTAGTCTCATGTTGTAATGCACATATACTAATTTTTCAAGATTTTTCATTTTTATTCTATTTCGTAATTTTGTATGAATCATTGAAAATGTAGTCCAGTTTCTTTCGCAGTTTGAAGATGAAACTGTTTGGCTTAAAATATGCATTGCTAAACGTATTTAATTCGAAGCATCCTCTCTTCCAATTATTGACCACCATTGAACGGGAAAACATGTCTTTACGGCTGCGTATGCTTTTGCAGAACCAAATGCACCAATTTTCATTCTATATCTTTCTACCTGTGATGTGAAGTTAAATATTTAATATGTCTTAAACGTTAAATGTTTAACGTAACTTTTATATATATGTTAGTTCAACCTCTTTTCCAATTTCAATCTGTTTTACAATGTCTGGCACCATTCTTTCAACGACGTTGTTAAATCCGTTTAATACTTCTCCATCGTTTGTTGCATCCCCATATTGAATGATGGGATTAAGAAAATAACTTATATAGAAAAGATTTAAAATATTATTGAAATGTTATATATTCCATTATTTGTATGACGATAAGATAAAACAAATTACCTGTGGCGTGAAGAGGTCGATGTAACTGTCTTTTCCATCTTTTGTCTATTATATCCCACCATTTTTGGAATTGCCTTCCACCAACATTTTTTCTAATCGATTCTTTTGCTCGATCCATTGCTTCATAAAGATATCACATATCTGTTTTGTCATCACTATCTATCATTCGTAAAACTTTCACCAATGGCTCAAAAACAAGGATGACGGAAGCAGCACCAGTCCAAAAAGCATTGTTGTAAATCAGTGTAGAGACAATATTTGCTGTTCTTTTGTCTTTAGTATTGAGTTTAGGAACTCTTGATGTCCACTCTTTTGAAGCAATCATCCGTCTCGGGTCATTTTTATGTTTATGAATAGAGTCTAGTGCGATGAAATGGGTTGCAAATCGTGTCACTGTCGGTCTAATCAATTCTTTATTGTTGGTCTTTTTTCTCATAATGGAAAGTAACCAACCATGATTGTATATAAATGTTGTTATTAACTGACAATTTGTGATAACGGTTGTTACCTCTGGTTTTTTGGAAATGTCTTCTAAAATTAAATCAATGCCGCACATGGTGTCCAATATAAATGCCTTCTTTTCTGCATCAATAATTGACCGGCAGCTTTGTAGTTTGCTCCATTATCTATAACAACTTGCACTATTCTATTTTCACCGATTGTTTCAACGACATCATCCATTAATCCACAAATATATTCTCCACTTTGGAATTCATTCGTGGCATCCACGGATTTAATAAATACCGTTCCATGGGTAGAGTACACGAGAAAATTTATTATTTTTCGACGATTCTGTGTACTCCAACCATCACACATTAATGTGCAACCATATTCATCCCAGAAATTGTGCAATGTTTTAATATATTGTCCAATTTCTTCTATTTCCATTTCAAGGTACGAGTGTGATATTTCATATGCAGTTGGTGGATCAATTCCACGACCGCATTCTGCAATCGCGTCAACCATTGTTGTATAATATGGACTATTAGCAACGTTATGTGAAATATGGTTGAAGAAAAAAAACTTAGAAATGGCTTGACCTATATGTTTTTTGGCATCTTTAATACCATTCATTGCAGATTTAATAGAAGGTTGAGTTTTGCCTCCTCGTTTTTGCATATATGAGTTGACTCGTCCAGCAGCATAAATGTCACAATCGCCATCTACATCTACTCTCGTAGATTTTCCAACAGTATGAGATCTGTGCAATGTTTGACTTGAACCTCCACCCGATCGTCCAACAGTATGAGATCTACGCAGCTCTTCGTCTCTAAATTCATCTCTATTTTGCCGCATGACACGTTGAAGTTCATCATCTTCTTCATTTTCATTGTCCGATAGTTGTTGCGGTCTTCTCATTAATTCCTCCTGTAAGCTTTGCTTGCCTAGCTTTCCTTTGTTTCGTTCGTTTCTCTTTTGAATGATATGTGATCGTACAAGTTGTTTAACTTCTGTAGGGACAATTAAACATGCTGATACGTTACCACCCACTCCTGCAAGATGTTCTTTCAAACGTGTCACACCACCGCCATTAATTATTTTATTGTGAAAGTTACATTTTGTTTTTCGAAGATTGCCATCGATCGCAGTGCCGTAATTCCAACCAATTTCAGTTTGATTTGCCACAATCTACCTGAAATTATAATTAAACAAAAGTTAGTAAACAGATTAATAGTTCATATCAAACCAAAAATAAAATAAAAATGAATAAAAAATATTCATCGAAGTCGTCAAAATTTAATGTTCAAGTCAAATATTTCCATATTCAAGTCCAACACGTTCACGTTCAATGTTTAATGTTCATGTTCGATATGCAAGTCCAACATATTCGCGTTCATGTTCACGTTCAATATTCTAAGTCCGACATATTCACGCTCATGTTCAATATGCTAAGTCCAACATATGCGAGTCAATATTCAGGTCAGTCCAAATGTTCAATATATTCAAGTCAAACCATATATGCAATGTTCCCGTTAAGAATTCTAAGAAATGCACGTGAGCTTATGCTAAGAACATATGCAAGCTTCACGTTTAAAAAATAAATGCAAGCTTCACGTTTATATACAAGCTTCACGTGAAAAGTCCATTACCGCATTAAAAAATAAAAATAACCCTTCCCAGCCCAATTTCATTTCCCTTGTTCAATTTGCGAACAGAGTCAACAGACATACGAAAGAAAATAAAAGAAAAGATAATGGTCGACGATGAAAACGAAGGCGGCAAAGCGGAAAAAAAAAATCACCTGCGTGGATCGAAACTCTCGCAGTCGAAGTCGAAGGCGAATTCGAAGCTCGTCTCTGTGATTTCGAAGCTCGTCTCTACTAATTCGAAGCTTGTCTCTGTGATTGGGATGTTGAAGATTAATTCTGGTAATTTAGTGATTTCGATTGCTGTAATTATACACGAATTTCGATTCTCTTTTTCACTGTTCGATCACGTTCAGTAAACTAGGGTTTGTTTTTTAGCGATTAATTGATTCCTTGCTTTTTTTCGTCGCTATTCTTATCTACATGAATTATTCTTTGCGAAGTTGCATTATTTTTTTTGGCACGCTGCTTTGAACGGGACGGGATTTTGCCCTAATCCCGTCCCGCCATATGCCAAAACCGGTACGAGATCGTCGAGATCTCGTGGTTCCGGTCGGAACCTCATACATTGATTTTTAGGGACGTTTCAATTTTTAACTTGGAAATTTATTCTTTTTCAAAAATTTCGGGCCCGTTTGGTTTTATTTTGTATTTTGAGTTTTGTATTTTCAACTTACACTAAGAAATAGCAAAAAATAAAAGAAGAAGACTTATAATTCTTAGTCATTGCGACCACCAACGGACAACGAAGGAGTTGGATTGTTTCCGTGCTTTTGTTTTCTCTCGAAACATGAAAAACAAAATAAACTTGTTTTCTATTTTACATGTTAATTTCATTTTTCAATTTTTTTTTTTTTAACAATATATACAACGGACGCGCTTTTGTATTGACGAAAATACAAAACTAAAAACGACAAGCCAAACGGGGCCTTTATTTTTTATTAAATGGTTTTTTTTTGCACTTGTTTGAAAATGCAGAAGTGAATGTTTAATTTCATATTAATTGCAATATTTAAACTTTTGTTGATTGAATATTTAAACTTATGTTGATTGAATATTTGATAAAAGAAGAAACATTTGTTCCACATCAATAAAAAAAAGTTAAGATGGACGTTTAAAATTTTTTTATTAAACATAAAATAAACTCCGCCTGTGTAGTTTTCTATGCAGCCTGTCCCAAACCAGGATAAAGGAGGAGGGTTGTGATAGGCTTGGCGAGCCAACGTAAAACCCCAGCCTCTCTTATGGAAATGGAACCTAATTATATTTCGTTGGAGCGTAACCCTCTTAGCGACGCGCCATATCAAGGCTCGGATATGGTGAAAAGTGAGCAAGGGCTGGGTCGCCACTCCCTTAGTGACGCGTCATATCGAGGCTCGGGTATGGTGAAAAATATGCAAGGGCTGGGTCGTCACTCCCTTAGTGGCGCGCTGTATCAACGCCCCGATGTAGTGATAAATGAGCAAGGGTCTTCGCACTTTACTCGGTGGGTGCGAAGGGTAAGGAAGCTAGTCGATGAAAGTAGGATTCGGTTAGGTAGTTGGAATGTAGGATCATTAACAGGAAAGCTAAGAGAGATAGTTGATACTATGACTAGGAGACGTGTAAATATCTTATGTGTTCAGGAGACTAAATGGACGGACCAAAAGGCGAAGGAGGTGGAGAACACAGGCTTCAAGTTATGGTACACGAAAAAAGAACGTAACAAGAACGGGGTAGGTATTTTAATTGACAAGAACCTTAGAAACGGAGTGGTCGACGTTAGGAGACAAGGGGATAGGATCATCCTAGTTAAGCTGATAGTGGGTGATATGATTCTGAACGTCATTAGTGCTTATGCCCCACAAGTAGGTCTAAGTGAAGCCGTCAAGAGGAATTTCCGAGAAGAGCTAGATGTCATGGTTAGGGATGGGACTAGTAGCGAAAAACTTTTCATAGAAGGAGATTTCAATGGCCATGTTGGTACAACTAGTAGGGGGTTTGAGAGAGTGCATGGTGGTTTTGGATATGGCGATAGGAACCAAGAAGGAGAAGAAATATTGAATTTCGCTATTGCTTATGACCACATGATAGCTAATACCTTCTTTAGGAAAAGACAGTCACACTTAATTACTTTTAGTAGTGGCCAACACTTTAGCCAGATTGACTTTGTACTTACTAGAAGAGACGACAAACGAGCTTGTGTAGAATGCAAAGTCATACCTGGAGAATGTATCGTCTCACAGCATCAGCTTTTGATATTCGAGTTTTGTCTCCGAATACGTGTTCAACAGGGTAAAGGAGCCAAGACTAGTCGGACGAAATGGTGGAAGCTCAAAGAAGACGCCTCACGGGTGTTTAAGGATAGAGTGATGGTAGAAGGGGCATGGAATATGGAAGGAGAAGCAAATCACATGTGGGATGAGATGGCAAGACGCATTCGGAAAGTGGCTACCGAGGTGTTTGAGATAGCGAAAGGAAATAAACGTGAAGCTAAAGATTCTTGGTGGTGGAACGGTGATGTGCAAAAAGCTATCAAAGAGAAGAAGGAATGCTATAAGTGCTTACATCATCACAGGAGCGAGGACAACATGCAAAAGTACAAAGTGGTAAAGAAGAACGCAAAGAGAGCGGTGAGTGAAGCAAGAGGTCGGGCGTATGAAGATCTATATCATAACCTAAGTACGAAAGAGGGTGAAAAAAACGTCTATAGGATAGCTAAGCTCCGCGAGAGGAAGACAAGAGACTTCAACCAAGTTAAATGCATCAAAGATGACAATAATATACTTTTGGTGAACGACGAGGAGATAAAAAATAGATGGAGAGATTATTTCGACAACTATTTAATGAAGAAGGTGATAGCACTACGATCAAGATAGACGACTCTTCTGATGACACTTGCAGACATTTTGTTCGAAAAATTCAAAAATCCGAGGTAAAGGAGACACTAAAACATATGAAAGCAGGCAAGGCATTGGGGCCTGATGACATCCCCATTGAGGCGTGAAGATGCCTTGAAGATGCAGGGATAGCATGGCTAACTAAGTTGTTCAATAATATTTTCAAATCAAACAAGATGTCAGATGAGTGGAGGAAAAGCATACTAGTTCCAATTTTTAAGAATAAAGAAGATATTCAAAGTTTCACAAACTACAAAGGAATTAAGCTTATGAGTCATACAATGAAGCTTTGGGAGAGAGTCATTGAGCATAGACTAAGAAGAATGACAAGTGTTTCAAAAAACCAATTTGGCTTCATGCCTGGGAGGTCGACCACAGAGGCGATTTTCTTGATAAGATAACTTATAGAGAGGTTTATGGAACAAAAGAAGGATCTACACATGGTATTTATCGATTTGGAGAAAGCTTATGACAAGGTACCGCGAAAGGTGATGTGGTGGGCCCTGGAAAAGAAGAGAGTCCCAACAAAGTACATTACACTTATCAAGGATATGTACGATGATGTTGTGACTAGTGTCAGAGCATGCGATGGTGAAATCGGTGACTTTTCCATTAACATAGGATTACATCAAGGGTCAGCTTTGAGCCCCTACATTTTTGCTCTAGTGATGGATGAGGTTACGAAGGGTATACAAGGTGAGATTCCTTGGTGTATGCTATTTGCTGATGATGCTGTGCTAATTGATGAAAGTAGGATTGGAGTTGATAGACAACTGGAGCTGTGGAGACAGACTTTAGAATCAAAAGGTTTTAGGCTTAGCAGAACTAAAACAGAGTATATGAAGTGCGGGTTCAGCGGTGTCAGGTCGGAAGATGGAGATGTCACTCTGGCTGGACAAATAGTTCCCAAGAAGGAATCATTTCGATATCTAGGATCAATGTTGCAGTATAATGGTGAGATTGATGAAGATGTTAGTTTTAGAATTCGAGCGGGATGGGTGAAATGGCGACAAGCGCCTGGGATTCTCTGTGACAGGAAGGTCCCACAAAAGCTTAAAGGAAAGTTCTACAAAACGGCAATCAGGCATGCGATGTTGTATGGTGCAAAATGTTGACCTACTAAAAGCCAACACGTCCAAAAGATAAGCGTAGCAGAGATGTGTATGCTACGATGGAGCTGCGGTCATATAAGAAGAGACCGAATTAGAAATGATGATATACGTGATAAACTTGGAGTAGCACCGATTGAGGAGAAGCTAATTCAACATCGCTTAAGATGGTTTGGACATCTTCAACGAAGGCCGCCCGAGGCACATGTGCGTGTTGGAATTATAGGCCGTGTTGAATGCTCAAAGAGAGGTAGAGGTCAACCAAGGTTGACATGGGAGGAAGTAGTAAAAATGGATTTGAAGGATTGGGGTATATCCGAAGAGCTGGTGACGGATCGGAGCGAGTGAAAGTTAGTGATTCACGTACCAGAACCATGAGCGTTGAGTTTTATAAGTTTTAGATTATAGGACTAGGAAACATGAGCCTAAGACGTAGGTTTGGTGTTTGACCAATATTACTATTAGTATCATCATCGCTATTAGTATTATTATTATCATTCCTCTTATATATATACATATATTTTTATTTTATTTTACTTTACTTGGTTATTATTATTAATTTACTTATTTGGCTTTATTTTATTATTGTTATTGCTATTGTTATTATTATAACTTTTAAATTGATTTTTTCATTTAGTTTTGGGTTCCATCTCTAGCCGACCCCAACTTGTTTGGGAATAATGGCTTAGTTGTTGTAGTTGTTGTTGTAAACATAAAATAATTGTTTGCAAGCTATGAGCTTATATCAAAATATGAGTTGTTTGGACCGATAAAATAAATTATTATATATAGATATTTTGTAATTTTTGTGAAATATTCTGGCAAAAGGAATAGTTAAAAAAACTTCAATCCGTAGAATTTCATTTTTCTTTTCTGTGATAAGAAAAACTTGTCATCGGTAGGTTTGCGAAAAACATATCAATTTTTTTTTTAATAAAAACATCAGCTTCTTACCCATTGCCTATGCATTTGCCACTTTTCGTAACACAATACCTTAATGATACTCTATATACTCACGTATTTTTCTCCTTATCCATCATCATTTTTCTAACTTCTAGTATTCCACCAACCTCCATCGAGCAAATACTTTTGCACGATGGAATATCATTAGCACTGCCCTAGCACAAGCATTTGCATATACCTAGAAACAAGGTCTTTTATTTATTTTATTTTGGGTCACTAAGCCAGTAAGTTTTATGCCTCCTATTGTATCATTATGTGCATGTTTTGGAGCACTCTAAACTGCTAAAGCTAAAAATTACAACACATTAAGTGGTTTGTTCAATTGAGATGGAAAGTGATGTCCGTATTGGAGTAAGTTATGACATATATGAAGAATAAAATTGGTGTTTGATGAGTCAACAAAAGACAAGGATGGATCACAAGGCATCTCGTCCACCTAAACTGCCATTAAATATTTATGCCAAGCATCCTCAATTACCACGTTAGGCTAAAAGAAGTGACGATGGCCGATCTACTCGCAGCACCATCTTTATATATAACTTCGCCACGGGTATGTTGAAAGAATTGAATTTATACTTAAACAAAGCGAAATCATCGGTTGAAAAAGATTAGATTAGTGGTATTTATTAAAAAAAAGAAATGAAAAAACAAAGAACATGAAAGTTGCATTCAAAGTGGTTTATGTTTGGTAGGTGTATAATATGTTAGATATTAACTTATCTCAAAACATGGTGGCTTAACAGTTATTATGAAATGCCATAATTTTGATACAAGGACATAAGATATACCAATGTGACAACTATAGCATGTTTATTGTTCGCAATAACACGTTGAGTGCGTGAGTCTGCATCAATGCATGTATGTGTGCATTGCATATAAATGTGTTTAGCGAGTAACATTATTTGTTTTTCAACTATTCCATACACTGACCTCAAAAACTTGAACAGGTTTACAAAGTTATAAGATAATAGCACCACACCATGGTTAGCAAAATTGTGCCCAAGGGCCCATATGTATATTGTAATTTTAGGAAATTCGTTCTAATTCGTAAATTTCGAAGATTTTGGTTCCGATTTCGGATTTCATTTTTTATTTTTCCACAGTCACATATGTTTGTTTAGTTTATCGAAACAAAATGTATAATCTATCTTTGATTAAAAAATAAGCTATAAATTAACAATATTGATTAATTATAAATATTTATAACATTAAAATGTGGTTTATTCATTAGTTTGTTTTCAACATGTTTTAGTTATACTATTTATATAGTTTGTGATTTTGTACATTTCCATGTTAAAATTGTAGATTTTAACACATATTTCAAACTCAAATTAATTTTTTTTAGTTGCTTCTGGTAGATTTGAAGATCGGTAGTTTCATTTCGCTTCCTATTGCAACCGAAATGGAACAACTAGAATCTCGGTATTTCGACCGAAACCTCAAACTTTGATACACACACATATGTATGCAGGTGTGTAAATATGACAAATCTGATCATATGATGATAAACATAATACAATGGTTTAAAGCATGGTTTAAAATTCCCGTGGAATTCCGGCCATTCCAGTAATCTGTTTCGGTTCCGCTACATAACCGAGACGAAATCTAGTCTAAATTTCGGTTTTGATCCAAATTTCATATTTCGTTTTTTAAATGCTGAAATAATAGTGAAAAATAGCAAAAAAACAATAACATGTAAAAGAAATAAAAGGACAACAAATCAAATAAGATAATAAAAATGGACAAATGACCCATAGTTTCAAAAAAGATCATGATACTTCTGTCCATTTCGACCCAAATGCATAAAAAACAGTAAAAATCAGTAATCGAATCAACTTTTTAATGCAATATATATATATATATGCTTGTATATTTTGAATACAGGTACGAACTATCTATTAATGTAAAATTCAAAACAGAATAATAAGTGAATTTCCCAAAATTGACTCAAAATTCAAAAAATTGAAATAAACGAAATCGGGAGTCAAAATCTTGAACCTTGGTGTAGATTAATCAGTGTAAATAATTTGTATTATGTGATTATATGAATAAACTTAGGTTAACAATTTGTATTAAATTTGTTATAGGTTGTTCATCTTTTCTTCTAAACATGTATCGTGTATATAATCTAAAGAATATAGTATAGATTTATGTCAATACTGAATATGCATCAACGTATTTATATAGAAAACTATTGAAATGGAATTGCCTAAATTTGCGAAACACCCTCATTGACTGCTGCGATTGTGAACATATAAGACAAAGGAATTGCCGCCAATTAATATACTATGGGCTATCCCTAATATTTATACGTAAAAATATAGCTAGAATCGATGTTCAGACTGCTTGACAAGCACCTCAATTCCCTACGTCGATTTTTTGAATTTCATATCTGAAACATGTTATTTGCCTAAATGTTGATTTTGAGGGTGATAAGATTAGTAAGCAAAATATCAAAATTTATCAATGACCGAAATGAAAACGAAAAACAAAATTTTGAACTTTGGTTTTAAAAAAGTGTCTTGTCAAATACATTTATATTATTTATATGGCTTGTGAAGGCAAATTGTAATAGAATCCATGAGTAGAATGAAAAAAGGAGGATGATGACCAAGAGAAAATTTGATGATACCTGATCCAAGCCCAACATGTCTTGGGTCTAGTTGGATCTTTTGATCTTTGAACAGGGTATTGTTGGGTCCAACCTATAAGTTTAAAAGCCTAAACCTAATCCAACTTGAAGTCAATTCAAATCAAAAAACAACAATAAATATGTCTATATAGTTGTAATTGAGTTGGAATATATTTGCCCATCGGTGAAGTTTCCGAAATACTCTTATAAAGAAAATAATTACAAGATTGAATCTCAATAGTGACAAAGTTAACATTTATAATTAATGAGTCCACGAGTTCAAAACTCATTTCCAATAAAAAAAATTATCTTCTTCTTTTTATATTGTTCAAAATCAAAATTTAATAGCTTGATAATTGAATTAAACAATTTAACAAAATTCAAATTTAATGATTTTAGACCATTATATCTTTTTCCAAGAATATCTCTATATGTGCTTGCGGCACATGTGCCAAAAAGCTTGTGTTTATCTGTTGTTGGATCTTCCAATTTCCAAACAAGACTAAAAATTTCAAGCCATCTTAGAGGATTTGTTAGTTAATAAACTAGCTCAAATGGATGTATATATTAATGAGTTTAGTTGAATAAGCTAGAATAATTCTAAATATCAATCAAATTAGTATTTCGTTTGAATTTAATTGTAACATACTAAATAATTTATGATATGAGTTTTGAGTGTGATGATTGATGCGATTACATTTATTTGATATACATTTTAAAAAGCTTATATTCACCATCATAGTAAATTGGACTTACTTAGCATATCATGTGACCTTTTCGAAATTGAAACCCATCGAAGGAGGTTCGGACCTTGTCGAAATACATCAGAATTAGTCTTGATAATTTGGTTAGTTAGGTTCGAGTTTGCAAGTCTTTACTATGATTGTCAACTCAACAAAGATCCAATACTCGTATTTCTACAATACGATGCTCAATCACATATTTCCACTTTAAGATTGGATAATGTCCATCAAATTTAAGATACATACAAATTTTCATTAAGTTTATTATGGAAAAAAAATTAACGCCTAAAAAGTACAACTATCCAACTGCATTGAATTAATAGAAAACTTATTATAAAAGATGGATGAATGATTGTATAACATTGCTTTAGATCTTTAAAAGAAGAATGAACTTAAAATCTCATGTATTATATTTTTTAACCATTTCCCTACAATAAAGTTGTTAAGCCTTGTTGAGCGAGTATTTAAAACATATCAAGTATTTAATATTGCTACTTGTTCTTTGTGAAAATGGATATTAAACTCCTATTTTATTGATCCAGCGATATGACTATACATAGGTTACCTTACACTATTATGTTTATAAAAAGTAAAAGATAGGACAAGTATAAATGAAGAGCTCGCGAATATATATAGGCTACTTTAAACTATTATGGTTGTTGAAATTATAAATCTAGTAGACGACAAGACTTTTACTCTTCTTAAGAATGATTTGAAATAATTATTCATTATTTGTTTTTATTTACCATAAGTAATCATAATAACTTAACGCATGTTAATATAATACAGTTAAAGTGTCAAAATGAGCATTTTTGAAAATTAGAGTCAATGTTCTGGAACATCGGATCAAATATTCCAGTGTGTCCAATTCAACATTCCAGAGTGCCTAATTCAACATTCCAAGCCGGGTGCGCACAACTTTTGGATATGCTAGTATATTACATTTCGGACGCACATAACCAAAGTCTGCAAAATACTTGCATGGCGCACCTTTCACAACCCACATTGTTTAATTCGGACATCTGTAAAATACTTGCATTTATTTAAAACATAAACCGTTTGCATTTTTCATAATATAGAATTGGGTGAAGTCTTTTTCACTTGCCGTTGAAATATAGAGATCCGCTATGGAAATTTTGTCTTAATATTTTTGGATAACACATAATGATTTGGGCTTTTTTGGATGAGAAGAATATGGTTTTCCTTGCTATTGAATTTTGTAGATTTAATACTACGTACTGTTTTGTCCTAGGTTGCTTTTTTATCAGAACAAAAGCATTTGTGCTTCCTTCGGACGAAAGCAGTATCATATTTCCTTGATTTTTTTTTTTTGCAAAAAATGATTTAGCATGCACTTTCTAAAGCGCAAACCAAATCATACTCCTAATAAATATAAATTTGGATGAAGTTGGGTTAGTTTTTTCCCACAGTGTATTTTGTAAAATACATTGTTTTGTCCTAGCTTGCATTTTGGAGATTTACTATGTATTGTTTGTTACAAAATTCTCATCTTTTTCATCTAACATTTTCCGTAAGCACAAACTTAATTGTGTTTTCTTATTTTTTCCAAAAAATAGATACCTGCATATAATGGACAACATTGTGTGGTATTATATTGTTTCCAAAATTCCTTTGTTTCATTAAGTAATTTCAGGTCACAAAACCATTCCTAATTAGAGAAGGGCACAATTTACTGGGAGTATAAAGAAGCTCAAGAATACCAAGTTGAATTTTTACGTTGAGAAGGATCACTCGTCATAGTTCAACAGTTGAAAACTTTCAGCAAGGATATATAAACTCACCAATTTTATCCTGTAGAAATTAGCAGTATAGTGTGTTAGCATATAACTAGTCAATATTAGTCATGTTATGAAGAACACAACAAAAGGAAATTACCTAGCAGAAAAAAAAGTATTGTTTCAATAACAAGACAATAGAGAAAGTTGCACACAATTATTGGTGGAAGCATCCCCTGTGGTTGTACCAAAAACCTTTTTATAATTTTCTAATCCACTAATAACATGTAAACGTTCTTTGATATAGAACTTCACTTTGAAACCAAAGATCAGTCATGGTGCATGTAACACTTTAACCAAGTCTAATGGCAAGAGGAATAAAAATGAATCTAATGTGAGTGTAACTTATCCATGATCAATGAGCCTAGATTTTTTAACACAAATATTGTATACACTTAAGCACATAACACATGATTTAACATAAATGCTCACACATTTACACGTACAAAATTTAACGTCTACTTCATCCATATACACTTAAATAGAATAAGTTCATGATCGATTATTGCAATGTCAAGCATTCACCGTATAAAAATATTGCATGTGTGGAAGGCGTTACTGGAATAAAAATCAACTCTAACACAAGAGATTGTTCCACCAATCTATAGATTTCATGTCATATCCAACGTTCTACTGTGTCACTACACTTGGTTGTTAGCTCCTACCACCTCTATTTTAACCAAAGAAATGTGGAAAACATGCAATTACAAGGCCATGCAGGGTATGTGTATATACTAATGTGTTGGTGTGTGTGTATTTCCTTTTCTGCATTGTTCGGGTTAGCAATGTATAATCCAGATGTTGTAGTATTTTGAAGTTTGGAGAGAAACTAACCAAGAAAAGCGGGGCGATATAATAATCCCCTTGAAGATATTCAAACGATCTTGTCTTCTTCTGTCTATAATCAAACACTATATCGGCTGGAAAATCCAATTAAACCCATTTCAAAATTAAGCCAAGCAAGGAAAGCTGAAGTCGGTAAATTTGAAAGAAAGTAAACAAAATTACTTACAATCTTTTCCAAGAAAGTTGCCCACAAACAAATCATCGATAATTCCTTTCCTTGCCCCAACTGCAATATTCATGTTGTCAGATTCCTGCCCGAGCCTATACAAATAATCTTTTCCTTCAGAATCTTTTGATTCCCAGGAAGATTGGTCCGATAATTTCTTTTGTTTCGGAGATTCTGAGCAGCATTTTATTCTCAAGATTGTTGGATGTCTTTTCGAGAATTTATGGCCTTCGTGTAATGAAAATAGGACGAAACTGGAATTAACTGTGCTTGAAACGACCATGTTTTTAGTGTTTTAAAAAAAATTTCCAAAACTTGTGAGTTGAAAGAGATGAGAATTTAGTGGTTGCTTGTACATGGGGTCTCATAATTATCCGTTCTTTTTGAGAGTCTGGATGCCCGAAATAAGAGCATCCCTATCGCTGGGTGCTGGCTGGGCAAATGAGATTCGATTTATTTTCTTTGCTGGCGCTCCAGCAGGAAATAATTATTTCTTCCACATGCTTCAGCAACAAAGTAAGAATCGTTCCAGATGTAAGACTGTTCACGTCGCAACAAACACTTAAGGGCCGTTTTGATTTGTCATTTTTAATTTTGTGTTTTCGTTCAAAAAACATGTACACGACGTATATATCTTTAAAAAACAAATAATTTGAAAAATGACGCTAATAAAAAAATCAAAAACAATTCATCCCCGCCGTCGTCTCTACATCCCTTTCGTCGTTCCCCGTCGTCGTCGTAATAGTCTAAAAGTTTAAAGTAGTGTTTGATTTATCCTTTTTAGTTTTAGGTTTTCGTCCATATCAAAATGCATACGATACATGTGTATTGTGGAAAATAACAAATTTAAAACACAAAGTTAACATACAAAATAAAAAACAATTTTTTTCCATGTTTTGAGAAATAAGAGAAGCATGATAAACAATCCATTATTCGATCGTTCCTTCATTCCCTCTGTGGTCTCCTTTATCTTACTTTCATCTTATTCATCGTCCCTCCACTCATCTCATATTTTGCGATCAATGTTGAAAATACAAAACACAAAACTCATTTTTAAACTAAACCTTACCTAAATTTTTCTTTCGTTTTCATCATATTTTGTTATGAATGTTGAATACGCAAAATAAAAAACACAAAATGAAATCAAACATGCTCTTATTTTTTTACCCACGGTTACAAATGGCATCAAAATGTCGACCACTCTTCGTTGCAGTCCGCAACTTGGTGTCGTCTGTAATGAAGACGACACCAAGCTGTCGACTGCAATGAAGAATGGTCGGCATTTTGATGCCATTGGAAACTGTGGCTAAAAATAAGTGTTTGTTGCGGTGCTAATAGCATTGCTCTTTTTTTATGAGCAAAGATTCCCTAACGGTTTTCAGAAAAACGCTTAATTGTTAAATGTTTTAAAAAAACTGTTTAAGTATAAATTACATTCTTGTGAAAATACACTAAACGGTTTGCTGAAAACCATTTAGTGAATTTATTCCTTTTTTAAAGAAAATCCACGTTCACCGCTGGATGGACGAGAATTCTTCTCATTTTTTTTTCTTTCTATTCACGCTCAAAGTTAGCACTCCACTGGAGATGCTCTAAAGAAGTCAGTTAGAACAAATTTGGCAAAATGCTCAAATTTCATTAGGGTCTTTTAGCATTTTTCCATTCTTATTTTGCCCAAGAGCATCAACAACATATTTGCTATATTTCCCTAGCTAAATATTGCTACATAAACAACATATTTGCTATATTTCCTTAGCTAAATGTTGATATGTAAATCATTCACGTCCGATGTATTAAAATAATGTAAATTAAAGGGATCAAAACATCATTGTGCTAGTTATAATGGTAAATATATTGCAATTAAGAAAGAAATTCAGAACATATAATGAGTTTATCGCACTGAAAATGCAGCAGGAAGGTTTTTGATATATATATATATATATATATATATATATATATATTGATATATATATATATATATGTATGTTGAGACTTGACTAAATTATATACGTAAAATATTTGTTCTATAGTCTTGCTTCACTAAGAAAATGCTGAGTTGCATCCCTCACTATAATAATGAAATTTTAAATAAATAAATAAAATCTGTAAGAAAATTAAAGAGCGTAAGAAAAGGAGAACAAAGGTCTTTTAGAGATGGAATATACTAAAGTTTTACCAAATTATGTAACCCTAATAATACCAAGTATTTACAATAATTTGATATTAGCTAAAATTTGTGATGACCCACCACCCCTGACACATCAAATCGACGCTCACCTAGCAGTCCAATCCGCTAGTATCAGAGCATAGCCTTCCTTCTGGTGGTAAAAACTAAAATTGTCCATCGTACAATGTCATCTGCAAACTCACAACGGAAAGAAAAACATGTAATAGCAAATACTACAATATATTATGAATGAGGTACATTAAAGTACGAAAGATATCGCAATTCATTTAATACACACATAGTTGTTGCTTATTACTGCATAAAATAAAAGCTTTAACTAGTTAATAGCATCTCTAAGCTCCATCGGCTACTCCAAGACCTACTAGAAAAGTGCTCCTCAACGTCTGACTCTCACCTTATTCGTGAGAGTATCCCAAGAGTTGTCAAAGAAACAAAAAAAATATAGACTGCGGGTCAGACATAAAGTCTAGTGTGAGGAGGAAACTAACTCGAGGTATTAGGTACATAAATGAGCATATATATTAAATAAAAGAAAGACTGGATAAGAGATATATAGGTACATGGAATCATACCTCAATCTATCTCATATACATCCAACAAGTTAGAACAATAATAATATGTTCAATTATAAAGACATAGTAAAGTATGTGGTCTCTACTACTATGTCACTAGGTAAAGTCTAATCGTCTAACCAAGGTGTATAGAACCTACATCTATCTCTATACATCCCGAGTGCTATATATAAAGAGTATTACCCGACAATCACACTCATTGTACTTATTTAGCATCATTGTGGATTAGCAATCATAATTGTATTGAGTATAGTGGAACCCTATACTCTAGGGTAAATGATGCCATGGGTCGTTTTCACTGTTAGCATGTAACCATATATGGTTTACCTTCAATATCCTTCCAAAGATCCACATTTCCCATCTCACTCATTAACTACTAGCATATTGTTTGAGTCGTCAAAAGATTGTCTGGAAGACCCTTGATGTCAAGCTTTTGCATCCTTAACACTACACACAAAGTACGTGGAAGTCTACTTGCTAAGCACCTTAACCCCACCATCTTGTCGTAGATGAAAGCTACTCATCTGCTGGTCAATCCACTCTCAAATTGATGCCCTTAACTCTGATGTATGCAATTACGTATAATATAAGGATCGTGTAATTTATCACCATATTCCTCGTCTCTTTGATAGTTACTACGTAACTAACGCGAAATTGCAACGATGTAGACCCTATATTGGTAGTCTTACATCTCAGGTTTGTTCATTTGTACGTGACGATCTATTATTATACCACTTAACCACCCATCGTTCAAGGTTCGCTATTTAAGGTTGGATCTTTTACATGTGGCACAAAAGCCATAGTATCCGGATTTTTCCAAAAACTTCACATAAGAAAATTATGGTATTCCAAGGAAAACATTCAAAATTTCATTAAATCGTACTTCGTATGAAGGAGATATGTCATTTCGAAGATTGATTAACGCTGCCTAATGCTCCCCTAGAGTCTACTTCGGGCTTTCCCAAGTTAATCCTCCATATGCCTCGAGTGTAACATCCCCCTACTTAGAGGTCCAAAACTAACGGCTACGGATGCTGCAGTCATCCATAGTTATTAATCATCGATAACCAAATACGACGATATTAGATACATTGATACACGGAAACACAAGAATATGGAAAAAAATTAAACAACAAACAAATTCCACATTCTATTTCAAAATATTCTAAATTGATTACATAATCCCAGATTGCATACCACGTTCAGATAACATATAATTATTATAAGATACGCTAAGAGCGACATATGAAGATGCCCCCTTGGTTGATCAGAGTATATAAATAGGCAAGAAAACAAATTTGCCTTTACACACAAAACACACAGTGGAAATAAAAGAACTCTAATAACAAGTTTGCCTCCTGCACGTCCTCAGAAGCTTTATTCGTCTAAAAGAACACCTGGAAGCCTTAACTCTCAACCTACTCAAAATCAATTGAGCACCCGAGAGTTTAAGGGGAAAACAAAAATCCCGAGTTAGACATAAAGCCTGGTATGAATAATAATTTACCATCTCAAACCATTTAGATATCTAGTGAGACCACGCCGCTTAGCGGAATGGGTTTTCCCCTCACTAGTAGCCTAAAACATTTATAAAACCATATACTATGCTCATGCATCCAAAATGGTTTAAACATACCATTCCCATTCATTCCGACTATCCATTTCAATTATAGTTTCTAGGTTTACTATTAACATGTTAAGTGTTTACGGAATATCTGTCCAATATCATAGTTTTCATGGGATCATGAAGAACCTATTGGTAACTCCAGTACCTTATCTCTTATCCTAGTTTTCATGGGCTAACTAGGAACTATTGACTGATTCTCAATATCTTAATCCAGATATAATTTTCATGGGCTAACTACAAACCTACTGGCCCTTGGCAACATCAAATCATAGTTTTCATGGGTTGACTATGAACTTATTGGCCTCTGCCAATATCATTAGTTATATATAGTTTTCATGGGTTTACTGCAAACCTATTGGCCCCCACCAATACCTTTAATTAAGATTTTACATTTCTTAAGTTATATTCACCACTGGGTCAACCTAACTGGTTATTCTGCCCTTCCCCAAAGTACTTATGGTTAATTACAATGTGAATAAGTATATTGTAACACCCCTAATTTTTTATAACATTATTCAAGAGATTTAATTAGATAAATTAAATAGAATAATGTAAATGTTAAGTGATAAGGGGATTGAGACTTGAATTAATTTAATTAAGGTCGTGCCTAATAAACTAATTAATGGGCTTAAGAATGGTTTTTGGGTTTTTGGTTAATTAAATTACATAAGGGTATATTAGGAAATTTGCCGCCCATAACCCTTACCCTTATATATTTTCGTTCCTACCATTTTACTTCTCATTTACGTCATTTTGAAAACTAAATACAAGAAAGAGGCCGACCATTAACAAGAAGAATACAAATTAAAAGCTAGAGAATCAAGCTTTGGGGAAATCAATCTCAATCCAATCTCCTTATCTAAATCAAGGTGAATAATAATTCCATCTCTATTTTGTTTTGAATCGTATATTTTCGAATTTAAGGGTAAATTCATTTTTATGATATATTAGATGATTATGTGCTTGATTTATAATTTATATGGTTTAAACAAGATTGTTTAAAATAGGTTATATACGGTTTTAGAGCAAAACCGAGATTTAATGATGTTTAAATGCCATGAGAAAATTTTATGTTATGATAAACATGATTTTGGAGTTGGGTTTCAATTTTGATAATTTTTCATGCTATGGAAAGATTATTATGAATTTTCAAAGGAAAATATGGTTATTTGGGTTTATAAATTTATTTTGGAAAATATATTGGGAATTTGGGTCTGGAATTTTGATATGTTAGATAACATGATTAAAGTGAATTTCTGGAATTTTTGAGGATTTTTCCAAAGTGGTTTGCTATGCAAATTAAATTATTTTAGAAGAGGGACTTCTTTGCAAAATTGGTTTTGCTTAATGGAAGGGCTTAATTGATTAACTTAACCATGGTTTAGATCTGAAATTAGCGACAATTATTTTAGAAAAGAATTTGAAAAGGTTAAGGCAACCAATCTGGTGTTGACACGTGACAGGTTAGTTAGAGAAAAGTTTGCTTTAAGTAGTATTAAACTAGGTATACTCAGAAAAGAGAGTTCCGCCTACTTTGGGAAGTACCTTTCGACAGAGAAGCTTTCGCCTTCAACCTAGTCGAAACCTACTAAGCCGAAACCAATACACAAGGTATCACAATGATGGTGCGCAGTGGATTGGAAACAGGCGAAAAGTAAGGTGTTGAAAGCATAGCTTCCGAAGGTGTTGCTACTTTGGTTTGTTTTTAAAAGAAAAGCGCCTGCCTCTGTTTTGTTTTAGCCTTCGACGGAGTTGAAGCATATGGTCTTGAAAGAGGTTTTAAAATTTTTCGAAAGGGTTGCCATTAACTTAAGTTTGATTTCGAGTGGGTTCCTTTACTTATGAAAGAATATTTTGAAAGAAGGGGTTCCGACCTAGTCGAAAGCCTGCTGTCGTTCTTTAGCCTTTCGATGGTATTGAAGATATCAATGTCGTCGAAAGGTACTTTGTTTTATAAGTTTAAGCCACTTCCTGTAGCTTTCAAAAGGAGTTCGGGGTTTCGAAGGCAATGGTTTCGAAAAGGGTTTCGACGCCAACCTTCCATTGTTTTACTCAGATGTTTTATGCTTTCGAAAGAGATGGTGCTGATGCCATCATGTTTCCCCAATATTTTTATAAATGAAAAAGGATGGTTTAGAAAGAGTTGTTTTTGCATATATTCATTTTGATCCAAATAATATTTTTAAGTATAAACCCAATGCTTTCGAAGGGGGGACTTTCAATGGTTTCGGAAGAGTTACTTCCAATGGTGTCGAAAGGGGTACTTTCAACTGGTTTTGAAGCTATGCTTCTAAAGTTAAATGTTAATACTTTAATAAAATCGAAAGGTTTCGAAAGGAAGGTTTTAAAGTATTAAAATGTAGAAGCCTAATGCTATGAAGATAGAATTTTAATGCTTTCGAAGGAGGTCATCCTATGAAGTCGAAAGCTGGGTTTCGAAGGTGCTCAATTTTAAAAGGTAAACCCATGGCTAAATAAAAGGAGCTTTATAATGGTTTTGAGAAGAAGCTTTCCTTGATAAAATAATGGTTAAAGGGATTAACCTTTTTTATATTAAAACCACAGGAGTGGTATAGCTATGTTATTATGTTGCTTCTTCAAATATAAATATACTCACATTGTTTTAAATCCCATAACTGTATTTTGGAGAAAGGGTAGAATAACCTGCTAGGTTGATCCAGTAGTGAATATAATTTAAGTTAACTCCTGAACGAGTAGAATTACATCCAGGAGGTCAGGAAGACCAAAATATAGGATGCTAAAATATAAAAGAAAGATATTGGCAGGGGCCAATAGGTTCTCGGTAAGCCTATGAAAACTGTGTATAGGAAAAGATATTGGCAAGGGCCAATAGATTCATAGTTAGCCCATGAAAACTATGTATAAAGGAAGATGTCAGAAAGACAGGTTCATAGTAAGCCCATGAAAACTATGATTTGATATTGGCAGGGGCCAGTAGGTTTGTAGTTAGCCATGAAAAACTATATCCAGGCTAAGATATTGATAGATGTCAATAGGTTTCTAGTCAGTCCATGAAAACTAGGGTAAGAAAAGAGGATATTGGAGTCACCGATAGGTTCCTAGTCAACCCGTAAAAACTAGGTTAAGAGTAAAGATATTGGAGTTACCAATAGGTTCATAGTGATCCCACGAAAACTATGTAATTGGACAGGGAGTCCTTAAATATTTTACCGGTTATTAGTCAGCCTAGGAAAACTAATAGGTTAATAGTATTCCCATAAACTATAATTGAGACAGATAGTCAAAAATGAATGGGGATGGGTAATCCAGAATTGATTCATTTGTTTTGCCTATCATCATATTATATTGTTTTGAAATGTTTTAACCATTGTGGATGCGGGAGCACAGTATATGGTTTTATAAAAAGGCATTAAGATACTAGTGAGGGGAAAACTCGTTTCGCTAAGCGGCGTGGTCTCCTAGATATCTAAATGATTTGAGATGGCAGATTATTATTCATACCAGGCTTTATGTCAGACTCGAAGTTTATGTTTTCCCTTTAAATTCTCGGGTACTCAATTGATTTTGAGTAGTTTGAGAGTTGAGGTTTTCAGGTACCTCTTGTGACGACCCGGAATTTTTGTATATTTGAAATTGGAATATTTAATTAATTTAAATTATTCAGAGGTTAATTATAAACTTAAATTTCAAATATCGCTGTTATTGAGTAATTTAATAGTTAAATTAAATTTATTTGAAGTTGGGTAAAATATTGAATCTTGATTTTAAGCCTGTTAAAAATAGTTCAAAGGTTCAGAAAATTTATATTGTTAATACTGAAGATGATAGAACTTTTAAAATGGAATTTTAAAAGAGTTTTGTTCGGTTTTAAAAATATATCGTTGAAATTAAATTTAAAAAAAAATAGCCGTCCGAGGCACAGTCTCGGAATTCAGCGAAACCAGTTCCATTGGATCCGTAATATTGTATTATTATTGGATTTCAATTTTCGTAGTATTTGGAGTTGTCGTGTGATCGTACGAAATGTAAACGCGCTGAAATTTAATCGGAAATTTAATATTTTAACTGGTCGATATATCTCCCATCAGTGTTTTTTTAGCTTTCATTTCTCAACACCTGTAACAAGCCTATGCAGACACGCAAGGCAGTTCAAAACACGTGTTCTCCCTGGTAACCTGCGTCCTCTCTCAAGAAATACAGAGTTAAAATTCGTTCCATCCCTTTCCCCTTTTTAAACATCTGTTTACTTCGAAGTTACAGCTCAATAACAATCTCCATGGTTGCGATGTTGGAACCCAAAAAGAAAATAACGAGTTTCAAAAATCAACGCCTTCGAAATCTCATTGCTGCGAACTCGGCTATTCCATCAGCCATTGTCGACTCATCCTTGCCCTACGCGATATTTTCTGCTGCTGTTTCGAAGTCCTGCTACAGTCTCTTTACTGCCACTGCTAATTAATTTCGATCGACTAGGGTTTTGATTCGCGTGGGGCGACTCGAGGATAGTCGCGACCTAGCACGCGTGGTATCGGCGATTTGCAAGCTGGGGTTTTCGGGCTCGCAACTCGAGGACAGTTGGCGTCAATTGAAGGTGGGCTCCTCATCGTTCGGTAGTGCTCCGAGGGTGCTGCGTGGTTCAACTTTGGACTTCGATTTTTTGTGAGTTTGAATTCGAAGGCCGGCAAGGTGATTCCAAGTTCTCAGGCGTTGAGTTTAGGTTGGTGCTCGGTCCGGGCAGCGGTGGTGTTTTTGAAATTCGTGATGGCCTTGGAGTTGTGAAATGGAATATCAGTGGAGTTAATCTCTTGTAGCAGGTGGTAGGGAGTCGCGTACGTGAACCAAAAATCCACAGCCCAGATCCAACTTCTTGAAGGCAACGATTAGATTCAGTCTGGGTTCATCTTTTCTGTAAGGTAATAATGATTTATTTAAACTAAATTAAATAAGTGATTTAGTAAATAGGGCCATTTCTTAAAAGTAGGTTCGGTGATTAGTTGTTAACTATTCCAGTCACTAAGTAATTTATTAGGGGAAATTTAGATTAAATTTATTTAATGGAAATGTATTTTGGAGATGAATTGTTTAAGAAACCTATTAAATTTATTTTGTTGCAGAAAAATTATTTTATTAACCAAACTATTAGTTTGAAATAAATCATGGGTTAATTAAATTATTAAAGTAGAAATTAATTGTTCGATTTATTCAAAATATTAATAAGTCGTATAATGATTATACAAGGTCATTAATCGCGAGAATCGAGTTGGGGTTGAAGTGGACTACAACTAAGAAAGGTGAGTTAATCTCACTCAGTTAGATTTAAATTTAAATGGTTAAATTTAAATAATTGATTGAATGGTTGATTTGGTTGATATGATATATATATAGTAGTATATACCAATATATATATATTGGCATATGTATATATTGGAGTTGATATTCCCGCATTATATAGCGGATGAGACCCTATGCGCCGCATAATAGCGGATGATATTTTATAAACCCATATACCGCGATATTCCACCTCGAAGTGGAATTGGTATTGTGCTAACGTCTGTGGATGCAGGGAAACAGGTTGGAGGGATCCAACTGGATTCCTCAAAATATTTAATTTTTGTTTAAATATTCTGTGATATGATTGTTGTTATCCTGTGATAATTTATATTGGATAATCTGGTTGGATTGAATTTCCCAGTATAATGAGTTATCAAAAGCAATTGAATTGGATTTTTGGAAAATATAAAAGAGTAAAATTAAGTTAAGTAATTCTAGTGAATTCGAATAAATTAAATATGGAAAAGAGAAATTTTGAATAAATAGAGAAATGTTGAATTTAAAGAAGACTTATGTGATGTTATTTAAAGGGATAAAAATTTATTTTAATTCAATGTTTAAATGTAATTAAAAAGAGAAGGAATTTGGGAAATCTGAAACTTGTGTTTCGGGTTAAAGATTTTAAATCATAATGAGAAATAAAATCTGGAAGTTAATGAATTTGGAAATAAATGGATTAAGTAAGAAAATTTATTTCAAAGTAAAATAAATTGGGAAATCAATTATAAATTGATTTAAATACTTTGGAATTTGAATTTTAAAGAGAAATGAGATTTGGGAGAGATAAACTGGGTTTGTAAAGTAAAATAAAATATCAGAGGATATTTGAAAATATAATTTCAAAGTGGGAATTTATAAAAGGATATGGTTTGGTTTAAAAATAAATGTTATTTTATTTTTAAAAGATGGGAGTGAGAAGGATATTTCTCTGTATAGCCAAGTACGTTTTCAAAGCAATTTTAATATAAGTTAAAAGTTCTAATTGTATTTTTAAAAGCATATTTTAGAAATTTATTATTTCTAAATGTTAATTTCCTAAGTAAGTATGTTTTAGGAAACCTATTCTTTTTAAATATTTAAACTTTAAAGTAAGTATTTTTCAAAGATTTATTATTGTAGTAATTATATAAAAGTGATTTGGTATTATATTTTAAAAAGAGAAATTTAGTTTATATTTGTAAAGTGGTTTCATTTTAAATATTTCTTAAGTATATATTTTGTTAAGGTATTAAAGTAGTTTTTTTTAAATTTCAATATTATTAAGTATATTTATAGTAAAGTGTTTTAAGATTATTTTAAAATCTAAGTGTTTTGTACTTGGTGTTTCAGAGGAAATAAATATTTGGAAATGTATTCCGTAAGCGGAAACTGTTTGAAATTGTTTTCAAAAGGAGTTTGAAAATTTGGAAATATATCTTGGAAAGATATTTGGGCAAATAAATAATGTGGGAAATTATTTATTGTGTGATGGTTGCTTGTGGATGTTAATTGATAGTTAAATAACCGACTATCAATATTGGCCAAATGCGCTGATCGTTTCGAAGAGACCGGGATCGGGTTTGCTACATTACAGCGTGATAGGGGGTTCTCGCTATGCGTTAGGTGGCGAACGGGAGACTCTTACCCCTACATGTCCCCGGGGGTAGTATAAGGCCTTTTGGGGTTGGTTGCGACTCGAGAGGCTGGCCGTAAAAGCAAATTCGAGGTACCAATGTAAGCCACGGTGGGGCTGGGATGGTTGAAAAGCCTACCAGTTGAGGCCGCTGTCGATGGTTGAAAAGCCTAGACCGTTACACTTGGTATCAGAGCTTAGGTTAGCGATAACCTTGGCTCTGGTGGGAATTTTGAGAGTATTAATAGATATGAGCGCGTATTTGTTAGTGAATATAAAATGGTTTTATATTGTGTTGGTTGGTTTATTGAGTGGCATATGAACCTTCGTCGGCACAGTCTGGACAACTGTATCGAAGGGGTTTCTAAACACTTGAATAGAACAGTTCGACACAGTATTGTTTTAAATAGGGTGAATGAAATAATTTTGCCCAAATTATTTTGTATATAAAAGAAATAATTATTCGAAATTTATTATAGTTATATTTGGATGCTTGGTTGTTAGAAAATGACAATAATGAGTTAGTCTCATTATTGAGTAGAAAATTGAAATATAGACCAAATGAGATTATAAATTGAGATAAAACTTTATATACAAATGTGATTTATAATCAAAGGAGATAAATTCATAAACAAATGAAATTTGTAAATGTAAATTGTAAATGTGACTTATAACTTGAAATAAAACGTGATAGAATTCCAGAGAAATGTTTGGATATAAAATTGAATGGACTTTGAATTTGAAGTTTTGGGAAAGGTTTAAATTCCTTTGGATATAAAAAAATAGTTTTTAAAGGTTTTAGGGAAATAATGGTGATATTATTTCATGAATATTTTTCGAAATTGAATTGAAATCTGGTGGGATTTGGAATTTAAAAATGTTTGAAAAGTTTTAAAGTGATAAAAGCATAAAAATTCTCTTTCGGTCGCTGGAAAATAATTTCGGTGATGACTGCAGCATCATCGATGTTCATTTTCGAGTTTCCAAAGACAAATTGCTACCAAACTGTTTTAAATTGTAAATGATTGTGAATTGGGTTGGTTTTGAAATTCAAAGGGAAAATTGCTTGGTAAAAGCAGATTGTTTTGGAAATTGGGATTTGATGTGATATACCAGATGTGTATGAGTTATTTATGGATTCAAAATGATTTTGAAATAAAACCGGGCAATTGGATTCTGAAAATTCTATTTAAAATTTAAATGTGGAAATTTAAATGAATCAACAATATAAAGTATAGAATGAAGTTGATTGAAATAAGAAAGGAATGAAAGTTAAATTCTGGGATTATAATTATGAGATGAAAATAACTCAATGAGTAATATAAGTTGGTAGATAAAAGAGTTAGAGAACTTGAAGGTGAATGAATTGTAAAACTTGTATAAAATTGTATCCTAGAATTAAAATTTAATTCGAGTATATGAAGGTGAATAAAATATATTTGAATTTAACTTAAGATAAGTTAAATAAGAATTGAGAATTGGAATTGAGTTAAATGTAAATGAGTTGAAGTCGAATTGAATTGGATATAAAGGTAATGTAAAATGCTTATAATTGTGTAAAGAAATTCATATTCTTAAGTTCTTAAGTATAATAATTTGAAATTTGATTATAAAGATGAAATGGACTTAAATGAATAGTCCCAGGTCTTAAGCAAGTAAGTTAAAACTTATGAATAGAGATGAAATTGTAAGTCATAAATGGGAATTCATTTCTTTGAACCATTAAGAGTTATAATTTGAAATTGTAATTATCAAATGGAAACAACTAAGATGAGCAATCTTAATTTTTAAATAAAGCCAACTTGAATTATAAAATAAATTGAATTTAAGATGATTAAGTGAAGTGATATTTGGGATTTAAAAAGCAAGTATTTAATTTTAACCAGCGGAGGAACTAATTTGATAATAAATTAGTTAATGAAATTGAATTGTGAGTTAATGAAATTAAATTAAAATAGTGATGGTTTGGATTTCGAATGGAATCCGAATAAGTGAAAATAAATAAATGGATGGAATTTGATTAAATAAGAATCAAATGAAAGATGGAAATAAAACTTAAAAGGGTTGGTTAAATGGAAAATAAACTTAAGTTATTGACTTAAGTAAATGTTGAATGGAAACTGAACTCAAACAGAGGAGTGGTTTAAATAAGTTGAGAAATAGTTATTTAATGAATTAACTTGGATTGTTTTCGAGCTAAATTAAATTCAATTTTGGAAGTTGGAGATGAATTGAATTTAAGGAAAAAATTGGAAATGAAGTAGTAAATTGAAGTAAGTTGGAATTCATATGAAATGGGAGTTCAATTTGAATATATACACTTCGGTGGTGAAGTAGTAAATAAGTATAAGAAAAATTATATTGGACTTAAGAATTGAAGAATGAAATTCTTAAAAAAATTTGTATTGGAAATATACTTAGTAATTTTGGAATGGAAAAATAAAAAAATATACTAAGTGAATAGTTGAATGAAGACTAAAATTTGAAGATGTGAATGGGATAAGTGTGATAAGTGAATAACAATCAAATGAATGTGAATAAAAAGGAAATTGATATAATTGATAATCAATTGGAATTTATACGTAGGATGTACGTATATTATTTTATTCACATAATGATTTGATCCGGATTCGAGCACAGAATTTCGAGGTAATTATACCGATCCGAGTTGGGATTTTTCACTCGATTTTCGACGGCGAACCTGGATATGGATTGTTGATTGATTCTGGATATTCTCTATCATAGTTTGTGGCTATGCAAGGAGAATGACGGTTTCTGATCAAGGAACCAGATCTGAGTCCGCACTAGGAAGTCGGGTGGACGATACTAGTTCGGAAGTGAAATTGTGTGATCGATTGAGCGATCAAATGTGATATTGCGTACGGATGATATATGTGCATCGTACGGGCTTAAGTAAAGCAAATATTGAAAATTTGTAAAGAAATGTCTAGAATGGTTTTGAAATTGTGATTGAATATTATTGCTTAGTAGGATATACAGGTGTATAAAAGCAATGGATAAATTGGGATTTTTGATTTAAAAGATAAAATTTAATGGCCCGACAAAAGGTATGTATTTGAATTTCTATATGAAATTTGATTGGGTTTTGGATCCAGCCACTTGGCTTTTTGTTTTCTTTTTGAGATTGGGAGGCCGTAGAGCCATTTTGTAGTAGTACCGAGCTAGCCGCGCAAAGGAGACGCTGGCGAAATTTTTCGAAAATTTAGAAAGTTAGAAAAATTTTGAGAAAATTTTGATAATTCAAAATTTGAATTCAAATTTAAATTTGAATGGATAAGTAGGTGGTATGGGTTGAACTTATGAATAAGTTTGGGAAGTTAAAAGATGATTAGTGTATCATTAATAAAAGATTGTTTGGGTGTTGTTAAAACTGTTTGATTTTGGGAAATAGTTAACGGGGATTGAAACATTCTTCTTAACTGGTAATTTCGGGGACGAAATTCTTTTAAGGGGGGAGGAATGTGACGACCCGGAATTTTTGTATATTTGAAATTGGAATATTTAATTAATTTAAATTATTCAGAGGTTAATTATAAACTTAAATTTCAAATATCGCTGTTATTGAGTAATTTAATAGTTAAATTAAATTTATTTGAAGTTGGGTAAAATATTGAATCTTGATTTTAAGCCTGTTAAAAATAGTTCAAAGGTTCAGAAAATTTATATTGTTAATACTGAAGATGATAGAACTTTTAAAATGGAATTTTAAAAGAGTTTTGTTCAGTTTTAAAAATATATCGTTGAAATTAAATTTAAAAAAAAAATAGCCGTCCGAGGCACAGTCTCGGAATTCAGCGAAACCAGTTCCATTGGATCCGTAATATTGTATTATTATTGGATTTCAATTTTCGTAGTATTTGGAGTTGTCGTGTGATCGTACGGAATGTAAACACGCTGAAATTTAATCGGAAATTTAATATTTTAACTGGTCGATATATCTCCCATCAGTGTTTTTTTAGCTTTCATTTCTCAACACCTGTAACAAGCCTATGCAGACACGCAAGGCAGTTCAAAACACGTGTTCTCCCTGGTAACCTGCGTCCTCTCTCAAGAAATACAGAGTTAAAATTCGTTCCATCCCTTTCCCCTTTTTAAACATCTGTTTACTTCGAAGTTACAGCTCAATAACAATCTCCATGGTTGCGATGTTGGAACCCAAAAAGAAAATAACGAGTTTCAAAAATCAACGCCTTCGAAATCTCATTGCTGCGAACTCGGCTATTCCATCAGCCATTGTCGACTCATCCTTGCCCTACGCGATATTTTCTGCTGCTGTTTCGAAGTCCTGCTACAGTCTCTTTACTGCCACTTCTAATTAATTTCGATCGACTAGGGTTTTGATTCGCGTGGGGCGACTCGAGGATAGTCGCGACCTAGCACGCGTGGTATCGGCGATTTGCAAGCTGGGGTTTTCGGGCTCGCAACTCGAGGACAGTTGGCGTCAATTGAAGGTGGGCTCCTCATCGTTCGGTAGTGCTCCGAGGGTGCTGCGTGGTTCAACTTTGGACTTCGATTTTTTGTGAGTTTGAATTCGAAGGCCGGCAAGGTGATTCCAAGTTCTCAGGCGTTGAGTTTAGGTTGGTGCTCGGTCCGGGCAGCGGTGGTGTTTTTGAAATTCGTGATGGCCTTGGAGTTGTGAAATGGAATATCAGTGGAGTTAATCTCTTGTAGCAGGTGGTAGGGAGTCGCGTACGTGAACCAAAAATCCACAGCCCAGATCCAACTTCTTGAAGGCAACGATTAGATTCAGTCTGGGTTCATCTTTTCTGTAAGGTAATAATGATTTATTTAAACTAAATTAAATAAGTGATTTAGTAAATAGGGCCATTTCTTAAAAGTAGGTTCGGTGATTAGTTGTTAACTATTCCAGTCACTAAGTAATTTATTAGGGGAAATTTAGATTAAATTTATTTAATGGAAATGTATTTTGGAGATGAATTGTTTAAGAAACCTATTAAATTTATTTTGTTGCAGAAAAATTATTTTATTAACCAAACTATTAGTTTGAAATAAATCATGGGTTAATTAAATTATTAAAGTAGAAATTAATTGTTCGATTTATTCAAAATATTAATAAGTCGTATAATGATTATACAAGGTCATTAATCGCGAGAATCGAGTTGGGGTTGAAGTGGACTACAACTAAGAAAGGTGAGTTAATCTCACTCAGTTAGATTTAAATTTAAATGGTTAAATTTAAATAATTGATTGAATGGTTGATTTGGTTGATATGATATATATATAGTAGTATATACCAATATATATATATTGGCATATGTATATATTGGAGTTGATATTCCCGCATTATATAGCGGATGAGACCCTATGCGCCGCATAATAGCGGATGATATTTTATAAATCCATATACCGCGATATTCCACCTCGAAGTGGAATTGGTATTGTGCTAACGTCTGTGGATGCAGGGAAACAGGTTGGAGGGATCCAACTGGATTCCTCAAAATATTTAATTTTTGTTTAAATATTCTGTGATATGATTGTTGTTATCCTGTGATAATTTATATTGGATAATCTGGTTGGATTGAATTTCCCAGTATAATGAGTTATCAAAAGCAATTGAATTGGATTTTTGGAAAATATAAAAGAGTAAAATTAAGTTAAGTAATTCTAGTGAATTCGAATAAATTAAATATGGAAAAGAGAAATTTTGAATAAATAGAGAAATGTTGAATTTAAAGAAGACTTATGTGATGTTATTTAAAGGGATAAAAATTTATTTTAATTCAATGTTTAAATGTAATTAAAAAGAGAAGGAATTTGGGAAATCTGAAACTTGTGTTTCGGGTTAAAGATTTTAAATCATAATGAGAAATAAAATCTGGAAGTTAATGAATTTGGAAATAAATGGATTAAGTAAGAAAATTTATTTCAAAGTAAAATAAATTGGGAAATCAATTATAAATTGATTTAAATACTTTGGAATTTGAATTTTAAAGAGAAATGAGATTTGGGAGAGATAAACTGGGTTTGTAAAGTAAAATAAAATATCAGAGGATATTTGAAAATATAATTTCAAAGTGGGAATTTATAAAAGGATATGGTTTGGTTTAAAAATAAATGTTATTTTATTTTTAAAAGATGGGAGTGAGAAGGATATTTCTCTGTATAGCCAAGTACGTTTTCAAAGCAATTTTAATATAAGTTAAAAGTTCTAATTGTATTTTTAAAAGCATATTTTAGAAATTTATTATTTCTAAATGTTAATTTCCTAAGTAAGTATGTTTTAGGAAACCTATTCTTTTTAAATATTTAAACTTTAAAGTAAGTATTTTTCAAAGATTTATTATTGTAGTAATTATATAAAAGTGATTTGGTATTATATTTTAAAAAGAGAAATTTAGTTTATATTTGTAAAGTGGTTTCATTTTAAATATTTCTTAAGTATATATTTTGTTAAGGTATTAAAGTAGTTTTTTTTAAATTTCAATATTATTAAGTATATTTATAGTAAAGTGTTTTAAGATTATTTTAAAATCTAAGTGTTTTGTACTTGGTGTTTCAGAGGAAATAAATATTTGGAAATGTATTCCGTAAGCGGAAACTGTTTGAAATTGTTTTCAAAAGGAGTTTGAAAATTTGGAAATATATCTTGGAAAGATATTTGGGCAAATAAATAATGTGGGAAATTATTTATTGTGTGATGGTTGCTTGTGGATGTTAATTGATAGTTAAATAACCGACTATCAATATTGGCCAAATGCGCTGATCGTTTCGAAGAGACCGGGATCGGGTTTCCGTATACCGGGATTCTAGGTCTGAAGACTCGAATACCACTTCGATCCGGTTTGTACGTTTCGTGTAACGATTTCGGAGTCGAAGATGGAGCAGTGAAGTGCAAGGGCTAGTCGCTACTAATCCTGAGGATATTTCCAAAATGGATGTAGTAGGAATAGTGCCTTCGGTTACGTTCGGACCCGGGACGGACTTGTATGGACGAATGCTTTCGTGACATCGTCAGGCGGACGATGGGCATTCTAAGGGATATGTTCTGAAAAGGTATCGTTTAGCCTCGAACCTCATCAACCGGGAATGACTGAAAATCAGGGGTTATGCAGCAAGGCTTCGTGGGTAGCTCCCACTGGAGGGTAAGGTCATCCCTGTCTAGATGTCCCTTTTTATTTCGGCTTAGTGGTGCGGTTGCTGATCCCAACCGTGGGGTGATTTTATTCGGGATCATCCAGTAAGGGATGGTTCCGGCCTTGTGTTGCAGAGGAGCGGGCGTACTCCTCGGTACGGTGATCTAGGCCACGTACTGTGATAGGTGGTACCCCAGTGCCTAGTCATTCGTTGGAAATCCATTCTCCCTACGTGCTTGTACGGTTTTGATTGTGCCCAACTATTGTTGAAATGTGAGATGCAAGCATTTCAGCTAGATTATATTTTACTTTCTGTAGACACTATTATAATATCAGAGGATTTTGATATAAAGTGTTTTAGCTATCGTAAGGTAAAAACCCGACATGTTTATTTGTGGCGTGGTCTTACGAGATGCTTTTGTTTTCAAAGGATTTTGAAACTTTAATAATCAATTTGAGTGTGATTTTCTCACGCTGGTTTTCCAGACTGACTCGGGTATTGTTTTATATGATGCTCGGGTCAGACCGAGTATTATAAATTACAGGATATGATGCTGTGGAGCTCAGGGATGAGCTGGATGGCGTGACGTATTTCCGTACTTGTTTATATATATTCCGCTGTGTGGATTGCTGTACTCTGTTATATTGAGGACATGATATGATTATTGTCCAGTTGTATGTTTGTGTACTCTGATGTATTCTGATGATGAATTATATAAACAGATATAGTTTTGATTTGTGTAAAGATCTGTTGATATATATATATTATATTTTATTTCGCCGCGATGGTTAGATTCTGATGTTGTTTTTCTTTTATTTTCTTCTTCTACCTCTTCTTCTTTTTACCTAAATGGTCTGGTTTTTCGTGTTAGAAAAACCCGGGTTGTTACACCTCTTAAGACGAATAAGCTTCCGGAGACGTGCAGGAGAAATGATAGCTATTTAGAGTTCTCTTTTCTTTTGATTCCGCTATGATGTTTGTAATGGAAAAGTTGTTATATTTCTTGTATATACTCTGATTATCCAAGGGGGCATCTTCATATGTCGTTCTTAGCGTATGTTGTAATAAATATATTTTGTCTGAACGTGATTTGCGATTGTGGGATTATGTAATGAATTGGAAATCTTTTGAAATGAAATGTGAGTTTGTCTGAAGTTTAAATTTTTTCCATATTCATGTGTTTCTGTGTATCAATGAATCTAACACCGCCGTATTTGGTAGTCGAGGATTAATAACTATGGATGACTACAGCATCCATAGCCGTTAGTTTTGGGCCTCCAAGCAGGGGGATGTTACATATATAAAGAAGTAATACTTCTAAAATCTTTAGTTATGCCATGGTATTTCCTCTTTAAAGTGAGAGTGGGTTTTTGTTTTGAAACTTTAAAACATCACCTTCGAAACTTCTGGATGACCTCCTTCGAAAGCATAAGATTGTTTTCGAAACACAATAAACATACCTTTCAAAGCCCTTGTTAAATGTTCACTTTCAAAACCAATGGTACCTTTCGACGGTATCAATATACTCTTTAAAACATAGCTTCGAAACAAATAAAAGTACTCTGTCGAAAGCATTGGGTTTACTCTTTAAAAACATCCTTTGGGTCAAAATGATTATATACGAAAGTATCTCATTCGAAACCACTTATAAAATTGTTTTTGGAAAAAGTTGATGGTGTCGGAACCATCTAGACGAAAGCATAATACTTTAAATTAAAACTTGGAAGGATAGAGTCGAAACCCCCTTCGGACTCCATTGCCTTCGAAACCCTCAACCTTTTTCGAAAGCATTCAGGAAAAAGGCTTAGTTTACGTTAAAACAGAGGTAACCCTTCGACAACATAGAATACAATTGAAAGGTAAATTAGCGATTCGGTCTCAATTTGATCGAAACCAATCCTTTCGGAAGCACTTATTTAAGGAAAAAGTACCCCTTCGAAAGGTTATTTTATAAAGTCCCTTTCAAAAGCATGGTTTTTGACTATGTTGAAAGCTTTAAGTAAAACAAGGCAAGAATTTAACATTAGAAAACAAATTAAGGTTTCGACTTTATAGGGTATCGACTCAGTCGAAAGCCCTTAAAAAATTAGGCAGGCGCTTATCTTTTAAAAGTGAATCTTGGTTTCGACCCTAACGAAAGCATTGCTTTCGACACCCTACCTTCCGCTACTTACCAATTCGCTTCGTACCAATTTAATTGATACCATGTGCATTGGTTTCGACTCTAATGGTTTCGATTTGGTTGATGCGGAGGTAAAGGAGTCGAAAGGTGCCTCTGAATTAGGCGGAACAACCTTTTTCTAAAACACTGATTTGTAGCTAAGTATGATAATTACTTTATAACTAACCTGCCTATTGTAATTCCTTGATTGGTTACTTTAAAACCTTTCAAATACTTTACAATTATAACCGCCGCATTTAACCACATCCAAATCAAAGAAATTTTAACGTTTAAGCCCTTTCATTAACAAAACCAGTATTTGCAAATAAGTCTCTCTCTTGAAATAATTTATTTTTCCTAGTAAATCAATTCGGAAAAATCCCCAAAAATCACAGAAATTCAATTTTATCATGAAATCAAACAGATTAAAATTTCAGACCTAATTTCTTCTTGAAATACTCGAAATAAATTTTAAACCCAATTATATCATATTTTCCTTTAGAAATTCATAATAAATTTTCTATAGCTCGGAAAATTTTGGAAATCAAAACCTACCTCAAAATCATGTTTTACTTAACATAAAAATTTTCCATAGCATTATAAAATCATAAACTCTCGGTTTTACCCTAATACCGTGCTAATTCATAAGCAATTGAATTAAATTAAATCAACCATAATATAGTTCAAGCATATCATCATCCATAGCATCATAAAAATGAATTTAATCATAAATCCGAAAGCATATAATCATAGAATATAATAGAGATGGTATGAAATTATTATTCACCTTAAATATGATAAGGAATTTGAGATTTATTGCTGATTAATCCTTCCTAGCTTTGATCCTTAGCTTTAGATTATAATCATTTTCTTTTCCTCCTTGTTAACGGCCGGCTCTCAGGGTTTTTGCGTTTATTTTTGAGTTGAGAAAAATGAACGTGAATGGACAATTACAAAAGGTCATAGCCGTGTAAAATGAAGAGGTTATTTTACTAATATGCCCATGTGTGAACTAATTAACCTTTAAACCAATTAAAGCCCATTTATTTAATTATTAAGCACGACTCTTTATATAATTTATTCAAATCTCAATCCCCTTATCACCATTATTTTATTTTATTTATCTAATTAAATTTCCTGAATAATATTATCAAAAATTAGGGATGTTACACCGAGTCTGCCTCGAAGTCCACTTTATACCAGCCTATCCAGATACTGATCCATGCTACTTTGGGCTTTCCCTTTCAAAACCCAGAGTATGCCTCGAGTTTGCCCCGAAGTTCCCTTCATATTTATCCATGCCAATATCAATCCTTGCTTCCATAAGTTTACTTTATGATTTCCTTACCAAAACCCCAAGTCTGCCCACAGATTTTCCTTGATACCCATTCATGCCACCACCAATCCATGTTACTTTGCTTTCTATCTTTCGTCATGCTTATTTAAGCAATCTGGATGGATCGGTCCATCTCCTTGACATTTCAAGCTTGTGATGTTTTGCCTCAATTTGATCTGTTCTTCCTACAACACTTTTGTACCTCCTTTCGTATTCATTTCAGCATCTAACTCTAACCTTATTTCACAATCTAACACTCCATATTGTTGTTCCATCACTTTTGGACATTTTTTCAAACTCTTTCAAAATGCTATCTAAAGTGCCTAATTCCTTGAGATGAAATCTCACAAAACTACGAGCATCAAATCCAAATAAATAAGCATACAATACAAGCGATAATACAAGTCTTTAAACATTCATTCTCTATCCAACATTCTAGTTACCCCAAGTTATCCATATGAGTTTCCCTAAGCCATAACATATTAATTTGCATTATACTACACATTTATTAGATCTATCATATATATGGAGATTTTAGATGATATCTAATCATGGCCTAACATATAGTTAACATATAATTTGTGTAGAATGTAGATCTAGAAATGTGTAACATCCCCCATTTTGAGGTCCAAAACTAACTGCTACAAATGTTGCATTCATCAATAGTAATTAATTCTCGACGACAAAATATGATTATGTTAATCATGTCAATAATCAGAACCACGTGAATATGGAAAAAATTCAACACGGTTTAATAACAATTTTTCACATTTCATTTCAAAGATATATTTCATATTCATTACATAATCTCATTCGTAAACCCACATTCGGAGAAATTATAATTATTACAAAATACTCCAAGAACGACATATGAAGATGCCTCCTTGGTGATCAGAGTAAAAAACCAGGCAATATTACAACTTTGCTCTTAATACTTTCAAACAAAATTAAACACATAGCGGATCAGATAAGAACTCCTAATTATCTAGAATGCCTCGTACACGTCACTGGAAGCTTATTCGTCTAATGGAAACCTGAAAACCCTTACTGTCGATCTACTCAAATGAGCACCCAAGAGTTTAAGGGGAAAGACAAAACTTCAAATCATATAAAAAGTCTGGTGTGAATAATAACCTACCATCTCGAACCAAATAGACATATAGTGAGACCACGTCATTGAGCGAAATGGGTTTTCCCCTCAGTGGTACCTTAATAATACATGACCATATACTGTGCTCTTGCATCCACAATGGCTAAAACATAACAATATATGATGATATGTAAGAACAAAATATACTTTGGATTACCCATCCCAATTAAATTGACTATCGGTCCAAATTTATACATTTCTAGGGTCACCATGAACTTATTAGTTTTCATGGCTGACTTGAGCTCATAACTACAAAATCTTAAGTAATATTCCCTTTGGTAAATTTAGCTCATAACTTAGGCTTTTTCCATCTTTAAATTCCTTGAAAACATTTTCATAATGATATATGATTAATCCCCTTAATCCATATTTAATACAAGAAAATATATAGCTTTTTATGTTACCAAAGTCTTATGACATTTATAAATCACTATATGCATTGCCATGTTTATATTTGAAAAAAGGTATAAGGTTTCCGCTTTAAATAGGTCAATTTAGATCAATGTCGATGACAATATAGTGTTGACTAGGAAGCTTAAGGCTCTCCGCCTTTATTAAAAACTTTAAAACACGCGGTGTCAATACCCTTTGTCGACCTCTATTCAAGGTCAAAGACCAAAACTTAAAACCTTTATAAATTACATAGCCAACTTCCGAAGATATAGGGCCACCGACCCCCTAAAACATAGTCCCCTTCGCCTTTTTAAAACACTTTCAATTTATATAAAAGCAAGCCTCTTCGGCCCTAAAAGATGAAGTGCGACGTCACCATCATGCAACATCGACACTAAAACCAGGTGTATAAGGTCGCCGACCTTGATGCACAATGGAACCAAGACCCTCGACATCATTATAAAATTAGTATACTTAAATTACTTCGGCTATTACGCCGCTTCATGGATAGAGTCGAAGTCAAGACACGCGACATCACTGCCTTGTATAGAAAATAGTCGAAGTGAAGGCTGACTTCGAAAGCATTTAAAACATTTACATGCGGCATTATTTATAATAGTGATGAAGACATGCGACGTCGTTGATGTCGACACTAAAGCTTTTAAACTCTTAGTTGAATTACGAGAAGGCAATGTCATCATTCATGGGTTGCCGCCGTTGTCCACTTCGAAACGGTTGGAATTACTCCATAACTTCCTAAGTAGTTATCATGTGCTTCCCACCTCGTCGATGTCGACATTCATGGAGGCGTTATTCCATTAGGCTCGATGAGGATATAGGCGGCATGACATTAACGTAATTATAAAGAAAACTGATTTATTTCTAATAAAAGCAACTACTTCTTATCAAATCTTAACCTTTTATCCAATTTCTATTGGATAAACAAAATCCTTTTCAATTTCTTTTTAAAAAATACTGCCGCGTATCATTTACAAGTTCCAAAACATATAACAACTAATTAATTAAGACCTTTAATTAATTATCCTTTTAAATGCTCATCTAGCATAATTATTTCATAATAAATCATAATTACTTGGGAAAAATCTCAAAAATTCATAAAAATTCCAAAATATGATATTATTTGTCATATAAAAAATTTAGGACAAAAATCTATTTTTAATAATTAAAATCCAAAATTAACCCGATTTCCACCTTAGGAATTCATAAAATATTCAACCTAATTTGAAAAATTATGAAATTAAAAAATCATCTCTAAAATATCGTTTAATATCACATATCAAAAATTTGAATCATTTGGAGATCATTAATTAAGGCTTTGCTCTTAAACCTATCATTTAATTTCATAAAGTCCATTTAATTCATCATTAATTTAAAACATAGAAAAATCAAATATGGCATATCATCCAATCATCAATCCATTCAGTTTCAAATCTAAACCGAAGTTTAACAATCTGAATATTAAAAAAATGAGATGGATTCGATTGTTATTCACCCTGGTTTTGATAATAGAGTTGAGATTTGAAGAGTGCTTTAGTTTTTTTAACTTTGCTCTTGAATCTCCATTATATTTTTCTTGATTTCCCCTTAGCAGTGGCCGACCTCCTTATATTCTTTTGATTGCTTATGTTTTGTGAATGTGATAATGATAGGGGAGAGGGAGGGTTTGAGGTATGAAGTGTTTTTCTATTCCTAAATTACCCCTCTCATATATCTATTATTCCTAGATCACAAAACAATCTTATTAACCAATTAGATAGTTACTTATGGCTCGACCATGTTGATTATCAAATCTCAATTACTTATCACACTACACATCACATTATTCTATTTAATTTATCTAATTAAATCTCCTGAATAATGTTAATTAAAATTAGGGGTGTTACGAAATGTCCCTAAGGTAATCTCACATAAATATGCGTATACAAAAATGTAAATTGTAACACCATTTGAAATAGCTTCCCACTCACCTTTATTCTCGTTCCAAACAATAAGAACATCCGAACATATCAAAATCTGAACTAGATCCGACCTTCCCAAAATGGGTCCCTCTAAAAACATGATTTGCTTGTACAGATGTATTTCTCTTGACTATATTTGATTTAATATGAACTTACTTTGATTTTGAGAAATTCATCGTGGCCTAGATATGGATTTCTTTCTAGAGAAGTTAGGTTAATGAAGGTAGAGTTTTATAAATGTAATTAGTGATTTGAAAAGTGATTTTCTATAGCCAATAGTGGCTGGTCGAAATTAGTTAAATGGGCCGAGCTAAAATTAGTTAATTGCTGACAATTTGTCCCGCTTTGGTAGATTCTTATTTCGATCATAACTCTCTCTCTAACTCCAAATGCTGCAAGTCTATTGTCCATTTTGACTGTAAAAACCTCTCTACGCAATTGTAATAATTGCAGACCTTAATTATATAATTTGTGAAAATTCCCTTTTTACCTTTTGTTATTTAGCTACTGGTTTAATTATTACATTAGCTACTTTAATTATTAAATGTAAATTTATGGGTCGTTGCATTCTTCTCTCCTTAATAGAATTTCATCCTTAAAATTCTACATCGGAAAACGTAACTAAACTAACCTAGCAAACACAATGATCGTCTAGCATGCATAACTGTAGCAAGTAATAAACAATAGTAAGCATAATAACCATAGAAACCAAGTAACTAAACTATACTAAACTAGCATATAGAAGAATGCAATCAGACATAACTAGTAAACCATATTGGTGAAAAGTTCCTGAAGATCTCATGGCATCTTCCTGCTTCTAAGTACTATCGTCCCCGCTACTACTCCAGTTAACTCGAAGTATCTTGATTCTAAGTTGCTTCATGTTATGTCCAAATATATGAATAGGCGTCGAGCTGCTTCCAATTCAACTTTCATTTCATCAAGCCAATTTGGTTCAATGTTAATACTGGAATCATGCACACACTTCTTCAAGTAAGATATATGAAAGACATTTTGCACACTAGCCATCTTCTCAGGTTAATCGATCTTATACATAAGCTTTTCAATCCACTCGACTATCAGAAATAGTCCAGCAATCGCGATGTCAAGTTTTCGACTTACCAAATCCAACCACATTCTTCAAAAGTGAGACCTTAACAAATACCGAATCTCCAACAAGAACTCAATCTATGCACCTCCTATTAGCATAACTCTTTTGATGGTCTTAAGACGCTTTCATTCTCTTATGGATAAAGTCATTCTTCTCAATAGTCTCCCGTATTATTTCAGGTACTAGAATCAAACGGTCGGTCGATTTCCACCTAAAAGATGGTGATCGGTACGATCGTCTGTATAAAGCTTCAAAAGGTGCCATGCCCATACTAGCCTGATAACTATTATTGCATGTGAACTCTACTAAATGTAGATGATCCTTCCATAAGTTGTTGAGAATGCAAGCCCATAGTAAACCCTCAAGTACGTGATGTGCCCTCTATGTTTGGCCATTAGTCCATGGATGGTACACAATACTCAATTTAAGCTCTGTATCTAACTACCGTTGCAAACTCAGTCAATATTCACTCATGAACATGGGATCTATATCACTCATATTCTTAGGAATACCATGAAGTCAAACTATCTATTTCACATTAATATTTCCCAACCCTGTACCTATTGTTGTTGTCCTTAAAGAAATGAAATCGACACTTTCCATCAAACGATCTACTATAACCCATATACACTCATTTCCTCTTTGTCTTCTAGGCAATCCATCAATGAAATATATTTGTATATGCTACCACTTCCACTTGGGAACGTCTAAAGGAAGCAAGAGACCATTAGGCTTCTTTTGCTCAGCTTTAACCTACTAGCAGGTCTGACATTTGCCAATGAACTCTGTTATATCTCTCTTTATACCTTCTCAATAAAATATATGCTTAGCATCATTATACATTTTATTCCCTCTAGGGTGTAAGCCAATCGAGAGTGATGGCATTCTCTAAGTACTTTTTCATGAAATCTGTCCACGTTTAGGACAGTTAGCCATCTGTCCTTACAAAGCCAACCTCTATGATCTGTATGGTATTTCCTCAAACATCCAACTCTACCCCAGCCTCTATGGCATCGAATACTTTCACTAGTTTTACATTTCATCTCTGACTAACACCCATTTGATCAATAAGAGTAGGTCGAACTTCCAAGATTGCTAGCATTTTAAGTTCAAGTTCGCATCTAGGTCGGAAATCAAACAAAAAGATGAACTCCAACATCAACCATTTTATGGACATGGAAACCCATCATAGCATGTCTCCTACTAAGTGTGTAAGCTACTACATTTCCCTTTCCAAAAGTATAGGAAATATAAAAATAACAAGAGGCTAGGAACTCCAACCACCTCTACTGTCTAAGGTCAAGATCTTTTTGGGAGAAAAGATACATAAGAGTGTTGGTGTCAAAATTGACCACCAACACCCAAGTATAAGTGAAGCACCAATATCCCATCATAGATCACAAATAGAGTATATGTAGAGAATAAAACATGAAGAATAACCAAAATTAAAATGAAAGCAAGCAAAAGAGACAAGATTTATAGTGGTTCGGCTAACTTCGGTCTATGTCCACTCTAGAACAATCTTTTTTATTATTTGAAATTTGATTACAGTTACAATCCAGAATCCCAGAATAAAAATGGCAGAGTAGCCTCTACGTAGAAGATGAAGAGAAGCAGAATGAATACCCCTTTTTTCAAAGCTAAGCCTGCTGCATTTATAGGTGAAACTCCGACTACAGGGCCTTCTCACCTACATGGGCCCACCAAAATGATCGTCAAGCCGAACTCGTCCATCCCATGTCGACCCGAAGCAACACCATGCCGGACCGAAGTCGAACCCTATGCCGATCCAAAGTAGAACTCGAAGCAACTCTATGCCGACCCGGAGTAACACTATGCCGACCCGAAGCAACACCATGTCGACCCGAAGACGAACCCGAAGCGAACCCTATGTCGACCCGAAGTAGAACCCGAAGCAACTCTATGCCGACCCGGTGTAACACCATGCCGACCCGAAGCAACTCGACCTTTGCCGACCCGAAGTAGAACCCGAAGCAACTCTATGCCGACTCGGAGTAACACCATGCCGACCCGAAGCAACTCAACCTTTGCCGACCCAAAGTAAAACCCGAAGCAGATTCCATTCCAACCCGAAGTAGAACCCGAAGCAACTTTATGCCGACCCAAAGCAACACCATGCCGACCCGAAGTCGAACCCGAAGCGAACCCTATGCCGACCCGAAGTAGAACCCGAAGAAACTCTATGCCAACTCGGGGTAACACCATGCCGACCCGAAGTAACTCGACCTTTGCCGACCCGAAGTAGAACCCAAAGCAGACTCCATGCCGTACGAAAGTAGAACCAATGCCGACCCAAAGAAAGCCATATGCCAACCCAAAGCAAACCATTTGCCGATCCGAGCTATGCCTTTCTCCGAGTCCTGCATCGTTTATCCATCGACTATGTTTAATCCTGCCTTCATATATGTAATCGATTATCCATCCATCCATTTGAACCAAGTTCGTAATATTCCAGCCTCGATAACCATGAAGTCTATTGGGTTAAATCCACTTGTATACTGCCTTGCCAAAAGGCGGGTTAACAAAGAGACTTTTGATTTGTGTACAACTCAAATCTATCTCCTAACTTGTAATGCCTCTATGTTTTGTGGCCAACTCGAAGTCATGAGTTGGGTACTTCTTCTCATGTAATTTCAGTTGTCTACTTGCGTAAGCAACAACTTCCTCTTCTACACTAATACATCTCCATGGTCGATAACTTTTACGATGCTCTAAATATATGTTGATCAACGTGTGTGTGTGTATATATATATTCAAAATACCGTAGTCGACGTACCTCTGGGTATATTTAACTAAACTAAACTCTAAATTTCAGCATGATCTTAGTGCATAACTCATAGTGATAAAAATAATTTATAATATGAAAAATGTATACTAGCGCTTGAAGGTAAGATCGGTGCACAAGGGCATGATAGTCCAATGCTTAAGAACATGTCAGATTTCAGACATATATAGAAGACATATATGTATATCAAACTGATAAAGTCATAATATGAATAAATCAGTCTACATAAACTCCATACATATAGAGTTCTGAATAGATACATCAAGTACATTACATAATCATATACATAAATACAATGTTTGATGCATATAGTAATACATGGGCTAATCATAAATAAATAAGCAACATCTCCATATCCCAATAGTCTATCTCTCCAGCTAGCTCGTCCCAAAATAAACTTGTCTCTCGGACTAATCTGATATTAGTAATCACAAGTTCCTAATATGAAATAAAAGAGATAAAATATGGGTCAGACAGAACTCTGGTGAGGGAAACTATTCCCATAATGTTGTAGTCAAATACAAATATACGTCCTAGTATGCAATGGGTCTATGTGGAACTATCATAAGTTAAAACAACATGTTATAATTACATAAAGTATCAACAACATGAATAGATGAGTGCAAGGGTAATACTACATTCCATAGTCAAAGGTATCATAGATCTCCCGCTCTCGGTCGAACTCGAAATGTAAAGAAAATAAAACTATATAACTATATATCCAAGCATCCCTAGACTGGAAACCCCCATATAAATCTATACGAGCAATACCCTAAGCTAGTACTATTTAAATTTCCGTAATCGATATCCATGATCAAAGGTCTTGGAGTCTGGATCCCAGTCGAACCCAAAATGTAAAGCAAATAGAACCATATAACGATGTTATATATCCAAGCATCTCCATATCCCAATCCCCTGTAAGAATCATACACAGGCAATGCCTTATGCTAACATTGTTCAAATTTCATAACCGATATCCGTGTGATGAATTTCCATTAGTTACTAAGAGAGACATATCTAGAGCCACAAATAGCTTGTGCCTCTGAGTCAAAAACTATAGATGTTGACTTATAGGTCTTGTCGCCGCACCTAATTGTGTCATGGGCAATGTATGACCTACTTTATAATGGCATCCAATCTCTTTGCCCCTGCTCCGAAACACGTCTATATATTGTATTTTTATTCGTGGTACAATGTTACATTTTACTAATTTTGTGCCTCTCTGCTTATCCATGTCAAACAACCTGGATTCGTGTATAACCACCATATTTGCATACATGCTACCTCACATGTATACATAACACCGTAATATTGTTGTTCCTATGTGAATCGTTGATATTTCTTGAATTTCCTCGAACTCCATTGAATTCTTTGGTCTCCATCAAGCATGTAGTCGTCCATCTTGACTTGCCATGAATCAAGTCCGGGAACTCATCATGCTCTGACCAAGGTCGAAATGAGGTTCAGTCCGCACCACTGCTCATGCAATGGTACTTGTCCCACATTATTGTGCTAGTAATAGTGCATACCAGTATTGCAGGGCCACAGTGTAGGCTTCACAGGCTTGCAGCAATGCATGGTTGTTGCATTGCAACTTGCAGCACTATTGCGGCATTATTTCAGGTAGTAGTGCTGGTTTACGCTGTTGCCTTGCAGTAGCGCATAATATGGAATAATGCAAACAATGATTTCTATTTTATGTTAATGTTGAATTTGGTTTAGTGTTTTGTGTTTAAAGGGTTCTGATTCAGTTAAGTGCATCAAGTACAAATCATGATGGAATTCTCTTTTATTGGTTCAAAACTTGTCTATATGTGTCATGAAAATTGGAAATAATAATGGTATAAAGTTTAAAAGTAAAATATAATATTGCATTTCATATAAGGAGATAAAGTGTACATGGCTGACTATACACAAAGATCAATTCAAATAAAAAGTCTCTTTCAGATTTATGCAAACGGAAGCAGACCCAAGCACATAGCTATTCAAACAAAAGGCATCTTCGAATATTTCAAATTATGGGATTTTTTTATGACACTTCAGGACAACAGTACAAAGCTGTATATATGTTGCAAGGTTCATCTCCGAAAAAGAAAACGAAAATTATCAAAACAAAAACAAAAGGAATATCAAATTTTTATCTACTTTTTCCAATCACAAGCTCAAAACATTCAGAACAACTCCATCACTCACTTACTACCATAACCAGCTGTATATCACATCACCAAACCAATAACACTCAGCCAATCATAATATGATCATCCTTAGTCCGAACACCTAAGCTCCACCTGTGTATAGTCAAAAATTCCTTAACACAGGTTTTCCACAACTAGAAAATGAAGCAGTCTGATATCATTCACTGTGCATACATGGTGTTTCAGAATAAACAGGCACAGGGTATCATCAAGGCAAAAGGTCAAAGAACTGGCACTACACCAAACTTCTCACCTTCAACAAACAGATGCAAAAAGTCCAATACTGGCAAGCTTCACTCGGTATCTAGAGACAACGCCGTTAGGAACTGGAGATAGTGGTTTTGATGATAACAACCTTTGTAACTTATTTTATTATAACTTATATACTAACACTATTGTCTAGATATATATGAATGTTATTATGCAAGATATATATAAGGCATGTACTGATTATTGAAGACTGTACAGTATAAAGATCAAGAATGAAGAAATCAAGTTTGAAGACTCATGAGTATCAAGATCAAGATTTCAAGATAAGTGTCTAGTTTTGTTAAAACTTCATAATAGCATGGAAATCTTCATTCCAAATTTCATTTGGCATGGAACCCTTTCTACCTTCTTAGTGGCTTACAAACCCATGACAAGTAGCTTACAAACCTACGCTAAGTGGCTTACAAACCCACGAACATCCTGGTTTTGTACAAGTTCTCGAGTCCTGATGTGATGAAATATTCTGCAGGAAGAAGCTTGCAAAACTACTTTAAAATGGTTTTTCAAAATGATTTTTAAAACTGCTTTTCAAAATGTTTTAGCCTTAATAATTATCTTTTCAAATGATTTTCAAAAGGATATTTTAGCCTTAAAATATTCTTTGTTTTTGTTTTTAAATAAACTCTTGTTTTAAACTTCGTTTGTTTTTAAAACTATCTTCCGATTTTAAATATTCTTTTATAATATATATACTTGAGATTTAAAATAAAATATATATATATTCTAAAAATATATTTTTCTACTCTTCTTTATTTTAAAACATAGGAAAATTAGTTTATTTTACTCCAGAATCATTTCATCTTGTTTTCCTTTCAATACCATTTTCAAAACAAATTTTACATTGTTTTTAACTAAGGGATGTCGACATCATGGGATACCCCATGTCAACATGGTGGCCGTTAAATTCAAAAGTTTCAATTTTCAAAAGAAGCGTCTATTCGTTTAAATCTCTTCACGAATGGTTATGACCGTTACTGGTCTATAAATAGCCTTCACAAACGAATTTTTTAACTAACTATTTTCTTATTTTCTTCACTCTTTCTCCACAAATCGATATTCTAAAATTTTCATATTTTTAAGATCGTGCCGAAATTCTACCGAATTCTCAAGTGAATCAAATTAGAATCTCATTCTTGTTTGATTCTCTGCCCTCTCTCGAAGACCAAAGTGTTATTCAGAGTTATAGGATCAATTTGTAATCAAAAGTTTATCGAGTTTCTCTATAAGGTGTGGTTGTGCCTAGAAATCAATTGGGTGATCTTGTGTCCCGTAAATCAAGAGAGTTTGCCCCGGACTCGAAAACAGGAGGTTACCTCAAGGCCTTTAGAAATTGAGGATTGTAATCTCGATAATGGTATAATAAAAATCTGTACGAGGTGTTTGCCTTGGTGTAGGACTGGACGTAGGGTAACTCCGAATCAGTATAAAATCTGGTGTGTTCTTTCCTTTTACTGCTTTTTATTTACTTTCTGCATCTGTGTTTGATTTTGTGATTGTTCTGTGATTAATTTCTGCATTTATTTATATCATAATTTCTAAATTAGTCCATATAAGTCTTAGAATCCATTAAACACTATTCACCACCCTCTAGTGTTAAATTAGCCTTAAGATCCTTAATCTGCACTCCCTTTCAAACGCACCACGCAAGAGCGAACTTAGCCCTGGGCTAAACTAGGTCGCAGTCTAGGGTAAACCAAAAAAAATCAAAATATACTCTAGCCCGACCCAAAATGTAAAAAAAACCTACATCATCATGTTCCTTTTTTTAGTTTCCTACATCATGATTGGTAAAAAAGAAACTCTCTCTTAAGTTTTCAATGCCGATATCTAAGATCAATTCAGCCAGTTATTCAGGTGATTTTTCATTTATTTGAAAATTACTAGATATGAAATTAGTAATTTGAATGAAAAAACCCTAATTTTTGGGCTTTTCATGTCTCAAATTTAGTTGCAATTTGCATTATTGCTAGATTAGTAATTGATTTCTATTCTATTGCTATTTGCTAGTTTATCTCATTATTCATTGACTGTATTGCAATTTGCATACATTTTATTAAATTGTATTCGATTGTTTTCTCTAAATGATAATTAGACCGATTGATTTTTGCTTGAAAATTGAAATAAGATCCTAATTTTAAAGTTTTTATTAAATTATGTTTTTATTAAAGTAGTTTTTGGAAAATTAGTTTGAAATTGATTGATGTCTTTCTAAAAAAATTAATTACAGTATTATTGAAATTGAATTCTCTTTAAAGAAAAATATTGCATTAGTAGATTAGTCTGATTCTTTTTTTTAAATTTTATAATGTCTAGTTTTGCTAATTACATGATATAATGTTTAATAGGTTATATCAAAATGTCGAACAAACAACCAAGCAAGAAACCAAAAAATCTTCTACGTTTTTTTTAAAAAGAGCAATGATGATGGATCATCAAACGGGCATTCAATATTGGAAGTTGATACACCTCAATTCAACTCTCAAGCTCATGTTCAACCTCTTTCAGTTACCGTCGCTCAGTCTAATTCAACAACAGTTGAACAAGATCCAGCATAACGATCATCGATTTATGAAATTGAATCTCTTACTAAAAGTGATGAGGTTAGGCGAGCTTATATTAACCCGGGTCCATATTAACCTAAATTGGCTCAATACCATAGAATGCTTGTTGGAAAACAACATTGTCGTTTTCAAGCTGTGTGGTTCTATAATTTTCCTTGGTTGGAGTATTCTCCTACTAATGATAAAACATATTGTTTTTCTTGTTATCTTTTTGGGGAGAAAAATAGATCATATGAGGCTCAATCTGCATTAACTTTAGAGGGATTTAACTCATGGAAGAAGATTAATGATGGAACAAAATGCACATTTTTACAACATGTTAGTCTTACCACTTCACCACATAGCAAATGCGAGGAGTGCGTAATTTAAAAAGCACTCCACAACATATCGATAGAGTGATTAACTCGCAATCAAGAGAGGAAATTTTAAAAAACCAAATGCAGCTTAAAGCAAGCATTCAAGTTGTTTACTACCTTGCTCTTGAGGTTCTTGGTTTTAGAGGACATGATGAAAGCCCGAGTTCATTAAACTAAGGAAATTTCATTGAATTATTGAAGTTTAAAGTAGATCTTGTAAGGAATATATTGGATAATGCCCCTCAAGATGCTAAATGCACTTCTTCTAATTCAAAAGGAAATTCTACATATTCTAGCCAATCGAGTAAGAAATATGATCCATGATGAAATTGGAGATAGCAAATTTTGTATTATTGTTGATGAATCTCAAGATGAAGCTAAAAGGGAACAAATGGCTCTTGTATTGAGATATGTCACATATGATGGTTTAACAGTGGAATGGTTTTTTGATATTATTAGCGTTGAGAGTACATCAGCACTGTGTCTTAAGACTGAGATATCTAATATGCTTGAAAGATTTAATCTAAAAATTCAAAATTTGAGGGGGTAAGGTTACGATAGTGCTAGTAATATGAATGGAGAGTGGTGAGATTTACAAGTATTGTTTCATAAAGACTGTTCATCTTATTATGTGCATTGCTTTTCTCATCGATTACAACTAGAATTAGTTGTAACAACAAAAGATGAATCAAATATTTGGCAATTTTATTCTCATTTAACATGTGTGGTTAATCTTGTTGCTGCATCTCCAAGACGTCTTTGTGAGTTAAAAATTTCTCAAAAAAATGGGATTGAGAAAAATGTTGGTTAGTGGAGAACGACAAACAAACACATGGGCTAATCAAATTGGTACTGTACACCATTCCGGAGATACTCGTTGGAGATCACATTATGATTCTATGAGGGATTTAATTAATATGCATGACACTACTTGCTTGGTTGTTGAATGTATTAAAAATAGTGGACATCAAACAATGAGAGGTCAAGCTTTTGGTACATTCAAAGCTTTAAGAAGCTTTGATTTTCTATTTATTTTGCACTTGATGTATAAAACAATGGGCACCGTTGATGGACTTTGTCAAACATTACAACGTAAATCTCAAGACATTCTGAATGTAATGAAATTAGTCTCAACAACAAAAATTCTTCTTTAAAATCTAAGATTGGAGCAATAGGATACATTTTTAAAGACTTTGTTTCTTTATGCAGTCGCCATGACATTATATCTTAATATGAATTTTTTGTCAAGTCGAAGACGTCAACAACGGGATGACTTCACTATTGAACACATTATTATTATAACATTTTTAATTCTACAATCGATTTTCAATTAATGGAGTTAGAAAATAGATTCAATAGTGCAGTGGTTGGACTTCATACTCTTAGTTCAGCTCTAGATCCTAATGATTCTTTTTAGTCTTTTAATGTACATATGAAGCTTGTTGAATTTTTTTACCCAATGGACTTTAGTGGATAAGACATTCATGCTTTGCAATGCCAGTTAATGCATTACCAGCTTGATGGTAAAAGTGATGCTCGATTTGAAAATATAACTACACTTGGTGATTTATTTCAATCACTATTTGTAACAAGAAAGTTTAAGATCTGCTATTTGATTGACAAATTAATACGTCTTGTGCCGACTCTTCCTGTCACTACAACTACCGAAAGAGTATTTTCGGGTATGAAACATGTCGAAACGTCAATCCGCAATGCTACGAAGAATGAATTTCTCACTAAATGCATGTCTCTTTATTTAGGGCATGATTTTGCTTGAAAGATTGATTTGAATTCTGTAGTTAAGGAATTTGACTCTATCAAGACTCGTCGAGCACAATTAAGCTAAATATTATGTATAGGAAGTGAAATATGAATCTACTTGTTATTATCATGAATTTTTTCTTTTCATTATTTTTTTGTAGTAGTAATTGGAATTGTACTATAACTTGAAAAAAAACCAAGCTTTAAAGTCAACCCACCCTTGTTTTAATTCCTAGGTCTGCCCTTAGCACTACGTCTGGATCTAGGCATGACTTCAACATCAAGGTAGTGCAATGTTTCTAGACATTGTCTTTGTTTTTATTCTTTAGACAAACGCTAGTTTAAAGCAGCTACCATTTTTATATCAATGCGAGCATGAGGAAGAGCGCTTCAACTAATAACCATGATTGACACAACACCTTCGTTTTTTAGTCACGTTCAATGTAAAATCCTTAATAGCTTTATCTTCATGCACATCATCAGAATCAAGCATGTGGTACCAGATCTAAACCACAACAACCAAAAAAATTTAGTCGATGGTGTAGATCAGCAGCTGCAGTGGAGATTTAGGCAATGCAGTTTGTGATACACTCTAGATCGATGGCAGTGCTAGTCTCAGCAACCAGCACAAGCATTAGATCTAAGAACATCGAGGGCTATATTTTTTTGAGGAAAAAATATCTTTTGGGGTGCGGTTCTTTTAGAAGAAGGTAAGCAGCAATGTGTTTTAATTTTTTGTTGAGGACCCGAATAATCAAACGCAATTTTTTTTGGAAAGAGCAGCGGAGTACAAGTCAAAAGCATCACATGAGGGGGATAGGTAGATCATTTTATTCTTGTTTGTTTAACAAGTTCCCTACATTTTTATTTGCTCGATTATGTATATCAGTGTTTTTTTAACTTTAGAATTT